>BSBN01000888.1:6211666-7443333 GCA_027924645.1 Cunninghamia lanceolata
GAATGGCCATTCAATAAATAGTCATTGTACATGGAAATGGTTCTAGAAATATCCAATAGCATGTGGTGGCATCCATTGTTTTGTTATTCGATATATTTTCCACTATTTATCCTTTTATCTATTCTTTACTCCTAAAGTGAAAAATAGATTTTTTGAATAATATGATTGTATCTAGTGAAAGTACAAATTATATTTTTGAATATAATGATAGTATTTGGAAATCGTATTGAGTGTATGTTGGTATGCCCATGCGAGGCATGTAAAAGCATGCAAAACATGTGCCTTAGGCATGCCCATATGTATGGAACTTAGCCTTTATATAATTGGGCTTATCAAGCCAACACAAACTCCATATCTAATGTAAAAAAATAAATCATTACAAAGACAATAATATCCCCTAGACCAAAAAGAGAAAAATCCTGAAGGACAACCTAAACTAAATTGATCACAATCTCTATACTTTTAGATTGGTTATATATATATATATATATATATATATATATATATATATATATATATATATATATATATATATATATATATATATATATATATATATATATATATATATATATATAACCAATTGTGTAGCAATCATTAATATGTATAAATCAATTGAAACGAATAATTATTCTCAATAATGTTTGGTATCATTGTTATTCTTAATATTGCCATATTCCTTTTATGGTTATCAACAATGAAGTAGAGGTGGTTAATAATGAATAAGTATATTTTCATGCTTTCTTTTCTTCATCGTGTCTCACTTTGATTTGAAGCTAACTATAAATAAATGTTTTGTTTTGATAGTACCAATAGATGATTTCAAATAGTAATTTCTTTTTCTTTTTTTCTAAAAATTTTACTATTATACTATGATTTCAAAATTCAATTGTGTAGCTTTTTAAGCTGAATGTATTAATATTTCATGAAAAGTGATTCATGAGAAACCATCTCTCATGAACATGACCACTTAACACTTACTACATTTAGCTGATGCTTATTATAAAGAAACATTAGAACTTCCTAAGAGATTACTCATCGAAATACTAGTTCATTCAAATACACTTAACCATAAAATTTCCCTTGTAAGAAAACCTGTTTTAACTGCTACCCTAGAAGACTTTTTAAATAACATGATCCTTAAATCATGAAAAGAAGCTAATAATACAAATTTCATTGAGGATTATTGACGTAGAAAGAAACCTCTGAGTAGAGTTTCATCCAACCTATAAACACATGGAATATAATAATAAAGTTTCACGAGTCTCTCCAAACAACATTTAGAATCCAATAATAAATATCAGAGTTTAGATAATAAAAATCTCCATTCTCTATTTCATAGATTTATCCTTCCTAACATATAATGTGTTTAAACCAATAAGCTAACTGTTAAACAAATAAATTAAGTGCTACCATCTAAAATATTTGGACATCTTCCTCATCTATTGTAGAGCATAGGCTCATCTAATGAATACCCACATGCTACATGCTTAACAACTGAACAAACAATTTAATCAACCAAAACTCTTTTTTTCATTTGTAACGCAAATTCTAGAACCTGAGTAGGAGAGGGCAAGACTTTCTTTGTGTTGTTCCTCCCCTATTTGTAGTGTACAAAAGAGTGATCTAGCCTAAGGAGTTAAACTAGGTCAAAACCCTCTTCTACAAACATTAGGACACAAACTGAGATTGGCTTCTACCCAAGAAGGAGAGCCATATTATAGGGGTTCTTCCCTTTTATTGTATATAGATGGATCAACCAAGTTCAACTAAGGTCAAGCAAGAAAGCTAAGACAAATGATCAAACCCTAGAAGATGAAGTTCAAACTATAATTAACTATTACAAGCAAATCGTAGGAAATGAAAAGTATAATAGAGATGAGAGGAAGATTCAGAACTTGGATCTTATAGTAGAAATGCCCAAGACTAGGGCATTTCAGGCCTTTTCTAAGATTTAGTAGAATCTCAGATATCACTAGATCTGTACTTGTCAACTCTAACTTCTTCCTAATAATCATCTCCAAAAACTTGTTTCTCTAACCTATACACAAGGAAAAGAAAAATGTTGTGCCATGTATAAGGGATTGCCTTGGTTAAAACCCATGTTGGTGTTCCCACCTCCACTACAACATTTTTTAGATCCAAGAGTGTGTGTCCTAGGAGGGCAGTGGCTAGATATATAATAATATGATAGATAAATGAATGATAATGATGATGATAACCACAAGAGATATAGCCTTAGTTGATGAATATGACTCAAGATCCTACACCAATAAAGGATAGTGATGAAGAAGGCTTGAAACTCCTTTCAAAACCTACAAAAAAACTTCAATAACATCCACAAGTAGATAACACTCCAAGCATGAAGAACACTTTAGCATAGAACATAATATGAGAGCAAACTTCACATTAATCCTCTAGGTGTCATCTAGGTGTAAAATGAACTAGAACACTCATTTAAATATTCATTCTTGCTCACTTACAACAAATAAAACACAATTAGGCCAACAAATACAAACTAAGGAAGTGTCCCAAGCTGACACTACAAAAGGAGGCTAAAGATCCCAACTACGACCTAAGTGCTTGGGCACCCTAGATCTTTAGCCCACAAAGTCAGGGGAGTTCCAAATATAGTGAGCTTAGTCTAGTCCTAAGTTGATTCTATTGGGTTTATTCATTAGGATCAAGATTTTATCATTTTAAGATCAAAAAGGGTGTTAAAATAGGTCTTGATTAACAAAGGCAACAAATTAGGTCCAACTAGGTGCTAAACTGAGTGTAAAATGCTAGTGTACACATTTTACGACACTACATTTAGCCCCCACTTTAGTGTGGGTACGAACTTATGTTCAAACTCATACTAAAGAATGGATCAAATGGACAAATATAGAAGCCCAAAGAATTCTACCAAGTTGTAGACTACACGTTGGCCCCAAACTTAGGATCCTAAGGTTGCAAACACATAAGCAAAGAGATTTAAAACACAAAAGACATTGCAACATAAATCACATGTACATGGAGTACTAAAAGCATATTTAGGAATACACATTGACGAGATGCTTAACATGAAGCATACACATAAGACACAAAGCATACACATAAGGCATAAAGAATACACATAAGGCACAATGAATACATAGAGAATACATGGGAAACATGATGAAGACACAGCAAACACAAGCTAAACATAATCCATAAAATAAACAAACATTAGAGCACACATGGGAACAAACATGTAAAGCACATTACTCTAACACTATATTTCTTTGTTGCTAGGGGTGATGTGGAAATAAGTGCCACCATGGATCACACACTAGTAAGGACCACTGAATGACTAGGTGACCATGACAAGTCACATTAAGTAAATGGGCTAGCCAACTATGTTGCACTAGGTGGCTCATGGACCAAAGAGGAAGCACCATAGGCTAGTGAGGACTGCTGAATCACTAGGTGAGTTCCACGTGAACAAGTAAATATGCAACCAAAAGAGAGCATAGCATAATCTATGCCCCCACCTTAAAGTGATTTCTAACTCCTACAAGGGAGCAATTGATTTAAGGTAGAACAAATCACAATATAGACATGAGAGCTTTCTAGAAGCACATGCCCATAAGATATATGTTCCCAAAAAACTACATCGCATAAAGGAGTTGCCCCCACAAAAGGCCAAACCGAAGTGATGCTAGAGGCATAATACACAATGGATTTTGTGGTCATGCTATGGCAACGAGCATGGCAACAAGGTGCCACAAAAATCAAAACATAAAAGAAGAAATAAATTATACTAAGTAATAAAACAAAGGGATCTACTTAACTAGCGTCAGTATAGGAATGGTTATATATATGGAACTATCATTATCTACCAGCTAGTAGAACTACAGAGACAAGGGAATTAGTATCACATGAAATTAAAAAATAAACATCCCTTTGGTCAACAAGGGAGAATGCTGAAACATCCTATGACTTGCATCATCCCCGAAGCACATAGAAACAATACAAATTATGACATATAGAAGAATGATGATACAAATACAGAGAATGTCACAATGGATTTCAGTCCCTTTGTATCCTTGTACCTATAAGGGTGTCAAGGGTCATCAAAAGAGAGATTAACAACACAAAAACAATAAGAAAACAAATGAAATATCAAGAAACACATCATGTGGAAAAAAAATCACATGCACTCATAACATAAAAGAAAAATGTACCTCACTTGCAAGTCAACCTAAAGGAAATCATCCTCCTCCCAAGCATGCTCATCATCCATTTAGAAAGGTGGACAATATGAAAGAGGAACTATAGCACGTGAGGTATAAGGAACAACAACCATACCTACATTATCTTCAGACTCACTATCAAAAAATGGTACAATAAGCTCCATATTAGCTTGTGAATCTTCTTCTTTCTCTATAGGAGACACAATGGTAGTATCTGTCTCTTTTACATCTATCAATGATAAATGCTTGTGAGGAAGGAGATTCTCCTCTCCTTCAGCAAGGCAAGCCATAGAATGATGATGCTTCTTTCTTTCTCTTGAAATCTTACTTTTCTTTTCTTTATTCATGATGTTTGTGAGGGGAATCTTAGTGTCTTCAAACGTGGGTTCCTTTTCTTCCTTTGCTTCTTCATGAATTCTAGTTGTTTTTGTGTCATGTCATTAGTCAAATATTTTGGGCATGACATTAGTGGTCTTGGAATTTGCTTTCCTTGGTTGGTATCTTGTTGACATTATCAATGACATTAAATGTCTCATCTATGGGATGGACGAGTATGAAGTATCCCACATTTTTAGGGAAGATAATAAAGTTGATGGCGTCATAGACAACCTTGGCACCAATCTCAACTCGTGGAGTTGTTGGAGGAATATTGAGAATACCCTTACAATATTCAGACCTTCCTTTCTAAAGATTTGAACCCTGATGGCATGCCATGATTAGATTTATTTTGCCCCCTTTTCTTATTGATGTTAAGTTGGAGGACTAATTTTGCAAGCTATTTGCCGCTAAGTCAACTTCTAATAATGTTAATGATAATGGAAATAAACAAGCTAAGGCTAACTAGATTACTAGGTAGATGACATGGATGGTTTATAAGGTGGCTCAATATGATAGAGTGGATATAGCTTGAGGGTGGTAGGTAGGAAATAATCACTTGGCAGCACATTATTGCATGAAGTAGTTCCCTAGCACGTTCCATCATTTAAGATTAAGCTAAAGGAAGATTTCTCATCATTATATCACACCTACAGATGGGGAAAATTTGAGAGACGACCATAATGAATACTAAATTGGGAGATTCTTGAGATTTTTAGAAGGAAAAGAAGGAACTATGAGTTACATCAGTTAGTAGCATATTTTTACTATCTCATTTCCGTTGCATTTACAGTCGAAGTTGTTCTATTTTGTCAGGGCTAAAATTATGAGAATGATATGGGATAGGGTTATAATTGAATGCATCTCATATGAAGAGGTTAAATAGGATGGTACTTTGTGGCACATTTACAATTAAGGAGGGGTGATGTTATTTTTTGAACGGTTAAATGGGTATGATGAGAATCTCTCCATGCCATTTGTAGAGTCATGGGATCATCTCCATGTTTAGCTTTGTGGAGTTATTTTCAATATTAATGAGGAGGTTATTGGGTAGGCCACATGGATGAGCTATAAGGGTAAGAAGGTTCATAGGTAGAGCAAGGTGCTTGATATAGACATCATGTCCATCTTCTTCAAGAAGGCAATCATCCGGTCAAATTGTAGGGTAGCTTCAAGAGGGAGAAATTACTTCACAAGGTATGTTTTGTCATAAGGAGAAATTAGCTTCATAAGGTATGTTTTGTCATTATGCAGTACTTCACGTTGGAAGGGTGATTCAAGTGCTACTTCCATTACCACTTTTCCCTCTTTAACCATTTTAGGCACAAGGTTTTTCTTATCTTCCCATTCTATCTATTCTCTTCTCTCAAATCCTCCATTAAGGAAGGCATAGAATCCCATGTTAAAAATATTGTTAAACCCCCCATCCCCCTTCACCAGTGCTTGATCTTCTATCTGTATCACTTCCATCTTGTCCTCTATCTCCCTAATCCCATTACAATCAGCCTAGTTGAGTATTCCCCTACTAGCTTTGCTATTGAGAAGAATGTTGAAAACCCTACCGTGGAAGAAGCACCGAGGGTTAAGGGTAAAAGGAAAAAATTATGTCTTTGAAAGAGGAGATCCTTGAGTCTCCCTCTATGGGTAATGTTGTTGTCCTTAAGAGTTCTATGTCGAAACCCTCTCTGGTTTAGTCTGGGTTCTAAGGAGATACTGCTGGTGACAATTGGATGGCCTCGGCCACTAAGTCCAAAACCCCCTCAAAATAAGCCAAAGGATAGCTACCCCTCAATCCCAAGGGAGTAAATCTAACTCTCAAGAGGAGGCAATTATTAGTCTTTACTCCATTAAATAGAATTATATTAAAAATAGGGATAAGGCCTCTACTAAAAGGAACTTGGAGGAGTATATAAACTAGTCCAACAAAAAACCTAAAGGGATTTAAACCAATGTTAGTGCAAAATACACTATGTAGGGAAGTAAATTTGTTGATATGGATATGCTTGTTTCCTCTACCCAACCCCAATAGAAGGAGAAGGGAAAGGATGTGCCTATTGGTTTTAAAGGTAAGAAATCCCTTAGTGTGAGAAGGTCTAATAGAATTCTTGGTATCCAAACTCCTAGTCTTAAGGGGGCTTGATAAATCTAGTGACTCTCAATCTGATGAGAATTATAAGGAGGAGGAGGATAATGAGACTATCAAGGGGAGAGGGAAACAATCTATTCCCTGAAATGAATGAGTCTAACTTTGAGAATGCTATGCATGAAATGAAGGACCTTGTTCAAGTGCCACCTGTTGCTAAGGAGGGAGGGACTTTCGTTGGTGAGAAGGGATGTGATCTGTGTGTGTATACTACCTATGAGGTGACTTCCCTCAAAGCTAAGATTGTTAAGCTAGAAAGTAACTTGATGGTCTTGGCCCATTTTAGCACCAAAGTGATGCATCAATCAGCTACTAATTTATCGGTGCTACAGGGCCTGGAGCTTAAGAAGCATGGGATTGGGATTGACTGCATGGGGCAATGTGAAGAAATGTATAAATTTCTAAAATATGACTAGGTTAAGCTCTGATAGTAATTTTGCAGTCTTTTATCTTTTTTTTGGTTTTTGATGTTTTGATCTCGACTTCATTATGTGTCTGCTGTTAAAGTACTATTTTAGCCTGCTATGGCCTTTTTTGCTATACCTTGTGGGTATTTTTTGTATAGGGATCAGGACCCTCTTTTCCTACTTGCTTAATTAAAAACATATTATTTTCTATCTCAACTTCACTTCCTAAATATGATTCACAAAATGCTATAAGTGTATCCAGGTTCTTTGATGATCCTTCAGTCACCCTTTTAACCTATAACTTGTGAAAATGTTCTTGTAGCCATAATGCATGCACTCTTGCAATAGGCCTACATTGTATCATTTTACTTGCAAGCATTAAAATTAACTAAATTCTATCCCTCAAAACCCTACTTTCCTCATTCAAATTTTCATCATCTATTTTTCCCTTTCTAAGTTATTATAATTTCTCCTTTTGATTGGTATATGTAATTAATGAATCATGCTTCAATTTCTCTAATTTTCTTTCATGTTCCTTTAGAATACATGTTTCTTTATTCTTTACCTACATTATAGTAACTTCAAATTCTATAACTTTGGTTTTAAGTGGCCTTATCTCATTGTCTTGTTTCACAATCAACTCACACCTGCATGCTCTAACTCCATTAGACCTATAGAAAACTCATTGAACCCTTCTATAATCCCATCCTATTCAATATCTTTAGAAACAAGATCAACAAGTTCTTCTCGTTGTTCTACCATAACTATCTTCTCTATATGTATCATTGATTCAAGTTCTCCTTGAACAGAGCCTACTTCTACATGCATTTCTACTACATGATTCACCATCATATAACTTTTAGCTACAAGTGTTCATCTCTTTCGTTTAGTGCTCCATGACACTGTTTCCTCCAAAATCTCCACCTCTAAATCAAATTGATGTTTCTCTATTACTATAGCTTTTTTACAAACCATGGATGTGAAGTTCTTAAGTCTCATAGATGACCTTACATTTAGTTTTGGAGTAGGGGTTTTTGCATGTTGTTCATCCCCATATTAAGATTATTCTATCCAAATATGTCACCTTGTAACTTTCTTTCTAGTATCTCTTGTTATAGCTATACAGGGCCCTACTTTATCTCCTTGAGCCCTACCTGTAGGAGGTATATTACTTGTTTTGATATGTCCATGTTCATCTTCTTCTACAACATCCTCTCTTATGTAGCATGTGTTGCAACAAACACTTGCCAAGTTAATTAGGTGTGCCTTCATTTAAAAGCCTATGTTACCACCAACTTAATTAACCCATGATGCACCAGGTATTTGAGTTTGGCATTTTTCACTTCTAGAGACATCTTTCTCAAGGATTTGAATAAAAAATAAGGAACATTTATGATTCTTTGATGTATCAAATGCACCATTAAATGAAAATGAAAACTATAGATAAATGAGTACCTTTTATCACAAGTCACATACTAAATGAGAGCATATGCCATGTCTAACCATAGCTCTAGTAGTGAGGTCCACATGATGGCTTGACCAAGTACCATTTGAGTTCACTCTTATGTCTTGAAAAACTCTTTGCAAATGCTTTCTAAATCTCATCTACCAATTGGAAAATACTACTCTCTAGTGTTAGGAAACTCTACAGCAGCTATGACCAACTCCACATCAAAAGGAAATGAAATTACCCTCATTATAATTTTATTCTCCTAGAATCACATGCTAAAATCCAAGGCAACTTAGTAATCAAATCCTTATAATCATTTAAAAAATTCTGACCAACCTACCACCTTAAAAATGTGATAAATATCTAGTTTTCCTTCAGCTAGTCAACACTTCTTGGCTCTCGTAGATTATGTCCACTACCCATTATGTTCAAACCTTTAGCCCTTGCCTTTGCAACTCTACCTCATCAATTTGGTTCCACATCATTCCACTATTATTTGTTACTAGACATGTCATAAATACAAATAATAAAAAGTGGCATGAGTAATGTGTCTACATTGGGATTGAAAAATTGAAAAATATTAGACTAACTTAATAACTTAATAGGATGGTGTTGGGAATTAAGGTATCTCAACCTTGGTAATTCCTTGCATTTATTATTGTAATGTAATTTTTTTACTTAGCCTCTGTTGTAATTTTGTTGCACATCTTGTTTTGTCATTTAGTGTGAAGTGGCACGGTGAGTTGTCACTCCATGTGGAGATAGGTGTCTCTTTTTTATGGTAGAGGTTTTCTGCCATGTGTCGGCATCTTGACTAGTGTGTAAGTGAATCTTGACCAAAATGGTTATGACAGATTCCTATGACAGAGTTATGACATGTAAGAGTCAGAAATAGAAGGTTCTATGACAAGTGAAGACATGTGTCACAAGGCATCTTGGAAGAAGGCATATTTGGGTACACTAAGGAGGGTTATGGAATGCTATAAGAGAATATACTATTTATATCTTGTTTATGACAAATTCTCTTACAGTTATAAGATATGTCAGTATGACGGATTCTATGACAGTTGTAAGTGTCGTAAGAGCATCTGTCATTGCCCATCTTGGGAATAGGCAACCTCTTTGGGATGAGGTGACTTGACAAGTATCAAGAACATCCTATAGTGTTGGACAAGTGTCCATAGGTGTGGGTTTTGGGCCATGAGGCCATGTTTGACACCCATCTCAAGATAGAGCCATTTTTGCCTTGTATTTTCTATATAAAAAGATGCTTTGGAGACGATATGTATTATGTGATTGAAAGGTACTGCTATGTTGCCAATTTGTCTTCAGATATGATTGTCGAAGACTCCTTAGAGCTTGCATTGCAAGTGTATTGTAAACCATCTGAATTTTGATAATACATTATATATGTTTTGGAATGGGGTTTTTCAGTCAATAAGGGTTTTCCCCATGTATATCTTGTGTCTCTCTCTTCTATCTCATTTCTATGTGTATGTGTTTGTTGCAATATCTCCATTGTTGTTTTTAACATTCTATAATTGTAAAGGACAAAATAAATTTGCACGTTTCTTTCCTCTTTAGATTAGTGTAGGAAGCAATTTCCGCACACCTAGCTTCCTTTCAGTTGGTATAAGAGCCTAGCTAGTTTTGGTTCTAGCTGCTAGGTAGGGGTTTTTTGAACTAATATTAGGTTGAGTGGGAGTCTGTGTAGAGTATTATGTACCTTATTGAGGGAAGGAGATGGTAACCCCATCCAGAAGAGTAGAGGTGGAGAAGTTCAATGGCACAAATTTCAAGTTGTGGAATGTCAAGATGGAAGATCTACTTGTTGATCGTGACCTATGGGAAATTGTTGATTGAACAAAACCTACGGCAATGCCATAAGCTAATTGGGACCTCAAAGATTGGAAGGCTAAGGGTCTCATAAGAATCTATCTAGTTGACTCTATCCTATTGAATGTCTATGAGGAGAAGACCGCAAAAGTTCTTTGGAAGAAGCTGGGAGATGTTTATCAGGCCAAGTCCTTGGTGAACAAAATTTTTCTAAAAAATAAGTTATTTGCTCTGAAGATGGAAGATAGAGGATCTATTGCGAACCATATGAATTCTTTTAACATGATTATTGCACAATTGACATCCATGGGTGTGAAAATGGAGGAGGAGGATTGATGTATGACCCTACTTTATTTTTTGCTAGATTCGTGGGATCATCTTGTCATGGCCATTGGAAGCACTACTACCACCTTCAAGATGAAAGATGTGGTGTCTTCACTATTATCTGAAGAAATGTGGAGAAAGACATCCGAGTCAACCAAAGAAGCTCTTGCGGTTCGTGGAAGACCCAAAAAGAAAGGGAAGAAGAAGGACAAGAAACGTGAAAAGGGTAGATCCAAATCCCATGGGAGATCCAAATCTCCTAGAAAGTCTAAGGCTTTCTATTGGAACTATGGAAAAAATGGGCATTTGGGAAACGAATGCAAAGAGGAAAAGAAAAAGAAGAAAAAGAATGCCCTAGATTCAGATTTTGACAAGTCACAAGATGATGGTGATGCCTTCATCACAGCCCTGGCCACCCATGCATTTGATGATGTGTGGTTGATTGATTCTGGTGCATCATTCCACATGACCTTGCATCAAATTTGGTTCATGAAGTATGAAGAATTTGATGGTGGAAGAGTGTACCTAGGTGATGATTCTCATCTAAACATTGTTGGTTGTGGTAGAGTCTCAATCTAATTCCTTGATGGATGAGTGAAGGGGATCACTGGGGTTATGCACATCCCAGGCTTGGAATGGAACCTAATTTCTATAAGTATGTTGAATGATGCAGGTGTGTAGGTTGTCTTTTCGAAGGAAGGATATAAGATGACTAGAGGATCTATGGTGCTTGTGAAGGGTACTCAGAGAGGTACTCTATTTCAGCTAGAGGCATGCACTTCATAGTTTAATAGTTCTTATGACTTGAAGAAAAGAGTTGTAGTCACTTCATCCTCACCATCTGAACAAGTAGTGAAGAAATCTGTTGTAACACATTCTGATGGTAGTGCACATGCTTTGGAAGTTAAACTTCCTGCTAAAAAGACTATGTTATGGCATAAGAGATTTGGCCACATTGGTGAGAAGGCTTTTTGAACCCTAGAAAACAAAAACCTCGTTGAGGGGTTAAAATATTGTAATCTCGAGTTTAAGTTTTGCAAACATTGTGTGTATGGAAAGTAAAACCGTGTTTAGATTTACTCTAGTTCTCACAAGTCTTTTGGTGTATTGGATCTTATTCATTCTGATGTGTTTAGTCATATTAGCATTCCTTTAGTTTCTAAGTCTATATATTTTTTATCTTTCATAGATGATTATAGTAGAAAGACATGGGCTTATTTTATTAGAAGAAAGACTCAAGTCTTTAGTCAGTTTAAAGAGTTTAAAGATTTTATTGAAAATCAAACTAGTAAAAAGATAAAGTGTTTGAGAACTAATAATGGTGGTCAGTTTTGTTTGGCAGTGTTTGATAAGTTCTGTACAGAGCAAGGGATTGAAAGACATAAGACAACTCCATATACCCCATAGCAAAATGGAGTTGCAAAGAGGATGAATAGGACACTGACGGAGAAGGCAAGGAGTATGTTTAGTGGAGTAAGCCTTGAGCAAACATTTTGGGTTGAAGCTGTAACCACTGCTTTCTACCTGGTAAATAGTTCTCCTACATTAGCTCTTGTTGATAAGACACCTATGGAGGTGTAGTTTGGTAAGAAGTCTTCAGTTAGACATCTTTGTGTTTTTGGTTGTAAGGCATATGCACATGTGCCTAGGGAGAAATGGTCTAAATTGGAGAACAAGGTTGTTAAGTGTAATTTCATTGGCTATGGTGTCAGTGTGAAAGGATACAATCTTTGGGATCCTATTGTTGAAAAGTGTTGTATAGAAAAAGTGTTATCTTTAGAGAGCTAACACCTTCTTATGTTGTTCTATAGCTAGAATAGATAGAAAAAAAAGATGTGGTTTAGTTTCCTTCTACCCCTAAGAAGACTAAACTGACAGACCCTATGAGACCTAATGATGAGGAGATCTCTAGCAGCTCTGAAAGCTCAGAAGAAGAAGTAGAACCTCAACCTCAGCCATTGAGGAGGTCTACATGAACAAGAAAGCAACCTGATAGGTTTGGTTATTCATTACTTGATTCTAGTTGTGCTTTTTCCTTCCTTACTAACACTGATGAGCCTAGAACTGTGATAGAGGCTATGGGCATGAAAGATGCAGGTTCCTGGAAGCAAGCCATGGAAGATTAGATGGCTTCTTTGGAGAAGAATAAAATATGGGACTTGGTGCCTTTGCTTGAAGGACAGAAACCTATTAGATGCAAATGGGTGTTCAAGAAGAAATTCAATGTAGATGGCAATGTTGAAAAGTACAAGGCTAGATTGGTTGCAAAGGGGTATTCACAAGTGGAGGAAATTGATTATGGTGAAATTTTCTCTCCCGTTGCAAAGATGACATCCATTTGGTTCTTGTTATCTCTTATAGCTTCTTATGACTTAGAGGAAGAACAGATGGATGTGATGATAACTTTCCTTCATGGTGATTTTGAGGAAGAGATTTACATGTCACAGCCAGAGCATTATATACAGAAAGGTAAAGAAAATTTGATTTGCAAGTTGAAGAAGTCTTTGTATGGTTTGAAGCAATCTCCTAGGATGTGGTATATGAAATTTGATGCTTTTGTGTTGTTGATTGGATTTCTAAGATCAAAATCATATCATTATGTGTATTACAAGTTTGACAATGATCACATTCTCATTATTACATTATATTTTGATCAGATATTGTTAATTGGGAATAGTGAGAATATGATTTCTAATTTGGAGTCTTAGTTGTCAGCATAGTTTGAGATGAAAAATCTAGGGGCAATCAGGTACATTCTGGGAATGGAAATAAGAAGAGACAGAGAAAACAAAAAACTTTGGTTAAGCCAGAGTAAGTATGTGAAGACCATGTTGGATAAGTTCAGCAAGCATGTTGTAGACCATTGTGTGTTCCTGTTTCATTGGGGACAAAGTTGTCTGTTAATGATTGTCCAAAATCTCCTATTGAGTTGGAGGACATGAGAAGAGTTCCTTATGCTAGTGCTATTGGCAGTTTGATGTATGCTATGGTCTGTACAATAACAAACATTGCCCAAGCAGTGGGAGTCCTTAGTTGATTTATGGCTAATCTTAGATGGGTACATTAGGATGCAGTTAAGGGAGTGTTTAGATATTTGAGGGGTACTTCTGAGTATTCCATATTATATCATGGTAATGCTATAGAACCTCCACATTCAGTTTGTATTCATGGATTCATGGATTCTGATTAGGTAGGTGACATTGATAGCAGGAGATCCACTAGTGCCTATGTGTTCACTATGTTTGGTGGTGAAATTAGTTGGATGAGTAAGCGACTACCTATGGTTACTTTGTCCATGATAGAAGCTGAGTATATGGTAGAAACTCATGCTTGCAAGGAAGCCATTTAGCTTAAGAGATTGTGTTCAGATATTGGTGTTGATTTAGGACAGATTACAATTTGTTGTGACAATTAGAGTGCGATTTGCCTAGCGAAGAATCCAACTTTCCATTCTAGAACGAAGCATATTGATGTATAGTTTCACTTCATGCAAGACATTGTATAGGATGGGAAGGTGAATTTGGAGAAGGTAGATACTTTGAAGAATGTTGCAGATGCACTGACAAAACTAGTGGGTATAAAGAAGTTTAGATGGTGTTCAGAGTCTATGGGCCTCTCAGCCTATAGCAGTTAAATCTTTTTATTTCTATTAGCTCTTACAAGGTGTTTGAAAAGTGGGAGAATGTTGGGAATTAAGGTGTCTCAACCATGGTAATTCCTTGCATTTATTATTGTAATGTAATTTATTTACTTAGCCTATGTTGTAATTTTGTTGCCCATCATGTTTTGTCATTTAGTGTGAAGTGGCACGATGAGTTGTCACTTCACTTGTAAGATGAATAGAATGGTCAACACACTCCATGTGGAGATAGGCATCCCTTTTGTGTGGTAGAGGTTTTTTGCCATGTGTCGGCATCTTGACTAGTGTGTAAGTGAATCTTCATCGAAACGGTTATGACAGATTCCTATGACAGAGTTATGACATGTAAGAGTCAGAAATAGAAGGTTCTATGACAGGTGAAGACATGTGTTACAAGGCATCTTGGAAGAAGGCATCTTTGGGTGCCCCAAGGAGGGTTATGACATGTTGTAAGAGAATATACTATGTATAACCTTTTTATGATATATTCTCTTACAGTTGTAAGATATGATAGTATGACAAATTCTATGATGGTTATAAGTGTTGTAAGAGGATTTGTCATTGTCCATCTTGGGAGTAGGTGACCTCTTTGGGATGGGGTGACTTGACAAGTGTCAGAAACATCCTACAATGTTGGACAAGTGTCCATAGGCATGGGTTTTGGGCCATGAGGCCATGTTGGACGTCCATCTCAAGATAGAGCCATTTTTGCCTTGTATTTTCTATATAAACAGGAGCTTTGGAGAGGAGATGTATTATGTGATTGATAGGTACTGTTATGCTATCAGTTTGACTCTAGATACGAGTGTTGAAGACTCCTGAGAGCTTGCATTGCAAGTGTATTGTAAACCATTTCAGTTGTGATAATACATTGTGCAAGTTTTTGAGTGTGGGGTTTTTTTACCCGATAAGGGTTTTCCCCACGTATATCTTGTGTCTCTCTCTTCTATCTCATTTATGTGTGTATGTGTTTTCTACAATATCTCCATTGATGTTGTTAATATTCTATAATTGTAAAGGATAAAATGAATTTGCACTCTTCTCTCCTCTTTAGATTAGTGTAGGAAATGATTTCCGCACACCTAGCTCCCTTTCAAATGGGTCATAGGTACATGGTACTTTCCCCAAAAGTTAAAGAGTTGCACAAGCTTTTATGAATTTTTACTGTAACTTAATATTTCACATCATATACATGTTGATTGTTAAAGACTGAATATACCACCTCATTTAATATTGTGTTACGTGTGATGTATTCTTATAATCTTGTCATAATTCTCTTCCACCTTCTTCCTAATTTTTTAGAGGATTTATGACAACCCGTCATCATAGATGACATTTGTGTTGTAAAATTCACTCTTTTTGTTCATCTAAAGTTTTTAAATCCTCCTAAATGGACCTTTAGCATTTCATTATAGGTGATAGCTTAGTGGGAAAGATGAAGGACTCTTATAAAAATAATCAGATGTTCTTCAAAGTGCAGAAATGGGATCCACAGGAACTAGGCTATAATAATACTATGACATAGTCTCATGTTTTTTCTTTTAACTATGATGTTGTGGAGAATTCTATCAATGCTCTAGTTGGGTTGAAGCTCCTATTAAAATGTCCAAGGGTGCTATAATATTTAGAGTTGGTTTCAATTTTTTCCTCTAATGAGATGGACCTTCTTCAAGATTTAGACTTACTTAAATGCTTTCTTTTGGGTTTGTACAAGATTATCTAATTTTTGAAGAAAGGTTCTATAATTATATCATTAGATATGATTTATCTTAGTGAGAAGCTCATGTTGGGAGATTATCTTCTTTGAAGTAGATTATGAATGTCAATACCATCACTTGTATTTACAATGCAATAAAAATAGACCTTCAAAATGACTTTGTGCTCAGCTTTAGAATTCTCGAGAATTCATAGAGAAGTTAAATTGGAAATGATTTTGCAATAAAATTGTCAGTGGTTCTCAATGCCACTCCTTTCCTTCTTAACCATGCTCTGCATCCTTCTGCTCAATGCCCTATTGCAATGGAACATGTGCCTCCTTAGGCTCTCGATGCTATTGGTGCAAGTTCCTCTACCATTGTTAAAATATTGAATATCATATATAGTTTTGGGTTTTTAGATATTAGGGCTATTCATTGTAATATATTTGTGTTTTTGATACTTTGGTTATACTCTAGCTCAGAGATATTTCATTGTAATATGATAATACAATGTGTTTTCGATACTTCAAGGACCTTTAATATAATTAATAGTGTTTACACCTTTTACCAAAAAGAAAAATGAAAATATACTAAGTCCATTTCAATATAAATTATTATTCAATGTGGTAAGAACAATTATTGTAAGAAATGAAGACATGAACACAATGTGACATAGGAAAAGTGATCTAATCAATTATACACTAACTAGACCAAATCTTTCCATCCAACATTAGAACACAAGTGAACCAAGACTTGTGCGTAGTGCCCCCTTGTCATTGGCTTGTGATAGCAGTGGTTCTGAATTGCTCTCTATCAATCGAAGGCAGTTGTTAGTTGTTCATCGCATTGATTCAGTTCTGAGATAGTTGAATAGTAGGTTATGGTACTATTTTAAGAGCAGGGATGGTGTGGCATTACTTGTTTCGAGTATCCTACTATGCCATGACTCTCTGACTCTCTGTGTGTAGACATATATGTACTTGATTGTATATAACCAATTGTTTAAATGGAGGCTGCAGGTACCGAACCTTGACTCCACCTGATATAGCAGGTTCGAGCGGGTTCTTACTCTAATGGGTATCAGTGATGGGAGATAATGCGAGGTCCATTCCACTAGGTCGGTCCTTGTTTTCTATTGTTGTCTCGAGTCGTGGTCTTGATGGTCTTGCCTTTTTACGTTGGGTATCTCGTGTCGTGATGCATAGTCGAGTCATGTTAATTATGAGCATGTATGTGGTTGGAAATACTTTTATGAATTATTAGTTATAATAATACTTCTTTGATGTTTATTGGATAATATCTATGTTGGCTTAGAGCTTGGTTGGACACCTTGGTTTAATCCCAAAATAGACTAGAATTAAATTTTCTATTGTCCAAGAGTGTTATGTTGTAATTTTGGAGTTATGGGTTATTAATACATTATTGTTGCAGAATAAATTTGATATGGAAAGTAAATGCCTTGAGTTGTGGAACATGAATTCTCTGATTGCAGAATCTTTATTATTAGTAAATTTTTAATTTTGTAGAGGAGTGGGTGGTTGGGTAACGGATGCATGTCTGCATCTATTTTATGAGTGGAATCATTTTATTTAAAGGGAAGGAGGAGAAGAGGCTACGGGGGGGGGGGGGTCTCATGTCAAGCTCTGTGATAGGTGTAGGTACACTTAGAGGGTTTCTCTCTTGTTTTTTTTTTTTTTAAAATTTAGTTGTTGGTGTTTGAAACAAAAAGGATAGGAAAGATCTGGGGTGCTCTTAAGTGTTTATGAAAATTTGTAGGTTTTGTATGTATTTAGCAATCTATTGCTTTATATGTTATATGTTCTTCTGAGTCATTCAATCTCTGAATTTCATGTTGATTCGGGTATAGATCTTCATTATAAAACTGAGGATTCTCCTTATCTATTTGTTCATATCCCGACATCATGACCTTTCTTGAGGATGCATCTCTTCTTCTTGGTTTCTCTTACCTGCTATCGCTTAAATGTTTGGTAGATGAATAGTTTTGACAAATGCTAGACAGAGGTCACAATCTGCAAAGATTACAATAATCTTCCCAATCTCATTCAATCTATGCTAATTGTTTTATGAGACTCTCAGCCAATTCCACTTTAGAGTGCGTAGACCATCATGAGATATGTCCAAAAAGGGTTTCAGCCATAAAGCTCTCAAACTATTTTGTTAAAGTAATCTGTATACTTCAAACCAAACCATGTCATATTTACCAGTGTTCTCATCACCTGTGCAAGTTTGAACCTGCTTCACCATGGCCAGTCCTGGTAGGCACTTGTTTGCAAAAGCCGACCTTCATGATTAGCTTTTGGCGACTTTAAATAAGACATAGGCCACAGCACGGTTATTCCAGGGAGTCGTGCGGACTCAATGCTGTGATTTCACCTCCCTCATGACGGAGTTTGTGATTTTATACACTGCCTTATTTTATTGAGTGCTCTGCTTCCCATCGCACATTGCCTTCAGCAATTCGTTTGATCCATTTTGTGCATAACCAGCCCCTGAGACTACATTTCTCTGAGGCATGTTTTCAACACTTCGTTGCTCGGTGTGTAACTTCACACTTTGTATGCATATCTATCAGGCTTTGGCAACTACAGTATCTAACACTGGCCCTCTTTCACTTTTGTTTTGATGGATGTGCTTTCCTTGTTTCATGGCTCCCATTTTAGAACAAGCTGGCAAAATGTAGATAAATGTTGTGAAGCTTGGAGCTTAAACCGTCGAGTGCATTTGCTTGAATGTCTTTCGGCAAATCCATCTTGTACTTCCTGCAATCATTACATTCTAGAAACCACTTTTCTTCGAGGTATTTTTCCATAACACAGAGAGATCTGTTTCTTATTTCTCGAGTTTGAGACTGTCAATCTTTGGGCAGAGAAAGGTTTGACAATTTCCATCACACAAGAGAAGGGTCATTGTCTCGTTGCTAGGTGATCTTTTGCTCTTGAGAAATGGATGGAAGCTACATCAATATGAGTGCAATGCAATTTATCTCATTGTAGCGGATACCTAAAATGCCCAACTCGTGTGCAGTCGTTCTGTCCATTCATCAGCCCTTAGAATTGCTTGGTCATTTCTACATTTAAGGATACCTGTGTTGTTTTAAAAGTCGATCCCTGCTATAATTAAGGAAGTTGTTAGAAATAGAATCTTGCCTCAGTGTATCGCTCCACCGAATAAGATAAATCTCAGTTGCTATAATCATTGTGTCTTTATCTTAGAGATTTGAGATCGATTTCCTTAGTCACTTGGGTAAACACCCGACTACTGTGAGACCCCGTAGGAAACCTTTATGCTTTTAGTTAATAATCTAGCTATTGTTGTTAGATAGTGTCTCATGCCGGGAAATTTTCTTTACTCGTTGGGTCTTCTTATCGACCAAGCTCTTTCCACAACCATTCGGTTTATTTTGAGACAGCCGATGTTAACTTCCCTCAATTGTATTCTGCCACACGTAGATATTTTCCTAGCGTTCCGCATATCTAACTAAAGTGCTGTAAAAACAATCGGCATTTTCTGGTAAACCCTGATCAAAGGGCAGTTCGACAAAACCCTTAAATTATCTCCAAATAGTTTTTAGAGAGGGGAAACAGAGGAAGAGCCGTGGATCCTCTATTCTTTTTAGTGAAATTCTGTAACTCTTTCTATATCATATAAGTTCAGCTTGGAAGCTTTAGCAAGTTTATAAAGAGTATTTTGAGATGCTATTTAAGCATAGAGGAAGTAAGAGGTCTGTGTTAGTAATTTTAGAAAGTAAGAGGATTGAAGTAGTAATTTCATTAGAATATTTTTTAACCAACCTTTATGTCAAGAGTTACCCATTCTAGCTGTTACAGAAAACATGCTAGTCTACATTTAATGTTTAGTAGGATATAATTGTATCAGTTAGAATTAAATTTATTATTCCTTTTAGTGTGATTTTGTTAGATGCAAGCAGATTAAATAAGTATATTAGTGCTCTAAGGTGATTTGGTTATTTAGACATTGTAGCCTTAGAATATATAATGGGAAGAAATCACTTTTAGCAGAATAGATAGTCTGGTAGCTGTTTTTAAAGAAAATCGTAATTAGTAAGATGTTAGGGAATTATATTTTATGTTGTATTACTTTGGATTGGAGGGTTATTTGGTAAGATGTGAGTTGAAAATATTGTTTATGGAAATATGTAGGTTTGCTATGTTGTTTGGGAATTGTATGACGCTTTGTTGAAAATTTTATGCATGTTCTCATAGTGGTGGTTATTAGGTGTTTGTAAATGGTAAAGTATATATATATATATATTCGCTCATGGTTATAGTGCTTTCTTTGAGAATGTAGTGGTCAATGTTAGATAGTAAGTAAGGTTATAGAAGGTTATTTAGGGTTATTGTGATTTAAAATTAGAATATGTTGTTAGTGGGTTTACTTAAGGAAATTATTATGATGGATGTGATTCATGCTAATAAGGAAATTTATATCCTCCTTGTAGTGACCATTTTGAGACTATTTCGTATTAGATGAATCTTGTGCTTTGGGAAGTGGGGGCAAAGGAACATTGTTTAGTAAACGTTCTTTTAGATTGGAATGTAGAATGGATGGTGAATAGTAGTTTAGGCGTATAGCTTTTATAAAGGTATAAAATTGTATTTTTGTTGATAAATATGTTAGAAGATCTACGTAATTTTGTTGCTAGAAGGATAATGTTAGTTAGTAAGTTAAGATTATAGATGGTTATTAGAATGATAATGTTTATTTAAAATCTCTTTTTGATAGGGAATGTCTTACGCTTGTAGAAGGCTCATTTTAACTGGTAGCAATTTCAATAGATGTCATGAATGGTAATTCAGGAGAAATGGTTGTAGCAAAGATGTAAATGGTTATAGATGTTTTGTTTGTGGATAGTTATTTGAGTAAAGAAATAGGATATCTATCTTGGTGTATTAGAGCAAATGTGGTCTAGTGGGAGAAGACTAAAACCTGTACATTTAGACTCTTTATTTTTGGAAAACATTTGTATAATGTTATGTTAGATAGTTAATTTTCATATAAGAAAAGTATTTTTTTCTTATCGTTGTGAAGGTTGTCGGAAGTTGTTGATAGTAAATGTTATCCTAGTGATTCACGTTTTAGTTGCAACATAGATACTTATAGTCATTTGGTTGAGAGATTGTACTTGTTCATTGGAAGATGGCATTTCATGTTATTAAGAAAATATATGTATGTTTGTGGTTAAAATGGTTTGTTATCGTACTATCAAATCTTTTAGTGTTACAAATTTGTTAGCTGAAGGTTCTTTAGTTGTAGTTTAGGGTTAGATGAAGCCTTGCTAGTTTAATGTACTTGATTATGTGACTTATGTTAAAACATATCCATTTTGGTTATAAAACATATCAGGTGTTGATTACTTCATTACATATTAGCTACACTTTTGCCAACTTGTTAGATTTAAACTTGATAGTTATTTATTGGATCATGCTAGTGGTATATACCAGTAAGTAATTATATAATTAGTTTAAGTTTTTATATGTGTTTTATTGTAGGCTATTTTGTCCTTACTATGTATCCGATCTAGAATATTATTGGTGTAATGTCGAGTTGAATGTTAATATGGTTGTGATGGAAACAACAGTGTTAGGAGTAATGATGTATATCGGGTAGTTTTTCCTTGGTATAATGATGAAGTGAGTAATTATAAAGATAGAAATGGTTGGGTGATTCGTAGTAATGTTTCTTGTTCCATGAGGTAATGAATCAGGTATTATTACCCTGTTGAATATTAATTGTTAGTCAGGCTTGTAATATTGTTTGTCATGCTTCGTAAATGATGGATACCATTGTACCTATATTTGTGTTTCTTCTTTTTTCTTTGGGAAACAAGGACTTGTGTTGTGATCATGCTACGGGAGATTAAAGTGTCTTTAACTTGGGAGTGTTCATTAATGGAAATACTTTATGAGCTTTACTTGACGCTTGGGAAGAAGGGATGTTTGGTTTATGGTTCACCTTCTTGGCCCTATTATTCCTAGAGTTTTGAAGTTGTACTATTTGTGATAACTTGATGTGAGTTGATTTCTTAATTGAATCTGAAGTCCTTTGAAACCTCTTTGCTTGATTTCCTCATTGGTCATGTCTTACGTGTGTACTAGAGTATTATGTTACCTTGAGGGTGGAGTTGGTCTATGTTGGTTGGTTGTGTAGTAGGAATCTTGGGTGATGTCATGACCACCTGTTGTCATTGTGGGAGTGTTGACCTTCTTTGAATTATGGTTTCTTTATCTTTGGTTGTACCTAACTCCAGAGGTGAGGTGTATTGATATTTGGCCCTGATGGTAGCATGTCGATGTAATGGGATACCTAGATTTTCGTATCTTGTAATGAATGAGAATGGTCTCTTGAATATGGTTCTTGGTTTCTTGATGGTATTGCTTCAAATTTTGAAGGGTTTCTATGGACTTATTGTTGTGGCCTAGTGAATGGCGTAAGTTATGGCTCAGATCTGATTGGTGACTTTTACCTGTATGTGTGGTATGTATGTTTGATCAGAGAATGCTAAGGGAGTGGCTTTCATGGTGGGGCCGGTGCCTAGTGAGAGGACACCTGGGTAACCCCATGGAAGTTGTAATCATGTGGAAAACTTAATAAATTAATCAAGAGGGTTGGGGTATTAAAACACTTAACAAGTTAAGTAAAAGACCTCACCCATGCCTTGAGTGCTTTCGTAGGCTAAGGATGGGATGGGAAGGCCTGGTTGGCAAGGCCGACCTCCTTGTCTCCATGAGAGGAGATGTTGGCTCCGCATGTGTCACCCTATGGGGCCGGTACCTAGAGAGAGGCTGCTAGGGTAACCATAGATGGGGGCCGGCTTCTAGGGATAGATAGCCTGGGTAACCCATGTTAAGACCATGTGATGACACTCTCCTTATGCAGTTGTAATGTCTCTTGGTGGTGCCTCTAGAGTTTTGTCTTGTCTTGTTCAGTTTTATTTTGGTCGGTTGTGTCAGGTCAGTTGTTGTTCTTTTATTTTTGGATGTTGTTTCTTGACTTAGTGGAATCCTCGTCATTATCTCCTAGCTCGGAGGGGTGGACCTCAGGGTTCCACATGGTTGGGTGGTAGAGCTATCCATTGGTCCTTTTGGAGATGCGGTTCAAGTTCTATGCAGAGGTGTTCCAGATCCAGTTTGCTTCCCTCTTTCAGAATTGATGTATGCTTTCTTATTTATTCAGTTGAAAACTGACACGATCGGTCTTGTAATCTTGCATTGTAATTTTGTAAACAAACTATCTTGCAATGATAAGTTGATCTTTCTGTAGCAGTAGTAATTGGATTATCTCTTATGTGATTTTTATTTTATATTCGCTAATGCAGTTATGTTTCCCTAGATGAGTTAGAAGTGCATTTTTATTTACGTTGTGATATCCTTGGTTACTGTTATTGCTTTTACTTGCCTTAAAAAAAAAATAGGAATCTTGCTTTTGTTAGCCTAACTCTCTACGGTTACATGACGGGGCATTACATTTGGTATCAGAGCCAGGTTTAAACACTGGGTACTCTAGTTACAATTGAGCCCATTATGTGACCTAGTGCTTAAACTCTGTAGAGTAACCGTAGTCTAAGTTGCAACACTGAGACCTCTGGATTGTTGTTGTTGCCAAAGGTTAAACAATTTTCTCGTTGTAGTGAGTTGGTAATGGTATCTCCCACCTGTATGTATTAGTATGAAGATTGATAAGTTTATAGACCTACTCTTTATGAAATGAATGCTTTATTCTACTTATGTGTCTGTTATGTTCTTTCTCCTTCTCTGCAAATGGGATGTTATAGCTAACAATATGTTCTCTCTGAATGTTAATACATCTAATCATCTGGTGGTATCTTACATCATAAGTTATGTGGTTATGTGATGTTGACATCTTTACATGGTTGCTTGAAAATCTATATCTAACCCATAGATGGTCATGATCTCTTATGGAAGAATTGTTGTAATCATTGTATATGCTTGTGTAAGAACTATATGCAGGAGATCAAATGAGAGATTAAGTTGGGTCTATGAGATCAGGTATGTGGTAAGGTAAGTTTGAATTATTCCTGCATGTGACATCATATATTCCTTTTATATCTTCTTACATAAGGAAGCAATTGCATATTTCTGTAGTTTAGTAGAAAGAAATGGTATTGTTGTGTAGATAAGAGGATGTAATTTGCATAACTGTTTGAGTATTGGTGTACATTCTCTAACACATTCTGGACCTTGTGTCCTTGAGTGTCGTGTAGCGGATATTCCCTTTTTGTGGCTAAATTTAGTCACATCATGACGTGAATTATTGTAATTTGGTTGTTTTGAAAATTTTGATAGTTGTTTCATGTGCTGTGAGAGGGGTTAACAGTGAGTTTTCTTTCTTTAAACCTTCTTATGTCAGGAATGGTCACCAAGACTCTTTTCTTTATTCTTGATCTATTGAAATTTGCTGGCACTTTGTGATTTAAAGTTGGATTGGATTGTTTTTCCGTGTGGGTTTGTATTTATTTTTAAATTTTCTATGGTGCATATTCCGAATGTTTAATTCTATTGACCCCATTTTGTAGTAGGTGTTGTTTCTATCATGTTCAATTTGAACCTCTGATACTATGTTCAAGGGAGGAATCCATCGAGAATTGCACTTTGCATGGTTGGTAATTAGTGAAAATAAGAAATGAGATATATTCCTTTCCTTGGTTATATGTGACTGCAATTCTTTGGAGTGTGAGAGATGGCCAAAAAGTGTAATTAGGTATGAGTAGATCATAGGATGCGCCATAAAGGTAAAGAATTGTTGTTTCTCTTGTCTTTTATTGAACATTTGTGCTTTATTTATGAACAATTGGTTATTATTGATGAGAATATTGGCAATGAAATATGACAATGTTAATGTATTATGTTCTACCTTGATCTGTGACTTCCAGGAGTAAGTCAAGTTTTAAGGGGGGAGGATGTAGTGCCCCCTCATCATTGGCTTGTGATAGCAGTGGTTCTGCATTGCTCTCTGTCAATTGAAGGCAGTTGTTAGTTGTTCATCGCATTGATTCAGTTCTGAGATAGTTGAATAATAGGTTATGGTACTGTTTTAAGAGTAGGGATGGTGTAGCATTGCTTGTTTCGAGTATCCTACTATCCCGCGACTCTCTGACTCTCTGTGTGTAGACATATATGTACTTGATTGTATATAACCAATTGTTTAAACGGAGGCTGCAGGTACCGAACCTCGACTCCACCTAATATAGCAGGTTCGAGCGGGTTCTTACTCCAATGGGTATCAGTGATGGGAGATAATGCGAGGTCCATTCCACTAGGTCGGCCCTTGTTTTCTATTGTTGTCTCGACTCGTGGTCTTGATGGTCTTGCCTTTTTATGTTGGGTATCTCATGTCGTGATGCATAGTTGAGTCATGTTAATTATGAGCATGTATGTGGTTGGAAATACTTTTATGAATTATTAGTTATAATAATACTTCTTTGATGTTTATTAGATAATATCTATGTTGGCTTAGAGCTTGGTTGGACACCTTGGTTTAATCCCAAAAATAGACTAGAATTAAATTTTCTGTTGTCCAAGAGTGTTATGTCGTAATTTTGGAGTTATGGGTTATTAATACATTATTGTTGCAGAATAAATTTGATATGGGAAGTAAATGCCTTCAGTTGTGGAACATGAATTCTCTAATTGTAGAATCTTTATTATTAGTAAATGTTTAATTTTGTAGAGGAGTGGGTGGTTGGGTAACGGATGCATGTCTGCATCTATTTTATGAGTGGAATCATTTTATTTAAAGGAAAGGAGGAGAAGAGGCGACGGGAGGGGGGGCTCATGTCAAGCTCTGTGACAGGTGCAGGTACGCTTAGAGGGTTTCTCTCTTGTTTTTAAAAAAAAAAAAAATTAGTTGTTGGTGTTTGAAACAAAAAGGATAGGAAAGATCTGGGGTGCTCTTAAGTGTTTATGAAAATTTGTAGGTTTTGTATGTATTTAGCAATCTATTGCTTTATATGTTATATGTTCTTCTGAGTCATTCAATCTCTGAATTTCATGTTGATTCAGGTATAGATCTTTGTTATAAAACTGAGGATTCTCCTTATCTATTTGTTCATATCCCGACATCATGACCTTTCTTGAGGATGCATCTCTTCTTCTTGGTTTCTCTTACCTGCTATCGCTTAAATGTTTGGGAGATGAACAGTTTTGACAAATGCTAGATAGAGTTCACAATCTGCAAAGATTACAATAATCTTCCCAATCTCATTCAATCTATGCTAATTGTTTTATGAGACTCTCAGCTAATTCCACTTTAGACTGCGTAGACCATCGTGAGATATGCCCAGAAAGGGTTTCAACCATAAAGCTCTCAAACTATTTTGTTAAAGTAATCTGTATACTTGAAACCAAACCATGTCATATTTACCAGTGTTCTCATCACCTGTGCAAGTTTGAACCTGCTTCACCATGGCCAGTCCCAGTAGGCACTTGTTTGCAAAAGCCGACCTTCATGATTAGCTTTTGGCGACTTTAAATAAGACATAAGCCATAGCACAGTTATTCTAGGGAGTCGTTGGGACTCAATGCTATGATTTCACCTCCCTCATGATGGAGTTTTTGATTTTATACACTGCCTTATTTTGTTGAGTGCTCTGCTTCCCATCGCACATTGCCTTCAGCAATTCATTTGAGCCATTTTGTGCATAACCAGCCCATGAGACTAGATTTCTCTGATGCATATTTTCAACACTTCGTTGGCCGGTGTGTAACTTCACACTTTGTATACATGTCTATCAGGCTTTGGCAACTATAGTATCTGACACTGGCCTTCTTTCACTTTTGTTTTGATGGATGTGCTTTCCTTGTTTCACGGCTCCCATTTTAGAACAAGCTGGCAAAATGCAGATAAAGGTTGTGAAGCTTGGAGCTTAAACTGCTGAGTGCGTTTGCTTGAATGTCTTTCGGCAAATCCATCTTGTACTTCTTGCAATCATTACATTCTAGAAACCACTTTTCTTCAAGGTATTTTTCCATAACACAGAGAGATCTGTTTCTTATTTCTCGAGTTTGAGACTGTCAATCTTTGGGCAGAGAAAGGTTTGATGATTTCCATCACACAAGAGAAGGGTTGTTGTCTTGTTGCTACGTGATCTTTCGCTCCTGAGAAATGGATGGAAGCTACATCAATATGAGTGCAATGCAATTTATCTCATTATAGCGGATACCTGAAATGCCCAACTCGTGTGCAACCCTTCTGTCCATTCATCAGCCCTTAGAATTGCCTGGTCATTTCTACATTTAAGGATACCTGTGTTGTTTTAAAAGCCGACCCCTACTATAATTAAGGAAGTTGTTAGAAATAGAATCTTGCCTTAGTGTATCACTCCACCGAATAAGATAAATCTCAGTTGCTATAATCATTGTGTCTTTATCTTAGAGATTTGAGATCGATTTCCTTAGTCACTTGGGTAAACACCTGACTACTGTGAGGCCCCGTAGGAAACCTTTATGCTTTTAGTTAATAATCTAGCTATTGTTGTTAGATAGTGTCTCACGCCGGGAAATTTTCTTTACTCGTCGGGTCTTCTTGTCAGCCAAGCTCTTTCCACAACCATTCAGTTTATTTTGAGACAGCCGACATTAACTTCCCTCAATTGTATTCTGCCACATGTAGATATTTTCCTAGCGTTCCGCATATCTAACTAAAGTGCTGCAAAAACAATCGGCATTTTCCGGTAAACCCTGATCAAAGGGCAGTTCGACAAAACCCTCAAATTATCTCCAAATAGTTTTCAGAGAGGGGAAACAGAGGAAGAGCCGAGGAACGTCTATTCTTTTTAGTGAAATTCTGTAACTCTTTTTGTATCATATAAGTTCAGCTTGGAAGCTTTAGCAAGTTTATAAAGAGTATTTTGAGATGCTATTTAAGCATATAGGAAGTAAGAGGTCTGTGTTAGTAATTTTAGAAAGTAAGAGGACTAAAGTAGTAATTTCATTAGAATATTTTTTAACCAACCTTTATGTCAAGAGTTACCCGTTCTAGCTGTTACAGAAAACATGCTAGTCTACATTTAAAGTTTAGTAGGATATAATTGTATCAGTTAGAATTAAATTTATTATTCCTTTTAGTGTGATTTTGTTAGATGCAAGGAGATTCAATAAGTATATTAGTGCTCTAAGGTGATTTGGTTATTTAGACATTGTAGCCTTAGAATATATAATGGGAAGAAATCACTTTTAGCAGGATAGATAGTCTGGTAGCTGTTTTTAAAGAAAATCGTAATTAGTAAGATGTTAGGGAATTATATTTTATGTTGTATTACTTTGGATTGGAGGGTTATTTGGTAAGATGTGAGTTGAAAATATTGTTTATGGAAATATGTAGGTTTGCTATGTTGTTTGGGAATTGTATGACGCTTTGTTGAAAATTGTATGCATGTTCTCATAGTGGTGGTTATTAGGTGTTTGTAAATGGTAAAGTATATATATATATATATATATATATATATATATATATATATATATATATATATATATATATATTGCTCATGGTTATAGTGCTTTCTTTGAGAATGTAGTGGTCAATGTTAGATAGTAAGTAAGGTTATAGAAGGTTATTTAGGGTTATTGTGATTTGAAATTAGAATATGTTGTTAGTGGGTTTACTTAAGGAAATTATTATGATGGATGTGATTCATGCTAATAAGGAAATTTATATCCTCCTTGTAGTGACCATTTTGAGACTATTTCGTATTAGATGAATCTTGTGCTTTGGGAAGTGGGGGCAAAGGAACATTGTTTAGTAAACGTTCTTTTAGATTGGAATGTAGAATGGATGGTGAATAGTAGTTTAGGGGTATAGCTTTTATAAAGGTATAAAATTGTATTTTTGTTGATAAATGTGTTAGAAGATCTACGTAATTTTGTTGCTAGAAGGATAATGTTAGTTAGTAAGTTAAGATTATAGATGGTTATTAGAATGATAATGTTTATTTAAAATCTCTTTTTGATAGGGAATGTCTTATGCTTGTAGAAGGCTCATTTTAACTGGTAGCAATTTCAATAGATGTCATGAATGGTAATTCAAGAGAAATGGTTGTAGCAAAGATGTAAATGGTTATAGATGTTTTGTTTGTGGATAGTTATTTGAGTAAAGAAATAGGATATCTATCTTGGTGTATTAGAGAAAATGTGGTCTAGTGGGAGAAGACTAAAACCTGTACATTTAGACTCTTTATTTTTGGAAAACATTTGTAGCATGTTATGTTAGATAGTTAATTTTCGTATAAGAAAAGTATTTTTTTCTTATCATTGTGAAGGTTGTCAGAAGTTGTTGATAGTAAATGTTATCCTAGTGATTCACCTTTTAGTTGCAACATAGATGCTTATAGTCATTTGGTTGAGAGATTGCACTTGTTCATTGGAAGATGGCATTTCATGTTATTAAGAAAATATATGTATGTTTGTGGTTAAAATGGTTTGTTAGAGTACTATCAAATCTTTTAGTGTTACAAATTTGTCAGCTGAAGGTTCTTTAGTTGTAGTTTAGGGTAAGACGAAGCCTTGCTAGTTTAATGTCCTTGATTATGTTACTTATGTTAAAACATATCCATTTTGGTTATAAAACATATCAGGTGTTGATTACTTCATTACATATTAGCTACACTTTTGCCAGCTTGTTAGATTTAAACTTGATAGTTATTAATTGGATCATGCTAGTGGTATATACCAGTAAGTAATTATATAATTAGTTTATGTTTTTATCTGTGTTTTATTGTAGGCTATTTTACCCTTACTATGTATCCGATCTAGAATATTATTGGTGTAATGTCGAGTTGAATGTTAATATGGTTGTGATGGAAACAACATTGTTAGGAGTAATGATGTGTATCGGGTAGTTTTTCCTTGGTATAATGATGAAGTGAGTAATTATAAAGATAGAAATGGTTGGGTGATTCGTAGTAATTTTTCTTGTTCCATGAGGTAACGAATCGGGTATTATTACCCTATTGAATATTAATTGTTAGTCAGGCTTGTAATATTGTTTGTCATGCTTCGTAAATGATGGATACCATTGTACCTATATTTGTGTTTCTTCTTTTTCTTTGGGAAACAAGGACTTGTGTTGTGATCATGCTACGGGAGATTAAAGTGTCTTTAGCTTTGGAATGTTCATTAATGGAAATACTTTATGAGCTTTACTTGACCCTTGAGAAGAAGGGATGTTTGGTTTATGGTTCACCTTCTTGGCCCTATTATTCCTAGAGTTTTGAAGTTGTACTATTTGTGATAACTTGATGTGAGTTGATTTCTTAATTGAATCTGGAGTCCTTTGAAACCTCTTTGCTTGATTTCCTCATTGGTCATGTCTTACGTGTGTACTGGAGTATTATGTTACCTTGAGGGTGGAGTTGGTCTATGTTGGTTGGTTGTGTAGTAGGAATCTTGGGTGATGTCATGACCACCTGTTGTCATTGTGGGAGTGTTGACCTTGTTTGAATTATGGTTTCTTTATCTTTGGTTATGTCTAACTCTAGAGGTGAGGTGTATCGATATTTGGCCCTGATGGTGGCATGTCGATGTAATGGGATACCTAGATTTTCATATCTTGTAATGAATGAGAATGGTCTCTTGAATATGGTTCTTGGTTTCTTGATGGTATTGCTTCAAATTTTGAAGGGTTTCTATGGACTTATTGTTGTGGCCTAGTGAATGGCATAAGTTATGGCTCAGATCTGATTGGTGACTTTTACCTGTATGTGTGGTATGTATGTTTGATTGGAGAACACTAAGGGAGTGGCTTTTGTGGTGGGGCCAGTACCTAGTAAGAGGATGCTTGGGTAACCCCATGGAAGTTGTAATCATGTGGAAAACTTAATAACTTAATCAAGAGGGTTGGGGTATTAAAACACTTAACAAGTTAAGTAAAAGACCTCACCCATGCCTTGAGTGCTTTCGTAGGCTAAGGATGGGATGGGAAGGCCTGGTTGGCAAGGCTGACCTCCTTGTCTCCATGAGAGGACCTGTCAGCTCTGCATGTGTCACCCTATGGGGCCGGTACCTAGAGAGAGGCTGCCAGGGTAACCATAGATGGGGGCTGGCTTCTAGGGATAGATAGCCTGGGTAACCCATGTTAGGACCATGTGATGACACTCTCCTTATGCAGTTCTAATGTCTCTTGGTGGTGCCTCTGGAGTGATGTCTTGTCTTGTGCAATTTTGTTTTGGTCGGTTGTGTCAGGTCAGTTGTTGTTCTTTTATTTTTGGATGTTGTTTCTTGACTTAGTGGAATCCTCGTCATTATCTCCTAGCTCGGAGGGGTGGACCTCAGGGTTCCACATGGTTGGGTGGTAGAGCTATCCATTGGTCCTTTTGGAGATGCGGTTCAAGTTCTATGTAGAGGTGTTCCAGATCCAGTTTGCTTCCCTCTTTCAGAATTGCTGTATGCTTTCTTATTTATTCAGTTGAAAATTGACACGATCGGTCTTGTAATCTTGCATTGTAATTTTGTAAACAAACTATCTTGCAATGATAAGTCGATCTTTTTGTAGCAGTAGTAATTGGATTATCTCTTATATGATTTTTATTTTATATTCTCTAATGCAGTTATGTTTCCCTAGATGAGTTAGAAGTGCATTTTTATTTATGTTGTGATATCTTTGGTTACTATTATTGCTTTTACTTGCCTTAAAAAAAAATATTTCAGGAATCTTGCTTTTGTTAGCCTAACTCTCTAGGGTTACATGACGGGGCATTACATTGTGTACTTGGCTACAGTCCTCAAGCGAGAACCGAGCTATCTGGGTCTTGTTTTCTTTCTATTGTAATAGATGAGATTGATTTGAGAATAGCAAGATCTAGGGTTTAAGTGACTTAAATTACAAAATGAAAAACTTATAGGTGTTACAAAACTTTTGTGCAGAAATTAGAAGTAGATCAAGGTTGTACAAAGTTGTCAGAGCCTATACCTAGAAATAGGAGAGAAAAAGGTGGGACATTGGTGTTGGGGACCCTAGTCTTAGGATTTTACCATGGATTTTGGGGTGGAAATATGTATCCTTGATTCTATTGTCTTTATGTTGCTCTTTTGTTTCGAAAAACCTAGATGTGATCTACACACATAAAATAAGAAAAATGGTTGTGTTGTATAGGATCTTGCCTCAGTCAAGCCCCCGTGTAAGTGTTCCCACTTACACAATATCATGGATTAGGTCAAGATTTTGTGTCTTAAGTAGGCAGAGGAAGATATGAATAATCAAAGATAAATGTTAAAGAGCATGAAAGAAAGATGTTACTATGAATATTAAACCCTTTATTGGATGGTCTGTCACTATCAAATCACCAATAGGAGAAAATGAAAGAGGAAGGAGATTCCATCAAGATCTACAATAAGGGTTAGTACATAGAGTAATAATCTATAGTAATAGAGATCTTGTAGAGATTTAAGAGCTTGTTAGAGAGAATCAACATAAATAGCATCTAGAGAAGTAGAGTCACTAGGTATTACAAATAAATGAGAGATACATGTTTATATATGCATCGCAATTACTTTCTAAGGGCCCAATTGAGTTGAGGCTGACAAGGTGCATCACTTTAGCCATAAGACTAACATTAATATATGAGTTGTCAGGGCCAAATTGCCAAGACTTTAGTGTTAGGAAGCCTAGTCCCATTAATTTAGGATATCCAAATGTTAGATGACAGAGGATTAAGCGTTGCATCTCATGAAAGTGGTGGAAATTGTATATAGTAAATAGGGATGAACATTCAAGCTAAAACACGTGCAAAATGTAGTGTGAAATTGTAAGAGGTATACAATTTCCAATAATACATTTAGCCCCCACATTAGTGAGGATATGATATTATGCTCATACTCTTGGTAAAGTATGGAGAAGACAAAATCTCTTTTCCAAGACATTGAAGTCATAGAATGTCACTAAGTTGAGAGTTGTGCTAGCCCCCAAGCTTAGGATTCTACAAGTCCACAACACTTAGTTAAAGAGGTTATACATACACAAAGACACATAGCATGAATCACATGCACAGAGTATAGATGGAGCATGCACAAAGTACACACGGAAAACATGAGGTAAACACATGGAGAACACAAAGCATACACATGGAAACATGAAGTAGGCATGGAAGACATGACGCATACCTGGAAGACACAAAACACACAAAGTGTACATTGAAAACACGAAGAATACATAGACCATGGATGAAGCAGACATAGGGCATAAAGTATACATGAAAAACAAGATCATGTAAACATGAAGTGAGCAAGTAGATAAGAAAATGTAAAAGAAAAACTTTGAGTCAATCAAAGTAAACACACCTTGGTTGAAAGGATGTCTCAATACTTTGTATCATCCACAAAAGAAAACAAAAAATATAGGAATTATAAAAAGGAGATGCAAGAATGTAAAGAGCCAATCGATTGCTACAAGGAGAGAATGAAAACAAATAGACAAGGAGAAATCAAATGATGAGGAGTGCATGACTTTGGTGCTAGCTTGCTCTATCACTAGGGGTCATAAAAATCAAGATACCCTCATGGATCATGGGCTATCAAGGTGTGTTATGATAGGAGACCACAAGTTAAGGTCATATGAAGCACACAGGCTAGCAAGTTGTGTTATGCTAGGTGGCTCATAGACTATACAGATCATAGGCTAGCAAGTTGTGTTATGATAGGTGACCGTATACTAACAATGCCTTAGAGATCATAAATAAATAATGCTTCAGGGAGAATAGCACCAAAGGAAGTGCTAAATTAAACAATGCCTCAAGGAGCTTAGCACCTTATGGAGTGAAAAAATAAACAACGCTTCATGGAAAGAAAAAAAAATCAATGCCTCATGGAGTGTATTGATAACCACACCTTAGGCTGCACCATGAAAAACACTGCCATAGGGGGCATATCAAGAGGCTAATGCTCAAGAGGAATGAATGAATAAGGGTGCATGTAGGGATGCACAAGTGAATAGGGAATATATTCCCCCTTAAAATGTTTGCATATATAATATGCAAATGTTTTAAGGTAAAGAAGAAGGGAAAGTATAAGAGGAGGGCAGATCCTTAGAAAGAATGCCTACCCCTTTAAAAGGTTGTCCTTCTATCCCCCATAGTACAGGTGAGGACAACCATGAAAAATAAGAGTTATGTTATTAGAAGGAAAGAAATGAGATTGCATCACCATGCATAGCAATGAGCTAATAAGAAAAACCTACAATTACCATGTCAGTAGTGAAGTGATTAATGATATCTACATCCCATGGAGAATGAATAGGGATCTCCAAGGGTAGAGTTAAAGCATAAAATTTATAGTAGGCTCACCATCAATGGATATAAACAACTTGTTACCACCAAAAATACGAGAAGTGTAACATCACAATTGAGGTGACTAATTTTAATTATGAAAGAAGTATGAAGACCTAGGTGAGCTAGATATAGGTGGGTCTTGATGTCATAACAAAGGAGACTCAGTCATGATAATGTATAGAGAATAATTTTATTTGAAGAAAGAAGAGGTACTAAAACATAAATGGAGGTGTGAGAACATGTGTCACAAAGGTGTTGAATTTTGTCATACAAGGCTCAACATTCACTAGTGGAATGGCCAAGCACTCAATGATATGCACAGAAAGGAAGTGTTGATATAGATTGTTTTGTGGAAACTTTTTCATGTTGGAGGAGGAAGAGTGATCAAGTTGGCCTCAAGTAGACTCGGAAAGATACACTCTTGTTGAGACAAAAGAGAAGAAGTGGGTGGAGTAGGAAGGAACCCTTTCCATTATGGAGTGCAGTTTGAGTTTTGAAGAGAAAGAGCCATGGAGACATTAGACTCCTTGTTCCATACACCCTAAACCATTTCCATTGTATCCATGCTTAGAAATAAATTTGAATCCCAACTCATAACATGTCTCCAAATGAGATAGAGGAGGAGAGGTGACTTATGAGCTTTGTTGAAATTAGAAGCATGATCATGCTTTGAAGAAGTAGTAGCAGAATTGATATGAGGAGGGGGATCGATCCTTTTGCAAGGATGCGGATCCTTATTGAGTGTTGAGATGTCATTGCAAGGAGGGTCAATCTTAGATTTAAAAGGCCCATATGTGTCAAATTTTAAAGAGCTCCAATCATCACCAAGACATGCATTAGAAGAAGAAGGTATATCATCATGAATGAAATGTTGAGGATTTGTTGAAGTAGAAAATTTTGAATGGTGAGTTTGGAAGAAGGAATAGATTGTGTAGAGTAAACTAGAGCCACCTTCAGGATTCTGGGTTTAGATTGTGGTATTTTGTACACTCTAATGATGGAAGGTGTAAAATCTAATGAACCCCAATCGTCACCAAAAAATGCACTAAAAGCCAAAGCACTATTCTGATCATCACTGTTAACATTAGTAGTCGAGAATAGTAGGTCATCTTTTGTCGAAGAAGGAATCAAATTGTTGAGAGGATTTAAAACAAGAGGTTGATACCTAGCTTATTCTTGAAAGTAACTTTTCAGACTTGGATCATGCTCAACTGTATAGAGTTTATTATTATAAATAAACTTCAATTTACGATGAAGAGTAGATGAGACTACCCGCATGGCATGGATCCATGGTCTACAAAGTAGAAGATTATATGAAATGGAATCAGCCATGACATGGATAATAGTAGGTAAGGTCACAAGTCCAACCTCAATAGGTAGTGTGATTGTACCTAGTGACTATCTACTAACATTATCGAAGCCACAAATAGAAAGAGTATGAGGTTTAATGAGAGACATATCTACACCAATTTTGCATTGAAGTCTATGCTACAAAACATTAAGACCTAATTTGTTGTCGATTAGAGTATGCTTTATTCCATTTTTATTAATGTTGACCAAAATTGTAAGAGAATCATGTTGTTGAAATCCAAGAGGAGGTAATTCATGTTGATGAAAGATGATATCCAAACTTGTTGCATGCATACAATCTAATAGAGATGATATGTCATTTGGTCTAATAGAAGGTGTGACAATGACCTCCTATAGAGCCTCCTAGAGCATCCTGTGGTATGCAGGAAAGGTTTGTATTAATTCCCAGAGTGAGATATTTGTTACAGTAGTACAATGCTACTCGACAAGATCATATTCTCTATTAGTGTGTTGAGAAATATGAGCTGGTTGAGGAAGAAAAGGTTGAGAAGGTAGAAGAGAAGTAGGAACAATTGGTGTTTGTTTATTTTTCTTGTTATTACAAGTGTTATATGTGTGAGAAATTGCATGGTAACTAGGTTGCTGCAACACATTTTGAACATGTTGGTTGTTTTTAGCAAGTTGTTTTGCATAGTTGAGAATGTAATTAGGGGGTCAGGGTGGGTTTTGAAATTGTCTACTAACATTATCAAATCCAGGAATAGAAAGAGTAACTTATCAGGTTTAATGAGAGACATATCTACACCAATTTTGCATAGAAGTCTATGCTACAAACATTAAGACCTGATCCATTATCGATTAGAGTATACTTTATTCTATTTTTATTAATGATGACCAAAATCATAAGAGAATCATGTAGTTGTTGAAAATGAAGAAGATGTAATTCATGTTGATGAAATCAATATCTAAACTCATCGCATGCATATAATCTAATAGGGATACTACATCATTTAGTCTAATAGAAGGTGTGACAATGACATTTGTTAGAGCCTCCTAGTGCATCCTGTGATGCAGGTGAGGTTTGTATTAATTCCCAGAGTGAGATCTTTGTTGAAGTAGAATGAAACTGCTCAACAAGATCATATTTTCCATTAGTGTGTTGAGAAAGATGAGGTGGTGGAGGAAGAAAAGGTTGAGAAGGTGGAAGAGAAGTAGGAACAATTGGTGTTTGTTTATTTTTCTTGTTGTTGTGAGTGTTATATGTGTGAGCAACTGCATGGTAACTTAGCTACTGTAACACATTTTGAACATGTTGGTTGTTTTTAGTAAGTTGTTTTGCATAGTTGAGAATGTAATTAGGAGGTTAGGGTGGGTTTGGAACACTTTGAATAGATATTATAGGGAACTAGAACAAAGATGCACAACAATTTTAGGTTTCACAGGTTCTTTTTGGGAACCAAAAACATAAATTTTGCTGATTTGGTTGTTATAATAATGTATTCGTGTGGAATCCTATGTGAGCTTTGAGTCTTCCTTCATAGAAGTTACATTGCTACCATTGAGAATATTGGAGTTAAGATTAGGTAAAGTGATGTTGAGAGAAGTATCTATCATCATATCATGAGTGATAGCCAATGGTCTTGAACATGCTGACAAAGGGGAAAGAGAAGAAGTCTTTACATCCTTTGTGATACCCAAGGAACTTGAACATGCAACCAAAGGAGAAAGAGAGGAAGTCTTCACATCCTTTGTGATACCCAAGGAACTTGAACATGTAACCAAAGGAGAAAGAGAAGAAGTCTTCGCATCCTTTGTGATACCCAAGGAATTTGAACATACAACTAAAGGAGAAAGAGAAGTCTTCACATCCTTTGTGATCTCCAAGGTATTTGAACATGCAACAAAATAAGAAAGAAGAGAAGTCTTCACTTGTTTAGTGATATCCAAGGTACTTCAACATGCAACCAAATGAGGAAGATGAGAGGTCTTCACATCATTAGTGATATTGACACAGAAAGAACCCTTCTTGCCCAACAACACACAACAATACATAGGATTACCAAGTTCTCAAATACATAATTTCAAATATAGGCAACATTCTTCCTAAACAATACAAGATTGTAATAGAAATGAACTACAACTTTATTCAATTTAGGAAACAAATATCATATGGAAATTACAAAATGCATAAACTTTGGCTTCCAGTGGCCTCTCTTCACCCTCACATCAATCTTCCCACTCATAGAGTGAGTTCTTCCACAACTCCCTATTTCTTAGATGCAACTTCATCTTAGCTCTATGCCTCATTCCTTCCTCCAGAGGCTGACCCCTTCACTAGAGCCATCAATCCAATTTAATGTTGTTCAAAAATATTTGAAAAACATCTATCAAGGAGAGGAATCGACACCTATTTGGAGGGAATAATTCCACCCTAAAGGCTCTCTCTCTCTATGTTATTCATTTGACTTAGTCAAATCAGATAAAACATGCTTCCCCATTCTTTGTATGGGTGGCTTCTTATAAATTAGACACTTCTTTCCATCATCCATCTTTCCTTTTGGTATTGACCTTTTTTTAATCTCCTCCTCTTCTCATCTTATTTTGTTCTTTTATGGCAACAAACTCTTTCATCTTCCATGTTTATTCCCTTCACCTAGCACCATTCCCTTCAGACTTCTTTGTTTATATTGTATTTCTCTTTTTAAATAGAAATAAAATATCCCTTTGAATCTTAAATGATGCCTCCCTTTTGATTCAAGGAAAACATTTAATTTTACAAAGAATAATGTGACCCATGGCCCACACAACCCTCAATTTGGTATTGGATTATAGAGAGAGAGAGGGTGAGGGAGAGAGAGATTTTTTCTTTTGCAAAACGTGAGCACATTATAACGTGCTTGCGTTATAAGGGGCTCACTCTATAACACGCTAGCATTATGGCTCAGTATTATTGAGCCTAAAATGCAAGTGCTTTTATAATGCACTCATGTTTTAGGCTTGATAATACTGATCCATAAAGATATCACGTTATGACTTGTATAGGACCCATAAAGATATCACATTATGACTTGTATAGGACCAAAAAGTCATGTGGTGACTTTTTGGTCCCTCATCTTTGTCTATATACCCTTATGTAGGATCTTTGATCATTAAACATCTTTGGATAAACCATCAATCTGGCTTCCGTAGTCTCTTTTACATCATCATCATTAATAACTCATATATGAAAAAGGCTAAAATTCTACCATCAGAAGTAACGGCATAAGGGCTCCATATATTAAAGAAGGCTTGGGCTTTGTAGATTTTTGCAACTTTAAATGAAACTATAGCATGCTCATACTCCACAAATTCATCCTTACTCTACTTAATGGTTTATTATTTACAAAAGTAGCCACAGATCCTACTTGTTTAACTTGCTCATATGTAATCTCCATAACAGGGATAGTCAATTCTTGATAGGTCTTCATTGAATTATTTCTATCACAACATCTTTTTTAGTGTGCCATTATTTTTTTGTCAGGCTAGAGGGATATCTAATCTGAATAATTTATGCAGAGTATTGTGTCTCGATACACATTATAATACTTATGCAGTACATGGGGATTGATGTAATCTATATATTCTTCTATGCTCATATCTCACAATTCATTTGGTACAGTCCACCCAGATGCTCCTACATCAGACATGCCGTGTAAGAAAATTTGTGAGCATAGGCTCACAAAGGTGGAGTTGAGTGATAGAATCACCCTTTCAAATTGCAAGCAATATGTAGCGAACTCCATCGATGTGGGATGTGCACCAAACTACTTCTTCCTCAATTGGAAAGATCAAAGCTAACGTGGTCCTTTCCCTTTCCACATTGAAACTATGTGGACTAAGCATAAAGACTTTAGACAACTTGTGGCTCAATGGTGGCAAATTCCTATTCATGGTACTCCTATGTTCAGATTGGTTAAAAAGCTCCTGTACATTAAACAGGAAGTTCGTGGGTGGAATAGATATAGTTTTGGTAATGTGTTTTGTTAGAAGAAAAATATAGCCAGAAAAGTAGCAGATATCCAGCAGCGGATTGCTCAAGGAGATGAGTCAGAGGACACTACTAAGGAAGAATATGATCTAATTTCTGACTGGAAGAATCTTATGTGCAGAGAAGAGGTCTTTTGGAAACAGAAGTCCAGAATTCAATGGCTTAAAGAGGGAGATAGGAATACAACCTTTTTTCATCTTTCAGCCATGAAACATAGGAAGGCTAACTCCATAACAAAATTATGTTTGGAAAATGGCAATATTATCACTAAGGATAATGAGATTGGAGATCAAGCTATGTTATTCTTTCAGAATTTGTTGACTAAACAAGCTAATAATGATGAGAATGGCATGACTATGAATCAGTTCATTGACAAGATTCCCTCTCTAATAACTGAGGAAGATAACCTGGAAATGCTAAGGCCTATATATGAGGAGGAGGTTCGTGCTATTTTATTCTCTATGGGTCCCTTCAAAGCTCTAGGCCCTAATGGCTTCCCTCCTATTTTTTTCCAGGAATATTGGGATATTGTGGGGGCTGATCTCACTGCTGCTGTTCAAGATTTCTTCAGAATTGGTAAACTTTTAAAACAGATCAATAATACTTTTATTGTCCTTGTTCCTAAAAATTTGAAGCCTACTCATCTTTCAGAATTCAGACCCATTAGCCTATGTAATACTATCTATAATCTTTGCACCAAAGTTCTTGTCATAAGACTTCAACCTTTTTTAGATAAAATTATTTCCCCTTCTCAAAAAGGCTTTATCCCAGGCCATCAAATTCTTGATGTTGTGATCTCCACTCATGAAACTATTCATTCCATGGACAAGAGTAGAATCCCTGGTATGGCTCTTAAGTTAGATATCTCTAAATCCTACGATAGGGTCTCATGGACTTTTCTGTTTCAAGTTATTAGGAAGTTTGGGTTCAATGATAACATCTCTCTCCTCATTCAGAAGGCTATTTCTTCTGCTAAATTCTCAGTTTTGGTTAATGGGGTCCCTAGGGTTTTTTTCTCTTCCTCAAGAGGACTCCGTCAGGGGGATCCTCTTTCCCCTTACTTGTTTATCATGGTGGTGGAGGCCCTTGGGAGACATATTCAAGCTAATATCGCTTCTAAGGATCTAATGGCCATCAAACCTACTTCTTCCCTTTCCCCTATGTATGTGCAGTAGTTTGTTGATGATACCAATCTATTTGGCATCTCTTCTGTGATTGAAGCTTATAGATGGAAGAATATTTTAAATAAATATGCCATAGCTTCTGGTCAAAGCATAAATTTTCAAAAGAGCAATGTGTATTTCTTTAATACTCCTAATGATCTTTGGCAAAAAATCATTAATATCCTGGACTGTGCTGAAGCTAATCTTCCTGCTATTTACCTTGGCCTCCCCCTTATGGTCAAAGAGGTGTCTCAAGGTTTCTGGAATGGAATATTGGAAAGAACTCAGAGGAAATTGATTGGATTGAAACGAAAATTACTCAATAGTGCAGGCAAATTACAGCTTCTTCATGCATCCCTGCGAGGTATACCTACTTATTTCCTGTCTCTTTTTAAGATACCTAGTTCTTCTGCTAACAAATTGGAACATATTCAAAGAAAATTTTTATGGACAGGGGTGGAAGATAAATAGAGAATGTCTTTAGTCAGCTGGGAAAAAAGTGTGTCTTCCTAAATCCCATGGTGGTCTCAATATTAGATCCATCTAAAACATGAATAAAGCCCTCCTTTCCAAAATCAACTGGAACCTGATTTGAATAAACATAAAGATTGGGGGGAAATCATGCAAGCCAAATATCTTCATGTCACTGATTGGTCCAACTTTCTCCAATAGGAAGGGTTACCCCAGGGATCTGTTATATGGAATAAAATGCAAAAATCTAGAAGCCTTCTTAAGAAAGGGGTTAGATGGAAATTGGGAAATGGTATGTCTACTAATTTCTAGAATGATATTTGGATAAAAGATAAGGCTCTTATTACTCAGGGAGATTATGGAGCTATTGTTGGCATTGCAACTCAATTTTTTGGGGATAAAGTTTGCGATTACATGTTTAATAATAATGGCAATAGGAGCTAGAAAAATTTATTGGATTGTTGTGCCCATCACCATGATCTCACTCCTAGGGTTTGGGCTATTCAACATTTAATTCAGGGGGTCGGAATCCCTCTCTTCCCTCAAGAGGATGAGCAGTATTGGTGGCCGGATAAGAATGGACGTTTCTCTGTCAAGTCTGCTTATAAATTGGTATATAAATTAATTTTACCAGCTATGATTTTGAGATAGAATGGATTAAAGGTGATAATAATCCATTAGCAGATTCTCTTACGAGAGAAATGGCCAAGCTTGTAGAGTCAATGTATATGATGATTGAAATTGGTGACACATTGGTAAGAAATGATGGTACAAAAATTTTCCTCAGCCAAGATGAACAAGGTAATGATATATGGATACCTCAGCTACCTCCAGAAATTATTACTCCCATACTCCACACACATTTCTTGAATAAATGGCTTCAAGAATTAAGGAACCAGATCAGAGATAATTATGATAAAGGAATCCTTACAGGTCCCCAGCAAACAAAATTTCTATCCCACTTTGGTCTTCAAAATGCTACTATTTATTTTGCACTAAGAAATAGCATTACATTTGATGTTTGTATTACATCTTTGTTGCCTATGAATTGGCCCGTAAAGATCAAAAGGAATTTTCTTAAGTGTGCAAAATTTGGTTTGTTTAATAGCATTACTCTTTTGCAGATAGAATTTGAGGACTATGCAGATTTATTTCTTGGATATAATGATAAGATCATCTAGGATGATATGAAAGAATTTTTTGACTATCTGCAAGGAAATTTCTATTGGGCTGTTGAAGAAGGAATGAGTGGACCATCAGGGTATTTGCAAAATAGTTTTCATTATGCATTACCAAGAATTGAATATTATCCTTTAACTCATAATTGGTTCCCACAGGCCCAGGTGGAAGACATGGAAGTTGCCTTACTTCTTGCTTTAATTGCTGCAAGAACTAAGATAGATTTTGCTTCCCCTGATGAAGTTACCAAAATTATATATACTTTCAATCAACGAGATGATGACTTGGCAATTGCTTCCGCCCACAAACCTGGATAATGACTATGATGAGCTGGATCCCGTGTTAGATAATAATAGTACCTCCACTGACGAAGATGATAATGGATATAACTCAGATGGTAGCTAGCACATGGGCTTGTCTGTGCCGTGATGTCGGCCACGTTACGATTCGACAATAGGACGCAACCCTATCTAAAAAGCAAGATCCCCGTAGTCACTTTCGGGTGTAAAGTGAGACATAATCACATGCGGTGTGTCACATGTGAAGAATCTTTGTACGCTCCACTGTAGTGCTTTATCTCTACCTCCACTACCTACAGTGTTAGACGTGTGTCTTGTTTGTATGGTCGGAACTCAAAATTGTTCTAATCTTTTGACATCTGATTTTAGTTATAAATAAGAACCCGATGCTATTGTTGAGGCATTCGGAGTCAGAGTCAGGAATTAGGAAGTGAGTCTAAGTCTTAGTTCTTCGCAAGAGTATGCTCTTGTTCTACGCTTTGAGCGATCTGAACAATCAGAAATTGCATTAAGTTGTAATCCCTTTATCTACATGCAATAAAATAAGTGCCTTGTGTATAATCTCCGCTGTGTGATAAGTTGTGTGATAAATTGGTATAGTTCTTGTATTATTCAACAACAAATTGGTATCAGAGCAACGTTCATGTATTTGTGTGATCTTTCTTTGCTGAGGGTGAGTTCTATCACTGAAAGTGCTGTTAGTAGCGTGTTGTAGTACTTGTGGAGGCGTGTCAGATAAATTTTCACAAGTAGAATGAATAAGGTGTCAGGTTTGCGTTATATGTTGGTTTGTATGTATGTCCAATCTAAGCACAAATGATATACAAGGCGATATACATTCACGGACCCGAGAGCGGTATAAAATATGGTTCACTAAGGTGAGAAAAAGGTACTTCGTGTAGTTTGTATGTTTGTATGTTTCAGTTTTGCATCTTTAACATACATTTAAGTGCGGATTCCAAAAGATAGTTAAACTTGATGTAAGCGATGCATTGTTTATTAATGCATTTTGGAAAAGTATGCATTCGCTTAGTATACATGTATGGATTTGAAAGGAAAATGCAATATGGTTAATAAGAGGGAAAGGTCCAAAATGGTTGTATAAAAGTTTGCATGTATAAGAGATTGTATCTAAGTGTAGATACAATTATATTACTTCGAAGGATACAAGTGGGTAGGTAAGGTGGGTCCCACAGTGGTTGTCTCGTGATTGTATGTTGGATATACAAGCAGAGATACAAAAAATAGAAAGGTAAGATTCAACACGGATTTCAAAAAGAGATGAAATAAGGTTAATGCTTTGCATGTATGAAGGATTGTATATTAACTACATACAATCCTAATATACAAAGAGGTAAAGTGTACCATCAGGAATTATAAAAGGGTAAAAGGTTTGTATGGTTTGCATTTGTATGATGATTTGCATTTATTTTATATACATTGCAACATAAAAATAAAAGATACAAAGTTGAACATAAGGTGAAAGGTAACATTGTTTTATAACCCGTTGCATATGTAGGCTTGCATATTAAAGACATACAAACTGATATACAAAAAGTAATATACAAGGAGACATACAAAAAATGATATGTATGCAAAGGGCCAACTAATGGATACAATGTACAAAATTTAAAAGTTGAAATAGAAAGCCAAAGCCGTATGTGCATTGAATGCAGCATTTATTGCAGAACTAACATTGAAAGGATGAATTTTAATATGTTAGGGAAAATAAAAGATTGTTTTTTATTTCAGAATTGCATCGTAAAAGTTAAAATTGCAGAGAAAGAAAACTATTGCACAGATTGAACAGAAGGTTCATTGCTGGACGGAATTTCAGAATGGGAACGGATCAGAAAAATGGTAAAGTGAGTCAACACTTGTAAGGTTAAGCTATCATAGATACAGGTATGTTTCTCAAAATGTCATTACAGTTTAGTTAATTCAAAATGCAAAATGATTAGCAGTAATTTCATTTAAGAATGCAAGAAAATGTTAAATTAATGTATCTGATTAGGAAATTAGCCGATTATGTTAAATAACCTAGAATTTAAAATGAGAAAAGACAAAAGGGTTAGGGTAAATGTTAAAACATAAGAATTGGAAAATTTCTGTACCATCATTTCTTACCAATGTGTCACCAATTTCAATCATCATATACATTGACTCTGCAAGCTTGGCCATTTCTCTCGTAAGAGAATCTGCTAATGGATTATTATCACCTTTAATGCCATTTGTGTGATAAGTTGTGTGATAAATTGGTATATAAATTGCTATCAGAGCCACGTTCATGTATTTGTGTGATGTTTCTTTGCTGAGGGTGAGTTCTATCACTGAAAGTGCTGTTAGTAGCGTGTTGTAGTACCTGTGGAGGCGTGCAGTAAGACCCGTTGTTGAAGGCCGAAGGAAAGTGCCGTGTTAAAGGGCAGTGAGTCGCGAAAAGTAGCAGGGAATATCGCGAACAAGTAATCAGTAAGTCTTATTTCTCACCAATGGCATTACGTAGATCTATGGATGCAAGTTCTGCTCTATCTGATGTTTTACACAACTATTTTCAAGATGGCAATACTCATGTCGTAGATGATAAGGGAAACTTCAAATTTCCAGATGTTAAAATTAATACATTCTACCCAGAAAAAGGAATTAAGGCTAAAGTCTGTGACTCAGTGCGTCAAAGTGAAATTAGACTTTTAGTTTCAGGTACTGGAATATGTCCTATTTATTTACCTTTCCTTCTTCCTGAAGATGTCTCTAGATGGCAAGACAAAGGATTTTTTCATGTCCATTTCCCTCATGTCGATCTTATCGTCCATCCACATTTTAATTACAACATAGGTGCTGAGTTTTTTGCCACTTTAATTGATACTAGATGTCAAATTTGGGAACAAGCTGTAGTTGCCCAATTTCGTGGAATTCTCAGCGCTGAGAAAGGAGATGGAGTCTTGTCTGTCCAACCCAACTTCACTCTTTTTTTATCTGATAAATTCATTTCTTCTGCCTTTTGTTTACTTCTACAAGTTAAAGGTGTCTCCTTAATGCCTGGTTCTGTCTATGCCACCATCGGAGGTCGCTGTATTTACAGACTCATGAACACTGTGTCTCCACCTGTTTCCTTACCCACGGGGGTATCTTTCCCAAGACGATCTTCCAATCTTCTGGACTATGGTCGATTCATCGATTCAACAGGTTTCGACATTGGTTTTCCAATTATAGAACAATGGCTTGATAGGCAAAGACCATAGTTTATTGACCTTCCTGTTCATAGAAATAGGTTCTCAGACAGACCCCTATTCCAATCCCGAAGAGTAGGCACCATAACTCTCCAATCTGTCCCTAGTCAAACAATCCTGGAACAACCATTGATAGATGAGACTCAAGCCAGAGCTCAACCTCTGTCTCGCAGTAGATCCATGGCCCATGCATATGCTAGTTCTAATAAAAAGCCTTATGTGGACTACAACCCTGAAGAATGCTCAACCTCTGGTAGCTCACAGAGATTCAAGCAAATGCCCTCTCGATCATCTTTCTCTTCCAGAGCCCAATGATCTCATCCTGATGAAATAGATGAACTTGCTAGACAAGTAAGTGCTAGATTACATCTTGCACCAAAACAGGATGAAGACCAAGATAAGAAATGAAAAGGAAAAGGGATTAAAATAGCAAAACTAGGTGAACATGCCAGTATGATGAGAGAACATTTACCTAGGTATGGATCATAAAGAAGAACTAAGCATACTCTACAGTTAGATTCTGCTACTGCTGTAGATTTAGTCAGCTATTCTCCTTGTAGATGGCCGACACAGGATAGCTATCAGGTTGTTACACCTGATGATAAAATAATGGGCAGATATGAGGCAAAAATTCATACTAAGGTAGGGACAAAAAAAAAGAATTCTGAAGCACAGAGAAACTGGTAGTCTGCATGGATGCAAACAGCTTCAGAGAACATTGACGACATAGTAGTAGATGTCAAACAAGGAATCAATAGGACTATTTATGTTTATGATGGCATGTTACAAGTACAGAATAGTCAATATAAAACAGAGACTGCTATAGGTAGAATTGATAAGCAATGCACTTCTACCTTAAATAATTTTGGTTCATTAAATTATCAAGTTAGTCAGACCCATACAATGGCGACCAGCATACAGTCAAGCAGTGAAAGACTAGAAAATGTGGCAGGTCAAATATACTCTCATGTCTCTACGTCTGACTCTAAAAGAGATACTCAAGCTCAAGAGAACAAAGTCTTACTTGAGCATGTGGCAAGAAATTTAGAAAAAGTAAGAAAATACGCCAAAAAGATTAGAGTATCTCAGAAAGGAAAGGATAGTTTTGAGGAAGAAACTGAGGACACAAAAACTCAGAAATCCCAGAAAATAGATCCCAAGCCTAGACCAAAAATACAGAGAAGGAAAAGCATTCTCTTTTCTGAAGAAATTGAAGAACACCCAGTATCTTCCACAACTAGAAGTCATACACCTCAGATGCCTTCTAAAATAGTTCTGCCCAAACAGAAAGAACATCTGTTACAGGTTTCTGAACCAGTAAAAGATTGGTTACAAGAAAATGAATTAGAAGTTAATGAACCTGTTTAGATGGAAGAACCAGCTGCAGCCATGAATTCATCTGATGAAGAAATATTTGAAACGATTTCTTATCATGAATCTTCTTCTGAACCTGATTACATGTCTTCTGAAGAAACTCCCTATATAGAAATTATAGAAGATTGGGAACCTTTATGCATGGCTAGCCAGACTACTGTAGAAAATCAGCTGGATGTAGAAATGAGAGATGCTGTGTCAGAAAATGCCCGGCCAAAAAATTTGAGAGCTTATGCAACATCTGGTTATATTCTAAATATAGATAAAATTATAGATCCCTATGACACTATTTGCACATGGTGTGATACACTTGAGAATTTCTTTGATACTAGGGGATCTGTATGGTCTGAGGCAAACAAAGTTTTATATGCAGTCCGACTCATGTCTGGTAAACTCCATAGTTGGTGGAACTCTCTCCCTGATAATGGTATAATTTCAATGGATCAAGATGGAGATGAGTATGTAAAAGAAAAAGAGATGGGTAGGAATGACATTTCTGCTGAAGGATTTGCTACCTTGAAATGATATCTGATTGGTTTATTTTGTGGCAATAGAAAAAATGATATACTTGAAGCAGAAAAAATCATTTATTCATTGCAGCTCAAAGACTTAGGAAAACTGCATAAGTATAATTTAGTCTTTGAAAAATATATGATAGCTGCAGGGAAATTGCATGATTCTACCACAAAGAAGTTTTATTTGAATTCACTACCTTATGGATTGAGAGAATATGCTGAAGAATATATAGGTAACAAGTATAAGACCAAAATTGATGCTTATGGTTTCAGTGAATTAAGGACCTTGGTTACCTACAAGTTAGATAATGGATGTCTGCTTAAAGCTTTAAGTGATAATAGAGATCAGTATAATTCCTCTTGTAATATGAAAGATTATTGCAGCTTGCCACCCATTAATCAGATAAAAGAATTCAAACATGTCAGAAAATTCAGTAGGAAATCATGTGGAAAAGATTGTCATTGCAAGAAATGTAAATATGCTTATGACAATGATGACTATAGGAGACATACTCCTTATAAGAAGAAGCAGTATAGAAAAAGATACAGGTTTGCTCCTGTAAATAAAAATTCTTTCAGGAATAGAAAGCCACCAAAGTTTCTATTTAAAAAGAATAAAGATTTTAAGAAAAGTGGAAAATCTGTTCAGTGTTTTATTTGCAAAGGTCCACACTATGCTACAGATTGGCCAAAAAGATATAAGCCAAAGAATAAAGTTTATGCAATGTTTGATGAACAACATAGGTCAGGAAACTGGGAAATTATTTCTTCCAATGAAGTACTTGGTTCTTCTCATGTTGATTTGTTTGAGTTGGTTGAAATTTTGCCTGATCAATACTACATGGCAAGAGATAAATATAGAAGAAAGTATTCTTCTACTAGTTCAGAATCTGAGTCTGAACGATCCAGTTCATTTGACAAGAAGGTTGTCTCTAAGACAATTAAAAGGGCCATTAAAAATCTTGATTTCAAGATAAGTATGGCCAAATCCAAGGATCCTTATCACATGCCCGGATCACTGGAAGACCGCAAAGCTGCTGCCAAACAACAAGTTAAAGATATCAAGGCCTGGGAAAAAGAGAAACTTGCTCTTTCTAGAAGATCCAAACGGTCATCTAAGCATTCTGTGTCTAGCTCACCATCACCATCACCATCCCCAAAACCAAAGTCATCCCATGGTTACACCCAACCTTCTTGGGTATCTTCCAAACCATCCACTTCCAAGCATCATCCTCGCCATTCACCCTCTGTGTCCCTTGGTAGAAGCATTGATACTCTATGTGCTAAAGTTGACAGATGTAATGAATCTGTTGATATCTTGGCTCGGCAATGTGCTCTGCAACAAAAAGCCTTGGATAAACTCATTTATGCGGTGGGGGAAATTCGAGAACTTCTAACAAAGGTAGATGATTCTTCTGATGATGATTCTCCAGATATTCTGTCTGAACCAGCAAATGCTCTATACATGGTAGAAAATTGTACATATATCCGTGTAAATCTTTGTTTTTCTGGATATAAACCTATTCCAATGGATGCATTTGTAGATTCTGGTTCTTCTCGTAGTTTTGCCAAAACTAATTCTATTCCTTCTGAGTTTTGGAAAAGGAAAAATGATTTACCAGTTGGATATGCCATAAATGGAGAAGAAATCAAAATGGGAAGATTTGCTTAGGATGTCAGAATCGAAATCCAAGGTAAACTGTTTGTTGTTGATTTAATTGAACTTGATAGTTTGAGGGAAGATATTCTACTTGGTTACACTTTCCTAACCAAATATCAGCCATTTGTTTTACGCACTCATGAAATATCTCTTAAGCATACAGATGGCCCTGTCAAGATTCCCTCCTTGAAATTAGTCAACCATAAGCTGTCTGATAAGGCCACAAAAAAGAAAGAACCATTAAAGTCCCAAGGACCACAGTTACCCCTGCTCTTAGAACCAGTCAAGGCAAAGTTTGAACAGGATTGTTGTAGCATAAATCCTTTACAGTTTTGGTCTAAGGAACATGAAGAATGTGAGATTAGGCTGAAACTAGAATGTAAAACTGTTATACCATTTGAACCAGCCTATCTCATGAGCCCCACAGAAGTAAAAGAAATGGATGAGCATTTGAATGAGCTCATTGAAGGAAAATTTATCAGAGAAAGCAAGAGCCCATTTAGCTGTCCAGCTTTCCTAGTTAATAAAAGGGCAGAACAATAGAGAGGTAAGAAAAGATTTTGTATAAACTATAAGCCTCTGAATGATATCATTCTGCCATTCAATTATCCTATTCCATTCAGTACAGACTTGATAATGAGAGCAGCTTCAAAGAATGTGTTTTCTAAATTTGATTGCAAGTCAGGTTTTTGGCAAATAAAGGTAAAAGAAGAAGACAGATTCAAGACAGCTTTTTCTATACCTCAAGGTTTGTATGAGTGGAATGTGATGCCTTTTGGTCTCAAAACTGCCCCTGCCTATTTTCAACGCAGAACAGATAAAGCTTTAAGAAGTTTGAAAGATTTTTGTTCTGTATATATTGATGACATAATTGTTTATTCTGAGAATGATTCTCAACATCTGCAGCATTTAGAAGCTTTGTACAATGCAATAAGGGACAATGGAATTTGCTTATCAGCTAAGAAAATGGTAATTGGCAAACAAGAAATTGATTTCTTGGGTCTGGTTTTGTCACATGGCAAGGTAAAACTCCAGCCCCATATCCTTAATCATATTTCAGAGTTTCCTGATGTTCTAATTGGAACCAAGCAAATACAAAGATTTTTAGGATGTCTCAATTATGTTAGTCCATTTTATAATGGCTTAGCTAAGGACAGAAAGAAACTTCAAGTTCAGTTGAAAGAAGGAGCAGGTCCCTGGAATGAAGAGTTAACGGAAATTGTTCAAAAGATAAAACAGAAATGCTAGTATTTGCCCACTCTTCATTTACCTAAAAATGGATATCCTTTAATGTTATTCACTGATGCATCTGATGATGTTTGGGGTGATGTTCTCATACAGGATATTCCATCAAAAGTAGCCCAAGTGTGTGGTTACAGATCAGGAACTTTCACTGATACAGAATGCAGGTACACCATATATGAAAAAGAAATTTTGGCTGTAAAAAAGGGTATAGAGAAGTTTAAGATTTTTCTTAAACCTGTTCATTTCATTGTTAAAACTGACAGTCAGCCAATGAGATCTTTGCTCAGCAAGAAGCCAAATAAAGATATTGCTCATGGTCGAATTGCACGTTGGTATCTTGATTTTACCAGCTATGATTTTGAGATAGAATGGATTAAAGGTGATAATAATCCATTAGCAGATTCTCTTACGAGAGAAATGGCCAAGCTTGCAGAGTCAATGTATATGATGATTGAAATTGGTGACACATTGGTAAGAAATGATGGTACAGAAATTTTCCTCAGCCAAGATGAACAAGGTAATGATATATGGATACCTCAGCTACCTCCAGAAATTATTACTCCCATACTCCACACACATTTCTTGAATAAATGGCTTCAAGAATTAAGGAACCAGATCTAAGATAATTATGATAAAGGAATCCTTACAGGTCCCCAGCAAACAGAATTTCTATCCCACTTTGGTCTTCAAAATGCTGCTATTTATTTTGCACTAAGAAATAGCATTACATTTGATGTTTGTATTACATCTTTGTTGCCTATGAATTGGCCCGTAAAGATCAAAAGGAATTTTCTTAAGTGTGCAAAATTTGGTTTGTTTAATAGCATTACTCTTTTGCAGACAGAATTTGAGGACTATGCAGATTTATTTCTTGGATATAATGATAAGATCATCCAGGATGATATGAAAGAATTTTTTGACTATCTGCAAGGAAATTTATGTTGGGCTGTTGAAGAAGGAATGAGTGGACCATCAGGGTATTTGCAAAATAGTTTTCATTATGCATTACCAAGAATTGAATATTATCCTTTAACTCATAATTGGTTCCCACAGGCCCAGGTGGAAGACATGGAAGTTGCCTTACTTCCTGCTTTAATTGCTGCAAGAACTGAGATAGATTTTGCTTCCCCTGATGAAGTTACCAAAATTATATAGACTTTCAATCAACGAGATGATGACTTGGCAATTGCTTTTAGGCCTCTTCCATGACATTTGCTTCCACCCACAAACCTGGATAATGACTATGATGAGCTGGATCCCATGTTAGATAATAATAGTACCTCCACTGACGAAGATGATAATGGATATAACTCAGATGGTAGCTAGCACATGGGCTTGTCTATGCCGTGATGTCAGCCATGTTATGATTCGACAATAGGACGCAACCCTATCTAAAAAGAAATGGCCAAGCTTGCAGAGTCAATGTATATGATGATTGAAATTGGTATCAGAGCCACGTTCATGTATTTGTGTGATCTTTCTTTGCTGAGGGTGAGTTCTATCACTGAAAGTGCTATTAGTAGCGTGTTGTAGTACCTGTGGAGGGGTGCAGTAAGACCCGTTGTTGAAGGCCGAAGGAAAGTGCCGTGTTAAAGGGCAGTGAGTCACGAAAAGTAGCAGGGAATATCGTGAACAAGTAATCAGTAAGTCTTATTTCTCACCAATGGCATTACGTAGATCTATGGATGCAAGTTCTGCTCTGTCTGATGTTTTACACAACTATTTTCAAGATGGCAATACTCATGTCGTAGATGATAAGGGAAACTTCAAATTTCTAGATGTTAAAATTAATACATTCTACCCAGAAAAAGGAATTAAGGCTAAAGTCTGTGACTCAGTGCGTCAAAGTGAAATTAATCTTTTAGTTTCGGGTACTGGAATATGTCCTATTTATTTACCTTTCCTTCTTCCTGAAGATGTCTCTAGATGGCAAGACAAAGGATTTTTTCATGTCCATTTCCCTCATGTCGATCTTATCATCCATCCGCATTTTAATTACAACATAGGTGCTGAGTTTTTTGCCACTTTAATTGATACTAGATGTCAAATTTAGGAACAAGCTGTAGTTGCCCAATTTCGTGGAATTCTCAGTGCTGAGAAAAGAGATGGAGTCTTGTCTGTCCAACCCAACTTCGCTCTTTCTTTATCTGATAAATTCATTTCTTCTGCCTTTTGTTTACTTCTACAAGTTAAAGGTGTCTACTTAATGCCTGGTTCTATCTATGCCACCATCGGAGGTCGCTGTATTTATAGACTCATGAACACTGTGTCTCCACCTGTTTCCTTACCCATAAGGGTATCTTTCCCAAGAGGATCTTCCAATCTTCTGGACTATGGTCGATTCATCGATTCAATAGGTTTCGACATTGGTTTTCCAATTATAGAACAATTGCTTGATAGGCAAAGACCACAATTTATTGACCTTCCTGTTCATAGAAATAGGTTCTCAGACAGACCCCTATTCCAATCCCAAAGAGTAGGCACCATAACTCTCCAATCTGTCCCTAGTCAAATAATCCTGGAACAACCATTGATAGATGAGACTCAAGCCAGAGCTCAACCTCTGTCTCGCAGTAGATCCATGGCCCATGCATATGCTAGTTCTAATAAAAAGCCTTATGTGGACTACAACCCTGAAGAATGCTCAACCTCTGGTAGCTCACAGAGATTCAAGCAAATGCCCTCTCGATCATCTTTCTCTTCCAGATCCCAACGATCTCATCCTGATGAAATAGATGAACTTGCTAGACAAGTAAGTGCTAGATTACATCTTGCACCAAAACAGGATGAAGACCAAGATAAGAAATGAAAAGGAAAAGGGATTAAAATAGAAAAACTAGGTGAACATGCCAGTATGATGAGAGAACATTTACCTAGGTATGGATCAGAAAGAAGAACTAAGCATACTCTATAGTTAGATTCTGCTACTGCTGTAGATTTAGTCAGCTATTCTCCTGGTAGATGGCCGACACAGGATAGCTATCAGGTTGTTACACCTGATGATAAAACAATGGGCAGATATAAGGCAAAAATTCATACTAAGGTAGGGACAAAACAAAAGAATTCTGAAGCACAGAGAAACTGGCAGTCTGCATGGATGCAAACAGCTTCAGAGAACATTGACGACATAGCAGTAGATGTCAAACAAGGAATCAATAGGACTATTTCTGTTTATGATGGCATGTTACAAGTACAGAATAGTCAATATAAAACAGAGACTGCTATAGGTAGAATTGATAAGCAATGCACTTCTACCTTAAATAATTTTGGTTCATTAAATTATCAAGTTAGTCAGACCCATACAATGGCCACCAGCATACAGTCAAGGAGTGAAAGACTAGAAAATGTGGTAGGTCAAATATACTCTCATGTCTCTACGTCTGACTCTAAAAGAGATACTCAAGCTCAAGAGAACAAAGTCTTACTTGAGCATGTGGCAAGAAATTTAGAAAAAGTAAGAAAATACGCCAAAAAGATTAGAGTATCTCAGAAAGGAAAGGATAGTTCTGAGGAAGAAACTGAGGACACACAAACTCAGAAATCCCAGAAAACAGATCCCAAGCCCAGACCAAAAATACAGAGAAGGAAAAGCATTCTCTTTTCTGAAGAAATTGAAGAACACCCAGCATCTTCCACAACTAGAAGTCATACACCTCAGATGCCTTCTAAAATAGTTCTGCCCAAACAGAAAGAACATCTGTTACAGGTTTCTGAACCATTAAAAGATTGGTCACAAGAAAATGAATTAGAAATTAATGAACCTGTTTACATGGAAGAGCCAGCTGTAGCCATCAATTCGTCTGATGAAGAAATATTTGAAACGATTTCTTATCATGAATCTTCTTCTGAACCTGATTACATGTCTTCTGAAGAAACTCCCTATATAGAAATTATAGAAGATTGGGAACCTTTATGCATGGCTAGCCAGACTACTGTAGAAAATCAGCTGGATGTAGAAATGAGAGATGTTGTGTCAGAAAATGCCCAGCCAGAAAATTTGAGAGCTTATGCAACATCTGGTTATATTCTGAATATAGATAAAATTATAGATCCCTATGACACTATTTGCACATGGTGTGATACACTTGAGAATTTCTTTGATACTAGGGGATCTGTATGGTCTGAGGCAAACAAAGTTTTATATGCAGTCCGACTCATGTCTGGTAAACTCCATAGTTGGTGGAACTCTCTCCCTGATAATGGTATAATTTCAATGGATGAAGATGGAGATGAGTATGTCAAAGAAAAAGACATGGGTAGGAATGACATTTTTGTTGAAGGATTTGCTACCTTGAAATCATATCTGATTGGTTTATTTTGTGGCAATAGAAAAAATGATATACTTGAAGCAGAAAAAATCCTTTATTCATTGCAGCTCAAAGACTTAGGAAAACTGCATAAGTATAATTTAGTCTTTGAAAAATATATGATAGCTGCAGGGAAATTGCATGATTCTACCACAAAGAAGTTTTATTTGAATTCACTACCTTGTGGATTGGGAGAATATGCTGAAGAATATATAGGTAACAAGTATAAGACCAAAATTGATGCTTATGGTTTCAGTGAATTAAGGACCTTGGTTACCTACAAGTTAGATAAAGGATGTCTGCTTAAAGCATTAAGTGATAATAGAGATCAGTATAATTCCTCTTGTAATATGAAAGATTATTGCAGCTTGCCACCCATTAATCAGATAAAAGAATTCAAACATGTCAGAAAATTTAGTAGGAAATCATGTGGAAAAGATTGTCATTGCAAGAAATGTAAATATGCTTATGACAATGATGACTATAGGAGACATACTCCTTATAAGAAGAAGCAGTATAGAAAAAGATACAGGTTTGCTCCTATAAATAAAAATTCTTTCAGGAATAGAAAGCCACCAAAGTTTCTATTTAAAAAGAATAAAGATTTTAAGGAAAGTGGAAAATCTATTCAGTGTTTTATTTGCAAAGGTCCACACTATGCTACATATTGTCCAAAAAGATATAAGCCAGAGAATAAAGTTTATGCAATGTTTGATGAACAACATAGGTCAGGAAACTGGGAAATTGTTTCTTCCAATGAAGTACTTGGTTCTTCTCATGTTGATTTGTTTGAGTTGGTTGAAATTTTGCCTGATCAATACTACATGGCAAGAGATAAATATAGAGGAAAGTGTTCTTCTACTAGTTCAGAATCTGAGTCTGAATGATCCAGTTCGTCTGACAAGAAGGTTGTCTCTAAGACAATTAAAAGGGCCATTAAAAATCTTGATTTCAAGATAAGTATGGCCAAATCCAAGGATCCTTATCACATGCCCAGATCACTGGAAGACCGCAAAGCTGCTGCCGAACAACAGGTTAAAGATATCAAGGCCTGGGAAAAAGAGAAACTTGCTCTTTCTAGAAGATCCAAACGGTCATCTAAGCATTCTGTGTCTAGCTCACCGTCACCATCACCATCCCCAAAACCAAAGTCATCCCATGGTTACACCCAACCTTCTTGGGTATCTTCCAAACCATCTACTTCCAAGCATCGTCCTTGCCATTCACCCTCTGTGTCCCTTGGTAGAAGCATTGATACTCTATGTGCTAAAGTTGACAGATGTAATGAATCTGTTGATATCTTGGCTCGGCAATGTGCTCTGCAACAAAAAGCCTTGGATAAACTCATTTCTGCAGTGGGGGAAATTTGAGAACTTCTAACAAAAGTAGATGATTCTTCTGATGATGATTCTCTAGATATTCTATCTGAACCAGCAAATGCTCTATACATGGTAGAAAATTGTACATATATCTGTGTAAATCTTTGTTTTTCTAGATATAAACCTATTCCAATGGATGCATTTCTAGATTCTGGTTCTTCTCGTAGTTTTGCCAAAACTAATGCTATTCCTTCTGAGTTTTGGAAAATGAAAAATGATTTACCAGTTGGATATGCCATAAATGGAGAAGAAATCAAAATGGGAAGATTTGCTCAGGATGTCAGAATGAAAATCCAAGGTAAACTGTTTGTTGTTGATTTAATTGAACTTGACAGTTTGAGGGAAGATATTCTACTTGGTTACACTTTCCTAACCAAATATCAGCCATTTATTTTATGCACTCATGAAATATCTCTTAAGCATACAGATGGCCCTGTCAGGATTCCCTCCTTGAAATTAGTCAACCATAAGCTGTCTGATAAGGCCACAAAAAAGAAAGAACCATTAAAGTCCCAAGGACCACAGTTACCCCTGCTCTTAGAACCAGTCAAGGCAAAGTTTGAACAGGATTGTTGTAGCATAAATCCTTTATAGTTTTGGTCTAAGGAACATGAAGAATGTGAGATTAGGCTGAAACCAAAATGTAAAACTGTTATACCATTTGAACCAGCCTATCTCATGAGCCCCATAGAAGTAAAAGAAATGGATGAGCATTTGAATGAGCTCATTGAAGGAAAATTTATCAGAGAAAGCAAGAGCCCATTTAGCTGTCCAGCTTTCCTAGTTAATAAAAGGGCAGAACAACAGAGAGGTAAGAAAAGATTTTGTATAAACTATAAGCCTCTAAATGATATCATTCTGCCATTCAATTATCCTATTCCATTCAGTATAGACTTGATAATGAGAGCAGCTTCAAAGAATGTGTTTTCTAAATTTGATTGCAAGTCAGGTTTTTGGCAAATAAAGGTAAAAGAAGAAGACAGATTCAAGACAGCTTTTTCTGTACCTCAAGGTTTGTATGAGTGGAATGTGATGCCTTTTGGTCTCAAAACTACACCTGCCTATTTTCAACGCAGAAGGGATAAAGCTTTAAGAAGTTTGAAAGATTTTTGTTCTGTATATATTGATGACATAATTGTTTATTCTGAGAATGATTCTCAACATCTGCAGCATTTAGAAGCTTTGTACAATGCAATCAAGGACAATGGAATTTGTTTATCAGCTAAGAAAATGGTAATTGGCAAACAAGAAATTGATTTCTTGGGTCTGGTTCTGTCACATGGCAAGGTAAAACTCCAGCCCCATATCCTTAAGCATATTTCAGAGTTTCCTGATGTTCTGATTGGAACCAAGCAAATACAAAGATTTTTAGGATGTCTCAATTATGTTAGTCCATTTTATAATGGCTTAGCTAAGGACAGAAAGAAACTTCAAGTTCAGTTGAAAGAAGGAGCAGGTCCCTGGAATGAAGAGTTAACGGAAATTGTTCAAAAGATAAAACAGAAATGCCAGTATTTGCCCACTCTTCATTTACCTAAAAATGGATATCCTTTAATGTTATTCACTGATGCATCTGATGATGTTTGGGGTGCTATTCTCATACAGGATATTCCATCAAAAGGAGCCCAAGTGTGTGGTTACAGATCATGAACTTTCACTCATACAGAATGTAGGTACACCATATATGAAAAAGAAATTTTGGCTGTAAAAAAGGGTATAGAGAAGTTTAAGATTTTTCTTAAACCTATTCATTTCATTGTTAAAACTGATAGTTAGCCAATGAGATCTTTGCTCAGCAAGAAGCCAAATAAAGATATTGCTCATGGCCGAATTGCACATTGGTATCTTGATTTTACCAGCTATGATTTTGAGATAGAATGGATTAAAGGTGATAATAATCCATTAGCAGATTCTCTTACGAGAGAAATGGCCAAGCTTGCAGAGTCAATGTATATGATGATTGAAATTGGTGACACATTGGTAAGAAATGATGGTACAGAAATTTTCCTCAGCCAAGATGAACAAGGTAATGATATATTCACTTTCGGGTCAGAATCCCTCTCTTCCCTGAAGAGGATGAGCAGTATTGGTGGCCGGATAAGAATGGACGTTTCTTTGTCAAGTCTGCTTATCATTTGTTGGTTCCTAAGGTTCATAGAAAGGAGATATGGAGAAAAGTTTGGAATCATAAACTTTTACCAAAATCAATATGTTTTGGTGGGCATCTATTCATAACAAAATCTTAACCCAAGACAACTTACAGAAAAGAGGGTGTACTTTGGTCAATAGATGTTGTCTGTGCTATGTAAAGGAGGAAATTATTTCTCATCTATTCATACACTATGATTTTGCTAGGGAAATCTAGAACATAATCCTAATAAATTTTGGCATTCAGTGGGTCTGTAATTCTGATATTAAGGAAGTTATTACCAGTTGGTATCCTACCTTTTCCCATCCCTGGCTTATTGAGTTATGGAACCAAACTCTACCCTGTATGGGCTGGACTTTATGGAAAGAGTGTAATCACAGAATTTTTAGAGATACTGCTAGAGACACCTCTTAGGTTCTTCACACTTTTTTTAAGACTATAATGGAAAGTGTCACTAATGCCCATATTAGTATTGCGGAGAAACCTCTAACTCATGAAGAGGAACAAATTGTGGCTAATTGGAAGATCCTAAATCATATTCCTGTTCATAATAATTCCAAAATGTTGCAGAGGCTTAATACTAGATGGAGTCCCCCAAAGCGTAACTTGCTGAAACTAAACTTTGACGGGGCTTCTAAGGCGGATGATAAAGCTAGTGGGGAAGGGATTATAAGGGATGACAAAGGGCAGATGGTTGCTATCTATGCTGGTGGATTAGGCTATCAAAGCAATAACTATGCTGAAGCAATTGCTCTTCTATGGGGGATTAAAGTGGCTATCTCCCTTAGTATCAGGAATCTGAATATTCAGGGGGACTCTAAAATGGTTATTGATGTGGTAACAATGTGTCGACCATTGGTATTAAGCTGAAAGATATTATTATGGATATTCATAGTCTCCTGCAGAAGATTCCCAGGGTGGACATCTCACATATTTATCGTAAGGGTAATGGGGTTGTAGATGCCTGTGTTGAACTGGGCCAACAGTATTCAAATTGGCGTTGCTGGCATCAAATTGATTACACCCCTTTCAACATTAGGGATCTCATTCAAAAGGAAGTGACGTGTTAAGGATGAGTCAAATTTATTGGAAAGACAACTCACTTCGTCAGTTCTATTGGAGGATGCTGACGTGCATCTTGGAGTACAGGATTTTTTGTACTTTCTTGATTATGGTTATTTCTGCTTCTTTATGCCCCTCTAATAAGGCAAGCAGATTACTTACTCATTATGGTATTTGCCATGAAATTATGATTAAGCATGGGAAGACTAAGTGTTATCTTTGTAAGGCATTCCTTATTAATGATAATGCATGTTGTTTTATCACCATTATCATTTTCCTTGATCAAGGGGTTAATGTTACCTTGCATACGACTGTGGAAATTTGGGATTTTTGTGTTCTGCTCTATAAGTCCAACATGGGTGGTGATAGAATCTGAACAGAACCCATTTCTTGTTGCAAGTTCAAAGACAACCTAGTGGTCTGGCATTATTGTAAAGAGGGTGGGATCAGTCTCTATTTGGAGCAGCTCAACGGGTATGATGAAAATTTGTCTGAACAGTTCGCTAGGTCTTAGCAAAACTGACGTGTCTCTGTGGGGGGAATTAGTTTCAAGATTTTAGAAAGTGTGATTGCTATGGATACTGGCATGTCAACTCAGGGGATTAAATTACAAAGAAAAACTAAAATTATAGACCATTCCAATCAGAAGCTCTTTCTTGGAGATGGCGAAGAACTCATTCCCTATCAAGGGGATTTGATCGAGCCAAGTTGCCCGAGCCTTGGGATGGTGTGTGTTTTTTCCTCATGAAGTATTTCAATCTTGAGGGGCACTTCACCAGGTTCTATAACTATCATCTTCCCCTTTTGAATCACTTTAGATGCAATGCACATATTAGCTTTCCATTTTATTTGCTTTCTTCCCTTGAGCATTCTATTCTTAGGGTTAGAGCTAAATTGGCCAGGAAACCTGCTAAGAAACCCATCCCCCTTCATTAGGGCCTCATCTTCTGTCTTTACAACTTTCATCTTTCCCTAGAGCCCTCTAAGGTTATTCAAACTAATAGTGGGGAAATATCTTCAAACCCTAATGATACTGTTGTTGTTGAAGAACCATGCCCTTCTCCTATTTCTACTAAGACGAAAGAAATTTCTTTTTCTACTCCTGAGGAGATTCCCATAGATACTTCGGGGTCTACTGTGAGTACAAAGTGAAAGAAGAGGAAGACACATGTTGGTGAAGAGGGCACTATGGGGGCTGCTGTGGGGACCCCTAAAAATCCCTGTAGGACCCCCATGGGACAAGGTAGCAAGTCTCATCCGTCTGCAAAGACTATTAAGGAGGGCTTCTCCTCAGGAGTTAGGCAGTCGAGGTGAATTATTGGCAATCCTGCTCCCAAGGCCAAACTTATTGATTATTCTGACAGTGCTTCTAACGAATCCACCCAGGGTGATGAGGCTAAGGACATGGATGTTCAAGAGATCTCTAAGGATGCTGATGGTAAGAAAGAGACTAAAGAGATGGGGGCTACTGCTGAGGATGCTGATGATTCCACAGAAAATGTTGGCAAAGTGGGAAATATGTTTGTGGAAGAAGCCGATGATGAAACAGAAATCGATGCTAGCTTGGGATCTGGAATTGCAGTTCTGAAGGGTCGCATTGAGAAACTAGAACAGAATCTTTCCACTGTGCTTAGGAATTCTATTTTCCTCAATATTTCAGTGCTGCAGAACCTGGGGGCTACTGCTACTGCTGACACTGATGAGAACTCTATGAAATTGGATGACCTTATTAAATCCATGGTTAAGTAAGGAGAGAATTTGCCTCCTCAGTTTTTGCTTCTATATTGATGATACTCTGCTACTCCGTATTATCTATTTTAGTTTATAGTTGCTATTTATGTTGTTTTTACTGGGAAAACAAGGTTTGATGTATCTGTTTTGAGACACTTTTGTGTTGTTTGCCTCTGTGGCTCTTTTGCTTTTTGTAAGGGTTCGGCCCTTTGTTTAGCCACCTTATATTATCAAAAACATTATCATGAAAACAAACATAAACATGTGGCAAAGCCACCAACTATGTTTTAAGAGTTATAAAACCAAGTAATGGTGGTGGATCAAAATTATCGAGATTTCCCCATGACTTATAAATCACATGAAAACTTAAGAAAACAATGATACTTGATAGATGATGTAATTTTTATATTGAAATAATCTACTAAAAGGTTATAATAATATTGGGCCTACCAAGATCGAGCAACACAAACTGTATATCTAATGTAACAAAACTGAATCAACTACAAAGACAACAATATCCCCTAGACCAAAAAGAGAAAAAGCTTAGACGACAACCTAAACCAATCACAATCACTATTCTTTTTACATTAGTTATCACAAGATATATCAAATATCAATTCTCAAACAATCATTGGTATCTATAAATCACTTTAAATAAACAGTTATTCTCAATAACATTTGATGTCATTGTTATTGGCAATATTGTCATTTTTATTTTCATAGATATATATAACTATAACACATCCTAAAATATACTGGCTAAAACAAAGAACATGTTCAATCGTCATATCATCCTTTCATTTTTAAAACATAGTTCCCATGTCATCAACAATGAGGGATATGCAAACCATGAACAAAATATATTCATGCTTTCTCTTTTTTTCCATGTGTGGCTTCAATCTATTTCTAAAATCAACTATGAAAATATGTTTGGCTTTGATATTACTAGTAGATGATTGTAAATGGTAACTCCTATTTCTTTGTTTCTAACTTTGTTCCTAATATTCTAGTTGTTATGTTACAATTTCAAGATTTCAAGTGTGTAGTTTTTGAGCCAAACTCATTAATATTTGATGAAAAATAATTCATTAGAAATCATCTCTCTATAAACATGACCACTACACTCTTTGTATTTAGGTGATGTTCATTGGGGTGAAACATCAAAACTTCCCACAAAGTTACTCATCTTAATACTATTCCACTCAAGTGCGCTTAACTATGATATTTCCCTTAAAAAAAAACAACTTAATCTCCTAGTACACATTTACAAGATATTTAAATAACATCAGTAATGAAAATTTCATTGAAGATGATTGACTTTGAAATGTATCCATCAGTAATGTTTCATCGAGTCTATGAAAAACACATGGAATCTAGTAATAAAGAATCATTTAGTATTCAAAACAACACACCTCGGACTTTATTGCAAAGATTTATCCTTCTAATATATAAATTGTTCAACGATAAAATTGAATGGTACAACTGTGAAATGTGATTAAACATGGCAACTTATTCTTGTTTTGCTCATCTGTTACAGAGGATCGACTCATGTAACGAGTACCAACCTGTTGCATGCTTAACAACCGAACAAGCAATTTAATCAACCAAAACTGTCATCCTTATTCATAACAAAAATTCCAGAACCTGATCAGGAGAGGGAAAGACTTTCTTGACGCTGTCCCTCTCCATACATCTCTTAACCCACGCATCAAGCAATGGATATTCACTCTCAAACAGTATCTTGAAATTCCCAATAGTTTCGTAAGCATGGAAGATAGAAGCAAAAGGAATGAAGGCGATATCTAGGAACCCAAAATCCTTTCCACCAAAGAAAGGCAGGGATCCCCCTGCCGACATCTTTTTCAATGCGCTTTCTAAAACTTGAAAGTTCTCCAACATGTCACGCTTGGCTTTCTCCTGAGCCTCGTCTTTTGACCACAGTATACGAGCACCCGAGTCCTAAAACTACAACCACACAAGATTTTTGTTAGACAACGATCCCATGAAACGGCTAACACAACATTCTAAATAAGCCGTTTCAAACTTCAACGGCCTGAAATGCATTAAATAACTTAAATACCTATACCCATGAGAAGAGGGGATTGCCTTACCTTCTTATCTGTGAAGTCGGCCCAAAAGCGAGCAAGGGCACGGTCGTATGGCTTGGAGGGTAAAAACTGCTTGGACACCCAAACCTCCTCAATGTGCTCAAGAATTATAAGAGAACCGCATATAGGCTAGCCATTGTGGATCATGAGAGGTACTTGCTTGCACACAGGATTCATTTGCAGGAGGAGGTCACTCTTATTGAAGGGTAGGTCCTCTTCTTGGCATTCATATTTCACGCTTTTCTCTTCCAGAGCAATCAAGACGCGCATGCCGAAGGGACTGACCCACATGTTGAGAACCTTTACTCGCTCCATCCCAAGCAAACCCAAAAGCCAAACTTCACACAGCCGTAGATAATCCACACAAAAACCAAAGTTTAATCAGCTGTAGATAATCACACAGAAAACCCAAAGTTTTCTTTGTTGATGTTATAATGAAATGGCATGGAGTGTAGGTCCTAGGAAGATATATAAGAAAACCAATGACGGTAAATTTCAGAGGATAAGCCAGCTTGACCACCATAAAGATACCAATGTAGCCAAGTTGGAGAAGATATTTATGAGAAAACCAATGTTGTGCTGATGTTGTGCTGCGTAGGCCCCCACGTAAGAAGAGCACTAATTAATTTTCCCTGGATATTTTACCCTGTTAAAAGGAGAGAGGGTCAAATTCAGTGGATATCAAGAATATTGTGGTTAGAAAGTACACATTCATAGATTCAATTAAAAAAAATACATAGAAAGAGTACACATTCATTGGGGGCAACGTAATATAAAATGCAACATAAAAAACAAGAAAAAGTATACTTTACTCCATTTCAAAAGTTGTGAGGGTGGTTGATATATTTTGATTCCAGAAGTAGAACATATTGCTATTAATATCTAAATATAATAAAAATATGAATAAATATATAGTAAAGTGTTAATCATAGTTTAATATAATATATGTTATTAGTACACAAAATGTGTACAATTGCTTATAATAAAAAGGTAGTCAAAATCTAGCAAGCTACATGAGACATAAGTCAATCTAGTTTATTACAAGTTTCACAACACTTACTAAACACAAAGAATTGAGTTAATATAGGTTTACTAGATCTTTCAAGTTTGTAGGGGAGATTTCAAACCCAAGGTTTGATCCTACAAACAAATTCAAACCAAACGGGACTCTTGGCTTTGCAAGGGCCCCGTGAACTTACAACCTTGAAATCCTTGGACTTGACAAAGTGAGAAAACTATGACTTTGTGTCTATTTAACGAGTCTCCCAACCACTTAGCCCTTGGAGTATTTCAATAAGCTCATATGCAGAGAAGGAATTAAAATTGAGTCTAAAAGAAGCTTGGGTCCATAAACAACATGGGTTTGAATGTAAGATGCACTTAGCAGATTTGCGAATCTCCTTAGCCTTCAACTACCAATGATATATTCACGTGCAAGAAAACTCATATGTCTCCCTTAGGAAGAGGGGGAGGATCATAGAAACATTATCATAGCCTCTTATTTCTTGCCACTTCAAACAATGATGTGCTCCAAGCCTTAAATACACTTTGTACCCTATTTTTTATTGCCAAATTTTTACAATGTTTGTGTAACTTCTTTTATATTTCATTTCTATTTACATAGTGCGCTCATTATTAACAAATACCCATTGGTGTGTTCATTGCATAGTAATTGTGGTTTCTAGTATTATAACTTTTAGAAAATTATTAGTGAAGCCAACCCCAAACCTAGGATTCTCTAAAATTTCCATGTTGGCCAAGTTGTGTGGAAAAAGTTAACTAGGTGAATTATACCTTCCTCTAGCATAGCCGAACTATTCTATTCACAATTCATGTAGCCACCCATGGTTTGGCATAAACACCAACTGAGTTAAGTAAAGTTTAGATAAGTATCCTGATCCCTTATAGAAGACAAAGTAATGGTATGTAGAACTTTGATTTCTAGTTCTTGTTGTATGGGAGAACTAACAATGAGATCAACAACACAATGTAGGTGTCTCTCTTCATTTTTTTCTCCATCCAAGAAATCTAACAATGTGTAGAATAATATTCAACTATAGTTTTTGAAACATCTATTTAGAATTTTAAATTGTACACATAAGTATATATATTTGGATTATTTGTAATTGGCTTGATTAACTATAAATCTCACTACAATGGATCTCCTTTGCTCATTTATTTCCTACTTTGAATCTAATTTAGTAGATAAGGTATCCAAGAAAATACATTGAACAAAAACTAAAACATATCTTGCCAGCTAAAAAAATTACCAACTATATGCCAAAACAGTGCAAAGATGGCACAAGACTAATGTATATAGACACAATCAAGATAAATTTCTTCCAATGATTATTTACAAGTTGAACAATCATACCAATAAGCAACCAAAGAAATCAAATATAATTTGAAACACAAAAGATATACATATTTCCCATAATTAATTTTTTTGGTAGACAACATGATTTTTGTTTTTAAAGCCAAAACCCATTTGCATTTGCATGTTAGGGGCATGCACTCTAGTATGTGTGAATTAATTATGAAGCGGTAAATCACAAAACCTGTTTGGAAACCCTCCTTCCGTCAAGTCTTCTTGGCAAATAATAACTCAATAGATAGAGTATAAATATAACATATTGTATTTTTGAATTTCTACTTTCTATTTTACCCACATAGTGAAATTTATTTAGGTAAAGTCTCTCTTCTTGTGAACAAGAAATCTTGGAAATTTAATCCATGTACCAAAAAGATAAATCAAACTATAAACAAAATTATAGTCCTTCTAAGGATCATTTGTTATTTTTTCTTTATTATTTCTTCCATTATAGTAAAGAGGAAGAGGTTATGGCAGACTGATTAGTGGAAGATCTTATGGAGGTCAAAATGAAAATCAAAAGAAGAGTGAATAAGCAAACACCAGTGAAATTAGAGAGGACATAATGCCTACCTCGTGACCGTAATAATGGTGAGAAAAGAGGAAAAGGAAGACCTTGACAAGGACTTGGAAGATGAGGCTTCAAAGGAACCTGTTTCCAATGTGGAGAAGGACATCAAGCCTATGAGTGTTCACAACATCAAGGAAGGACAAATAAAAGACTTGAAGGTAATGCACGAGTTGCACATGTATATGAAGATACTTAGTCTAAGCATTATGAAGATGTTGAAAGGAGAGAAACCCTAGTTTTCATAAGTACTTTGTAAAATAAGGATAAAGAACTAGATCATAGGAAGAGTTTATTCTACACATGGTGCAAGTGTGAAGGTAATTGTTGTGAGATTATTATTGATAGTGGAACCACTAATAATCTTGTATCAAATGACATGGTTAAAAAGTTGAAGTTGAAGAGGAGAAGGCATCCAAATCCATATCGGATTACATGGTTGCAGAAGGACCATAGAGATTTGGTCAATTAATAGTCTTTAGTCAATTTTGAGATTAGAGACTACCATGATGAGGTGTTGTGTGACATACTACCAATGGATACATGTCATATGCTATTGGGAAGGTCATGGAAGTAAGATAGGTGTGATGTTCATGATGGCCGTGCAAACACCTATTCCTTGACAAAGGATGGAGTTCGTCATAAGTTGAAGCCCTTCAAGGGGCTAACCAATGCACCAAGCACATTTATGTGGCTCATGAATGAGGTATTGAAAGAATTTTTGGGAAACTTTTTTATCATTTATTTAGATGACATTTTGATATTCAGTAATTCTTTGGAAGAGTACCTGATGTATGTCTCAAGAATTTTTGAGAATCTAAGGGAGGAGAATCTATTGAGCAATCTAAAGAAATGCAGTTTTGTGAAAAAGAAGTCAGTGTACATGGGATTTGTTGTCTCAACTGAGGGTTTTAAGATGGACCTAAAGAAAGTGAGGGCTATCATCAAATGGCTTACTCCAAGGAGTACTACAGAGGTAAGGTCTTTTCATGGTTTGGCAAGTTTTTATAGGAAGTTTGTCAAGAGTTCAGTAGCATTTGTGCACCCCTAACTGAAATAGTGAGAGGGGATAGAAATGAGTTTAGATGGATGGCAGGGGTAGACAAGGGTTTTGAGATGTTGAAGAAGAAGGTCATAAAGCAACCTGTTTTGGTACTTCAAGATTTCAATAAGGTATTTCATGTAGATTGTGATACTAGTGGTAGTGCTATAAGATCTATTTAAGTCAAGAAGATATAAACCCATTGCCTATTGGAGTGAAAAGTTAAATGATGCTAATAAAAAATATTTTGTCTATGATCTGGAGTTTTATTCCATAGTTCAAGATTTAAAGAAATGGAGGTATTATTTATTGCTGAAATAATTTACTTTATTTATTGATCATTAGGATGTCCAATATCTGAATAGTCAAGGAAAGCTAAATCAGAGGCATTTAAAATGGGTTGATTTTTTTATAGATTTATACTTTTGTTTTGAAGCACAGGAGTGGGAAGTCCAATAGAGTTGCAGATGTCGTAAGAAGAAGGCAAAATTTGTTGACAGAGATGAAGATAGAGCTTGTTGGGTTCATTGAACTCAAGAATTTGTACCTTGAATATCTGGACTTTGCAGAGGCCTTGAAAGCTTGTTTGAACCCTGTTACCCTAGATAGGATGAGATGGTTGGATTACATAATCCAAGATGGTATGTTGTTTAGAATATTAGGAACAAAGTCACCAACTAACTATGTCTCAAGAGCTATAAAACCAAGTAATGGAGGTGGACTAAAATTATCAAAATTTCTTGATGACTTATAAATCACATGAAATTTAAGAAAACATGATACTTGATAGATTGTTTATTTTTTATATTGAAATAATTTACTAAAAGGTTATAATAACATTGGGCCTACCAATGTAGGGAAACACAAACTATATATCTAATGTAAGAAAACTAAATCAACTACGAACACAACAATATCCCTAGACCAAAAAGAGAGAAAGCCTAAAAGACAATGTAACCCAATCACAATCACTATTCTTTTTACATTAGTTATCGCAATATATATCTAATGTCAATTTTAAAACAATTGTTGCTATCTATAAATCACTTTAAATAAATAGTTATTCTAAATAACATTTGATATCATTGTTATTGGCAATATTGTCATTTTTATTTTCATAATTATATATAACTATAGAACATTCTAGATTGTACTTGATAAAACAAAGAACATGTTCAATCTCCATATCATCCTTTCATTTCTTAAAAATAATTCCCATGTTATCAACTATGAGGGGGATGCAATCCATGAATTGAAAACATTCATTCTTTCTCTTCTTTATCATGTGTGGCTTCGATGTACTTTTGAAGTCAACTATGAAGATATGTTTGGATTTGATACTACTAGTTAATGATTGCAAATGGTAAATTCTATTTCATTGTTTCAAACTTTGTTTCTTAATATTCTAGTTGTTATGTGACAATTTCAAGATTTCAAGTGTAGTTTTTGAGCCAAAGTCATTAATATTTCATGAGTAATAATTCATTAGAAACCGTCTCTCTATAAACTTGACCACTACACTCTTTGCATTTAGGTGATGTTCATTGTGGTGAAACATTAAAACTTCCCACATAGTTACCCATCCTAATACCACTCCACTCAAGTACACTTAACTATGAAATTTCCCTTAAAATCAATCTGACTTAACCTCCTAACACATTTACAAGATATTTAAATAACATATAAGGAAAAAAAAAACAAATAATAAAAATTTCATTGAAGATGATTGACTTTGAAAGGAATCCATCAGTAATGTTTCATTGAGTCTATAAACAACACATGGAATCTAGTAATAAAGTATAATTTAGTCTTCAAAACAACTCACCTTGGGTTTTATTGCATAGATTTATCCTTCTAACCTATAAATCATTCAACGATAAAATTGAACGCTACAACTGTGAAATGCGATTAAACATGACAGCTTACTACCTATAATCTTTTTATTGCTCATCTATTACAGAGGATCGACTCATCTAACGAGTACCCACATGCTGCATGCTTAACAACTGAACAAACAATTTAATCAACCAGAACTCTCCTTCATCCTCCTTATTCGTAATACAAATTCCAAAACCCGGTCAGGAGAGGGAAGGACTTTCTTGACACTCTCCCTTTTCGTACATCTCTTAAGCCACGCATCAAGCAATGGAAATTCACTCTCAAAGGGTATCTTGAAATTCCCAACAGTTTCATAAGCATGGAACAAAGAAGCAAAAGGAATGACGGTGATATCCAGGAACCCAAAATCCGTTCCACCGAAGAAAGGTAGGGATCCCCCTGCTGACATGTCTTTCAATGCGCCTTCCAAAAATTGAAAGCTCTCCAACATGTCATGCTTGGCTTTCTCCTGAGCCTCATCTTTCGACCACAGTATATGAATAGTTGAGTAAAAAAACTACAACCATAGAAGATTTTTGTTTGACAATGATCACATGAAATGTCTAAGACAACATTATAAATAAGCCGTACCAAACTTCACGGCCTGATATGCATTAAATAACAGGAGAATGCCTTACCTTCTTATCTATGAAATCGGCCCAGAAGCGGGCAAGGGCACGGTCGTATGGCCTGGAGGGTAAAAACTGCTTGGAATCCCAAGCCTCATCAATGTGCTCAAGAATTATAAGAGACTCGGATATAGGCTGGCCATTGTGGATGAGGACAGGTACTTTCTTGTGGATAGGATTCATTTGTAGGAGGAGGTCACTCTTTTTGTAGGGGAAGTGCTCTTCTTGGCATTCATATTCCACGCCTTTCTCTTCCAGACCAATCAAGACGCGGTTGCCGAAGGGACTGATCCACAAGTTGAGAACCTTCACTTGCTCCATCTCAAGCAAACCCAAAACCCAAAGTTCACACAGCCATAGATAATCTCACACAAACACCAAAGTTTAATCAGTTGTAGATAATCACACAGAAAACCCAAACTTTTTTTGTTGATGTTATAATGAAATGGCATGGAGTGTAGGAAGATATATATAAGAAATCAATGACGGTAAATTTCAGAGGGTAAGGCAGACTAACCACCATAAAGATACAGATGTAGCCAAGTTGGAGAAGCTGCTAAGCATTGTGCTGGCATAGGCCCTTACGTAATATGAGCACTAATTAATTGTCCCTGGATATTTTACCCTGTTTAAAGGAAAGAGGGTCAAATTCTGTGGCTATCAAGAATATTGCGGTTAGTAAGTACCCATTCATGGATTTAATTAAACAAAATACACAGAAAGAGTACACATTCATTGGTGGCCACGTAATATTAAATGCAACGTAAAAAAAATAGAAAAAGTATACTTGACTCATTTCAATAGTTGTGAGGGTGGTTGATATATTTTGAATCCAGAAGTAGGACATATTGTTATTAATATCTAAATATAATAAAAATATGAATAAATATATATAGTAAAGTGTCAATCATAGTTTAACATAATATATGTTACTAGTATACAAAATGTGTACAACTACTTATCATCAAAAAGTAGTCAAAATCTAGCAAGCCACATGAGACATAAGTCAATCTAGTTTATTGCAAGCTTCACAACACTTGCTAAACACAAAGAAGTGAGTTAATATAGGTTTACTAGATCTTTCATGTTTGTAGGGGAGATTTCAAACCCAAGGTTTGATCCTATGAATAAATTCAAATCAAACAGGACTCTCGACTTTGAAAGGGGCGCATGAACTTACAACCTTGAAATCTTTGAACATGACAAAGTGAGAAAACTACGACTTAGTGCCTCTTTAAGAAGTCTCCCAACCACTTAGCCCTTGGAGTATTTCAATAAGCTCATATAAACAACATGGGTTTGAAAGTAAGATGCACTTGGCAGATCTGCGAATCTCCCCAGCCTCCAACTACCAATGATATACTCACGTCAGGACAACTCATGTCTCCCTTAGGAAGAGATGGAGGATCATCGAAACATTATCATAGCCTCTTATTTCTAGCCACTTCAAACAATGATGTGCTCCAAGCCTTTCTTAAATACACTTTGTACCCTACTTTTTATTGCCAAGTTTTTACAATGTTTGTGTTTATTTTATATTTCATGTCTATTTACATAGTGTGCTCATTATGAAAAAAAACCCATTGGTGTGTTCGTTGCATAGTAATTGTGGTTGCTAGTATTATAACTTTTAGAAAAAAATATTGGTGAAGCCAACCCCAAACCCAGGATTCTCTAAAATTTCCAAGTGAAATTAGCGCATGAATGTTGGCTCTTAGCCAAGTTGTGTGGAAAAAATTAACTAGGTCAATTATACATTCCTATAGCATAGCCAAACTATTTTACTCACAATTCATTTAGCCGCCCATGGTTTGGGATAAACACCAGCTAAGTTAAGTAGATTCTAGATAAGTATCATGATCCCTTATGGGAGACAAAGTGATGCTATGTAGAACATTGATTTCTAGTTCTTGTTGTATGGGAGAACTAGCAATGAGATCAACAACACAATGTAGGTATCTCTCTTCATCTTTTTCACCATCTAAGAAATCTAACAATGCATAGAATAATATTCAAGTATAGTTTTTGAAACATCTATTTAGACTTTCAAAATGTACACATAAGTATATATATTTGGCTTGATTAACTATAAATCTCTCTACAATGGATCTCCTTTGCTCCTTTATTTCCTACTTTGAATCTATTTTAGTAGATAAGGTATCCAAGAAAATACAAAACAAAGATTTGATATGCAACCCACCTTTTCTTACTATTTCTACCATCTAGATATATAACTATTCTTTAGTTCTTAAATATTTACTAATTAAAGGTACTAGAAGTGTGATATTTGATTGTATTTAATTGTAACTACATGTCTACCAAAACCACTACAAGTACACATCAAATAAAATGCCTTATCCTTTATGATTTGATGGAGAAACATACCTTGTTCCTAAGCTCCCTTTTTATTCAATTTGGAAAATTTTGTGGGGTCTAGAATCACACCTTTCCATCACATTTGCCTCAAAGTTAATAAAAATTTGAAACATATAAGTGAAAATAAATAAAAAGAATGAGTAGCACAACCTCCTCTAAAAGATGGGCATGAAATCGCATCGAACACAAACTAAAACATATCTTTCCAAATAAAAAATCCACCAACTATATGCCAAAACAATGCAAAGATGGCACAAGACTAATGTATATAGACACAATCAAGATCAATTTCTTCCAATGACTAACAAGTTGAACAATCATACCCATAAGCAACCAAAGAAATCAAAGATAATTCGAAACACAAAATATATACATATTTCCCATAGTTAAATTATTTGGTAGACAATATGATTTTTGTTTTTTTAAGCCAAAATTCATTTGCATTTGCATGTTTGGGACATGCACTCTAGTATGTGGGAATTAATTATGAAGTGGTAAATCATAAAAACTCCTTGGAAACCCTTCTTCCTTCAAGTCATGTTGGAAAATAATGACCCAATAGATAGAGTATAAATATAACATAAATTGTATTTTTAAATTTCTCCTTCCTATTTTACCCATGTAGTGAAATTTATTTAAGTAAAGTCTCCCTTCTTGTGAACAAGAAATCTTAGAAATTTAATACATGTACACCATAAAAGATAAATCAAACTAGATACACATAATTTCAAGTCCTTCTAAGGATCATTTGTTATTTTTTATTTATTATTTCTTCTATTATAGTAAGGAGTGCCACACAATGCTTCATTAAAAAAGATCTTTTACTAATTTTCATATTGTTTTAGTACAATACATTTCACATTGGAAAATGTTGATAAAAAAATGTGAGACATGTATCACTGATTTAAGCATCAATCAAGATTATGGAAATACCTCCTATAATATCATTCCTTCATAGCATGTTAAGTAAAGAAATCCAATGTCTCGACTTGTAGAATGAAATTAAAGGAATTCAAGGCCTAAATATTAAGTGCAAAGTGACTTGAAAAGGCCTTAACAGAGTTTCAAACAAACACAATTGGTAGGCATTAAGTCAAACTCCACAACATTACCAACATCCTCCTTGCCTATGTGAAAATGGGAACTTTGGAATAGGGTATGGACATCTATTAAAATACAAAAGATCTAGACAAACTTTGTTAGATGTTGTAGTTACAACTACCCTTATAGAGCTATAAGGAAAATGTGGAAGCATATATGTAACCTCCATGAAAAATGTTTGAATAATTCCTTTAAGAGACGTGACATCATGGTCTGTAATGGTTGTAAGGAAGTTAAGGTAGCAGAACAACTTCCTACACTAATCTTGAGAGGAGGATAATGCAAAACTTTATAGATCTTAAGAGTTCCAAAAACATAAACAGAAATAAAAATAAATATCATGCGTACCACAACACATTGATTTACATGGGGAAAACCCTTTTAGGAGAAAAACCCCACTCTTCAAAAGCCTAATACTTCATTAAAAGAAATGTTTTACTAATTTTCATATTGTTTTATTACAATACATTTCACATTGGAAAATGTTGATAAAAAAATGTGAGATGTGTATCATTGATTTAAGCATCAATTAACATTATGGAAATGCCTTCTACAATATGATTCCTTCATAGCATGTTAAGAAAAACAATCCAATGTCTTAACTTATAGAATGAAATTAAAGGAATTCAAGGCCTAAATATTAAGTGCAAAGTGGCTGGAAAAGGCCCTAACAAGGTTTCAAACTAACACAATTGGTAGGCATTAAGTCAAATTCCACAACATTACCAACATCCCTCTTGCCTATGTGAAAATAAGAGTTTTGGAATAGGGTATGGGCATCCATTAAAATATAAAAGATCTAGACAAACTTTGTTAGATGTTGTAGTTACAACTACCCTTATAGAAGTGTAAGCAAAATGTGGAAGCATATATGTAACCTGGATGAAAAATATTTGACTAATGCTTTTAAGACACATGACATCATGGCTTGTAATGGTTGTAAGGAATCTAAGGCAGCGGAACAACTTCCTACACTAATCTTGAGAGGAGGATAATGCAAAACTTTCTAGATCTTTAATAGTTACAAAAACATAAACAAAAATAAACCCCACTCTCCAAAAGCCGCACAATATATTATTCAAAAATCACAAAGATTACAATATACTTACAGAGAAAGCTTCACACAATCTAGTATCACCACCGAAGATCTAGAGATAGCACAACTACTATCAGACACTCAGAATACATAATGATACCACAGCCATAATAGAACACCCTCATAAAATAGGGTTACCTTCTAGGGGAAGACAAGCCAACAAAATATCTACCATGAAATCTAAAACCTAATAATGAACGGTCCAAATTTACAATCTAGGCCATTACTATTGATCATGACAAATGTTACCACCTGGGATATCAAGTTGCATTTTAAAATTGCAATGTGAAGTGTCCTTGTGATGAGATTCAGTGTAAGAACATGTCCAATTTGTCCTTCCTCCTACACATGAAACTGGTAGAGAACCCGCCACCCTTCTCACCAATGAGAAAGTAGCATTTGGATGAGCTAGGACATAAGTGGCATTATAACTAGGCACCTTCATGGCATGTACCTTGACAGTTAGGACTTCTTTGGCATGGGGAAGATCACCACCATTGGATGTCAACCACCCCAGTCAATGGTGATCGCGAATCACATTTCTAATATCAAGGCCCACTTCCAAATACGTGATACAATAACAACTTGCCATCTATCTATCTCATAATGTCACTTGACACTTGCATTTCCACCTCACGACCAACCATATAGTGAACCAATAAGAGGCTAGCACTTGGGCACATAGGACACATAGCTAGTGCCAAATCATATTTCTTTTGTATGGGTGACAAACCACATGTCCCTTTCCTAACATCTGGTTAATGCAAAACCATTAGATTTTATGTAATAAAATCAATGGCCATCACACATTGTGAGAAAGGAGTAGGCCCACCATTTAAAACTATGATGTAAAGGGCCATTAAGACTTTCTCACTTGTCTATATTTTGTCGGCCTCTAAAAAAAAATCCACACATAATGCCAGTAGACAATTCAAGCTATAGAAGGATGTGATAGCTAGATACCAAGACCCACTTTGTATTAACACTTATAGAGTGGAATGTCCAATAAGGATACACATAGCACAAGATCACAAGCTCATATATTCAAAACTAAGGACCCACATTATATTGTTATACAAAGTAAACTCAATACAATAGAAATGTGATACATATCCAACACATCGAAAGTAGGAGCACTTGGACCGAATGTGACCCTAACCTAGAGTAACTTAAGCACACTACAAGAAAAGGGTGGTAGATAAGGCTAGGGGTTAGTTACAAGATGAGACAAAAAAATATCAAATAGTAATTTCTTAATGAAGCTACAAAATAAGTAGTCAACTTAGAAATATAAAAAATTTAGAGCTAAAGACCAAACAAAGAGAGCACTACCAACATTCAAATGTTTAAGACTAGGGTTCTAATAGTTCACAATGAGGCTTAAACCCTAGGAACCTAAGAAACTAGCACTGTATAGAAGAATGCATTCAATTTTTATAAAACCTCTAATTGAAGTTTAATGGTATTTTTTTTCTTAACATTCATGTTGCTAGTTTCCATTGCTTCATGCACAATCACATTATTGTAATAAATCTTCTTTCCAAGAACAAATCCTCCTTATTCCTCAGATATAGTAAGACTCAATTTTTTTCTATTCTATTGGCTAAATTTTTTGTTATAAACTTGTAAGAAGTGTTACATGGAGAAACATGCCTAAACCTATTAAAGGAGGAAGCCTTATCTTCTTTTGGTATCAATGATTGAAAAGTAGAATTGATCTAATATTGATGATCTAACTTCTTTTGAAAAAATATTCAACCAACTGATGGGAGGTCATCTACAATGAGATCAAAATAATGATGATAGAAAGAGTAAGAGAACCTACCAAGTTGAGGATCCCATTCATTAACCATATTGAATATGACTCCTTTGAGTTTCTCCATAATGACATCTTGGCATAAAATATTTTCTATGTCCACAATGATGACATTGGGAGTGTTGTTAAGGAGAGAGGCTTGTGTAGTACGGACTCTATTTTACTTTTGATAAAGAGATTTATGGTGATTACGAGTGACTTCCATAATTTTTATTGTTAGAAAGCGTGTTGTCATTTCCAGGTAAGTGCATGGAAATGGGGGACAAAGTAGTGGCTAGCCTTGAGATTTTTAGTAAAACACATTCATGTAATGAAAAACACAGCACATAAGTAGTTTACAATCTATGTATTTTTAATGCCTTGAATTCAAAACTTTTATGATATTTCCCATTTAGGACTTGGCATTCTAAGCCTAAAGGTTGGACATCTCTTGTGGCTCCTCAATTTGTGTTTTTAACATAAAACAACTCAAATTCAAACTTTGACCTCATCAGGTTTGCACATTTTTCACTAAAATTTTACAAAACTACCACCAAAATAAAGAGATACTTCTTTCCTTTCTAGACATAATTTTTTTTAATATTTTGAATAATTCAAGGTATTTATATTTATTTTCTTTTAAGAGTGTCTTTATATTCCTTCATTACATAAGTATTGATTCTTTTTAATAAATTTTGACCCTTCTTATTTAAAAAAAAAAAGATTCTTCTATGCTTCATTCTACACACATTAAAGAAAAAAAATACATTTTCAGTTAGTTTTGTGTAACTTATGTGACATGCACTCTCAATGATGCAATTTTCAGGATGTATCCACTTCAAAAAATAAAATAAAAATTGATAAAATAAAAAAAATATTTAAAAATATATAACTTGTAGTACTCACTATATTTCCACCAAACATTTTTTTAAAGTACCTAATTGTAGCAAAAAAGTAGGTGGGTGCACACCAAACACTATGTTATATTTTAGTGATAAAAACATGAGCAATTTTCTATTTACTCAACATTTCACCCCCTTAACTTTAACCATTTTAAAAAACCTTTAGTAGTCTAGAAACTAGATTCAGAGAAATAAAATTCTTGTTTATCATATCTTGAAATTTTGAGTGCACACATCTTGAATTACTTGTCCAATTTCAGCTTTAGTTGATTTCACGAAAAGAAAAAAAAGGTGTCAACTTTTGACCTTCTTTTTGTCCCCCATTTCCTTGCACTTACCCTACCCAACACAATTTTTTTATCACATTCCTTTGGTACCTCAAATGAAAAGATTTGAAGTTGAAGAATTTGATATAGGAATCACCTTCATGAAGCCAAGTCATGTAAGATTTGAGATTCCCATGTTGTTCCTCCTATCATTCCTTCTCATGTAATTGAGTGAGGAGATAATCTCTCTCAAAGTTTAAAAAAATTCTTTAAATTTTCTGTCAAAGTAGAGGGGAATGCTTTGGCACAACAAAGCCAAAGTAGATGTTTACCCATTTTCTTAAATCAAATCATAATCTAGAGATTTTGAATTTCCATGCATCTTTGGTATTATTGGAAGGGGACCCAAAAATCTAATGGTGCTCAACAACCAAGGATAACCCAAGAAAATGAATGATTAAACATTGTATTTAAAGGGGATGGATCCCTTAATTTTGTTGATATAATTATTCAAAATAAATGTTTGTGGTGAAAAATTATAATTCTAAATTAGAGACCTATTTAGTTTCTCAATAATGAAGTTATTTCCAACTCTTTTTCCTGGCCAAGTGTATTTCACTCTAGATGGCTTGATATCATGATGCACAAACCAAGAAAATAATGTCTTCACTATGCTCTTCATGGAATCCAACATTATCTCTTTGTGGTAGGACAATTGTTGGGGTATAAATATTTAGATATGTAAAGGAGAATCTTCTCATCTCAAAGTAGATGAGATCCAATTATCACTTTGATACCTGTCAATATTGATGAGATAGTTAGCATCCCAACTAGTGAGGAGGCCTCTAGAGCCTCCCTTTGCACTAATGGCATGCCCTCTAGATTGGTTCCAAATATTTCTACAAGTCAATTGTGTTTATAAGGTGAATTAAATGGTTTCTTCTATTCTTTTCAAGGTAGGAGGATGGTCTTTGATGAAACCCTTTAGATGTTTTTTCTTTAGGATACCACCTAAAACTTCACAATTCCAAGAGAGAAAAATCAATTTTTAGGTGGTTTTATTCCTTTAAAGGGACCTTCCAATGTTTATTGGGTTTTATCCATGATATTTTTCTTTGCTTCTTCAATTCTATTTTTTCATTTGTTTTACTTTCCAACTTGGTAGATTATCTAGTTAAGATGGGATCAATCCAAAAGCTAGGTACTAAGACATCCTCAACCATTTTAGTTCTAATAATTATATCGATTATTCTAGGGGTGCATTAGGTAGAGCTTCTGGTAGGGTCTGAATGTTCAACAGAGCATTATGTTAGGTATCACATGAATGTCTTCTTCTTGAATCTCATAACTGAGATCTATATCATACTAAATCATATCCAAATTAGAGGAGAGAGTAACAAATTTATTTGGGTTCTCAGGTAGAATAAAATTAGGTTTACGTTTTAATTTCCTACTTGTGTATCTATTTCTTTTCTTGTTCCAAAGTTTTTGAAATCCATCATTAGCTTGCATATGTTTCCAAACTAGGGATTCTTTATTGAGAGGGTAGTCTCTGGAGAAGTGACCATATTCATGGGATGATGAGCATTTGAAGGGTGGTAGATGCTCATAATGTAACATCTAAATATGCATCCAATATAAAATCTTTATTCTAATGGCTTCAGGTAGAGCCTTTTTGAGGTTAACCCATGCACAAATGCAAGCATGAGAAGCATGTAAAGATTTGGGAGGAATCCAATAAGTTTTTTTGATTTTATTTCTAATATTTTTTAAGGAAGGGTTATTTTAAATATGTAATAGGCAAAAGGGAATCCTTACCCATATTAATACTTTCTTAAGAACAACCACTTGTAGATTAATGTGTGTAGTCCAAAAATTTGGAAAGACAATACTTGAACTCATACACTATGGTCCTCCCTTGAAAAATTACATTCCACTCCTATCTAGATTCAAAGATTATTTTGAGGTAGCCACATCCACATAATGATAGTTTGAAGGAAGAAATTTTGGACCCCTAAACAAAGGAGATCTATTTGTCCAACACCAAATGGTTTGGAAAGAACTGATAAAATGACCAACAAGGGCACATTGTAGTAGAACTTAAATGGAGTTAAACACGTTTTTCATAGCGACCTCCACCATAAGCATGGAATCTTGCTTGGATACAAAAACATTAGAAACCACCAAAGTAGATTTATCGATCCCAAGAACATCAAGATAGCCTATTTTATAAGGAAGGTTTAACCTAATGTTGTTGATATTTGCATAGGAGGATCAAAATGGCAAGGAGAAGAAAGAGAAAGAATAATAAGAGCAAGATGAGACCCTACATGCCATGGAGATGGCCCTAATGCACTCAAAAAGTGACTAATATAGTTTATTTCAAGAGTTAAGTGTAAATTATTTTAGTGCTATGTCTAGCTCAACATATTTTAATTTAACTCAATTTGATGTACATGGAGATTCAATAAAACAAAGGTATTAATACTACTTGATAAGTTGATTTTGGATGTTAGCTCTTATTTGTTATAATCATAATATCCAAATCAACATAATTTATGTTAATATGTTTTATGAATAAATGTCTATTATATAATTTGTAAAGAAATATTGTACACCATATTTTGGAAAAAAGTGGGTGGATCAAAATCACTCTACAAATTTTAAACAAGGCATGGGCACAACATCATCATACAAACAAACATAAACATCTAGTAAATCCACCAACAAAGTTTCAAGAATTATAAAACCATGTAATGGTGGTGGATCGAAATTATCAAGACTTCCCCTTGACTTATAAATCACATGAAAACTTAAGATAACAATGATATTGGATAGATGATCTATTTTTTATTTTGAAATAATCTACTAAAAGGTTGTAATAATATTGGGCCTACCAAGGTTGGGAAACACAAACTGTATATCTAATGTAACAAAACTAAATCAACTACAGAGACAACAATATCCCCTAGACCAAAAAGAGAAAAAGCTTAGATGACAACCTAAACCAATCACAATCACTATTCTTTTTACATTAGTTATCACAAGATATATCAAATATGAATTCTAAAACAATCATTGCTATCTATTAATCACTTTAAATAAATAGTTATTCTCAATAAGCTTTGATATCATTATTATTGTTATTTTCATAATTAGTAGGTGTAAATATAAATTCCACAATATAAATAGAGAAGTCATTGTCTCAACTATAGAATGAAATGCCCACTACAATGTCATTCCTCCATAACATATTAAATAAGATTCAGTTAAAAAACAGAAACAATATAATGGGCTCAAAATAAAACACCATTACTTACAATAGTGCTGAAAAAATGAACTACCAAAAAAGAAAAGTTCCCCAGAAATCATACCAACTGAAACTCTAACTGTGAATTAACTATAGTTAAAAATATTTCCAAGGGTAAAAGATAACACTATCCTACTTACATGACCCTACAATAATAACATGGACGAAATTTTGTCTTTGCAGTGCAATTGTAAGTTCAAACATGCATAAAAGTGGTAGCTCCACATGATTTCTATCCCATCCTTGGATGCCTTTGTTATCGTCTAAATGTTATTGTTTCGACTATTTTAACATAGTGCACCCAAATGATCCCAAGAAAAATATTGTTAAAATAGGGTTAAGAAACTATAAATGAAAATTCTTTGAACATATGCAAATATGATTTTTATATGTGCAACATTGGATTACCCATTATAAGATTATGTGAAATTTTATTATAGAAAATTTAAAACTCAACAAACTATAAAAGAGTAGATCATAATACTATATGTACGTGGAGAAACCATTTTGAGAAGAAATCCACCATCAAAGAGAGGCTTCAGAATCTATTAATCTTCAAGTACAATGTACATATACAACACTCTAACCTCTCTTTAATCTGATAATATTCTAGTAGCACCTATGAACCTATAAGACATCTCATTATACCTCTATCTCAAGGCTACAATATATAGAGAAAATGAAAACAAGAAACCATGAGTGGTTTACAAAATAAGGGGCACCAATCATGGGCCCAAACTAGGCACCTAAAATTGCCTCATGCAAGTATTCAATGCCCCACCCACATGGACATCATCCTAAGATAGAAAATGTAATTCCAACTATGGCTAATATAGCAAAAGTAACCCCCACACCAAAATAAGAACCATTATGCAAAATATGTTTGACATTTTAAATTCGGATGGCTCACATATCCAAGCATAGCACTCTATTTTGGATGTGATGACTAATGTGGGTCCTATGATAACTTTCCAAAAGCTCCATAACTTCCCAAGGGACCTACCAAAGAGAATATGTGATAAATAACTTTTGTAACGACCATTTCCAATTCCATCTCCTTTGTAGATTCCATTACAACTAATATTCCAAGTCAAATGGAAAATAATAATAAATTGAGATCTCTCATCCACCTAAGGGCATGTACAAGTACCCTCTCGAAGATGTTTGGAGACATGAGAAAATAAATAAATTAGGATTACAATTAAATATCATATTATCCTAAAATTCTCCCACATGATATTATACATTGTGATAACATCTATAGGAAACATGAAATAAATCAAGTACAAGATCCAAGGCCTTCCTGCATTAAGATAACTTCTTTGTGATTATTAGTTTCATAAGGGAATTCACAACATTATCCTAAGTATCAACTTTCTACAATAGGAACTTACCATTCTCTATCATCTCACACATAGAGTGATGTTGTACATCAACGTGGTTAGTATGAGCATGGTACATGGGATTCTTGGCCAAATAAATAACTTTGACTATCATAATTGACTCTAACCACTTTACAATCAAAACCTATACTTGAATATAATCGTTGTAGTATACTGACTCCTTAGAGGCATGTGTAGTAGCCATATACTTTTCTTAGATGGTAGTCAAAGCAATAGTGGATCGAGCCTCTTAGTAATCTTACTTATTTCACCACCAAAAAAAGAGAACACATAGCCACTTGAGGACCTTCAACTATCCAAGTCACCTACCTAATCGGCATCCACAAATCCTTATATTCCCAATGTATCTACTTCACTAGTGTCAAGATAACAAAAATAGTAATTAATAGCCCCTGAAAAATATATAAACACTCTCTTAACAAAAGTCTAATGCTCCTGACAGGGGTTAGACACAAACCTGCTCAAAATTCTCATTACTTGGGCAATACTTATTCTAGCATTTAAACCATCAAATACATCAGGTTATGAATAACACATGCATAAGGAATGGTCTAGACATATCTTCAAAATCATCATTTGATTTGGGATACATAAATAAAGAAATCTTAGTTCCAAAAAGAAAAGGAATACTCACAAGTTTGTAACCATCCACAATTAACTGCAAAATGATATCAACAAACTTATAAAACAAAGTAATGGTGGTGGATCGAAATTATCAAGATTTCCCCATGACTTATAAATCACATGAAAATTTATGAAAACAATGATACTTGATAGATGATCTATTTTTTCTATTGAAATAATCTACCAAAAGGATATAACAATATTGGGCCTACCAAGGTTGGGAAACACAAACTGTATATCTAATGTAAAAAAACTAAATCAGCTACAAAGACAATCATATCCCCTAGACCAGAAAGAGAAAAAGCTTAGACGACAACCCAAACCAATCACAATCACTATTCTTTTTAAATTAGTTATCACAAGATATATCAAATTTCAATTCTAAAACAATCATTTCTATGTATTAATCACTTTAAATAAATACTTATTCTCAATAACCTTTGATATCATTGTTATTGGCAATATTGTCATTTTTATTTTAATAATTATATATAAATATAACGCATCCTAAAATATACTTGCTAAAACAAAGAACATGTTCAATCTTCATATCATCCTTTCATTTCTAAAAATTAGTTCCCGTGTTATCAGCAATGAGGGGCATGCAATCTATGAACAAAATATATTCATGTTTTCTCTTCTTTGTCATGCGTGGCTTCAATCTATTTCTCAAGTCAACTGTGAAGATATGTTTGGATTTGATACTACTAGTACATGATTGCAAATGGCAACTTCTATTTCTTTGTTTCTAACTTTTTTCCTAATATTATAGTTGTTATGTTACAATTTCAAGATTTCACGTGTGTAGTTTTTGAGCCAAAATCATTAATATTTCATGAGTAAAAATTCATTAGAAACTATCTCTCTATAAACATGACCACTACACTCTTTGCATTTAGGTGATGTTCATTGGGGTGAAACATCAAAACTTCCCACAAAATTACCCATCCTAATACTACTCCACTCAGGTGCATTTAAGTATGAAATTTCCCTTAAAATTAAACCGACTTAACCTGCTAATACATTTACAAGATATTTAAATAAGATATAGGAATAAAACAAATAGTAAAAATCTCACTGAAGATGGATTGAATTTGCAAGGGATCCATCAATAAAGTTTCATTGAGTCTATAAACAACACATGGAATCTAGTAATAAAGTATCATTTAGTCTTCAAAACAACTCACCTTGGACTTTATTGCATAGATTTATCCTACTAACATATAAATCGTTCAACGATAAAATTGAATGGTACAATTGTGAAATGCAATTAAACATGGTAACTTACTACCTATAATCTTGTATTGCTCATCTATTACAGAGGATCGACTCATCTAACGAGTACCCACATGCTATATGCTTAACAACTGAACAAACAATTTAATCAACCAGAACTCTTCTCCTTCTCCTTATTCATAATACAAATTCTAGAACCTGATCAGGAGAGGGAAGGACTTTCTTGACGCTTTTCCTTTCCATACATCTCTTAACTTACTCTCAAATGTTATCTTGAAATTCCCAATAGTTTCATAAGGATGGAACAAAGGAGCAAAAGGAATGACTGTGATATCCAGGAACCCAAAATCCTTTCCACCGAAGAAAGGCAGGGATCCCCCTGCTGATATCTCTTTCAATGCTTGATGCGTGGGTTAAGAGATGTATGGAAAGGGAGACCATCAAGAAAGTCCTTCCCTCTCCCGATTGGGTTCTGGAACTTGTATTATGGATAAGGAGGAGGAAGGAGGAGAGTTCTAGTTGATTAAATTGTTTGTTCAGTTGTTAAGCATGCAACATGTGGGTACTCGTTAGATGAGTCGATCCTCTGTAATAGATGAGTAATAGAAGATTAAAGGTAGTAAGTTGCCATGTTTAATCACATTTCACAATTGTACCATTCAATTTTATCATTGAACAATTTATATGTTAGAAGGATAAATCTATGCAATAAAGTCCAAGGTGAGTTGTTTTCAAGAGTAAATGATACTTCATTACGAGATTCCATGTGTTGTTTATAGACTTGATGAAACTTTTTTGATGGATCCCTTTCAAATTCAATCCATGTTCAATGAAATTTTTATTATTTGTTTTATTCCTATATGTTATTTAAATATCTTGTAAATGTATTCACATGTTAAGTTGTGTTAATTTTAAGGGAAATTTCATAGTTAAGTGCACCTGAGTGGAGTAGTGTTAGGATGGGTAACTTTGTTGGAAGTTTTGTTGTTTCACCCCAATGAACATCACCTAAATGTAAATAGTGTAGTGGTCATGTTTATAGAGAGATACTTTCTAATGAATTATTACTCATGAAATATTAATAGTTTGGCTAAAAAAATACACACGTGAAATCTTGAAATTGTAACATAACAACTAGAATATTAGGAAAAAATTCAGAAACAAAGAAATAAAAGCTACCATTTGCAATCATGTACCAGTAGTATCAAAGCCAAACATATCTTCATAGTTGACTTTAGAAATAGATTGAAGCCACACATGACAAAGAAGAGAAATGATGCAGAGTGCCCAGCAGAAGCGGATGAAGATTTGACTATATCTTCCCTATCGGCAAGAGGTCCTCCAGTGTTTCGCCGAAGTCAAGGATGTCTTCGCTATCGGAAAGACATGAACTATCGGCCGAACCTTATTCTTTTATCCCGATGGCCAAGTTCTCACCGATATCTCCTTACTGGTTCGTTGCCTATCGGCAACACCTCATTCTATCGGACCACGAGAAATTTCTTATGCCGATATACTCCGTCACGCCGATGACCAATCTTTGTCAGCCAGACTTCCTCCTTCGGTGAAGCTTCTTTCACCTACACCGACACCTTGTCTCTCGCCGATATCGTCAGGCACATCGGCCAGACCTCCTGCTTCGGTAAGACTTCGGTTCGTGGTCCCGATGGTTCATCTCACTCCGACGAGTCCTTTGTCGCTGAGACTTCTCGAACTCCTTCCGATGAACTTTTATCGGCGGGACTCTCACGGTCGCCGTGACTTCTTCGGCTTCCCCCGACAAGGTTCCTCACGCCGATACTCTTTATCGGCAATACTCCGAGGATGTCTCACCGATCGGTGAAACTTTATACCGTCGGCTAAGTATATTTTCCTTAGCCCGATGTCGTTTCTCTCCCCGATGCGAACAATGATGGTATGTGCCTCCGGCACTATACCAATCTTCGGCAAGACGGAGGGCCTTTCACGCCGATGGATCTCCAACTGTTCTGAGGCGCCGAACCAGAATTCCCTTCGACAGAACAACGGAATTAGGCCGTTTCATTTATCAAACCCTCGATCACTTGTAGCAACCTGATCCCACATCAAAACTATCCAATTTCACTCCGATTTCCCGACTAGCCACATGATGATGTCTAGTCGAACTTGACTAAGTTCGCTGGCTTCCTGGGTAAGAATTCAACAACAACAAACGTGAGAAGTCTTTCCCCCATCCCACTGTTACTATACAGGGCTTCAGTGGACAGAGGAAAGGGCCTCCATGTATGAATCAAAACCCTACTCCTAGGTTACGAACCAGCCACTGTGGAACCGTGGGTTTTACACCGTCTGCACACTACAGAGTCACTATGGATTGACAGATAGCATCCGGTTAGGGTTCTATTTACAAAATCAGGATAAAGATATCAAATCACTAAGAACAACCAAGGAAATCAACACAGATCATACCCAGAACTCTCTTCATTCAGTTATCAAAAAAAAAGAACTTGTTGTAATACACACTTCTCTCTCTGCTCCGTGTGACATACAACCTGCCTCTAAAGAAGATGTAGAGACAGCAGTTATCCCCTCCAACCGTGCAAACTGATTTTCAAATCAGTTAGCCGTTGGTTTACCCGTCATACAAGCAAAACTACATGTGTGCCTTGCACAATTACATTCATGGGACCAAATTGACCCTTATTACAAAATGAAATGGCTTAAGAGCCTTATGAGACAACAAAAGAAAAGATGATCCTGCACTACAGAGAATGTGCTCCTGCACCATACTCCCCCTGCAGGAAAAACTCAAGTCCCTTGAGTTGCTAACTGCTGAAGTGTCTTCCCATGCTTTAGAATATCGGCTTCACTCATCCAGGTTGCCTCTGAATCAGGAAGATCCTGCCACTTGACCAAGTAGTCTTTGTATACCCCTTTTCTTGTCTTCTTGACAATTTTGGAATCCAAAATGCATTCCAATTGCAAAGGCTTACTTGGAGGTAAATCTTTGATCCAGTCTTCATCTTCAATCACAGCATCTGAGTTATCTTCAGCATGTAATGGAGGTCTAAAAGGGAACAGGTCTGCAACATTGAAAATGGGAGAGATACCAAGGCCAGATGGTAATTCTATTTCATATGCATTTGGACCAAATTTATGCACTACCTTACAAGGTCCTATCTTCTTCATCAACAATTTGGTTGGTTGCCCCTTAGGTAATCTTTCCTTTCTGAGGTAGGCCATCACCAAATCTCCTACCTGGAACTGTACCTCCCTTCGCTTCAGATCTGCTCTATCCTTGTACTTGGAGACAGTTTTCTCCAACTGAAGCTTGACCTGATCATGTACTGTTTTCATGGTAGCAGCAAAGTCTTCTCCTAGAGCACTCCTTTTATCCCATCCTTGGAGGTCTTTGAGTTCAAGTGGTCCTCTTGGGTGGAAACCATAAACTATTTCAAAAGGGCTTTTCCCAGTACTTCTGTTTCTTGAATCATTATAAGCATATTCAGCTTGACTGATCACTAAATCCCATGCTAATCCATGCTGTTTGGTAAGGCATCGCAAAAGGTTTCCCAAGGACCTATTAACAACCTCAGTCTGACCATCAGTCTGGGGATGGTAGGCTGATGAAAAAGACAACTGAGTGCCCAATTTTCTCCATAAGGTCCTCCAAAAACGACCAACAAATTTGGAATCTCTATCAGTAACAATTGATAGGGGTAAACCATGAATTCTGACCACCTCTCTGAAAAAGAGACCAGCAATCTGAGATGCATCATTTGTGCATTTGCATGGCACAAAATGAGCCATCTTACTGAATCTATCCACAATGACAAAAACACTGTCTACACCCCTTGCTGTCCTAGGAAGACCAAGCACAAAGTCCATACTAATGCTTTCCCAAGGTCTGGTGGGAATGGGCAGTGGTTGGTACAAACCAGCATTAGAAGACATACCCTTGGCCTTTTGACATATGGTACAGCTTGCAACATATCTCCTTACATCTGTCTGTACCTTGGGCCAATAATAGAACCTGGTGACTTGTTCCAAAGTCTTGTCCAACCCAAAATGTCCTCCTAAGGCTCCATTGTGCTTCTCCTTGACGATATTGTCCCTCATTGAACATTTAGGAACACACAACAAACTACCTTTAAATAGGAGCCCTTCTTGCAGCACAAAATCAGAATACTCGCCATGAAAAGTGTTAGCCAAACTTGCACACACTTCATAGGCAGCCTTGAAATCTGCATCATCCTTGTACAACTCCTTCAGACATTCTAGACCCATATGTTCCATTTGTACTTCCTGTATGACCAGTATCCTTCTACTCAAAGCATCTGCCACTTTGTTGGCAACACCTTTCTTATGCTTAATAGTGAAGGTATAGGCCTGCAATTGTTCCATCCACTTAACGTGCCTATGATTCAACTTTTCTTGACTATTTAGGAAGCTAAGAGCATGGTTGTCAGTAAAAACAATGAACTCTTTTGGCAGTAAATAATGTCTCCATTTTTTTAGAGCTTGCACCATTGCATACAACTCTAGGTCATAGGTAGAATACCTCTGTTTGGCCTCATTCAACTTCTCTGAAAAGAATGCTACTGGATGTCCTTCCTGACTAAGAACAGCACCTATAGCCTGTTGGCTTGCATCACATTCCACAACAAATACTTTGTCAAAATCAGGGAGTACCAACGTAGGTAACTCGGCCACTTTCTGTTTCAACAGTTCAAAACTATCATCTGCTTGTTTTGTCCATTGAAATTTACACTTCACTCCACCCTTGATGGTATTGAGAATAGGAGCACTTATGTGACTGAACCCTTTAATGAACTTCCTGTAAAAAGTTGCCAAACCATGAAAACTTCTTACATCTCCTACTGTCTTAGGAGTAGGCCAATTGAGAATAGCCTCAACTTTTGTAGGATCCATTTTCAAACAGCCATTGGAAATCACAAATCCAAGATACACTAGTTCAGTTTTCATAAAATCACATTTATCCAAGTTGATCATCAACTTACTCTCATGCAATTTCTTTAACACCTGTCCAAGATGCTTCACATGCTCTTCTTTGGTCCTGCTGAAAATCAATATGTCATCAAGATAAACAATAACAAATTTTCCAATAAATTCTATAAGTACCTCATTCATCAACCGCATGAATGTGCTTGGAGCATTACTGAGACCAAATGGCATGACAAGCCACTCATAGAGACCTTCATTTGTTTTGAAAGCAGTCTTCCATTCATCTCCCTGCCTTATTCTGATCTGGTGATAACCAGATTTCAAATCAATCTTGGAATAGTAACATGAACCACCAAGATAGTCCAACAGATCCTCAATTCTTGGCATAGGAAATCTATACCTTATGGTGATCTTATTGATAGCCCTTGAATCTGTGCATAATCTCCATTTGCCATCTTTCTTAGGAGCAAGTACACTAGGGACTGCACATGGACTAAGACTTTTCCTAATCAAACCTTTCTCCAAAAGTTCTTGAATCTGTCTACCTACTTCTCCATTCTGCTGTGGTGTCAACTTGTAGGCAGTTTTGTTGGGTAATGTGGCTCCAGGAATCAAGTCAATCTGATGACTTATGTCCCTCATAGGTGGTAAGGAGTTAGGAGTATCCTCTACCACAAGATCTTGGTACTTATCCAGTAATTGTTGCACTTCCAATGGGATCTCCTTCTGCTGTTTGCTTTGCTGATTGGATACAGGCTTCATCATCAGTGCATACCCTTGGGTATCCTTCTCCTTCATGAGTTGTAGGAACTCTTTGCCACTCACTAACATGACACTGTTGTCATTGCTCTTCTCTCCAACCTGCTCTGGTAAGGGATCCATCTGAAACTTCTTACCATTCTTGGTGATCATATATGTATTCTTTTCACCATCATGCAGTGCCTTCACATCATACTGCCAAGGTCATCCAAGAAGAAGGTGACAAGCATCCATAGGAATAATTTCACATAGCACCTTATCCCTATAATCACCTAGTTCAAACTCTACCCAAGTTTGTTCTTCCACCAAATAGTTCTGATTCTTATTCAACCAAGATATTTTGTGAGGATTAAGATGGGGTAATCTTTTCAGTCTACACTTTTCTACCATTTCAGTAGACACTACATTTTCAGTAGAACCTGAATCAACAATGATTTTACAGAGCTTACCATATGCTATTCCTTGGGTTCTGAAGAGATTCTTCCTTTGTGGGGGCTCCTGCTTCAATGGCATCTTCACGAGGGTCCTCTTAATCATCATATTCTCTCCTTCAAGCACTGGTGCAGCACTACCAATTGGTGAGTTTACACTTTGACAATCATCCTCCTGCAATAGTTGGTTCCTTCTCCCACCGTCATGAGAGCTAGACGCCTTCTCAGGGCACTTACTTGCAGTGTGGCCTACTTGATTGCAGTTGTAACATCTTCCAGTGAAGACTCCACGTCCTCTGCCTGCACCACCATCTCTTCCTCTGCCATTAGGTCTTCTCCAACCTCTGAAACCACCACCTTTTTGTTCTGTATCAGAACATGATTCTTGTTGACTAGAACTTTCACCTTTGTTTGGCTGTCCTCTGCCAAAATTACCTCTTCCTCTATTGTTCCTGCCACCTCTTCCTCTGTTATTTTGATCACCTCTCCTTTTCAGTTTATCCTCTGCCCTAGAGGCTAACTGAAAACATTCATCCACAGTCTTGGGAACCACCATACTGAACTCATCCTGTATATTGTACCTCAGTCCATCCAGGTATCTGGCCACCATCTCTTTTTCTTCTTCTCTGTGATTGGCTCTCATGCTCAATCTGTGGAATTCTTCAGTGTATGTAGCCACGTCCATATCTTTCTGCCTAAGATGATTAAACTTTCTGATAGTCTGCAGATCATAATCACATGGTAGAAATTTGGCTCTCAGCATGGCCACCATTCTGCTCCACTTGGTGATTGGACTCTTTCCAACCTTCTCCCTTTCACATTGAGTGTAGTTCCACCAAACCAATGCAGAACCTCTCAGTCTGGTCTTTGCAAACTTTACTTTCTTACTGTCACTATACTCTTTGAAGTCAAAGTAATTACTTATGGCTTCAATCCAGTCCACAAGAGTATCTCCATCCAGTTTCCCATTGAACGTGGGAACATCCAGTTTCGGATCACCACTATCTCCATGACCCTTGAGTGCATTCAGAAATGCCTTTTGATCAGCAGTCATACCTTCTCCTTGAGGATTCTCCCCAGTTTCTCCTTCTTCATTCTCCTCTGACTCAGAAGTGCTTCCATCCTTCTCTTTGGATCTTTCTTCCTTCAGTCTCTCTTCGAGCATTGCTTCCACCATCTTCTGGATGGCTGCTTTACTCATCGTCTTGGGAGGCATTGTGCTAGCCTCTGTTTCTATCTCCAATTCTTCGTCTGACATACACGGCTGTGATTCAGAATATTGGCTCTGATACCAATTTGATGCAGAGTGCCCAGCAGAAGCGGATGAAGATTTGACTATATCTTCCCTATCGGCAAGAGGTCCTCCAGTGTTTCGCCGAAGTCAAGGATGTCTTCGCTATCGGAAAGACATGAACTATCGGCCGAACCTTATTCTTTTATCCCGATGGCCAAGTTCTCACCGATATCTCCTTAGTGGTTCGTTGCCTATCGGCAACACCTCATTCTATCGGACCACGAGAAATTTCTTATGCCGATATACTCCGTCACGCCGATGACCAATCTTTGTCGGCCAGACTTCCTCCTTCGGTGAAGCTTCTTTCACCTACACCGACACCTTGTCTCTCGCCGATATCGTCAGGCACATCGGCCAGACCTGCTTCGGTAAGACTTCGGTTCGTGGTCCCGATGGTTCATCTCACTCCGACGAGTCCTTTGTCGCTGAGACTTCTCGAACTCCTTCCGATGAACTTTTATCGGCGGGACTCTCACGGTCGCCGTGACTTCTTCGGCTTCCCCCGACAAGGTTCCTCACGCCGATACTCTTTATCGGCAATACTCCGAGGATGTCTCACCGATCGGTGAAACTTTATACCGTCGGCTAAGTATATTTTCCTTAGCCCGATGTCGTTTCTCTCCCCGATGCGAACAATGATGGTATGTGCCTCCGGCACTATACCAATCTTCGGCAAGACGGAGGGCCTTTCACGCCGATGGATCTCCAACTGTTCTGAGGCGCCGAACCAGAATTCCCTTCGACAGAACAACGGAATTAGGCCGTTTCATTTATCAAACCCTCGATCACTTGTAGCAACCTGATCCCACATCAAAACTATCCAATTTCACTCTGATTTCCCGACTAGCCACATGACGATGTCTAGTCGAACTTGACTGAGTTCGCTGGCTTCCTGGGTAAGAATTCAACAACAACAAACGTGAGAAGTCTTTCCCCCATCCCACTGTTACTATACAGGGCTTCAGTGGACAGAGGAAAGGGCCTCCATGTATGAATCAAAACCCTACTCCTAGGTTACGAACCAGCCACTGTGGAACCGTGGGTTTTACACCGTCTGCACACTACAGAGTCACTATGGATTGACGGATAGCATCCGGTTAGGGTTCTATTTACAAAATCAGGATAAAGATATCAAATCACTAAGAACAACCAAGGAAATCAACACAGATCATACCCAGAACTCTCTTCATTCAGTTATAAAAAAAAAAGAACTTGTTGTAATACACACTTCTCTCTCTGCTCCGTGTGACATACAACCTGCCTCTAAAGAAGATGTAGAGACAGCAGTTATCCCCTCCAACCGTGCAAACTGATTTTCAAATCAGTTAGCCGTTGGTTTACCCGTCATACAAGCAAAACTACATGTGTGCCTTGCACAATTACATTCATGGGACCAAATTGACCCTTATTACAAAATGAAATGGCTTAAGAGCGTTATGAGACAACAAAAGAAAAGATGATCCTGCACTACAGAGAATGTGCTCCTGCACCAAGAAAGCATGAATATATTTTGTTCATGGATTGCATACCCCTCATTGTTGATAACATGGGAACTAATTTTTAGAAATGAAAGGATGAAATGAAGATTGAACATGTTCTTTGTTTTAGCAAGTATATTTTAGGATGTGTTATATTTATATATAAGTATTAAAATAAAAATGACAATATTTCCAATAACAATGATATCGAAAGTTATTGAGAATAACTATTTATTTAAAGTGATTAATAGATATCAATGATTGTTTTAGAATTCATATTTGATATATCTTGTGATAACTAATGTAAAAAGAAAAGTGATTGTGATTGCTTTAGGTTGTCATCTAAGCTTTTTCTCTTTTTGGTCTAGGGGATATTGTTGTCTTCATAGTTGATTTAGTTTTTTTACATTAGATATACAGTTTATGTTGCCCAACCTTGGTAGGCCCAATATTATTATAAACTTTTGGTATCTTATTTCAATATAAAAAATAGATCATCTATCAAGTATCATTGTTTTCTTAAGTTTTCATGTGATTTATAAGTCATGGGGAAATCTTGAAAATATTGATCCACCACCATTACTTGGTTTTATAAGTTTGTTTATATCATTTTGTAGTTAATTGTGGATGGTTACAAACTTGTGAGTATTCGTTTTCTTATTGGAACTAAGCTTTCTTTATTTATGTATCCGAAATCAAATGATGATTTTGAGGATATGTCTACAACATTCCTTATGCCTGTGTTATTCATAACTTGGTGTATTTAATGGTTTGTGCTAGAATAAGTATTGCCCAAGTAATGAGATTTTTGAGCAGCTTTATGTCTAACCCCGGTAAGGAGCATTGGACTTTTGTTAAGAGAGTGTTTATATATTTGTGAGGGACTATTGATTACTATTTTTGTTATGATGATACTAGTGAAGTAGATACATTGGGAATATAAGGATTTGCGGATGTAGATTAGGTAGGTAACTTGGATAGTTGAAGGTGCTCAAGTGGCTATGTGGTCTCTTTGTTCGGTGGTAAAATAACTAAGATTACTAAGAGGCTTGATCCACTATTGCTTTGACTACCATCAAAGAAAAGTATATGGCTACTACACATGCCTCTAAGGAGTCAGTATATTACAGAGATTATATTCAAGTATAGGTTTTGATTGGAAATTGGTTAGACACAATTATGATAGTCAGAGTGTTATTTATTTGGCCAAGAATCCCATACACCAAGCTCATACTAACCATGTTGATGTGCAACATCACTCTATGTGTGATATGATAGAGAATAGTAAGGTCCTATTGTACAAAGTCGACACTTAGGATAATGTTGTGAATTCCCTTATGAAACTAATGATCACAAAGAAGTTATCTTCATCTAGGAAGGCCTTGGGTCTTGTACTTGATTTATTTCATATTTCCTATAGATGTTATCACAATGTATAATATCATGTGGGAGGATTTTAGGATAATATGATATTTAATTGTAATCTTAATGTATATTTTATCTCATGTCTCCAAACATGTTATAGAGGGAACTTGTACAAGCCCTTAGTTGGATGAGATATCTCAATTTATTATTATTTTCTGTTTGACTTGGAATATTAGTTGTAATGGAATCTATGAAGGAGATGGAATTGGAAATGGTCGTTACAAAAGTTATTTATCACATATTCTCTTTGGTAGGTCCCTTGGGAAGTTATGGAGCTTCTTGTAAGTTATCATGGGACACACATTAGTCATCACATCCAAAATAGAGTGCTATACTTGGATATGTCAGCCATCTGAAGTTAAATGTCAAACATATTTTGCATCATGGTTCTTATTTTGGTGTGGGGGTTACTTTTTCTATATTAGCCATATTTGGATTTACATTTTCTATTTTAGGATGTTGTGCATGTGGGTGGGGCATTGAATGCTTACATGAGGCAATTTTAGGTGCCTAGTTTGGGCCCATGATTTGTGCCCCTTATTTTGTAAACCACTCATGGTTTCTTGTTTTCATTTTCTCTAAATATTGGAGCCTTGAGATAGAGGTATCATGAGATGTCTTATAGGCTCATTGGTGCTACTAGAATATTGTCAAATTAAAGAGAGGTTATAGTGTTGTATGTGTACATCGTACTTGAAGATTAATAGATTCTCAAGCCTCTATTTGATGGTGGATTTTTTATTGAAAGGGTTTCTCCACGTACATCTAGTATAATGATGTACTATTTTATAGTTTGTTGAGTTTTAAATTTTCTATAATAAAATTTCACATAAGCTTATAATGGGTAATCCAATGTTGCATACATAAAAATCATATTTGCATACATTCAAAGAGTTTTCATTTATAGTTTCTTAACCCTATTTTAGCAATGTTTTTCTTGGGATCAATTGGATGCACTGTGTTAAAATAGTGGAAACACTAACATTTAGATGATAACAAAGGCATACAAGGATGGGATAGAAACCATGTGGAGTTACCACTTTTATGCATGTTTGAACTTACAATTGCACTGCAACGACAAAATTTTGTCCATGTTATTATTGTAGGGTCATGTAAGTAGGATAGTGTTATTTTTAACCCTTGGAACTATTTTTAACTATAGTTAATTTACAGTTAGAGTTTTAGTTGGTATGATTTATGGGGAAAATTTCTTTTCTGGTAGTTCAATTTTTCAGTACTATTGTAAGTAATGGTGTTTTATTTTGAGCCTGTTATATTGTTTGTGTTTTTTAACTAGTATCTTGCTTAACGTGCTATGGAGGAATGACGTTGTAGTTGGCATTTCATTCTCCAGTTGAGACAATGAATTCTGTATTTATGTTGTGCAATTTATATTTACACCTACTAATTGCATATGCTCGAAAGATTCTAAGAGCATATAATTATGAAAATAAAAATGACAATATTGCCAATAATAATGATATCAAAGCTTATTGAGAATAACTATTTATATAAAGTGACTAATAGATAGAAATTATTGTTTCAGAATTGGTATTTGATATATCTTGTGATAACTAGTGTAAAAAGAATAGTGATTGTGATTGGTTAAAGTTGTCATCTAAGCTTTTCCTCTTTTTGGTCTAGGGGATATTGTTGTGTTTGTAGTCGATTTAGTTTTTTTACAATAGATATATAGTTTGTGTTGCCCAACCTTGGTAGGACCAATATTATTACAACCTTTTAGTAGATTATTTCAATATAAAAGATAGATCATCTATCAAGTATCATTGTTATCTTAAGTTTTCATGTGATTTATAAGTCATGGGGAAATCTTGATAATTTTGATCCACCACCAGTACTTTGTTTTATAATTCTTGAAACTTTGTTGGTGGCTTTGCCACATGTTTATGTTTGTTTTTATGATGATGTTTTGGCCATGCCTTGTTTAAAATTTGTAGAGTGATTCCTTTCCACCCACTTTTTTCCAAAATATGGTGTACAATATTTCTTTACAAATTATATAATAGACATTTATTCATAAAAAATATTAAGTTAACATAAATTATGTTGATTTGGACATTATCATTATATATCAAATAAGAGATAACATTCAAAATCAACTTATCAAGTAGTATTAATACCTTTTATTTTATTGAATCTCCATGTGCATCAAATTAAGTTAAAATAAAATATGTTGAACTAGACCTAGCACTTAAATAATTTACACTTAACTCTTGAAATAAAGTAGATTAGTCACTTTTTGAGTGCATTAGGGACACCTCCTTGGCATGTAGGGTCTCATTCTTGCTCTTATTATTCTTTCTCTTTCTTCTCCTTGCCATTTTGATCCTCCTATGTAAATATCAATGACATTAGGTTAAACCTTCCTTAAAAAATAGGCTATCTTGATGTTCTTGGGATCAGTAAATCTACTTTGGTGGTTTCTAATGTTTTTGTGTCCAAACTAGATTCCATGCTTATGGTGGAGGTCACTATGAAAAACTTGTCTAACTCCATTTAAATTCTACTACAATGTGCCCTTGTTGGTCATTTTATAGGTTCTTTCCAACCCCTTTGGTGTTGGACAAATGGATCTCCTCTGTTTAGGGGTCCAAAATTTCTTCCTTCAAACTATCATTGTGTGGATGTGGCTACCTCAAAATAATCTTTGAATCTAAATAGGAGTGCAATGTAAATTTTCAAGGGAGGACCATAGTGTATGAGTTCAAGTATTGTCTTTCTAAATTTTTGGTCAACACACATTGATCTACAAGTGGTTGTTCTTGAGAAAGTATTAATATGAGTAAGGCTTCCCTTTCTCCTATTACATATTTAAAATAACTCTTCCTTAGAAAATATTGGAAATAAAATCAAATTGGATTCAAGAAGAAGACATTCATGTAATACCTAACATAATGCTTTATTGAACTTTCAGACCCTACTAGAAGCTCAACCTAATGTACCCCTAGAAGAATGGATAAAATTATTAGAACTAAAATGGTTGAGGATGTCTTTGTACCTGGGTTTTGGATTGATCCTATCTTAACTAGATAATCTACCAAGTTGGAAAGTAAAACAAATAAAGAAATAGAATTTAAGAAGCGAAGAAAAATATTATGGATAAAACCTAATAAACATTGGAAGGTCCCTTTAAAGGAATAAAACCATCTAAAAATTGATTTTTCTCTCTTAGAATTGTGAATTTTTAGGTGGTATCCTAAAGAAAAAATACCTAAAGGGTTTCATCAAAGACCATCCTCCTACCTTGAAAAGAATCAAAGAAACCATTTAATTCACCTTATAAGCGCAATTGACTTCTAGAAATATTTGAACCAATATAGAGGTCATGCCATTAGTGCAAAGGGAGGCTCTAGAGGCCTCCTCACTAGTTGGGATCCTAACTATCTCATCAATATTGACAGGTATCAAAGTGATAATTGGATCTCATCTACTTTGAGATGAGAATGTTCTCCTTTACATATCTAGATGTTCATACGCCCAACAACTATCCTACCACTAAGAGATAATGTTGGATTCCATGATCTCCTACATTGAAAAAATAAACCCTTGAAACTAGATTTTGGTTTGTGATTTTAATCTTGTTCTTGTTTCTTTTTAAAAAGTGTAGCTCATGAATGTAAGATCCCAATGAAGAGGATATTGAAGACATTATTTTATTGGTTGTGCATCATGATATCAAGACATCTAGAGTGAAATGCACTTGGCCAGGAAAAAGAGTTAGAAATAACTTCATTATTGAGCAACTAAATAGGTCTCTAATTTAGAATTATATTTTTTTACCACAAACATTTCTTTTGAATGATAATATAAACAAAATTAAGGGCTGCATCCCCTTTAAATACAATGTTTAATCATTCATTTTCTTGGGTTATCCTTGGTAGTTGAGCACCGTTAGATCTTTGGGTGCCCTTCCAATAATACCAAAGATGCATGGAAATTCAAAATCTCTAGATTATGATTTGGTTTAAGAAAATAGGTAAACATCTATACTTTAACTTTGTTGCGCCAAAGCATTCCCCTATACTTCGATAGAAAATTTGAAGAAATATTTTAAGCTTTGAGAGAGATTATCTCCTCACTCAATTCATGAGAAGGAATGATGGGAGGAACAACATGGGAAGCTCAAATCTCACATGACTTGTCTTCATGAAGGTGATTCTAATATCAAATTCTTCCACTTCAAATCTTGTCATTTGAGGTACCAAAGGAATGTGATAAAAAATTGTGTTGGGTAGGGTAACTGCATGGAAATGGGGTCAAAAATGAGGTCAAAAGTGGACACCTTCTTTTTCTTTTCATGAAATCAACTGAAGCTAAGATTAGACAAGTAATTCAAGATGTGTACTCTCAAAATTTCGAGGTAGGTTAAAAACAAGAATTGTATTTCTTTGAATCTAGTTTCTAAACTACTAAAGGTTTTTAAAAATGGTTAAAGTTAAGGGGGTAAAATATTGAGTAAATAGAAAATTGCTCATGTTTTTATCAGTAAAATATAACACAGTGTCTGGTGTACACCCACCTATTTTTTGCTACAATTAGGTATTTTTAAAAACCATTTGGTGGAAATATAGTGAAGAGTGAGTACTACAAGTTATATATTTTTAAATATTTTTTATTTTATAATTTCTTTTTTTAATTTTTTGAAGTGGAGACATCCTAAAAATTGCATCACTGAGTGTGCATGTCACATAACTTATACAAAACTAATTGAAAATGTATTTTTTTCTTTAATGTGTATGGAATGAAGCATAGAATAATCCTTTTTTAAAAAAAATAAGTGGGTCAAAATTTATTAAAAAGAATCAATACTTATGTAATGAAGGAATATAAAGACACTCTTTAAAGAAAATAAATATAAATACCTTGAATTATTCAAAATATTAAAAAACAAATATGTCTATAAAGGAAAGAAGTAGCTCTTTATTTTGGTGGTAGTTTTTTAAAATTTTAGTGAAAAATGTGCAAACCTGATGAGGTCAAAGTTTGAATTTGAGTTGTTTTATGTTAAAAACACAAATTGAGGAGCCACAAGAGATGTCCAACCCTTAGGCTTAGAAATCCAAGTCCTAAATGGGAAATATGATGAAACTTTTGAATTCAAGGCATTAAAAATACATAGATTTTAAACTATGTATGTGCTATGTTTTTCATTACATGAATGTGTTTTACTGGAAATCTCAAGCCTGCCCACTAATTTATCCCCTATTTCCATGCACTTACCTAGCAATGACAACCCACTTTCTGATAATAAAAATTATGGAAGTCACTCGTAATCACCATGAATCTCGTTATCAAAAGTAAAATAGAGTCCCTACTACTCAGGCCTTTCTCCTTAACAACACTCCCAATGTCATCATTGTGGACATAAAAAATCTTTTATGCCAAGATCTCATTATGGAGAAGCTCTAAGGAGTCATATTCAACATGGTTAAGGAATGGAATCCTAAACTTGGTAGGTTCTCTTACTCTTTCTATCATCATTATTTTGATATCATTGTAGATGACCTCCCATCAGTTGGTTGAATATTTTTGCAAAAGAAGTAAGCTCATCCATGCTAGATCAATTCTACTTTTTTAAGAATTGATACCAAAAGAAGAGAATGCTTCCTCCTTTAATAGGTTTAGGCATGTTTCTCCATGTAAAACTTCTTACAAGTTTATAACAAAAATTTTAGCCAATAGAATACAAAAATATTGAGTCATATTATGTCTGAGGAATAAGGAGGATTTATTCTTGGCAAGAAAATTTATTACAATAATGTTATTGTGCATGAAGCAATGGACACTAGCAATAGGAATGTTTAGAAAAAGAATACCATTAAACGTGGTGTTAGAGATTTTATAAAAATTTAATGCATCCTTCCATAGAGTACTAGTTTCTTAGGTTTCTAGGGTTTAATCCTCATTGTGAACTATTAGAACCTGAGGTTTAAACATTTAAATGTTGGTAGTGCTCTCTTTGTTTGGTCTTTAGCTCTAAATTTTTATATTTCTAAGTTGAGTACTTATTATGTAGCTTCATTAAGAAATTACTACTTGATATTTTTGTGTTTCCTCTTGTAACCAACCCCTAGCCTTGTCTACCACCCTTTTCTTGTAGTGTGCTTAAGTTATTCTAGGTTAGGGTCACATTATGCCCAAGTGCTCCTACTTTCCATGTGTTGTATATGTATCACATTTCTATTGTATTGAGTTTACTTTGTATCACAATATAATGTGGGTCCTTAGTTTTGAATCTATGAGCTTGTGATCTTGTGCTATGTGTATCCTTATTAGACATTCCACTCTACAAGTGTTATTACAATGTGGGTCTTGGTATCTAGCTATCACATCCTTCTATAACTTGAATTCTCTACTGGCATTATGTGTGGACTTTTTTGTAGAGGTCAGAAAAATATAGACAAGTGGGAAAGTCTTAATGGCCCTTTACATCATAGTTTTAAATGGTGGGCCCAACCCTTCCTCACAATGTGTGATGGACATTGATTTCATTACATAAAATCTAATGGTTTTGCATTAACTAGATGTTAGGAAAGGGACATGTGGTTTGTCACCCATACAAAAGAAATATGATGTGGCACTAGCTATGTGTCCTATGTGCCCAAGTGCTAGCGTCTTATTGGTTCACTATATGGTGGGTTGTGAGGTGGAGATGGAAGTGTAAAATGACATTGTGAGATAGACATATGGCAAGTTGTTATTGTATCATGTATTTGGAAGTGGGCCTTGATATTAGAAATGTGATTCACGATGACCATTGATTGGGGTGGTTGACATCCAATGGTGGTCATCTTCCCCATTCCAAAGAAGTCCTATCTATCATGGTACATGGCATGAAGGTGCCTAGTTATAATGCCACTTATGGCCTAGCTCATTGAAATGCTAATTTCTCATTCGTGAGAAGGGTGGCAGGTTCTCGACCAGTTTCATGTGCAGGAGGAAGGACAAATTAGACATGTTCTTAGACTGAATCTCATCACAAGGACACTTCACATTACAATTTTAAAATGCCAATTGATATCTCAAGTGGCAACATTTTTCATGATCAATATCAATGGCCTAGATTTTAAGGGTAAAAGCACAAAGTTGTGTCACACTTTAGGCCAACAAAACAATTTAGAGCAAGTCATTTTCAGGAGAGTCAATCTGGGGGTGAGATTGTTTTTCCTGAATACACATAGCCACTACGTGGCACATATGTGGCAAGCTATTTTCAAGCAAGTCAATCTGGGGGGCGAGATTGTTTCTCTTGAAATCATGCTGTTAAAAACAAAAAAAATGAGATTGCCACATTTCACGGTGGCCATTTTATGACAGTGACAGTGACCTAGGGTTTGAATGCTTTGTGTGTGAAGGACTTCCCCACCACCTTTTGCAACAGTCTTTTTAATCACGTATGCCATCTTCACCTTGGCATGTATTTTCTATGAAACATTTTGTATGGCACAATGTATCTATATCTTCACCTTGGCATTTTCTCTCAAACATTTTTTATGGAACGATGTATAGTTTAGTGTTTGAAATAAACCTGCACCTTATATGATTGTATGTGCAAGTAAAATGGGTTTGTAAAATTTCATCCACACAATATAAGCTAAAAAAATATATCAAAATTTGAAATCATTCTAGAGAGAATTTGTGCATAAATTCTTCTTTGTTAAATTTTGTGCGTAAGTTTTTATCAAGCTTGTGGTGATGGAAAATTAATCACAATTTGAAACAATTCAAGAAAGAATTTGTGCATAAGTTATTGGAAAGGTTGTGGCACAATCAGAAGTAGAAAGTGGTTGATGGCTGCTGGGTGGGAGTCAATTCACACATAAAATAGGTCAAATCAAGTGCTACAGCAATGCAAGACATGCACTTTTATCCCTTGTAAGGTTATCCATTCAAAGTTGCCCATCAAATGCTAGGGAACATGGCTTAATTACTATGATAGTTATGTATTCAATACTGCCTTTAAAATACTACGACATACATTAGTATAAATAGATTATATAAATAACCATATATATATATCAACATAATCCCATATAAATTCTAATAGTATTTTATAGTAAAAATGCCTAAATACAACTAAAAATAGGTCAAATCAAGTGGCTGATGGCTGTTGGGTGGGAGTTAGTTCACATATAAAACAGGTCAAATCAAGTGCTACAGCAATGCAGGACATGAACTTTTACCCAGGTTGTAAGGTTATCCATTCAAATTTGCCCATCAAATGCTAGGGAATAACATGGTTAAAGAAGGAAAGAACATACGCTAGATCTATGTAATCTTGTTTTAGAAATTTTAAGAAAATGCAATTGGCTGATGTAAAGCCAAATTCCACAACCTTTGCCAGCATCCTCCCTCATATCCATCAATACATCTATGAATCTGAATGGATATGAGGGAGTTAATAGAGTCACACCTACCCTATACCATGACACAATAGGAAACTACAAGGAACATCAAATTTCATCCACACAATATAAGCTAAAAAATATATATCAAAATTTGAAATCATTCCAAAGAGAAAATATGCATAAATTCTTCTTTATTGAATTTTGTGCATAAGTTTTTATCAAGGTTGTGGTGATGGAAAATTAATCACAATTTGAAACCATTCAAGAAAGAATTTGTGCATAAGTTATTGGAAAGTTTGTGGTGATCAGAAGTAGCAAGTGGCCGATGGCTGCTGGGTGGGAGTCAGTTCACACATAAAACAGGTCAAATCAAGTGCTACAGCAATGCAAGACATGCACTTTTATCCCTTGTAAGGTTATCCATTCAAATTTGCCCATCAAATGCTAGGGAATAACATACACTAGATCTATGTAAGCCTATTTTAGAAATTTTAAAGCAAATGCAATTGGCTGGTGTAAAGCTAAATTCTACAACCTTTGCCAGTATTCTCCCTCATATCCATCAATACATCTATGAATTTGAATAGATATGAGGGAGTTAACAGAGCCACACCTACCCTATACAAGACCTAAATTTGACAGTTGTATAGCTGTATTCAGCCATTTTTGTTGTAAAATACAATCAAAATTTTAAAAAGACTATCATATGAAAGGAAATATTTTAGAGAAATTGTCAAAATTTACATAGGATTATGCTGATATATATATATATATATATATCTGATTTTTATATAATCTACTTATAGTAAGATAGGTCATAGCATTTTAAAAGCAACATTGAATAGATAACTGTCATAAAAAATTGCTTGACAGGCAAGGTTGACTGTCAAATTTAAGCCCTGACCCTATACCATGACATAGTAGGAAACTACAAGGAACATCAAATTTCATCCACACAATATAAGGTAAAAAAATATATCAAAATTTGAAATCATTCCAGAGAGAATTTGTGCATAAATTCTTCTTTATTGAATTTTGTGCATAAGTTTTTATCAAGGTTGTGGTGATGGAAAAATAATCACAATTTGAAACCATTCAAGAAGAAATTTGTGCATAAGTTATTGGAAAGGTTGTAGTGATTAGAAATAGCAAGTGGCTGATGGCTACTGGGTGGGAGTCAGTTCACATATAAAATAGGTCAAATCAAGTTCTATAGCAATGCAAGACATGCACTTTTATCCCTTGTAAGGTTATCCATTCAAATTTTCCCATTAAATGCTAGGGAATAACATGGTTAAAGAAGGAAACAACAAACACTAGATATATATACATCTATAATACTCTAGAATGTTAAATAGAGTCTGCCTTGTCTAGATTGTCGAAAGCTTGTTTTTTAGATTAGAAATATACCATCTTCTGACTCCAACTACTATATGATAAAATTTGATTTATATGAATTATGATAAAATCTAATTTATGTAAATTCCTATATGGTTGTCATGTCAATATGCTACATGCTACATGTGACTTTAAATTTGGATTTTCTGTGCATTCCTAGTTCTATGTTTTATGGTTGATTTAGATTTGGTTGATACACCTATTATTTATGTATTTGCAATCATCTAAGGTGTAGGTTTATTTGAGAAGTTTGTGTGCATTTATATCATGGATTTTTTAAAGATGTATGTAGTAGTTGAATATTTCATATGCAGGTTTATTTACATCATGACATACAATATGTTTGATAGAAAATTTAATTAAGATACTGCAAATAAATTTAGGTCCACATGGATGACCAATCATGACATCAATCACATTAGTCAGGTCAACCTGGCGATAGTGATAATTCTACATTATATGCTGAGACCATTCAGAGGTTTCAAAGAGCTTTGGATGAACTGAATAGTTCTATTCACAATACACCAAACCTATTAGGTAGAGATAGGTTGGTTAGGATTAGGGATGAGATCACATGTATGATCCAAGTTGTTTGATCATACATTAGTGTTGACAAGTTCTATGCATCGCTTTCTCAGAGTGTTGTTGGCCAGGAGAAATAGTTATCTATTTCTAGGCCAGTTTCAATAGATAATGTTCTCAGCATGTTCCCTTCTTAGAGGGGAAAAGAGAGAGTGAGAGGCTATTCTCCCACCAAGTGTGTGGATGCAGTTGTTAGTCCTTTCATCTATCCTAGGTTTTTGGTAGCTCATCACCAATGGCCAAACAATGATTAGTTGCCATTGTATTTTTGCAAACAATTATATGTAGAGTTCCATTTTGATTTATCTATTGACTATACATCTTTCCGTAAACATGATGGTCAGGGGAAAGTGAGATTTGCAGAGAGATCTAAGTATAGAAGAGCAGATGCACCACCTCTTAAGAACAAGAGGTCCTTAGTTGACCCAAATCTTTTGGTTCTTCCGAAACATGTGGAACTACCAAATGCCACCCAACTAGCATTGACCCCCTCGAGAAGCACATTTTTTGAGAGCATGGCGACTATTACCACTAAGTTTGATTAGTTCTCATCTAGTCATGTTAGCAGGTATTTGTTACACCTGAGGATTGACATTCCATCCACTGAGGCCACATCGACCAGCTGTTCAGATCATTACATTCATATTGATATACCATCGCCACATGATGTGGCACAGATTAGTGGAGAGAGTGCTTTGCAGATATGCCTAGATGTTTGGCCAGTGATTTATTAGATTCATACTAGTTCATCAACGATCAATATGGGATCCCACTTGATGTTGTATCCTCACATCTCGAGTGATATTTTGGTAGACGAAGGAGACATGGTGAATCAGGTTCATAGGGTTTGGGGGGACATTAGGATTTTCAAGTTGGTCCTACATGCTCCTCCCCTCCACACGTTCCAGTTGATCCTTAAGGTTGAGGTTATTGCACATGATGTTATGGGAGATGAGTATAGCAGGCTTCTTTTCGGCACTGATACTACACCATCTACATGTGTATCACTGTCTCTCCATGATTCTGACCTGAGTGGGATTGGGAGGGCCATTGCTAGTGTAGTTGAGGTATAATTTATTTAAAAATTATAAGTTCAATTTTAAATAAAATCACATACATTGAAGCTTCAACTCTTGATTGCAATCTTAAATGTACATGTGTATTAGACACAAGCTACTATTTTACAACCTACATATGGAGATTTGCATCGCACTGGCAATCCTAGTCATCATCATGATGTGTTTAAAAACCAGGTCTATATATCACATGTACATATAAGTTTGATTTAAGTGTACACACACACACACACACACACACACACACACACACACACACACACACACATATCAAGTTAACTTTCTACATACAAACATTAAGTGTACAAGTTTTCTAACTAAATACACATATGCTTATATATTGTATGAACACATGTCATTTATAGGTTGTAGGATCAAGTCATGCTTTTATTGAGACTCCTCTACATGATGCAGACTGTGTATGTCAGCTAATTTAGATTTGTCAAGTATTATTTATTTATTTAAAATCAGAACAAATTATATTTGTACATGTATATATATAGAATTTGAAAATTTTATGGTGTTTCATGTGCAGATCTCGGCCCACAACTTAGCACAGTGCTCGGGTCACAAATCAGTCGAGGGCTCCAATCAAAGATCAGGATGTCAAAACTCGAGACACAACGAGGCTCAATCCACTCACAGAGTGAGACATTTATGAGTTTTTATTATGATTAAGATGTTTTATATTTACAGTACATTTGGACATTATGACTTAGATGTTATTATATTTTATCTAGACATTTTTATGAGTCTCATGAACTTTTATATCTAGAGATGTTATTATGAGTCATATGTTTTATATTTGGACATTATGTGTATGTACTTATGTTTTATATCTTAGAGACATCGTTATGAGTCACATGCTTTATATTTACATTTCAAAATTTATATTATGTGTTACATGCTTTATAAATTAGTGTTATTTTTCCTTTTATCTAAATTTCTAAATGTGTCCTAATTAGGCGATATTGCTAATCTAAAATATGGTTTGCATCTTTTCATCAACACCTAATAGGAAGAGTATTTGGGGATCCCATCTAATGCCATGTGTTCCTAGTGCCTCTAATCTCCCCATGTTCAAGCGAAGTGTCCTAATATGAAGCTCTACCAATGAATATGTGAATTGTGTATTCAATCTACACTAAAGACTTGTGTTAGTGACTTAAACTAGGATTGTGAATTCTTATTCTAAGGTTGTTTATGAGCTCTGAGTGTTGAATATTAGGAGTACAAATATAAGTGTGTTCAAAGGTTAGTTGATGACTCAAAAATATTTGAGTAATTTCATTTAATCCAGTGTATATACTGCTATCTTAAAATTCACATTTAATTATATCCCATTCAATGTATATAGCTATGAAAATATTCAATACACTATCACAACTATACTAGGTTGCAAATGAAGAACACCAATATAGCTATATATTTTTTCACTATTTGTGTACTTAATAATTTAATTTTCATGGTACTATAAAGTTTTAAACTAACTAGGATTTACAATTACAAAAGAGACAATTCTATGGTTTATTGTTTATCAAGGACCTTAACTTATTCTATATTTCTCTAAAGGAAAATCTAATTGCTAATGTTATGTTTAATTTCAAACAAAATAATTAAACAATTTAATATTATACAATATCTAACAAGCCTCAAAACACACTATTTCAAAGGTAACAAAATCTAAAAAGGTTTGATATTTATTCATGTGATTAAACATGTAGTAAATGAAGTAAAGAGACCATTGATTATATGAAATTTAAATAACAATATCAAGCCACCTTTCATTTAAAAGAACTTAATAACATAAAAATAATTGTTCCTTTTGTAAACATTCTTATATATTTTCTTTTCCATACAATAATATACAATACAACTTATTTTGTCAGTACAAGTGATAAGTCATAATCACATGAACATATTCCTCTTTCTTAAATAATAAAATAGGTACTTTAAGTCCACTATCTCATATATTAAATTATAAAAGCACCTATAAAAGAACCTTAAAGTCCACTATCTCATGCCTCCAATATATAAATTTTAAAACAAGAAACCATCAAGTGGTCTCCAGGTCTTGTTGTCCTCATTTTTATTCTTCTTGACATAGAGCCTCAAATGTATTTTATTTGTCATTTTTATTTTTACTTTGTAAGTTTCTTAAACTCATCTATTTTTTGCTAGATTTACAAAATGATAAGTTGTGACTCGCTAACGCTTAAAAAGTATTTGTTATTTGCTTAACTCAAAATAATAATTTTTTACAAATTGATTTTAGGATTTATTTCTTAACTCAAAATATAAAGTGGGATTTTAGAGGCATAAGGCATCTTTTTAGTTATTACAAACTTATTCCCAATTTCTAGTTCTTGGCAGTAAATTACAAAGGTGGATTTTGGTGGTAATTTGTAAAAGTGTAAATTTATAGTTAAAATTGCATATTAGTTCTACACCTCTATTTCCATCTTGAAGTGGAACTTTAGAACATTCATGCAATCCATCAAAATTGAAAATTTTCAGTTAATCTCCACACTTATAACAATTGTTCATTTAATGGAACTTTTCCCATGTGTTTGCAAGACCCTATATTTATCCTGTCACATTATCATTTTCAATACTTGATTTAAATCAATTTGAACTCATATCAAGTTGAAGAGAGTTTAGTATGACTGAAAAATGAGCCCATTGTTGTGAAGTATGCCTCCATTGTGTTGAATTGAACCCCTTCAAAGGTTATTTATCAACTCTAGAGATCACTTGAATACTTTTAGACAAATTATACTAATCTTGGGCTTGGGAGTCATTATTAGTTTACTATGATGTCATTCAGACCACATAGTTCAAGGTGTTTCAATTTTGTTTGTTGAAGAGATTGTCCAGTGTTAGTGCCATTTAAAGTTGTGTAGCCTTGTTACTTGGTCATATCAAGTTGAAGAGAGTTTAGTATGATTAAAAAATGAGCCCATTGTTATGAAATATGCCTCCATTGTGTTGTTCAATTGAACCCCTTCAAAGGTTATTTATCAACTTTAGAGATCACTTGAATACTTTTAGACAAATTATACTAATCTTGGGCTTGGGAGTCATTATTGGTTTACTAGGATGTCATTCCCACATAGTTCAAGGTGTTTCAATTGTTTGTTGAAGAGATTGTCCAGTGTTAGTGCCATTTGAAGTTGTGTAGCCTTGTTACTTGGTCATATCAAGTTAAAGAGAGTTTAGTATGATTGAAAAATTATTGAAATATGTACATGTTTGTTAAGTTTGAGAGGTCCCTACATGATAAGGATACAAAAAAAGAGCTTCCCTTAGCTTCGAGAAATATTTATTTTATACTGACAAGGCCAACTGCGTGAAGGTGGAAGCTCAATGGCCTCACCTAATACCTAAGACACCTAAGACCTAACACACTTAAAACCTAAGACCTAAGACCTAGAACACAACTAAGACCTACAAGACACCTTTAAGACACTTAAGACATACATTAAGACACCTAAGACCTCTCAGACACTTTTAAGACATACACTTAGACACCTAAGAACTTTTTGAGACACTTAGAAGACATGCCTACTTGACACATTTAAGACACCTAGAAACCTTTAAGTCTTAAAACACCTAAGAAACCTAAGACCTATAAGACACCATAGTACACCTCTAAAACACCTAATAATTAAGACATAGCTAAGACACCTAAGGAACTTAAGACATACACTAGGACACCTAAGCCCTGTAAGACACTTACTTGATATAGATCTACTTGACACATTTAAGACACCTAAGACACCTAAAACACCTAAGAAAGGTCTAAGATGTATAATCTACCTTTAAGACACTTAAGACATATATGTAAGATGTAACAACCCAATCGGCATTCAAGAACAAAAGGCCAAAATGGGTACAACATTTTTTTTTTAAGGAATAGCACTTAAGATGAACATATTTATAAATATATCAATACTCCAAAGCTAACTCAGCCATGAGGTGCATCATCACCCTGTTGTCCAGATAGATAAAATTCAGGGATAAAACATAAGGGATGATTTACATGCACATAAAGAAGAAGCTACATTCCCAATAAGTCATCATATATACAAATCTCATACTGGGAGGTTAGTGACTAATAAAGGGTGGACAGCAAGATCTCGAAAAGCTTAACTTGTCATAGTGTTATTACGGAAGCATTACATATATCCAAACAATGAGTTAACTCCAATAACATTAATAGTGTCAGCAAGGACAGTAGTTATAGAATAATAATGAACAAATCAATGACAGTAATAGTATAACAGCAGTGAATAAAACAATGACAGTAATAGTATAACAGCAGTGAATAAATCAATGACAGTAGTGGTAAAACAACACTGAATAATTCATTGTCAGTAGTAGTAAAACAACACTGAATAATATAATGACAGTAGAAGTAGAATAGGAATGAATAAGTCAATGGAAGTAGTAGTAGAACAGCAGCGACATCGCTAAATCAATAAACAAATCACTAGCTTCAGCTGTAACACCAGTAATATTAACATGACAGCAATCAATTCATCAGTTTTCAGTTGAAACAGTAGTAATAGCTACTAAAATGGTAATAAAACCAGTGGTTTTTCAGTTGTGACAGCATTCCCAATACTACTCAAGGCAGGAGTTATAATGACATCCTGTCACCAAGGTTGATAACATATGCGGAAGATAGTCTCAATACAACTTTTACTTAAGAGTACGTCATGAACATTATTACAATGAACTCTAGATTAGGAATGTCTCACAGGAACAAGCTACATCACTACAAACTTACATTACATCTCACTCGAATCATCGACTTGTGTAATACATAAGAATATACTAGAACCGGTGAAAAGAATGGAGAGCCCCTTGTCGATGTCGTTACCGAACTGATGATGTCGACGTCTGGGTCCCCAATGGTGGGTGCAACACCACCCTACCATGTGGATCCCGCAAGGGTCCACCCCCCGTGCTCGGAGATGATCACATGGCCATAACAAGCATAACAACAACATGGAAGAAGGCTCATATACATGACCTTACAGGGGGTACCACAAGACTTGGCAAACATCTGAATGAATATACAGTCTTGGGAAAGACATACTGACATCTTTAATATTTCTTGGATTACCATACATAAAATAATGTTCATATTGCTGTCAAAAGATACGATTTCAGTAGCAACCCTATGTTCTTCCAATTTTTAATGAAGTCTGCTCTAAAATGTCACACAAACAATTGCTTAACAAATAAGTGGACCACATGACAACGTAGCATCACAAAAATCCTAAGAGCCAACCAACAAATAGGCAACAAGATTGATAGAGTGCTAAAGGGGATGAAATTAAAAATAAACAATCTGCCAAAACAACAGATCGATACCATATATACATCATGCCTATAGCCAAAAAGGCAAGCCACTTTCACAGGTCATTCCCAATCAAAGGAAGGTCATTTACACATAATGAAAACTGAGTTTAAGTCTAGCTCTTCAATACAAAGCATAGTAGGCAAACGGAGATTATATAACAGGTAGATCAAAAACGATTTTATTGATGCTCGTACGTATATAAATATGTTGGCAACGTGTGTGGATCCACAAAACTCTTTCTATTAATCCCTTCCCAAAATACCACAAGCTTTCACAGACTATATCTTGTCACAACGACCATTCATATTCCATTCTTAGAGACATAAAACCAACTAAATAAATTTATGGTAGCAAATTATAACAGGCCTTACACAATTATAAAGAAAATGAGATTACATTCCACTCACCCGTGATAGGTTCATAAAAGTCACCACTACTTAGACATGGTCTATGGTTTAACTAAGTTTGGATTCCACAATAGCAATCCATTTTAAATTTTATAAGAAAGACATTGCATGGAAGGTAAGGAATGTGAAATACACACAAAATGGACTTGACTAAAGTAGTTCTGTTTATAACTGATCAGGTAAGAATGTAGAACATGGAGACGAGATAAGGCAGTTTTCTTTACAATAATGAGTGCCTTGAATAAAACTAAAGCTAACTCTTTGTTAATAATAGAAGATTTCTAAATAGAGTCTATTATAGAAAGTGCCCTGAATAACTACCAAAAAGGAATACCATAAAATCTGCAGTAGTAAAGCAAGCGAACTTGAATCTCAAGAGATGTCTGTGGAACAACACTCTAATTTGCTAAAGCCTAGATCTGTTATATGAGGAAGAAATATTAAACAAGGACAGAGTAGCATTCGAAACACAAATTTTATTAATCTAGTAGATGTATGGTTTCCTAACTTTGTATATCTGTATCCTGCTTGTCATACCTAGCCATGTAATAAATATATATATTTCCTATATCTGTATCCTGCTTGTCATACCTAGCTATGCAAGATTTATATACATTCATACAATACTGAGAAAGGTAAGAAGCCATAATGGAAGGTGGACAAATGGCTCTTTCACATGTGACACTTCACCTTCAAGATATAACAGTATGGGGGCCTCTGCCCAAATAAGGACAGGAATAACACTATTGGCTCTCAGCGGTGGCACGTGTATAGGATTACGTGAGCATCTTGAACCATGGGGTGCTGAGAAAGGTAGCTGAGACCATGACATGGCCAGTGGTTTAGGTCATGTAAGCTTTGGTGCACAATCAGTTCCAATCTTCGCAGACTGCCCCTGTTATCATGGGAGCCGTCACCTCCTACTTACAGATCTTGAAGACCCCTACATAGGACCACTTCCGAAGGCATACCTTATTTATAAAGGAAAGCATTTTAGACTTAATACATATATACAACCACGGTCCTTTAGTATTTTTGAGGGTATGCCAAAACTCCCCTTTCAGATGATACAATTTTCCTAAAATTTTGATTGTATTTTAGGGTAGAATGCATAAATACAGCTGCACAGCCATCAAATTTAGCTAGCCCCTGGTTGATTCACCAGTATGGTAGAAAAGATGCCCAGCGTCACCACACTGGTATCTAGCAGAGGAGAAGCAAGAACATAAATTCTAAAACTATTGAGACTGACCACAAAGAGACATAGTGTAAGCTTCAGAAAGACAAGCAACCATTACAGCCAAATGATCCTAAATTTTCCTTGCTCAGAAGCCCCAAATTTTAATCCGTTGAAAGGTATCTAGAAGCCCTTGTAACATGGTTATGGATGTCCCCAAACAAATTAGTTAGCCCTTTTGAATTTGCAAAATCTGAATTGGGCCATAATGTGTACCATTAAAAGCTTATACCATAACAATAGAAAAGACACAGGTGCAACCCTGTTTAGCCAATTTAACTCTACAGATTACTGGAAATAAAAATCAATATTGCAAGACGTGGATATTTAGACAAATCACTTATAACAGTACAAAAACACGGACATGTACGGAAATCCAATTCCAGAAGAAAAATTCAGAGCCAGGATAGAACTAACAATTTAAATTCAAAGAAAAACTGGAGAAAGCAAGCTACAGCTACATAAAGTCCTTTCACCTCATTCTAACTAACACAGTCTATCCATTCCACATACCATTTGAGAGCATACATAAAGAAATCTATTTGTAACGTCAAAACTCTGTACCCACCAACTTTTTCGGTTATTTATTCTGCATATAAAATGCAAGAGGGAAAAAGCCCACGACCTGGCCACTAAGGCTCGTGACCTTGTGAACAAGGCTCATGGCTTGGAGAAGGCCCGTGGCCTATCTGTGAAGGCACACGCCCTGCTAGAGTAGGCCCGAATCTGCTGTCCCTGTGGTGTCTTATTTGGGTGCTTGGATTTGTTGTTACCACCCTGTATTTGGCATTTGGATTTGCTGTTGGCACCCTATATTTGGTGTTTGGATTTGTTGCTGGTGCCCTATCTTTGGCGCTTGGAAACCTCTGTCATGCACTTGGAAACCTCTACTCGAAATCTACTCACGAGAAAAGCTCTAAAACCCCTGCTCCAAAGATGCCTCTATCAACCTTGTTCATAGATCAAATCGATCCTATTTGTTGCGCTGAGGCATTCATCACAGGCGTCCCATTTAGGCATCTCGAAGGCGTCTCCAATGCCCCCAATAAAAAAAGAAGCCAAAATCGAAAAACTGTTTAGTTGCCTCCTCTCTCAAATCAAACGATGAAAGTTTTTTTTATCACCTAAAACAAAACCTCAATAAGACCATTACACCTATTCAAAGCCACGTTAGTCAACATGCAATCCAAAAGCCACGATAGGAAAGCGTGCTGTTCATGGAATAAATACTTTAAGATTTCTATGCCTTTAAAGGCTTCCTAAACAAAACTTCTAGAGGCCGATCTTTATAGAGGAAGATTTATTATCGGCTATGAAGGCGCACAAGTAATACTCTCCCTTTGTTAGGATACTCATATATCTATAATGTAATAGGATATAACTTCTCATTCGATATACCCAATCTTCACATATATAAGATCTTAATAACAACAAAGGTGATCGTGCTTATTTACATGAAAGTAGACTTGAATAGGGTCATACAATTGTTTCCCAATTCATATTATAATTTTACGTACAGAGAACTGTTCATATTATAATCAATAACTGATACTCAACACATAACTTAAATGTATAGATTGTTGGCTAAATATATCAATACAAGGATTACTCATCTCTTCCTTTAATGCTAGAAGAGAACCGGTTTAGTAAGGCCATTATAAGGTCGACAAGTTATGTATCCACGCTGGTATACTATACAAACCAAAGAGTTAATGAAAATCAAACCCAAAATTCTTACAAATTTGAAGATCTGAAATGGTCAATAGCAACAAGCACATTTCTATTTACCTTTGAAGACCAGAAAATGGTCAAAGATTATCATGATAAAACTTAACTCTATTTTGTTTATTTGTGAAGTATAACAGTAAAGGGTTTGTCAAATTTGAGGTCTAAACTTATTTTCATTATCAACTTGTGTAAAGTCAAAAAGAAGTTTAAGTAAAACTTTTTCATTAACAAACCTATTCTCGATCAAGTCTAATATCTATGTTTACAATAGAGACAGGCCCGAATATGGCCGACACTTTCTACACTGTGCATGACAATAAAATAACAATCTCCAAACCTTCAACCGGTCTTTCCATGTGCATTTCAAGAAATTGTTAAACACATGTTCATCATGGACTTGTTATCATACCACAAGATTCTAATGTAAATAAGAAATGCTTCGACCAAGACACTCAAATCAAACTGTTTGACACAATTCCTCAAAGAGTTGCCATCTAACAGAATACAATGATTGGATGAATTTGCACTAAGTGGATTCATTGATAAGGCTTAGAGTCTCTTTCAAATAGTGTCAAAATGAAATGTCAGTCATGGAATTCGTTGATTACAGGGTATGCAAACAATGGTCTAGTCAAAGAGGCTTTGTAGATATTTAGGTTAATGCCGAGTGTAATGTGATCTCATGGAATGCCATGATTTCAGAATATGTACAGAATGGCACAATGAGGAGGCTCGTGCATCAAGCGCATGTGAAACTAGGAAATCAAGGATTCCTCGTTGTTTCGCCAATTTAATTAAAGTAGCCAAAGAAGACCAAGGCTTATAAAATCCTCTCGAGAAGACCTACAGAAACAAGGCACGAGCTCAATTTTCTAACACCATTAACAATAACAAAACATCCGACAGCAACCCACAAGGACCAACTCAACACAAAAATCATACGGAACTGGCTCACAGAATGGTAGAATAATCAAACAATAACCAGACGGTGTCTGAGGTAATACATGACATCGGAAACTCTTCTCAACATAGAGACGATGACAAGGCTAAGCTGGTAAATGGCCAATGTGTCATCTCCATCTTACCACCATTGGGGCATTAGGCACGCTCAGACCTGTGTAGCTAGGTGGAGTCGGTGCCTGGTACCTACACCACTTCAAACAGGTTATAACATTCACGTGTACTTATCATATAATAGCCAAGGCAAGAATAGTCCAAAATGGAGGATTCCAACATCCGTGATCATTCGCGTATCATGCCAATGTCAAGGTGTCATCCTCTCCACATGTACATCCAATCTAATCATGGAATCTAACCTAACAAAATGTTAGTAACACAATATCATGTAAAGCTTGAATTTCATACCTTGGTGTCACCTCAGTTAGGCCAGGACTAGGGAGGCATTACATACTCCTCCCCAAGAGCTTGACTTACTTCTAAAAGTCATAATGCTAAATGCAGCCATAACACACATTAGTTCCATAAAATTCAAGATGATTATAAATTTCAGACTATCACATTCCCCACAGTGCACCTAATTACATGTGATAATTTTTGTACATAAGTGAGAAAGATGCAAGGCACTCAGTTTCATACAAATTATACATTATCATGCAACTATTTCCTCTAATCACATAAAGAATGAAGCCATAATAATCAGTTTTCTTTTCTTTCTTCCAAGCATTCACTATCTCAAACAGCCAACTAGTCTCTCACAACCATCAATTTCTGCAAATATACTAGAATAAACCACATTATCTTCTTATGAATGCAGCAATCTACATTTTTCAATGTATAAAATTGTCAAATGTACTGCCCTGCCATGCAAAAATATAACTTAGTCAGATACACTCAACTAACTATCATTTCTAGGGAGAACATAACTGCATCATTGTAATTCCTCTTCTACTATGCTACTAACAATCAATAGGTTAGAATACTACATTTTTAACATTTTCCATTAAATATCCACACTAAATCTTATCACATATTCAACAAAAGATCATAATTTTTCACCCATTTGAAGCATGGAAACACAATTTATCATTTCATAGATACAATTTTCATGATTTGCCATACATTCTTCACACACACACCAATATACATCACCAAGATTCACATTACAAGGCTACACAAGGGTTCATATGGATACCGGAAACAACTTACTAATCCATGATACACAATCCATGAGCCAAGAGTCAAATCCATCTCACATAATCCATACCTCACACATAATGACTTGTTGGTGCTAGGCCACACTCTCAAGGTGAGACCATACAAGTAAGCCATAATGACCTCTCTCTTGTTGTATAATGTGGTTAGCCTCCAAGAGATAGTCATCACACATAGGTGGGTAGTGGGTCCTAGCTGTATAACAGCCTCACATACCCCCATCCTCAAGGTTCCCTGCGTCTACTTCCTCGTATACACTCACCAAGTCTACCTCATGCGTCCTTGGAGAGGAATTCACAATACAACACATGGCCGACATCGAAAACAATAAGTATAACTAGTTTAGCCACCAAAGTCATAAAGAAAGATAAAAATTTAATTTCAACAATAAAATAAGAAATGCACACAGTTTTCAACACTAAATCAAATGTAACCACGAGGGCTACAAGCAAATAGGATCACAATTTGTGGCTAAACCATCATAATCAAATATAAGAAAAGTGTCAGCCTTCACAATTAGTAGAAAATTATCAATAACCATAGAGAAAGTCCACAATCTTTGAAATTGCACTGTACAACACTATGTGACTAGATAGTAGCCACCAAATGAGGAAGGAGGGAACAACGTCAGGCTATAACAGTAGCCCTCATGTGGTGCAGAATGAACACGCCATCCACATGGCTCAGAGTGTGCTCCTCGGCTACACCCTGCATCACGTCGTCACGAGGCATGGACTAACCAAGTGGCCCACACACTCCTTGGCTGCCCGCATGGAATGTGCACCTCGGCCAGATCTGCATCGCATCTCAGCGAGGCATGGTCATACGCCAGCCGGAGAAGACACGTACTGGCCGTATGCCACATGGCAGTGTGTCTGTGGCTCCGCAGAAGTAAACACATGTAGAACACACCCCGCATAGCGACACCTCGTGGAAAAGGCACACGCAGGTACTCACCGTAGCTAGAGGTATACATGGCTAGGACCTACTCATATGCTAACCAACCCAACACTGTCGAAAGCAAAAATGAGTATCCCTCTACAAGTGTACAAGGCCCCATTACACTCATCACACAAGTAGGCTATAACACAATCTCATAGTGCACCTTCACATGTCTATGCACGTGGCATCGTGTCGTCGAGCCTAGCTCGCTACCAATAGCAACACGGCATCATCACCAGCACTGTGTCGGAACATCAGTGGGGTGTGGCATTGTACCTATCATGTCGGAACATGTTCAAGTACAAAATCTATCTCAGCATGGGTAGCAAATCTGCCCCCACATGCTAAACCTCAAAATATACATGGGGCACATGGTCTCACTTGGGTTACCCACGCAGGTCCTAGACTTCGGCCCCCAAGTGACAACTCATGTAACATATCATACCTTTCGTGAAGACAAGGTAAATGATCATCCAAGAAATACCATCCAGATGCTCAGAAACTATGAGGATTAGGCTAACACATATGAATCAAGTACTTTGATCCAACATAAGGGGAAGTAGTGAGTACGTTTCCTTAGGATCGATTGAGCAAGGGACCACTATGCGCTGTCATAAGCATACGCTATACACTCCGCCAAGGAACTTTGTGGCTGCTACTACCCCTTCACAGACTGAGGGACTAGAAAACCAAAAGGAGAGAATCTATGAATCTAACTTTTGGCTACTCTTTATATATATATATATATATATATATATATATATATATATATATATATATATATATATATATATATATATTTTCAACCACATAGGGGTTGTCCCTCAATCGGGTAACAAACATACAAACACACGTAATGGTATGGCACATTCCACACCAAAATACACACATTCCCCATGGATGGGTACCCATTATCACCATCCTATAAGCACACAAAGCAAGTACGGGATATTTACAACACTCAACCAATGCACAGTTACTGGTTTCTCACATTTACAGGGGAAGATTTACACTCACATACACAATTTCATTACTGCCATAAGTACATTTATTTCCATAACCAATGTGATTCCCTTTGCAAAACCATAGCATTACTTGCTATCCAGTTTTTTTTTTTTTTTCATTTTTCTTCCACTCTACTTTTTTTATATTTCACATGATGTTGAAAGTCAATAACATGGTCATCTATCCAATACATCAAGCTACATGTATAGATCAAGCATAGTATCCTACTCAGGAGTCTCCTACCACTTGCATAAAAGGTACTACTATAGTTAAACATGGGAAACAACATTAACCCTAAGATGACATATCTTTGTGGCATTTTGTTATACAATAGGTGTGGTCTTGTTTGTGTTTCCTCATTATCCTTTTCCCTGTGTTTTTCTTCAGCGCATTAAATGGCTGTTTGAATGATTTAATTTACTTTAATTTACTTTTCTTTCGTGGCTATCAAGTCGGCCAATCCCTAGTGTAGAATCTCTTAGAACGCTTTGGTAAGTCGTTGGAATAGGAAATGGAGTTATTATTTTATCTGTCGTACATTCTTATAAATAGTGGATACATTTAGAAAGAATATAAGTTATCTTCAGTTACCAATCTTTATCTTAAAATTTTGCTTTAGAATTTTTGTAGAGAAGTGCATTGTGAATACCAATTTCCTTTAGTATTTGAAAGATTTTAATATCTCTTAGTCTTCAATATGATTTTGCGTGGAAACTGTTTGATCTAAAGGTGGGATATAGAATTAGACTGATTTATTCCCTATTCTCAGCATTTTTAGGATCCAAATAAATAGCAGCACCACTGTAAATTCTTATAATCTTGTATGCATATGTTATCTACAGACAGCAAGAAAACACATCCATACATCCACCACAGATTTAACTAGCATCTCAATGATAACGTTTAGGGTGTCCTCAAGATAGCCACCACAGACAAGAAATTCAACCATGCACACATAATGATCAACTGTACCTTGTAATGCAAAAAGGGTTACAGAGGGGATTGAAGTATTATTTCTTATAGAGTATCATTCTTTTTATAGATTCGGTTTACTTGATTTATCATTCTTAAATAGAGTAGAATTTAGCTAGCAGATAGTAAGACAAAAATTTAATGTACCAAAATATTTATATGTCACTAGAGTTATAGATATCCCATCATAGAGTGGAAATGTGTTTTGTGTAGGTTATATATTATGGAAATAATAGTAAACCTTTATTTGTACATGATGTAAATAGAATTGTGTAGTTGTCCACTTATAAGATAAGAATGGCTCAGTGTTATCCTAATTGTAGATAATGAAGTGAGAAATATTTTAATGTTTTAGTGTCATTGGTTGAATTGAAGTTAGTTTAGATGGAATTAGAGACTATGTAAGAAGATGCTCAATTATTATGATGTTATATAGACCATAGGGCTATCTCTTTGATAAGGATACTAACAATGTTAATAATGTGCATTAATGGAGTCATTCTAGGTTATAGATTGCGTTTCAAGATGGTTGTTTGAGAAACATAGTTAACGAGGGATTCATATGTGAATACCAGCCTTATAGTAGATAAGAGGTGTTGTTTTGTATCGAAGATTGAATTAATCATATGTTGCAATTATGGGGTTATGTTTGAATTATAGTAGAAAGATTTTAGTGTGGTCCTTTGGATGGTGAGGTGTTTTTGAGAAGGAATCTCAAAGGTATGACTACTGATGTTTTATCCCTTAAGTGTTCTCCGGATGGAATTGGGAGTCTTATGGTCATAGCTATATGCTCGTAATGGATCTTGTGTTCGTCTTGGGTGAAGTTGTTGTCTATGTGTTGGTTTGTTCAGAAGAGGGGACCTTGTGAGATGTTATGGCCACTGTTTGTCAATGTGGAAGTGTTGACCTTGCTTGTTTATGGTTTCTTTTTTTTTCTTTGGGTGTACCTAACTCCAGAGGTGAGGTTTTTTTGATCTTTAGTCCAGATAGTGGAATGTCAATGCAATGGGATATCTGGATCTCGTGCCCTATAATGAATGGGGAATGGCCCTTGGATATAGTACTTGGTTCTTAATGGTTTTGCTTCATTTTGAAGGGATTATAGATTTCTTGTTGTGGACTAGTGAATGGCATGTGTTATGTCCCAGATCTGGTTTGTGACTTTTATACCTATATGTTGTGGCATGTATGTTGACCTGAGAATGCTAAGGGAGTGGCATCCATGGTGGGGCCGGTGCCTAGTGAGAGGCTACTAGGGTAACCATAGATGGGGGCCAACTTCTGGTGATAGATAGCCTAGGTAACCCATGTTAGGACCACGCGATGACACTCACCTTATGCAATTTCTATTGTTTCTTGATGGTACCTCTGGAGTGATATATTGGCTTGTGCAATGTTGTTGGTATGGTCAGCTGTTCCATGTCTGTTGTCATTCTGTTATTGTTGTCTCCTTGGCTTAGTGGAATCCTTGTCATTATCTCCTAGCTCGGAGGGATGGACCTCAGGGTTCCACATGGTTGGGAGGTAAGAGCTATCCATTGGTCCTTTTTGGAGATACTTTCGGGTTCTGCACGGAGGTGTTCCAGATCCAATTCACTTGCCTCCTTCAGAGTTGTATGCTTAATTATATATTCTTTTGTAAACCAACATGATTGGTCTTATAATCTTGTTATCATGTATTCCTGTACTGAGACTCTGTAATTAATCTATTCTGCCTCAGAGAAAGTTATTTGTATCTGTTTTAGCAATGTAATGGTTATTGTTTCTGTAGTTTTATTTTCTATCATTAATGCAGTTATGTTGCCCTAGGGCTGTTAGAAGAGTAATTTCGTTTATGTGGTGTAATATGATATGTTTGGACACTACTTTGCACTATCTTGTTTTCAAAAAAAAAAAATATTCCTAAAATTCTGCTTTGTCAGCCTAACTCCCTAGGGTTACATGACGGGGCATTACACTTGTAAATTCAAAGCCAAACTGGAGAAAGCAAGCTATAGCTACATAAAGTCCTTTCACCTCATTCTAACTAACACAGTCTATCCATTCCACATACCATTTGAGAGCATACATAAAGAAATATATTTATAACATCAAAACTCTGTACCCACCAACTTTTTTAGTTATTTATTCTGCATATAAAACGCAAGAGGGAAAAAGCCCATGACCTAGCCACTAAGGCTCGCGACCTTGTGAACAAGGCTCATGGCTTGGTGAAGACACGTGGCCTATCTGTGAAGTCGCGCGCCCTGCTAGAGTAGGCCTGAATCTGCTGTCCCTGTGGTGTCTTATTTGGGTGCTTGGATTTGTTGTTAGCACCTTGTATTTGGCATTTGGATTTGCTGTTGGCACCCTATATTTGGTGTTTGGATTTGTTGCTGGTGCCCCATCTTTGGCACTTGGAAACCTCTGTCATGCACTTGGAAACCTCTACTCAAAATCTACTCATGAGAAAAGCTCTAAAACCCCTGCTCCAAAGATGCCTCTATCAACCTTGTTCATAGATCAAATTGATCCTATTTGTTGCGCTGAGGCATTCATCACAGGTGTCCCATTTAGGCATCTTGAAGGCGTCTTCAATGCCCCCAATAAGAAAAGAAGCCAAAATCAAAAAACTGTTTAGTTGCCTCCTCTCTCAAATCAAACGATGAAAGTTTTTTTTATCCCCTAAAACAAAACATCGATAAGACCATTACACCTATCCAAAGCCACATTAGGCAACATGCAATCCAAAAGCCATGATAGGAAAGCATACTTTTCATGGAAGAAACACTTTAAGATTTCTATGCCTTTAAAGGCTTCCTAAACAAAACTTCTAGAGGCCGATCTTTATAGAGGAAGAATTATTATCAGCTATGAAGGTGCACAAGTAATACTCTCCCTTTGTTAGGATACTCATATATCTATAGTGTAATAGGATATAACTTCTCATTCGATATACCCGATCTTCACATATATAAGATCTTAATAACAACAAAGGTGATCATGCTTATTTACATGAAAGTAGACTTGAATAGGGTCATACAATTGTTTCCCAATTCATAATTTTACATACAGAGAACTGTTCATATTATAATCAATAATTGATACTCAACACATAACTTAAATATACAGATTGTTGGCTAAATATATCAATACAAAGATTACTCATCTCTTCCTTTAATGCTAGAAGAGAGCCGATTTAGTAAGGCCATTATAAGGTCGACAGGTTATGTATCCACGCTGGTATACTATACAAACCAAAGAGTTAATGAAAATCAAACCCAAAATTCTTACAAATTTGAAGATTTGAAATGGTCAATAGCAACAAGCACATTTCTATTTACCTTTGAAGACCAGAAAATAGTCAAAGATTATCATGATAAAACTTAACTCTATTTTGTTTATTTATGGAGTATAAATAGTAAAGGGTTTGTCAAATTTGAGGTCTAGACTTATTTTCATTATCAACTTGTGTAAAGTCAAAAAGAAGTTTAAGTAAAACTTTTTCATTAACAAACCTATTCTCGGTCAAGTCTAATAGCTATGTTTACAATAGAGACAGGCCCGAATATGGCTAACACTTTCTACATTGTGCATGACAATAAAATAACAATCTCCAAACCTTCAACCGGTCTTTCCACGTGCATTTCAAGAAATTGTTAAACACACGTTCATCATGGACTTGTTATCATACCATGAGATTCTAATGTAAATAAGAAATGCTTCGACCAAGACAATCAAACCGTCTGACAAAATTCCTCAAAGAGTTGCCATCTAACAGAATACAATGATTGGATGAATTTGCACTAAGTGGATTCATTGAAAAGGCTTGGAGTCTCTTTCAAATAATGTCAAAATGAAATGTCAGTCATGGAATTCGTTGATTACAGGGTATGCAAACAATGGTCTAGTCAAAGAGGCTTTGTAGATATTTAGGTCAGTGCCGAGTGTAATGTGATCTCATGGAATGCCATGATTTCAGAATATGCACAGAATGGCACAGTGAGGAGGCTTGTGCATCAAGCGCATGTGAAACTAGGAAATCATGGTATTCCTCGTTGTTTCCCCAATTTATTTAAAGTAGCCAAAGAAGACCAAGGCTTATAAAATCCTCTCGAGAAGACCTACAGAAACAAGGCACGAGCTCAATTTTCTAACACCATTACCAATAACAAAACATCTGACAGCAACCCACAAGGACCAACTCAACACAAAAATCATACAGAACTGGCTCACAGAATGGTAGAATAATCAAGCAATAACCAGACGGTGTCTGAGGTAATACATGACATCAGAAACTCATCTCAACATAGAGATGATGACAAGGCTAAGTTGGTATATGGCCAATGTGTCATCTCCATCTTACCACCATTGGGGCATTAGGCACGCTCAGACCTGTGTAGCTAGGTGGAGTCAGTGCTTGGTACCTGCACCACTTCAAACAGGTTATAGCATCCGCATGTACTCATCATATAATAGCCGAGGCAAGAATAGTCCAAAACAGAGGATTCCAACATCTGTGATCATTCACGTATCATGCCAATGTCAAGGTGTCATCCTCTCCACATGTACATCCAATCTAATCATAGAATCTAACCTAACAAAATGTCAGTAACACAATATCATGTAAAGCTTGAATTTCATACCTTGGTGTCACCTCAGTTAGGCCAGGACTAGGGAGGCATCACATAAGACACGTAAGACCCAAGAGAGGTCTAGAAGACATATTTAAGACACATTTAAGACACCTAGACACCTAAGACCTAAAACACCTAAGAAACTGTAAGACCTTTAAGACACCTCTAGACACCTAAGACATCTAAGACTATCTATATATAGTTTAGAAATCATACCTACACAACATGAAGTTCAGTTTTATAACTTGAAATCCTTATAGGCATAAACCTACATAATTGGAAAAACAAAAATCTGTGTAAATAAATTTATCATTTATCATAAACCTATATATATATATATAGCTCGTTTGTAGCTTGATCATGTTTGCTTATAATAAAATTTGAACTAAGAACCATTGAAATTAAAATTTGGAAGGAAAGAACTATAAAGAATCATGTACATTTTAAAATAAATCAATAATCAATAGATAATTCAAGTGTGCATATACCTTCATACCATGTATCGATTGGTTCAACTCATTCTTCCATAATGTAGTTAGAGATCTTGGTACATATAATCTAGATCTTCTCTATCTTTTATTATCTCTAAAATCTTTTCGTTATCCTCAATAGACAAGCTGCAGTTTTGTTGGCCACGTCCTCTTTTTTTTAAAGTTTCCAAACATAATCTTATTTCTATAACTAAGTGACTGTACTGTAGAACCTTTTGTCCTGGCATATAATCAATAAATATAATACCATTTTAATCTATCTTTACTTGTTGATAATAGGTGCCTTCAACAATGACTAATCCAATGGGATATGATTGTCCATCATCATCTATCATTGACTCTAACAATTTTGATTTTGCTTGTGTGCATCTTAGTAGATAGTAATCTATACCTTCTATATTGTCAGGATCTGCAACCACATCAATAATATCTCCTGTACACACCACAAGTAAACATGTTTGTACATTTGAGTTGAAGAAAGTAAATCAAATGTTCAAAACTTTATTAAAATCTAGAATATAAATCAATTATGTAACTTACCTATAACAACTAAATCTAATACACGTTCGTAATCAGATGAATATATAGGATCATATACATCTACAATGTCACTATCTTCAAAAGGAGGCATTGATTTACTAAATTTGATTTAGCCTCTATTGTGAAAAATTATTCTTCTTATATTTTCTCCTTGATGCTTGAATTTAGAAAAAACATAAAAAATGAAGCCATATATTTATATATTTAAGTAAAAAAAAAAACTACCGACCGGTGGTGGTCACCAGAATTATTTAATTTTGGGCAAGTTGATTTCACCCCCAAATTGAATCAGGTGAGTCTATCTTGCCCCCAAATTGATTCACCCAAAATCGTCAATGTGGCATCTTACATGACAGCCACCTCCTCATTTTCTAGGCTTTTCTCAAATTCTCAACTTAAAATGAATATTTCTTCAATCAAAATGGATTATTTCAAAAATAAAAAAATGCCCTTTCATAGAGCTCTGAGTCTAAAATCCAAATCTGATTTTTTTTAATATTTTGATTAGTTTTAATATGTTTTTTTTTTAAATTATTGCACGTAGGCTGTTAAAATCAGAGATGAGACTAATTAGAAATTTAAAAAAAAAATCAAATAACATCTATTTTTTTTCAAAATTATATGGTGCACTAGAGGAAAGAGTCCCCTCCAAAAGGGTATAATTAGTTTTGTCAAAATGATAAAAAAATTATACAAAAGTTGATGTGGAATGAAAACTATCAGATTCTGTAAAGTCTGACTTTAAAACTATATTACGAAGAAAATATGGATTGAAAACTGATTTTTTTTCTCCATGCACTAGATATTGAACTCCTCTATTTAGGAAAAAAAATTAGGGAAAAATAAGATTGTTTGCTCTTTCTTTTGTGACATGGACTCAAAGTCACTTTTTCCTGAAATTTTTAGCAATTCAAAATTTGCTCTTAAATTTATAAAAAAATTGTCAAAATAATTTTTAAAAAGTTTTAAAAAAATACAATCATAAAATTCATCAAGAGATATACATTTCATTAGTTTACATCATTTCAAAATTTAAAACAGAAATGCCACTTTTATGAGGTCGAAGTTCAGAATTTTTTTGTTGTTGGTCGATTCCTTTATAAAGTGTGACACATGTTTGTGCTTTTACCTTATTAAATAAATATTGTACACCATATTTTGAAAAAAATTGGGTGGAAAGGAATCACTCTACAAATTTTAAACAAGGCATGCCCACAACATCATCATAGAAACAAACATAAACATGTGGCAAAGCCACCAACAAAGTTTCAAGAATTAGAAAACCAAGTCCTAGTGGTGGATCGAAATTATCAAGATTTCCTCATGACTTATAAATCACATGAAAACTTAAAATAACAATGATACTTGATAGATGATCTATTTTTTATATTGAAATAATCTACTAAAAGGTTGTAATAATATTGGGCCTACCAAGGTTGGGCAACACAAACTGTATATCTAATGTAACAAAACTAAATCAACTACAAAGAAAACAATATCCCCTAAACCAAAAAGACAAAAAGCTTAGATGACAACCTAAACCAACCACAATCACTATTCTTTTTACATTAGTTATTACAAGATATATCAAGTATCAATTCTAAAACAATCATTGCTATCTATTAATCACTTTAAATAAACAATTATTCTCAACAACCTTTGATATCATTATTATTGGCAATATTGTCATTTTTATTTTCATAATTATAAGCCCTTAGAATCTTTCAGGCATATGCAATTAGTAGGTGTAAATATAAATTCCACAATATAAATAGAGAAGTCATTGTCTCAACTATAGAATGAAATGTCAACTACAATGTCATTCCTCCATAGCACGTTAAGCAAGATACTAGTTAAAAAATAGAAACAATATAATGTGCTCAAAATAAAACACCATTACTTACAATAGTGCTGAAAAAATGAACTACTAGAAAAGAAATTTTCCCTAGAAATCATACCAACTGAAACTCTACCTGTGAATTAAGTATAGTTAAAAATAGTTCCAAGGGTTAAAAATAACACTATCCTACTTACATGACCCTACAATAATAACATGGACAAAATTTTCTCTTTGCAGTACAATTGTAAGTTCAAACATGCATAAAAGTGGTAGCTCCACACATTTCCTATCCCATCATTGAATGCCTTTGTTATCGTCTAAATGTTAGTGTTTCCACTATTTTAACACAGTGCATCCAACTAATCCCAAGAAAAATATTGTTAAAATAGGGTTAAGAAACCATATATGAAAACTCTTTGAATGTATGCAAATATGACTTTTATGTATGCACCATTGGATTACCCATTATAAGATTATGTGAAATTTTATTATAGAAAATTCAAAACTCAACAAACTATTAAATAGTACATCATAATACTAGATGTACATGGAGAAACCCTTTCGAGAAAAAATCCACCATCAAAGAGAGGCTTGAGAATCTATTAATCTTCAAGTACAATCTACATATACAACACTCTAACCTCTCTTTAATCTGATAATATTCTAGTAGCACCTATGAACCTATAAGACATCTCATGATACCTCTATCTCAAGGCTGCAATATATATAGAAAATAAAAACAAGAAACCATGAGTGATTTAGAAAATAAGGGGCACCAATCATGGGCCCAAACTAGGAACCTAAAATTGCCTCATGTGAGAATTCAATGCCCCACCCACATGGACAACATCGTAAGATAGAAAATGTAAATCCAAATATGGCCAATATAGTAAAAGTAATCCCCACACCAAAATAAGAACCATTATGCAAAATATGTTTGACATTTAACTTCAAATGGCTCACATATCCAAGTATAGAACTCTATTTTAGATGTGATGACTAATGTGGGTCCCATGATAACTTTCCAGATGCTCCATAACTTCCCAAGGGACCTACCAAAGAGAATATGTGATAAATAACTTTTGTAACGACCATATCCAATTCCATCTCCTTCGTAGATTCCATTACAACTAATATTCCAAGTCAAATAGAAAATAATAATAAATTAAGATATCTCATCAACCTAAGGGCATGTACAAGTACCCTCTCCAAGATGTTTGGAGACATGAGATAAAATATACATTAGGATTACAATTAAATATCATATTATCCTAAAATTCTCCCACATGATATTATACATTATGATAACATCTATAGGAAACATGAAATAAATCAAGTACAAGATCCAAGGCCTTCCTGCATGAAGATAACTTCTTTGTGATCATTAGTTTCATAAGAGAATTCACAACATTATCCTAAGTGTAAACTTTCTACAATAGGACCTTACCATTCTCTATCATATCACACATAGAGTGATGTTGCACATCAACATGTTTAGTATGAGCAATGTACATGGGATTCTTGGCCAAATGAATAACACTCTGACTATCATAATTGACTCTAACCACTTTCCAATCAAAACCTATACTTGAATATAATCTATGTAATATACTGACTCCTTAGAGGCATGTGTAGTAGCAATATACTCTTCTTTGATGGTAGTCAAAGCAATAGTGGATCAAGCGTCTTAGTAATCTTAGTTATTTCACCACCAAACAAAGAGAACACATAGCCACTTGAGGACCTTCAACTATCCAAGTTACCTACCTAATCTTCATCCACAAATCCTTATATTCCCAATCTATCTACTTCAATAGTATCATGATATCAAAAATAGTAATCAATAGTCCGTCACAAATATATAAACACTCTCCTAACAAAAGTTCAATGCTCCTTACCGGGGTTAGACATAAACCTACCCAAAAGTTTCATTGCTTGGGCAATACTTATTTTAGCACAAACCATTAAATACATTAGGTTACGAATAACACAGGCATAAGGAATGTTCTAGACATATCCTCAAAATCATCTTTTGATTTGGGATACATAAATAAAGAAAGCTTAGTTCCAATAAGAAAAGGAATACTCACAAGTTTGTAACCATCCACAATTAACTGCAAAATGATATCAACAAACTTATAAAACCAAGTAATGGTGGTGGATCAAAATTATCAAGATTTCCCCATGACTTATAAATCACACGAAAACTTAAGAAAACAATGATACTTGATAGATGATCTATTTTTTATATTGAAATAATCTACCAAAAGTTTATAATAATATTGGGCCTACCAAGGTTGGGCAACACAAACTGTATATCTAATGTAAAAAACTAAATCAGCTACGAAGACAACAATATCCTCTAGACCAAAAAGAGAAAAAGCTTAGACAACAACCTAAACCAATCACAATCACTATTCTTTTTACATTAGTTATCACAAGATATATCAAATATCAATTCTAAAACAATCCTTGCTATCTATTAATCACTTTAAATAAATACTTATTCTCAATAACCTTTGATATCATTGTTATTGGCAATATTGTCATTTTTATTTTAACAATCATATATAAATATAACACATCCTAAAATATACTTGCTAAAACAAAGAACATGTTCAATCTTCCTGTCATCCTTTCATTTCTAAAAAATAGTTCCCATGTTATCAACAATGAGGGGCATGCAATCCATGAACAAAATATATTCATGCTTTCTCTTATTTGTCATTTGTGGCTTCAATCTATTTCTAAAGTCAACTATGAAGATATGTTTGGTTTTGATACTACTAGTACATGATTGCAAATGGTAACTTTTATTTCCATGTTTCTAACTTTTTTCCTAATATTCTAGTTGTTATGTTACTGTTGATAAGTTTCTTACTTCATTTAAAAAAATATATTTTATAAGATTTAATGAATTTCAGTGAAGTTGCAATAAAAATTAAGAGATGGAACTCAATAGATGAAGGTGTGGCTATAGAAAATAACAAATATTATAGTTTCAGATAAGAGATGCTATCACTAAATAACCTCCAGCATAATGGAACATGGCCTATTCATATCATTTGCAGACATTCAGAAATAACAGGGTGTAACTAGCTGATGATGCTATTCGAAAAGAAAAATGTTTCATAAGGTAGCATAACAATTTTTAGGGTTTAATGCTCCAGTATAAATGAAACCATCAGATGCAACAAACAAATCAGTGGTTTGGACCCGAGGCAATGAAAGAAACATTAAAATGGTGCGGAAGCCACCACATGGGAGTAGCAATCAATGAGAGAAGGTTTCTCAAAATACAGTAGAATGCACCACATGGAGACACCTGAGAGTTTCAAAAAGAAAATAAGATTCATGCAGAAGGAGCCACATGTTGGAGCCTGTGCATAGGACAGGAAATGAAGTTTGTTTCATTTTATTTCACCATCAAAAGTTACGAGGTTTTATAATAATCCTTTTATTAATGAGACAAATGTGGTGGGCCTTTCCTTTTAATAAGTAACACTTATTAAATATAAGTTTCTCATATTATAAAGTTACGGGTGAGCGGGAATTTCATATAGCCTCATATTAAATGGTGAAAGCCCTAGGTTAAATAAATCACTTTATTTTTCATGAGCAAAACTCAAAGGCAGCGGAAAGTGACAAATGTAAACACCTGTGTCAATTAGAGAGTAGCTAAAAATTGAAGTGGAAGAGGCCATGTGGTGGAATCCGTGCATAGGAAGAATTTGATGTTTTATTTTGTTTCACATTTAAAGCGAGTCACGGGAGTTCTTAAGAAACAATTTAAAAATATATTAGGGTCTATGGAGAGACATGGTGGGTCCCGGCAATATAAAATAAGTTTATTTAAAAATTGACCCTTATGTGTCACGTGAAACATAAAGTGAAACCCTAAATGTGAGCAACCATTTTCATTTTATGAGCAAGCTATAGGAAATAGCGGTGAGAGTTTTCTTTCATGACATAGAGATGCATTTTTAATGCTAGATACAGCCATGGGCAAAACAGAAATAGAAGTTCAGTTTCAAATTATGGATTTGGTGCAGGATTTTGCGGATTCAGTTGCTGATTTTTAGAGAAATAGTTTAGATTTTGTTGGGTCTTTCAAGCTATAAATGGAGCTGAGATACAGAGATGAGAGGGAGTTCTTCAGACACATTCAAAGTTCTATATTTTTTATAGATCAGAGATTTGAGAGCAATAGTAGATTTTCTTTTTGCCTTTGCAATTCTTCCTTATGAGAAAGTAACAATTATTTTTGTGTAGCAACTTTTGCCTCTGTAACTGGTTATTCAAATAATGAGATGGTGTTCTGTGCATACTTGGATATCTTTGTTTCTTGCTTTTAATTTCTCTATTTCTCTGCCTCTGATTAGCATGTTTCTCAAACTAGTTTTAGTCATGCATATTAATGCTCTTTAAATCTAGTTAAATCCTTCAAAGTTAGACATTATGCAAATAATAGTTTCAAATCTAGTGGATTGCCTTAGATTAGGCTTTTATCTTCTACAATCTAGTTTCCTTCTGACCTTTTTCTCAAACCCTACTGAAAGAATGGAAGAGCTTGCTTCCTAAAAATCTAGAGGTCACTCTGAGGAGCATTCCCACGTCTCAGAGTTTCCCATGTTGTTGCTGGATTATACTCACAGATTTATGCATCAACAGTTTTTGGCATGCATGGTGGGACCAGATTCAAAGACTTTTTTATTTGTTTTCAGTGAATCTTTGCCCTATATTTTGTGATTTTGATGGAAAATCACAAAAATATTTGCTCATAGGAGCATGAATCATCCATCTGGCAACTCTATTGGTGAATCTTTCTCAGATTTTTTCTCCTGCAGATCATGGCAGCCCCTGGTATATATGTGCATTTGAATATAGTTAGATATTTACCTTTTGTGGCTTGGGATTCAAGTCCTCTGGTTCTTTAGCAACAGGGTCAGGTTCCTGACACAATTTGGAAGGCATTGCCTCACTTTCTAGGAGATGGATCAGTTTGCCCTGTAGATCACATTCAAGATGTTGCAAATCTATGCTCTGTTCACAATGTCACAACTGAGAATCATGCTGTCCTATTGCTTGCATCTTCCATCAAGGAGAAAGCAAAAGAATGGTACAGAAGCTTGCAGCTCGGTTCAATCACTGGATGGGATCAGCTTGGTGGGCTCATCTACAATCAATTCAGAGACAGGACAGATGTCACTACTCTCACCCAGAACCTCATTACAATCAAGAGGTATCCTATGGAGCCCATACATGATTTCAATTCAAGATTGACAAGGTATAGAAAAAATTTTCTATAGACATGAGGCTCCCTCCAGTCTTTTCTTTCTTGTATTATTTAAAGGCTTTAGACCCTAAGATTTCTGTCATGATACAATCTTTGGGGGGTGAAACTCTGCCACAGTCATATGATCTTGCCATTAAAGCTGAAAGGAGCCTCATATTGTCTGGTAAACTACCTCCCCTGCCCTTAAAATAACTGATGCCTCATGCAAATAGCCTATCTCAAGTTCTTTCTTATGACCAAATGCATATGAATTTTAGTCCACCCACCCTCCTTGCTGATTTGAAAAATTATGAGGAGAAGAGTGCTGTGAAATAACTAATTAAAACCCTCTCCCATGAGATTAATGAGTTAAAAGGACAAAACCTACACCATGCTGATCTATGTTTAATGCCTCAAGATTCTTATGAACAACAATATGAATATAGATAGAGAATGCCCAATTGTCTTGAAAATTATCCTCTACAAGCCCCCATAGCTGCAAATCAACCTATAGAAGCCATTGACCAAGTCCTCTATCACTTTGGCATTCAAGAAAAATCATGTATCAAGAATCAAATTACAAGCAAAAAAGTGGCTCCTGTGTGTCCTTCTGATTACCAGCATCAAGCATATGTGGAAAAGGGAGATCCAGAGTTACTGTCAAATTTTAAATCAGATTCAGAAGATGCTTATGAGGTGAGGTTTCTAGAAGCTAAAAAGTACTTTGAGAAGGGTTTTGAAGCTGAAAAGTACTGGGTCTATGGTGATGCTGCCTCTATACTCCATTTTGAGGAGATTACAAATGACATTATACCAGTGTCTGTAAAGAATGAATGTCTTTATTTTAGTCATAAAGCTTCACACCTGCAGGAGGAAGGCACAGAGATACATGAGCAACAATTGGAGCAGGATGAGGATTTATTCTCAGTTTTGAAACAAGGATACCAGCTTCTTGATGCAGAAAATCCTATAATTCAGCAAGTTTTCACTGAGCCTATTGAAGCAGATCATAGAGGAAGTTCTGAAATAAAAGATGATGATAGAGTTGATTTGTTTTCAATTCTTGAAGATGGTGACTGTCTTCTTTTTGATGAAGAACCACCGAAGCAAGGAAAGATCCATGATAAGGTGATATCAAGAGATAGATGGAATACTGTAGAGTTGCATAAAAAATCACATACAAGGTTGTCACATTTTGAGCCCTGCTATACACCCTTTTTCTTGCACAATGAAATTCTTATCCAATTCAAGACTATTCTGGGTAGTGTTGTTACCTATATGCCTTATTTTGATGCCATCTTCAGTTATGAACCTATGCAAGAGTCAACAAAAGAGGTCACTAATGAGTTTATAGTAGTAGAAGTTTTCAAATGCAAATAGAGGAAAGAGTTTCAATATTTTATTTTCTCTCCCCACCCTCCGCTAGAGCATGAATAGCATGATGCTAAGCCTGACTGGTGTTTTGAAGCAAAAAGAGAATCTCCTGAGTGCAGAGAAGTGAAAAGGTCCAAAATATTGTTGTATTTCTTCATACATTTTATCTAGTTCCTTTTCAGTTTGATGTGGATAAATTGGAGTAAAATAATCAGACATGGTAGCTACTTTGTCATTCCGGTGAATGGACATGTTCTTATATGTTTCAGTTGTAAGTAATTTGGTTTCACTGTTCAGAATAAGCTACAACAATAGCATTAGTTTCCTTTCAATAAGTCTTAACTGCAGAAAGTTTATGGTCAGTTGGTCTCAGCTGCAAAGCAGAATGGTGGTTCAAAACTCAGTTTCAGTGTTCAGTGTCAGTTTCAGTGGTGGGATGTATTCTGGGTCAACGGTGTTTCAGTTCAGCTTCATACATTTTCATATTTAGATGTGTCTTCACTTTTTGTTCAATTATAAATGTTTCAGTTTCAGAGAATGTGACTCTATATGCCCAATGATGAAGGTGCTAATTTTGCAAAACTAGAAATTTTGGGTTTGGAGTGAGCAAGCCCACTTTCGCAGCCAGTCACCAAGAAATGTTGATAAGTTTCTTACTTCATTTCAAAAAAATTATTTTATAAGATTTAATGAATTTTAGTGAAGTTGCAATAAAAACTAAGAGATTGAACTTAATAGATGAAGGTGTGGCTATAGAAAATAATGAATATTACAGTTTCAGATAAGAGATGCTATCACTAAATAACATCTAGCATAATGGAACATGGCCTATTCAAATCATTTGTAGACATTTAGAAATAGCAGGGTGCGACTAGCTGATGATGCTGTTCAAAAAGAAAAATGTTTCATAAGGCAGCATAACAATTTTTAGGGTTTAATGCTCCAGTATAATGGAAACCATCAGATGCAACAAATGAATCAGTGGTTCGGACCTGAGACAATGAAAGAAACATTAAAATGGTGTGGAAGCCACCACGTGGGAGTAGCAATCAATGAGAGAAGGTTTCTCAAAATGCAGCGGAATGCACCACGTGGAGACACCCAAGAGTTTCAAAAAGAAAATAAGATTCATGCAGAAGGAGCCACGTGCTGGAGCCCACGCACATGATAGGAAATGAAGTTTGTTTCATTTTATTTCACCATCAAAAGTTACGAGGTTTTATAAGAAGCCTTTTATTAATGAGACAAATGTGGTGGGCCCTTCCTTTTAATAAGTAACACTTATTAAATATAAGTTTCTCATATTATAAAGTTACGAGTGAGTGGGAATTTTATATAGCCTCATATTAAATGGTGAAAGCCCCAGGTTAAATAAATCACTTTATTTTTCATGAGCAAAACTCAAAGGCAGCGGAAAGTGACAAATGTAAACACTCATGTCAATTAGAGAGCAGCTGAAAATTGAAGCGGAAGACACCACGTGGTGGAATCCGTGCACAGGAAGAATATGATGTTTTATTTTGTTTCACATTTAAAAGCAATTCAGGGGAGTTCTTAAGAAACAATTTTAAAATATATTAGGGTCTATGGAGAGACATGGTGGGTCCCGAAAATATAAAATAAGTTTATTTAAAAATTGAGCCTTATGTGTCACGTGAAACATAAAGTGAAACCCTAAATGTGAGCGGCCATTTTCATTTTATGAGGAAGCTACAGGAAATAGTGGTGAGAGTTTTCTTTCATGACATAGAGATGCATTTTTAGTGCTAGATACAGCCATGGGCAAAATAGAAATAGAAGTTCAGTTTCAAATTATGGATTTGGTGCCGGATTTTATGGATTCAGTTGCAGATTTTTAGAGAAACAGATTAGATTTTATTGGGTCTTTCAAGCTATAAATGGAGCTGAGATACAGAGATGAGAGGGAGTTCTTCAGACACATTCAGAGTTCTATATTTGTCTATAGATCAGAGATTTGAGAGCAGCAGTAGATTTTCTTTTTGCCTTTGCAATTCTTCCTTATGAGAATGTAACAGTTATTTTTGTGCAGCAACTTTTGCCTCTGTAACTGGTTATTCAAATAATGAGATGGTGTTCTGTGCATAATTGGATATCTCTGTTTCTTGCTTTTAATTTCTTTATTTCTCTACCTTTGTTTAGCATGTTTCTCAAACTAGTTTTAGTCATGCATATTAATGCTCTTTAAATCCAGTTAAATCCTTCAAAGTTAGACACTATGCAAATAATGGTTTCAAATCTGGTGGATCACCTTAGATTAGGCTTTTATCTTCTGCAATCTAGTTTCCTTCTGACCTTTTTCTCAAACCCTACTAAAAGAACAGAAGAGCCAGCGTCCTAAAAATCTGGAGGTCACTTTGAGGAGCATTCCCACGTCTCAGAGTTTCCCATGTTGCTGCTATATTACACCCATAGATTTATGCATCAACAGTTACAATTTCAAGATTTCACGTGTGTAGTTTTTGAGCCAAACTCATTAATATTTCATGAGTAATAATTCCTTAGAAACTATCTCTCTATAAACATGACCACTACACTCTTTGCATTTAGGTGATGTTCATTGGAGTGAAACATCAAAACTTCCCACAAAGTTACCCATCCTAATACTACTCCACTCAGGTGCACTTAACAATAAAATTTCCCTTAAAATTAAACCAACTTAACCTGCAAATACATTTACAAGATATTTAAATAACATATAGGAATAAAACAAATAATAAAAATTTCATTGAAGATGGATTGAATTTGAAAGGAATCCATCAGTAAAGTTTCATCGAGTCTATAAACAACACATGGAATCTAGTAATAAAGTATCATTTAGTCTTCAAAACAACTCACCTTGGACTTTATTGCATAGATTTATCCTTCTAACATATAAATCGTTCAACGATAAAATTGAAAGGCACAATTCTGAAATGCGATTAAACATGGCAACTTACTACCTACAATCTTGTATTGCTCATCTATTATAGAGGATCGACTCATCTAATGAGTACCCACATGCTGCATGCTTAACAACTAAACAAAAAATTTAATCAACCAGAACTCTCCTCCTTCCTCTTCCTTATTCATAATACAAATTCCAAAACCCAATCGGGAGAGGGAAGGACTTTCTTGATGCTCTCTCTTTCCATACATCTCTTAACCCACGCATCAAACAATGGAAATTCACTCTCAAACGGTATCTTGAAATTCCCAGTAGTTTCTTAAGCATGGAACAAAGAAGCAAAAGGAATGACGGCAATATCCAGGAACCCAAAATCCTTTCCACTGAAGAAAGGCAGGGATCCCCTGCCGACATCTCTTTCAATGTGCCTTCCAAAAATTGAAAGTTCTCCAACATGTCATGCTTTGCTTTCTCCTTAGCCTCGTCTTTCAACCACAGTATATGAGAACCCGAGTCATAAAATTGCAATCATAGAAGATTTTTGTTAGACAATGATCCCATGAAATAGCTAACACAACATTCTAAACAAGCTGTTTCAAACTTCAACGGCCTGAAATGCATTAAATAACTTAAATACCTATACCCACAAGAACAGGGGAATGCCTTACCTTCTTATCTGTGAAGTCGGCCCAGAAGCGGCCAAGGGCACGATCGTATGTCTTGGAGGGTAAAAACTGCTTGGAATCGCAAGCCTCATCAATGTGCTCAAGAATTATAAGAGACTCGCATATAGGCTGGCCATTGTGGATCATGACAGGTACTTGCTTGTGCACAGGATTCATTTGCAGGAGGAGGTCACTCTTTTTCTAGGGCATGTCCTCTTCTTGGCATTCATACTTCACGCCGTTCTCGTCCAGACCAATCAAGACGCGGTTGCTGAAGGGACTTATCCACATGTTGAGAACCTTCACTTGCTCCATCTCAAGCAAACCCAAAACCCAAAGTTCACACAGCCGTAGATAATCTCACACAAACACCAAAGTTTAATCAGTTGTAGATAATCACACAGAAAACCCAAAGTTTTTTTTGTTGATATTATAATGAAATGGCATGGAGTGTAGGAAGACATATATAAGAAAATCAATGACGGTAAATTTTAGAGGGTAAGGCAGACTGACCACCATAAAGATACCGATGTAGCCAAGTTGGAGAAGTTGCTAAGCATTGTACTGGTGTAGGCCCTTAGATAACATGAGCACTAATTAATTGTCCCTAGATATTTTACCCCGTTAAAAGGAAAGAGGGTCAAATTCGGTGGCTATCAAGAATATTGTGGTTAGTAAGTACACATTCATGTAAAATGCAACGTAAAAAAAAAGAGTATACTTGACTCATTTCAATAGTTGTGAGGGTGGTTGATATATTTTGAATCCAGAAGTAGAACATACTGTTATTAATATCTAAATATGAATAAATATATAGTAAAGTGTCAATCATAGTTTAACATAATATATGTCATTAGTACACAAAATGTGTACAACTACATATCATCAAAAAGTAGTCAAAATCTAGCAAGCAACATGAGACATAAGTCAATCTAGTTTATTGCAAGCTTCACAACACTTGCTAAACACAAAGAAGTGAGTTAATATAGGTTTACTAGATCTTTCATGTTTGTATGGGAGATTTCAAACCCAAGGTTTGATCCTACAAACAAATTCAAATCAAACGGGACTCTCGGCTTTGAAAGGGTCCCATGAACATACAACCTTGAAATCCTCCAAAGTGACAAAGTGAGCAAACTATGAATTAGTGTCCCTTTAACAAGTCTCCCAACCACTTAGCCCTTGGAGTATTTCAATAACCTCATATTCACACAAGGAATTAAAATTGAGTCTAAAAGAAGCTTGGGTCCATAAACAACACGGGTTTGAAAGTAAGATGAACTTGGTAGATCTAGGAATCTCCCTAGCCTTCAACTACCAATGATATACTCACATGCAAGACAACTCATATGTCTCCCTTAGGAAGAGGTGGATGATCATCGAAACATTATGATAGCCTTTTATTTCTAGCCACTTCAAAAAATGATGTGCTCCAAGCATTTCTTAAATATACTTTGTACCCTACTTTTTATTGCCCAATTTATACAATGCTTGTGTTTATTTTATATTTCATGTCTATTTACATGGTGCACTCATTATGAACAAATACCCATTGGTGTGTTCGTTGCATAGTAATTGTGGTTGCTAGTATTATAACTTTTAGAAAAAAAAATACTGGTAAAGCCAACCCCAAACCCAGGATTCTTTAAAATTTCCAAGTGAAATTAGCACATGAATGTTGGCTCTTAGCCAAGTTGTGTAAAAAAAGCTAACTAGGTCAATTATACCTTCCTATAGCATAGCTAAACTATTCTATTCACAATTCATGTACCCACCCATGGTTTGGCATAAACACCAATTGAGTTAACAAGATTCTAGATAAGTATCATGATCCCTGAACCAAGTGGGGCTCCATCAATTTGTCTCTTGACCCTCAGAAAGGTGTAGCTTCAAGCTGTGTTCTTGAGCTCTCAGTCCTGAACTCTAAAATCACATAGTCTTGAATTATTCGACAACAATCCCTAAGAGATATGGCAGATCTCTATTATTGTCTAGTGACTGTGAAAAGGTATAATTCTCAATCATATACTCTGAAGTTCACTTGACAACAATCCATATTGAGCTCAACACCAAATCCCAAACCTATTTCCAGAACATAATCTTCACAAAACCTGTATTCTTCAAATCTGTCAGCAACAACAAGGAAAAGGAAAAAACTAAAGCCAAAAATGCTTCTCATGCAAAGCATCATCTCAAAGCCAGAAGCTAACTTTAGATGATGAAAATTCCTCCATCCTCCAATGTCACCATCCTCCAATAAAGTGAAGGCTTATAGTACTAATGCATTGTTAACACCACCGGAAGACTCATTAATAAAAGCTTCATCATCTAATGAATCCTTATCTTCTTGGCCTCTTGATAACTATCCTTGTTCCAAACCCTCATCAACATACTAGTTTACAAAATCATGCTAGACATACATGAGATTAAAGTTGTGATCAATGTGAAAGAAGACCTCAACAACACTTGTGGAGTTAGATATTATACTACCTACCCAACGAACCTTGGCAAAATCCCCTCTAGGAACCACAGTTGGGGGCTGATAATTGATACCATACTTAAACCAAGCAGAACACTAGCCCACAAAATAAATGACCCTCTTAATCTTAATAGAGGCAACAAAATTCACATCCTTGGGTACAACATCTCCTCTGTACATTGGACAACAGACCTTTAACTTTTTATGACAAAGACCATGGTTTTCCATCATTGAAGGAAAACTCAAAGGCAATAGAAAGCTGCTCATGATAGGCCTTCTCTATGAAGATTACAAGAGCATAGAATGAAAGAAATTTGCACCTTAAACTTACTCCAGTGGACTTAGCAATGAATAACTTCTATATCATCAAACTTCTCTTCCTGCGTAGCTCTACTCTTCTACGCAGTGGTCATGGGGTTTTCAAACTTTGGCACCTTCAACAAATCCCTTCTCTCACATGGGACACCTTCCACAAATCCTTCAATTGGGCTCAAGCTTTGTAGATTGAATTTTAAATCTCTTGGCTCTAAAATGAATTTTCTCCTTATTCATTGATAGCCACACTAAGCCTTATCCTCTTTCTCCATATCGCAGGCTGCTTGGACCAAGTTTTCTGAAACCAAAATCTCCACTAGAATCTGATCAAATACTCTACAAAAACAACCAAATATATACCAAACAACAGACAAAATGCCTTCTAATGGAAAATACCTTCTTCAAATTTTAATGCCTAAGCGCAGTGAGTGATTTCTCCATATGTAGCAAACATTATCTTTCATTCACAATCTTCGTAGAGATATCTCCTCAACTAGTTACCACTGCCTCTAGGAAGTCTTCAACTATGAACATTGTCTGATGGCAATGCTACAACTTCTTTGCTATCCTTTATGAAAGTTAGTTTCTACCTTGAGTAATATACTCCTCCTCCCTAGCGACGTCTAAGAATGGATCTAAGATGTATTCCCACAAATTCTTCAATGGAGATAGCATATTGAACATTTCTGCTCCTTACCACCTCCCAATCGGTGCACATACAACATATACCTGCATTTCATTGTTACGGTGCACAAGAATAAGATGGCAACACTTTAATCATGATCACGCCCAGCAAAGCTCACATTGCTCTCATACCATATGGAGGGGAAGTAATATTTTTATTGATCAATTTGAACTGATATACTGCAGTGGATTTATACAAGAAGGAATGCAGTTCACATAACTGTCGATGCAGTTCAAGGATGATGCAGTTCATATAACTGTCAATCAACTTGATAACTGCAACATTGACAATATAGTTAACAATGTAATTATGCCAACAAAACATTGATTTCTAGTTATTGTTGTATGAGAGAACTAACAATGAGATCAACAACACAATGTAAGTATCTCTTTTCATCTTTTTCTCCATCTAAGAAATCTAACAAAGTGTAGAATAATATTCAACTATAGTTTTTGAAACAGCTATTTAGAATTCCAAATTGTACACATAATTATATATATTTGGACTATTGATAATTGGCTTGATTAACTATAAATCTCACTACAATAGATCTCTTTTGCTCATTTATTTCTTACTTTGAATCTATTTTAGCAGATAACATATCCATGAAAATGCAAACAAAGCTTTGATATGCAACCCACCTTTGCATACTATATATAACTATTCTTTAGTTCTTAAATATTTACTAATTAAGGTTACTAGATCTGTGATTGTTGATTGTATTGAATTGTAAATACATGTCTACCAAAGCCACTACAAGTACAAATCAAACAAAATGCCTTATCCTTTATGATTTGATGGACAAACATACCTTGTTCCTAAGCTCCCTTTTTAATTCAATTTGGAAAAAGGTGTGGGGTCTAGCATCATACCTTTCCATCACATTTGCTTGAAAGTTAATAAAAATATATAAGGGAAAATCAATAAATAAATAAAAAGAATGGGTAGCACAACCTCCTCTAAAAGATGAGCATGAAATCCCATCAAACACAAACAAAAAACATATCTTGCCACCTAAAAAGTCCACCAACTATATGCTGAAACAATGCCAAGATAGTACAAGACTAATGTATATAGGCACAATCAAGATCAATTTCTTCCAATGACTAACAAGTTGAACAATCATACCCATAAGCAACCAAAGAAATCAAAGATGATTTTAAAAACAAAATATATACATATTTCCCATAATTAAATTATGTGGTAGACAATATAATTTTTTTTGGTTGCATGAGTGCTTCTAGATTTGACTGTGATCGAGATTTTTCCCTCAACGTTTCGGATCACACTCCGTGATCCATCATCAGGAGAAAAAAGACCAAGAGAAGAGGCATAAAATTGATAAATTGTAGACCAAATCTGAATAAAAAGAGAGGGAGGGAGGAGTGTGACATGGTAACCAAGAGGGTTCTAGGGGAGAGAGAGCAACTACAAAGCTGGAAGGTGTGAAAAGAAAGGAAATTAAAAAGAGTTAAAACAAGACAAAATATAAAAGTAAGAAAAAAAGGTAAATAAAAATAAAATATATATGGTATAATAAAAAATTATATATATCTATATACATAAAAAATAAATACACCTAATACATATATATCTAATGATATATATGATATAAATGTATACGTTTATAAATATAAAAAAACATAAACCCATCACAAAAGACAAAAAGAATGTGAAATAATGTGTGCAATAAGGAATATAAGAGACTACAAACCTAAGTATCAAAGGAGTATTTATAAATAAATATATATTGTACAATATATAAAACAACACATTCACAATAATCAAATAAGAATGTATAAAAGAGTATATCATAGAAGAGATATAAATAAAGAGTGTAAGGTCAAATGTGACAAATGGAGCCATGAGAGGACCTGAAAACTACAAGGACGACAAACAAAAACACGAGTGGCACTACCACATGCAAGGACGCAAATATATCGTAAAAACTGATAAAGCAAGGTTAAGAGTAAGTTGTTGGAAAAGAAAGTATAAGGGGGTAAAGATGGAGACACAATGAAGAAAGCTAGGATCTGGGGGGAAATTCGTACAGGGAAGACCGAGGATGAGGAGGTTACCAAGGACACAAAGCCAGATCAGAAAACCTAGAAAGGCAAGTTGAGGAATAGTGGCCCCAAGCAGGTTCGACAAAGATGAAAGGGCAAGGGGGAAAGGATAGGAGAGGGGAGCGGGATAGAAGGGAGAAAAAAGGGATGACACAGGGGACGAACAAGGATAGTAGGGCAGAAAAGGGATTGCAGCGAGGGCTCGAGATCAAGTGGTTAGAAGAGGTCAACACAAAAAAGAACAGCACATAAAGCAAACCTCAAAAGTGGTGAGGGGGGAGAGTTAAGGAAACTACTAAGTATATATAAATAGGAGAACAAATAAATATATGTTTATATATATATATATATATATATATATCCTACATGAGATAAAATTAACAAGGTACCCTACGCATATATCTAATACAAATATATACTAATAAAAATAGGCAAGTGAGAAATAAAACACAACCACAAAAAACTAAAGAGAATGAAGACAAAATAAGACCACATTAGCAAGGAAAATAGAAGAAACTAAAGCAAGCAGGAAGCCAAAAGATGAAGAAGTAGAACCACAAAAAAAAGGACAAGGACAATAAATAGAAGGCTAGCAAAGGCAAGAGAGACATTACCACATACAAGGACGCAAAACCAACCACGAAAAAGAACCCTCAAAACATGGCACTAAGAAAGAGGGCGGGGATGGGAGCTAAGAGGGGGCTAAGGGGATAAAGACAAAGACATAGAAGGAAATCAAGGGCCGGGTAAAAGCCACAGAGTGGGGACAGAGAGGAGGCACACAAGGAGGGTGTCAAAGATGAGAAACCATAGTGTCCTCTCCAAAAGGTGAGGTGAGGGGAGGAGGCCACAGGAGGAATGCCCCAGTGAAAGGGGGATGAGGATGGAAAGACACGAGAAAGAGGGAGGAGGGGGGGCCGGGTTGGAAGAGGAAAAATTGGCAAGGGGAAAGAATGAGAGAAGAAGGGGAACAAGAGGAAACAGGATCAAGTGGTTGGAAGAGGATGGTTTTTGAGACTGGTTAGAAGGGGTTGCCAAGAGAAACTAAGGCTCATTCCATCGTCTCGATTGAGGTTAGAAGGGTGATTGCCAATTTCTATGGCCTCTTTGAGTTTCCTTTTGAAGAAGTTGTCTTCTTTGACCAAAATTTGGGTGTCTTCTAAGCAAATGTGGTGTTTGGTTTTCAAGGAGTGTTTTGTCAGAACTGACTTATGAGTTCGTTCATGCCTAATGTCGGCACTGTGCTCTTTAATCCTAGTGTTGAAAGAGCGACTAGTCTCCCCAATGTAGGGGGTGACGCAAGAACAAAGAATCTTGTAGACACCTGAGTTAAGGAAGATATCTCTGGGGTCTTTGGGAGACGGGATACGGTTCCTAAGGGTAGAGATGGGTTTAAAGGCGCATTGAAGGCCCTTTTCTTGGAGAATTTTAGCTATTTTGTTGGACAGGCCTTCAATGTAGGGGATAGAGGCCACAGGGGGGTTTGAAGTTGAGAGACTTTAGGATTGGAGTAGAAGCTAGATTTGGCTTGTTTGAAGGCTCTAGAAATGAGTTTGCTTTTGAACCCATTTAATTTGAAGACTTTGGAGAGGTGGGCTAATTTGAGATCTAAGTTATCCTCATCGCAAATGTGAAAGGCTCTCGTGGCTAAAGGTTTTAGAACTCCAACGTTTTGGGTAGGGTGGTGATGAGACGAGGCATGAAGGTAAAGATCAATGTGGGTAGCTTTCCTATAGACCTTCCAGACTAAGGTTCCATCAGGTCTTTTTATGAGAAAAATGTCCAAGAAAGGGAGTTGGTTGTTGGTCTCCAACTCTTTGGTGAAGGCGATGCTTTGGGCTACATTGTTAAGGTGCAAGTGGAAGGCTTCAAGCTTCTCATGACCATGGGGCCAACAAATGTTGGTGTCATCAACATAACGTTTCCACCACTTTAGTTTGAAGGGAAAAGAGTTGCGGGTCAAGTCTTCAAAGTGTTCCATGTAAGGATTAGCCACAATGCGGGAGAGGGGGGATCCCATTGTAACTCCATCAACTTGTTCATAGACTACTCCTTGGAATGTAAAGAAGGTAGATCTAAGGCATAATTCAACCAGGGAGGTGATTTCCTCATTAGTATTGCATCTAATTAAATCAATGGAGTCGGGGATAGGAACCCTAGTGAAAAGGGAAACCACGTCGAAGCTGACCAAGAGGTCATTTTCCTCTAACGTTTTGTCTCGAATGAACTCAACAAAATGGGAAGAATTTTTTATGAAAGAGTTTGATTGACTGACTAGGGGGGTTAAGAGCTTGGCAAGGTAGGCCGCAAGCTTGTAGGTGGGGGAGTCAATAGTGTCAACAATGGGGTGGAGGGGGATGCCAATCTTGTGGATTTTTGGAACACCATAAATGCGAGGGGAAACTTCTTTGGAAGGGAAGAATCTCTTTTTGGTGTCAGCATCAAAAGATGAACCAGAAATGGCTCTTTTTACTTTGTTTAAAATTAGGGAGACCGGGTTTCAGGGTAAGATTTTGTAGCTATCCTTGTCAGAAAATAGAACCTTCATCTTGGATATGTAGTCATGTCTACACATGATGACTGTGGCGTTGCCTTTGTCTGCTTTGACAATGACGAGGTTAGGGTTTCTCGTTAAGTTCTTGAAAGCCCGGAGCTCAGCTTTGGGAAAGTTACACTTGAGTGGTTTGGCATGCCGAAGGGCAACAACACAATCTTGTCTTATTTCCTCAGCACAATCTTCTAGAAGAGATCGAATAGCATTTTCTATGTCGATAAGAAAGTCCGTGATAGGAATGGTGCGAGGAGCCAAAAATCTTCTGTGGTTGCATTTTTATGACTCGGGTTCTCGTGTACTGTGGTCGAAAGACAAGGCTCAGGAGAAAGCAAAGCGTGACATGTTGGAGAACTTTCAATTTTTGGAAGGCGCATTGAAAGAGATGTCGGCAAGGGGATCCCTGCCTTTCTTCAGTGGAAACGATTTTGGGTTCCTGGATATCGCCATCATTCCTTTTGCTTCTTTGTTCCATGCTTATGAAACTATTGGGAATTTCAAGATACCGTTTGAGAGTGAGTTTCCATTGCTTGATGCATGGGTTAAGAGATGTATGGAAAGGGAGAGCGTCAAGAAAGTCCTTCCCTCTCCCGATCAGGTTTTGGAATTTGTATTACGAATAAGGAGGAGGAAGGAGGAGAGTTCTGGTTGATTAAATTGTTTGTTCAGTTGTTAAGCAGCATGTGGGTACTCGTTAGATGAGTTGATCCTCTGTAATAGATGAGCAATACAAGATTAAAGGTAGTAAGTTGCCATGTTTAATCGCATTTCACAATTTTACCGTTCTATTTTATCATTGAACGATTTATATGTTAGAAGGATAAATCTATGCAATAAAGTCCAAGGTGAGTTGTTTTGAAGACTAAATGATACTTTATTACTAGATTCCATGTGTTGTTTATAGACTCGATGAAACTTTACTGATGGATCCCTTTCAAATTCAATCCATCTTCAATTAAATTTTTATTATTTGTTTTATTCTTATATGTTATTTAAATATCTTGTAAATGTATTCGCAGGTTAAGTTGGTTTAATTTTAAGGGCAATTTCATAGTTAAGTGCACCTAAGTGGAGTAGTATTAGGATGGGTAACTCTGTGGGAAGTTTTGATGTTTCACCCCAATGAACATCACCTAAATGTAAAGAGTGTAGTGGTCATGTTTATAGAGAGATAGTTTCTAATGAATTATTACTCATGAAATATTAATGAGTTTGTCTCAAAAACTACACACGTGAAATCTTGAAATTGTAACATAACAACTAGAATATAAGGAAAAAAGTTACAAACAAAGAAATAAAAGTTACCATTTACAATCATGTACTAGTAGTATCAAAGACAAACATATCTTCATAGTTGACTTTAGAAATAGATTGAAGCCACACATGACAAAGAAGAGAAAGCATGAATATATTTTGTTCATGGATTGCATGCCCCTCATTGTTGATAACATGGGAACTAATTTTTAGAAATGAAAGGATGATATGAAAATTGAACATGTTCTTTGTTTTAGCAAGTATATTTTAGGATGTGTTATATTTATATAGAATTGTTAAAATAAAAATGACAATATTGCCAATAACAATGGTATCAAAGGTTATTGAGAATAACTATTTATTTAAAGTGATTAATAGATAGCAATGATTGTTTTAGAATTGATATTTGATATATCTTGTGATAACTAATGTAAAAAGAATAGTGATTGTGATTGCTTTAGGTTGTCGTCTACGCTTTTTCTCTTTTTGGTCTAGGGGATATTGTTGTCTTCATAGTTGATTTAGTTTTCTTACATTAGATATACAGTTTGTGTTGCCCAACCCTGGTAGGCCCAATATTATTATAGCCTTTTGGTAGATTATTTCAATATAAAAAATACATCATCTATCAAGTATCATTGTTTTCTTAAGTTTTCATGTGATTTATAAGTCATGGGGAAATATTGATAATTTTGATCCAGCACAACGACTTGGTTTTATAAGTTTGTTGATATCATTTTGAAGTTAATTGTGGATAGTTACAAACTTGTGAGTATTCTTTTTCTTATTGGAGCTAAGCTTTCTTTATTTATGTATCTGAAATCAAATGATGATTTTCAGGATATATCTAGAACATTCTGTATGCCTGTGTTATTCATAACCTGGTGTATTTAATGGTTTGTGCTAGAATAAGTATTGCCCAAGCAGTAAGAGTTTTGAGCAGGTTTATGTCTAACCCCGGTAGGGAGGATTGGACTTTTGTTAAGAGAGTGTTTATATATTTGTGATGAACTATTGATTACTATTTTTGTTATCATGATACTAGTGAACTAGATACATTGGGAATATAAGGATTTGTGGATGCTTGCATAAGGTAATTTTAGGTGCCTAGTTTGGGCCCATGAGTGGTGCCCCTTATTTTGTAAACCACTCATGGTTTCTTGTTTTCATTTTCTCTATATATTGGAGCCTTGAGATAGAGGTATCATGAGATGTCTTATAGGTTCATAGGTGCTACTAGAATATTATCAGATCAAAGAGAGGTTAGAGTGTTGTATATGTACATTATACTTGAAGATTTATAGATTGTCAAGCCTCTCTTTGATGGTGGATTTTTTCTTGAAAGGGTTTCTCCATGTACATCTAGTATTATGATGTACTATTTTATAGTTTGTTGAGTTTTAAGTTTTTTATAATAAAATTTCACATAATCTTATAATGGGTAATCCAATGTTGCATACATAAAAATCATATTTGCATACGTTCAAATAGTTTTCATTTATAGTTTCTTAACCCTATTTTAACAACATTTTTCTTGGGATCAGTTGGATGCACTGTGTTAAAATAGTGGAAACACTAACATTTAGATGATAACAAAGGCATCCAAGGATGGGATAGAAAGCATGTGGAGCTACTACTTTTATGCATGTTTGAGCTTACAATTGCACTGCAAAGACAAAATTTTGTCCATGTTATTATTGTAGGGTCATGTAAGTAGGATAGTGTTATTTTTAACCCTTGGAACTATTTTTAATTATAGTTAATTCACAGTTAGAGTTTCAGTTGGTATGATTTATGGGGAAAATTTCTTTTCTGGTAGTTCATTTTTTTAGCACTATTGTAAGTAATGGTGTTTTATTTTGAGCCCATTATATTGCTTGCGTTTTTTAACTAGTATCTTGCTTAACATGTTATGGAGGAACGACATTGTAGTTGGCATTTCATTCTATAGTTGAGACAATGAATTCTCTATTTATATTGTGGAATTTATATTTACACCTACTAATTGCATATGCTCGAAAGATTCTAAGGGCTTATAATTATGAAAATAAAAATGACAATATTTCCAATAATAATGATATCAAAGCTTATTGAGAATAACTATTTATTTAAAGTGCTTAATAGATAGCAATGATTTTTTCAAAATTGATATTTGATATATCTTGTGATAACTAATGTAAAAAGAATAGTGATTGTGATTGCTTTAGGTTGTCATCTAAGCTTTTTCTCTTTTTGGTCTAGGGGATATTGTTGTCTTTGTAGTTGATTTAGTTTTTTTACATTTGATATATAGTTTGTGTTGCCCAACCTTGGTAGGCCCAATATTATTACAACCTTTTAGTAGATTATTTCAATATAAAAAATAGACCATGTATCAAGTATCATTGTTATCTTAAGTTTTCATGTGATTTATAAGTCATGGGGAAATCTTGATAATTTTGATCCACCACCAGTACTTGGTTTTATAATTCTTGAAACTTTGTTGGTGGCTTTTCCAAATGTTTATGTTTGTTTTTATGATGATGTTGTGTCCATGCCTTGTTTAAAATTTGTAGAGTGATTCCTTTCCACCCACTTTTTTCCAAAATATGGTGTACAATATTTCTTTACAAATTATATAATAGACATGTATTCATAAAAAATATTAAGTTAACATAAATTATGTTGATATAGATATTATGATTATAGAAAATAAGAGATAACATTGAAAATCAACTTATCAAGTAGTATTAATACCTTTATTTTATTGAATATCCATGTGCATCAAATTAAGTTAAAATAAAATATGCTGAGCTAGACCTAGCACTAAAATAATTTACACTTGACTATTGAAATAAACTATATTCGTCACTTTTTGAGTGCATTAGGGACACCTCCTTGGCATGTAGGGTCTCATTCTTGCTCTTATTATTCTTTCTCTTTCTTCTCCTTGCCATTTTGATCCTCCTATGCAAATATCAACGACATTAGGTTAAACCTCCCTTAAAAAATAGGCTATCTTGATGTTCTTGGGATCGGTAAATATACTTTGGTGGTTTCTAATGTTTTTGTGTCCAAGCTAGATTCCATGCTTATGGTGGAGGTCACTATGAAAAACTTGTCTAACTCCATTTAAATTCTACTACAATGTGCCCTTGTTGGTCAGTTTATAGGTTCTTTCCAAGCCCTTTGGTGTTGGACAAATGGATCTCCTCTATTTAGGGGTCCAAAATTTCTTCCTTCAAACTATCATTGTGTGGATGTGTCTACCTCAAAATAATCTTTGAATCTAAATAGGAGTGCAATGTACATTTTCAAGGGAGGACCATAGTGTATGAGTTCAAATATTGTCTTTTTAAATTTTTGGTCAACACACATTGATCTACAAGTGGTTGTTCTTAAGAAAGTATTAATATGGGTAAGGCTTCCCTTTCTCCTATTACATATTTAAAATAACCCTTCCTTAGAAAATATTAGAAATAAAATAAAAAAAAAATTATTGGATTCCTCCCAAATCTTTGAATGCTTCTCAATGCTTGCATTTGTGCATGGGTTAACCTCAAGAAGGCTCTACCTAAAGCCATTAGAATCAAGATTTTATACTAGATGCATATTTAGATGTTAGATTATGAACATGTACCACCCTTTAAATGCTCATCATCCCATAGAAGAAACCATTTAATTCACCTTATAAGCGCAATTGAGTTCTAGAAATATTTGGAACCAATATAGAGGGCATGCCATTAGTGCAAAGGGAGGCTCTAGAGGCCTCCTCACTAGCTGGGATCCTAACTATCTCATCAATATTGATAGGTATCAAAGTGATAATTAGATCTCATCTACTTTGATATGAGAAGATTCTCCTTTACATATCTAGATTTTCATACCCCCAACAACTCTCCTACCACTAAGAGATAATGTTGGATTCCATGATATCCTACATTGAAAAAAAAAACCCTTGAAACTAGATTTTGGTTGGTGATTTTAATCTTGTTTCCATTTCTTTTAAAAAAGTGTAGCTCATGAATGTAAGATCCCAATGAAGAGCATATTGAAGACATTATTTTCTTGGTTGTGCATCATGATATCAAGACATCTAGAGTGAAATACACTTGGCCAGGAAAAGAGTTAGAAATAACTTCATTATTGACCAACTAAATAGGTCTCTAATTTTGAATTATATTTTTTTTACCACAAACATTTCTTTTGAATAATGATATCAACAAAATTAAGGGCTCCATCGCCTTTAAATACAATGTTTAATCATTCATTTTCTTGGTTTATCCTTGGTAGTTGAGCACCATTAGATCTTTGGGTGCCCTTCCAATAATACAAAAGATGCATGGAAATTCAAAATCTTTAGATTATGATTTGATTTAAGAAAATAGGTAAACGTCTGTACTTTTTCTTCTTTGTGCCAAAGCATTCCCCTATACTTCGACAGAAAATTTGAAGAAATATTTTAAACTTTGAGAGAGATTATCTCCTCACTCAATTCATAAGAGGGAATGATGGGAAGAAAAACATGTGAATCTCAAATCTCACATGACTTGTCTTCATGAAGGTGATTCTAATATCAAATTCTTCCACTTCAAATCTTGTCATTTGAGGTACCAAAGGAATGTAATAAAAAATTGTGTTGGTTAGGATAACTGCATGGAAATGGGGGACAAAAATGAGGTCAAAAGTGGACACCTTTTTTATCTTTTTGTGAAATCAACTAAAGCTGAGATTAGACAAGTAATTCAAGATGTGTGCTCTCAAAATTTCAAGATATAATAAGAACAAGAATTGTATTTCTTTGAATCTAGTTTCTAAACTACTAAAGGTTTTTAAAAATGGTTAAAGTTAAGGGGGTAAAATGTTGTGTATATAGAAAATTGCTCATGTTTTTATCACTAAAATATAACATAGTGTCTGGTGTGCACCCACCTATTTTTTTCTACAAATAGGTATTTTTAAAAACCATTTGGTGAAAATATAGTGAAGAGTGAGTACTACAAGTTATATATTTTTAAATATTTTTTATTTTATAATTTTGTTTTTTGATTTTTTGAAGTGGAGACATCCTGAAAATTACATCACTGAGTGTGCATGTCACATAACTTACACAAAACTAATTGAAAATGTATTTTTTTTCTTTAATGTGTATGGAATGAAGCATAGAAGAATCCTATTTTTTTAAAATAAGAGGGTCAAAATTTATTAAAAAGAATCATTACTTATGTAATGAAGGAATATAAAGACACTCTTAAAAGAAAATAAATATAAATACCTTGAATTATTCAAAATATTAAAAAACAAATATGTCTAGAAAGGAAAGAAGTAGCTCTTTATTTTGGTGGCTGGTTTTTAAAATTTTAGTTAAAAATGTGCAAACTTGATGAGGTCAAAGTTTGAATTTGAGTTGTTTTATGTTAAAAACACAAATTGAGGAGCCAAAAGAGATGTCCAACCCTTAGGCTTAGAAATCCAAGTCCTAAATGGGAAATATCATAAAAGTTTTTAATTCAAGGCATTAAAAATACATAGATTGTAAACTATATATGTGCTATGTTTTTCATTTGACAGTTGTATAGCTTTATTTAGCCATTTTTACTGTAAAATACAGTAAAAAATTTAAAAAGACTATCATATGAAAGGAAATATTTTAGAGAAACTGTCAAAATTTACATAGGATTATGTTGATATATATATATATATATCTGATTTTTATATAATCTACTTATACTAAGATAGGTCATAGTATTTTAAAGGCAACATTGAATAGATAATTGTCATAAAAAAATTGCTTGACAGGCAAGGTTGACTATCAAATTTAAGCCCTGACCCTATACCATGACACAATAGGAAACTACAAGGAACATCAAATTTCATCCAGATAATATAAGGTAAAAAAATATATCAAAATTTGAAATCATTCCAGAGAGAATTTGTGCATAAATTCTTCTTTATTGAATTTTGTGCATAAGTCTTTATCAAGGTTGGGGTGATGGAAAAATAATCACAATTTGAAACCACTCAAGAAAAAATTTGTGGATAAGCTATTGGAAAGGTTGTAGTGATTAGAAGTAGCAAGTTCACACATAAAATAGGTCAAATCAAGTTCTACAACAATGCAAGACACGCACTTTTATCCCTTGTAAGGTTATCCATTCAAATTTTCCCATTAAATGCTAGGGAATAACATGGTTAAAGAAGGAAACAACATACACTAGATATATATACATCTATAATACTCTAGAATGTTAAATAGAGTCTGCCTCGTCTAGATTGTCGAATGCTTTTTTTCTAGATTAGAAATATACCATCTTCTAACTCGAACTACTATATGATAAAATCTGATTTATATAAATTCCTATATGGCTATCATGTCAATATGCTACATGCTACATGTGACTTTAAATTTGGATTTTCTATGCATTCCTAGTTCTATGTTTTATGGTTGATTCAGATTGGGTTGATAGCCTATTATTTATGTATTTGCAATCATCTAAGGTGTAGGTTTATTTGAGAAGTACATGTGCATTTATATCATGGATTTTTTCAAGATGTATGTAGTAGTTGAAAATTTTATATGCAGGTTTATTTACATCATGACATACAGTATGTTTGATAGAAAATTTAATTAAGATACTGCAAATAAATTTAGGTCCACATGGATGACCAATCATCACATCAATCACATTAGTCAGGTCAACCTGGAGATAGCGATAATTCTACATTATATGCTGAGACCATTCAGAGGTTTCAAAGAGCTTTGGATGAACTAAATAGTTCTATTCAGAATACACCAAACCTGTAAGGTAGAGACAGGTTGGTTAGGATTAGGGATGAGATCACATGTATGATCTAGGTTGTTCGATCATACAATCCCTATGATGACATTAGTGTTGACAAGTTCTATGCATCGCTTTCTTAGAGTGTTGTTGGCCAAGAGAAATAGTTATCTATTTCTAGGCTGGTTTCAATAGATAATGTTCTCAGCATGTTCCCTTCTTATAGGGGAAAAGAGAGAGTGAGAGGCTATTCTCCCACCAAGTGTGTGGATGCAGTTGTCGGTCCTTTCATATATCCTAGGTTTTTGGTAGCTCATCACCAATGGCCAAGCAATGATTAGTTGCCATTGTATTTTTGCAAAGAATTATATGTAGAGTTCCATTTTGATTTATCTATTAACTATACATCTTTCCCTAAACATGATGTTCAGGGGAAAGTGAGGTTTGCAGACACCACCTCTTCAGAACAAGAGGTCCTTAGTTGGCCCAAATCTTTTGGTTCTTCCGAAACATGTGGAACTACCAAATGCCGCCCAACCAGCATTAACCCCCTCAAGATGCACATTTTTTGAAAGCATGGCAACGATTGCCACTGAGGTTGATCAGTTGTCATCTAATCATGTTGGCAGGTATTTGTTACACCTGAGGATTGACATTCCACCCACTGAGGCCACATCGACTAGCTATTCAGATCATTACATTCGTACTGATATACCATAGCCACATGATGTGGCACAGATTAGTGGAGAGAGTGCTTTGTAGATTATGACTAGATGCCTAACCAATGATTTATTAGATTCATACCAGTTCATCAGTGATTAGTATGGGATCCCACTTGATGTTGTATCCTCACATCTCGAGTGATATTTTGGTAGACGGAGGAGCCATTGTGAATCAGGTTCACAGGGTTTGGGGGGACATTAGGATTTTCAAGTTGGTCCTACAGGCTCCACCCCTCCGCATGTTCTAGTTGATCGCTAAGGTTGAGGTTATTGCACATGATGTTATGGGAGATGAGTATAGAAGGCTTCTTTTTAGCACTGATACTACACCATCTACACGTGTATCATTGTCTCTCCATGATTCTAACCTCAGTGGGATTTGGAGGGCCTTTGCTAGTGCAGTTGAAGTACAATTTATTTAAAAATTATAATCTAAATTCATAAGTTATATATTTAAAAATTATAAGTTCAATTTTAAATAAAATCACATACATTGAAGCTCTAACTCTTGATTACAATCTTAAATGTACATGTGTATTAGACACAAGCTACTATTTTACAACCTAGATATGGAGATTTGCATCACACTGGCAATCCTAGTCATCATCATGAGGTGTTTAAAAACCAGGTCTATATATCACATGTACATATAAGTTTGATTTAAGTGTACACACATATATATATATATCAAGTTAACTTTCTACATACAAACATTAAGTGTACAAGTTTTCTAACTAAATACACATATGCTTATATATTGTATGAACACATGTCATTTATAGGTTGCAGGAACAAGTCATGCTTCTATTGAGACTCCTCTACATGATGCAGACTGTGTATGTCAGCTAAATTAGATTTGTCAAGTATTATTTATTTATTTAAAATCAAAACAAATTATATTTGTACATGTATATATATAGAATTTGAACGTTTTATGGTGTTTCATGTGCAGATTTTGGCCCACAACTTAACACAGCACTCGGGTCACAAATTAGTCAAGGGCTCCAATCAGGGATCAGGATGTCATAGCTCGAGACATAGCTCGAGACACAGTGAGGCTTAATCCACTCGCAGAGAGAGACATTTATGAGTTGTTATTATGATTCAGATGTTTTATATTTACAGTACATTTGGACATTATGACTTACATGTTATTATATTTTATTTAGACATTTTTATGAGTCACATGAACTTTTATATCTAGAGACGTTGTTATTGTGAGTCACATGTTTTATATTTGGACATTATATGTATGTACTTATGTTTTATATCTTAGAGACATCATTATGAGTCACATGCTTTATATTTACATTTCAAAATTTATATTGTGTGTTACATGCTTTAAAAATTAGTGTTATTTTTCCTTTTATATAAATTTCTAAATGTGTCCTAATTAGGCTATATTCCTAATCTAAAATATGGTTTGCATCTTTTCATCAACACCTAATAGGAAGAGTATTTGGGGATCCCATCTAATGCCATGTGTTCCTAGTGCCTCTAAATTCCCCATGTTCAAACTAAGTGTCCTAATATGAAGCTCTACCAATGAATATGTGAAATGTGTATTCAATCTACACTAAAGACTTGTGTTAGTGACTTAAACTAGAATTGTGAATTCTTATTCTAAGGTTGTTTATGAGCTATGAGTGTTGAATATTAGGAGTACAAATATAAGTGTGTTCAAAGGTTAGTTGATGACTCAAAAATATTTGAGTAATATGATTTAATCCAGTGTATAGACTGCTATATTCCAATTCACGTTTAATTTTATCCCATTCGATGTATATAGCTATGAAAATATTGAATATACTATCACAACTATACTAGGTTACAAATGAAGGACACCAATATAGCTATATATTTTTTCACTATTTCTGTACTTAATAATTTAATTTTCATGATACTATAAAGTTTTAAACTAACTAGGATTTACAATTACAAAAGAGACAATTCTAAGGTTTATTGTTTATCAAGGACTTTAACTTATTCTATATTTCTCTAAAGGAAAATCTAATTGCTAATGTTATGTTTAATTTCAAACAAAATAATTAAACAATTTAAGATTATACAATATCTAACAAGCCTCAAAACACACTATTTCAAAGGTAACAAAATCTAAAAAGGTATGATATTTATTCATGTGATTAAACATGTAGTAAATGAAGTAAAGAGAACATTGATTATATGAAATTTAAATAACAATATCAAGCCACCTTTCATTTAAAAGAACTTAATAACATAAAAATAATTGTTCCTTTTGTAAACATACTTATATATTTGCTTTTCCATACAATAATATACAATACAACTTATTTTGTCAGTACAAGTGATAAGTCATAATCACATGAACATATTCCTCTTTATCAAATAATAAAATAGGTACTTTAAGTCCACTATCTCATATATTAAATTATAAAAGCACCTATAAAAGAACCTTAAAGTCCACTATCTCGTGCCTCCAATATATAAATTTTAAAACAAGAAACCATCAAGTGGTCTCTAGGTCTTGTTGTCCTCATTTTTATTCTTCTTGACATAGAGCCTCAAATGTAATTTATTTGTCATTTTTATTTTTATTTTGTAAGTTGCTTGAACTCATCTATTTTTTGCTAGATTTACAAAATGATAAGTTGTGACTCACTAACGCTTAAAAAATATTTGTTATTTGCTTAACTCAAAATAATAATTTTTTACAAATTGATTTTAGGATTTATTTCTTAACTCAAAATATAAAGTGGGATTTTAGAGGCATAAGGCATCTTTTTAGTTATTACAAACTTATTCCCAATTGATAGTTCTTGGCAGTAAATTACAAATCAGGATTTTGGTGGTAATTTGTAAAAGTGTAAATTTATAGTTAAAATTGCTTATTAGTTCTACACCTCTATTTCCAGCTTGAAGTGGAAGTTTAGAACATTCATGCAATCCATCAAAATTGAAAATTTTCAGTTAATCTCCACACTTATAACAATTGATTATTTAATGGAACTTTTCTCGTGTGTATGCAAGACCCTATATATATCCTGTCACATTATCATTTTCAATACCTAATTTAAATCAATTTAAACTCATATCAAGTTGAAGAGAGTTTAGTATGACTAAAAAATGAGCCCATTGTTGTGAAGTATGCCTCCATTGTGTTGAATTAAACCCCTTAAAAGGTTATTTATCAACTTTATAGATCACTTGAATACTTTTAGACAAATTATACTAATCTTGGGCTCAGGAGTCATTATTGGTTTACTATGATGTCATTCAGACCACATAGTTCAAGGTGTTTCAATTTTGTTTGTTGAAGAGATTGTCCAGTGTTAGTGCCATTTGAAGCTGTGTAGCCTTGTTACTCTATCATATCAAGTTGAAGAGAGTTTAGTATGATTAAAAAATGAGCCCATTGTTATGAAATATGCCTCCATTGTGTTGTTGAATTGAACCCCTTCAAAGGTTATTTATCAACTTTAGAGATCACTTGAATACTTTTAGACAAATTATACTAATCTTGGGCTTGGGAGTCATTATTAGTTTACTATGATGTCATTCCCACATAGTTCAAGGTGTTTCAATTTTTTGTTGAAGAGATTGTCGAGTGTTAGTGCCATTTGAAGTTGTTTAGCCTTGTTACTTGGTCATATCAAGTTAAAGAGAGTTTAGTATGATTGAAAAATTATTGAAATATGTACATGTTTGTTAAGTTTGAGAGGTCCCTACATGATAAGGATACAAAAAAAGAGCTTCCCTTAGCTTTGAGAAATATTTATTCTATAATGATAAGGCCAACTGTGTGAAGGTGGAAGCTCAGTGGCCTCACCTAATACCTAAGACACCTAAGACCTAGAACACAACTAAGACCTAGAAGACACATTTAAGACAATTAAGACATACATTAAGACACCTAAGACCTCTTAGACACTTCTAAGAAATACACTAAGACACCTAAGACCTTTGCAGAGAGACCTGAGTATAGAACAGTAGATGCACCACCTCTTCAGAACAAGAGGTCCTTAGTTGGCCCAAATCTTTTGGTTCTTCCGAAACATGTGGAACTACCAAATGCCGCCCAACCAGCATTGACCCCCTTGAGACGCACGTTTTTTGAGAGCATGGCGACTATTGCCACTGAGGTTGATTAGTTGTCATCTAATCATGTTGGCGGGTATTTGTTACACCCGAGGATTGACATTCCATCCACTGAGGCCACATCGACCAGCTGTTCAGATCATTACATTCATACTGATATACCATAGCCACATGATGTGGCACAGATTAGTGGAGAGAGTACTTTGTAGAATATGACTAGATGCCTGACTAGTGAATTATTAGATTCATACCAGTTCATCAGTGATCTGTATGGGATCCCACTTGATGCTATATCCTCACGTCTCGAGTGATATTTTGGTAGACGGAGGAGCCATGGTGAATCAGGTTCACAGGGTTTGGGGGGACATTAGGATTGTCAAGTTATTCCTATAGGCTCCGCCCCTCCGCATGTTGCAGTTGATCCCTGAGGTTGAGGTTATTCCACTTGATGTTATGGGAGATGAGTATAGCAGGCTTCTTTTCGACATTGATACTGCACCATCTACACGTGTATCATTGTCTCTCCTTAATTTTGACCTCAGTGGGATTGGGAGCACCTTTGCTAGTGCAGTTGAGGTACAATTTATTTAAAAATTATAATCTAAATTCACAAGTTATATATTTAAATATTATAAGTTCAATTTTAAATAAAATCACATACATTGAAGCTCTGACTCTTGATTTCAATCTTAAATGTACATGTGTATTAGACACAAGCTACTATTTTACAACCTAGATATGGAGATTTACATCACGCTGGCGATCCTAGTCATCATAATGAGGTGTTTAAAAACTAGGTCTATATATCACATGTACATATAATTTTGATTTAAGTGTACACACACACACACACACGCACACACACACACACGCACACACACATATATATATCAAGTTAACATTCTACATACAAACATTAAGTGTACAAGTTTTCTAACTAAATACACATATGCTTATATATTGTATGAACACATGTCATTTATAGGTTACAGGATCAAGTCATGCTTCTATTGAGACTCCTCTACATGATACAGACTATGTATGTCAGCTAATTTAGATTTGTCAAGTATTATTTATTTATTTAAAATCAAAACAAATTATATTTGTACATGTATATATATATATATATATATATATATATATATATATATATATATATATATATATATATATATATATATATATATATATATATATATATATATATATATATATATATATATATATATATATATATAATTTGAAAGTTTATTGGTGTTCAATGTGCAGACCTCGGCCCACAACTTAGTACAGCACTCGGGTCACAAACCAATCAAGGGCTCCAATCAAGGATCAGGATGTCATAGCTCGAGACACAGCTCGAGACATAGTGAGGCTCAATCCACTCACAAAGCGAGACATTTATGAGTTGTTATTATGATTTAGATGTTTTATATTTATAGTACATTTGGACATTATGACATACATGTTATTATATTTTATTTAGACATTTTTATGAGTCACATGAACTTTTATATCTAGAGACGTTGTTATTATGAGTCACATGTTTTATATTTGGACATTATATGTATGTACTTATGTTTTATATCTTAGAGACATCATTATGAGTCACATGCTTTATATTTACATTTCAAAATTTATATTATGTGTTACATGCTTTATAAATTAGTGTTATTTTTCCTTTTATCTAAATTTCTAAATGTGTCCTAATTAGGCTATATTCCTAATCTAAAATATGGTTTGCATCTTTTCATCAACACCTAATAGGAAGAGTATTTGGGGATCCCATCTAATGCCATGTGTTTCTAGTGCCTCTAAACTCCCCATGTTCAAACTAAGTGTCCTAATATGAAGCTCTACCAATGAATATGTGAATTGTGTATTCAATCTACACTAAAGACTTGTGTTAGTGACTTAAACTAGAATTGTGAATTCTTATTCTAAGGTTGTTTATGAGCTCTGAGTGTTGAATATTAGGAGTACAAATATAAGTGTGTTCAAAGGTTAGTTGATGACTCAAAAATATTTGAGTAATTTGATTTAATCCAGTGTATAGACTGCTATATTCAAATTCACATTTAATTTTATCCCATTCGATGTATATAGCTATGAAAATATTGAATATACTATCACAACTATACTAGGTTCCAAATGAAGAACAACAATATAGCTATATATGTTTTCACTATTTGTGTACTTAATAATTTAATTTTCATGGTACTATAAAGTTTTAAACTAACTAGGATTTACAATTACAAAAGAGACAATTCTAAGGTTTATTGTTTATCAAGGACTTTAACTTATTCTATATTTGTCTAAAGGAAAATTTAATTGCTAATGTTATGTTTAATTTCAAACAAAATAATTAAACAATCTAAGATTATACAATATCTAACAAGCCTCAAAACACACTATTTCAAAGGTAACAAAATCTAAAAAGGTATGATATTTATTCATGTGATTAAACATGTAGTAAATGAAGTAAAGAGACCATTGATTATATGAAATTTAAATAACAATATCAAGCCACCTTTCATTTAAAAGAACTTAATAACATAAAAATAATTGTTCCTTTTGTAAACATACTTATATATTTGCTTTTCCATACAATAATATACAATACAACTTATTTTCTCAGTACAAGTGATAAGTCATAATCACATGAACATATTCCTCTTTCTCAAATAATAAAATAGGTACTTTAAGTGCACTATCTCATATATTAAATTATAAAAGCACCTATAAAAGAACCTTAAAGTCCACTATCTCGTGCCTCCAATATATAAATTTTAAAACAAGAAACCATCAAGTGGTCTCCAGGTCTTGTTGTCCTCATTTTTATTCTTCTTGACATAGAGCCTCAAATGTAATTTATTTGTCATTTTTATTTTTATTTTGTAAGTTGCTTGAACTCATCTATTTTTTGCTAGATTTACAAAATGATAAGTTGTGACTCGCTAACGCTTAAAAAATATTTGTTATTTGCTTAACTCAAAATAATAATTTTTTACAAATTGATTTTAGGATTTATTTCTTAACTCAAAATATAAAGTGGGATTTTAGAGGCATAAGACATCTTTTTAGTTATTACAAACTTATTCCCAATTTCTAGTTCTTGGCAGTAAATTACAAAGCGGGATTTTGCTGGTAATTTGTAAAAGTGTAAATTTATAGTTAAAATTGCATATTAGTTCTACACCTCTATTTCCATCTTGAAGTGGAACTTTAGAACATTCATGCAATCCATCAAAATTGAAAATTTTTAGTTAATCTCCACACTTATGACAATTGATCATTTAATGGAACTTTTCGCATGTGTATGCAAGAACCTATATATATCCTGTCACATTATCATTTTCAATACTTGATTTAAATCAATTTAAACTCATATCAAGTTGAAGAGAGTTTAGTACGACTAAAAAATGAGCCCATTGTTGTGAAGTATGCCTCCATTGTGTTGAATTGAACCCCTTAAACGGTTATTTATCAACTTTAGAGATCACTTGAATACTTTTAGACAAATTATACTAATCTTGGGCTTGGGAGTCATTATTGGTTTACTATGATGTCATTTAGACCACATAGTTCAAGGTGTTTCAATTTTGTTTGTTGAAGAGATTGTCCAGTGTTAGTGCCATTTGAAGCTGTGTAGCCTTGTTAATCTATCATATCAAGTTGAAGAGAGTTTAGTATGATTAAAAAATGAGCCCATTGTTATGAAATATGCCTCCATTGTGTTGTTCAATTGAACCCCTTCAAAAGTTATTTATCAACTTTAGAGATCACTTGAATACTTTTAGACAAATTATACTAATCTTGGGGTTGGGAGTCATTATTAGTTTACTATGATGTCATTCCCACATAGTTCAAGGTGTTTTAATTGTTTGTTGAAGAGATTGTCGAGTGTTAGTTCCATTTGAAGTTGTGTAGCCTTGTTACTTGGTCATATCAAGTTAAAGAGAGTTTAGTATGATTGAAAAATTATTGAAATATGTACATGTTTGTTAAGTTTGAGAGGTCCCTACATGATAAGGATACAAAAAAAGAGCTTCCCTTAGCTTCGAGAAATATTTATTCTATAATGACAAGGCCAACTGTGTGAAGGTGGAAGCTTAGTGGCGTCACCTAATACCTAAGACACCTAAGACCTAACAGACCTAAAACCTATGACCTAAGACCTAGAACACAACTAAGACCTAGAAGACACCTTTAAGACAATTAAGACATACATTAAGACAACTAATACCTCTTAGACACTTCTAAGAAATACGATAAGACACCTAAGACCTTTGCAGAGAGACCTGAGTACAGTAGAGTAGATGCACCACCTCTTCAGAACAAGAGGTCCTTAGTTGGCCCAAATCTTTTGGTTCTTCTGAAACATGTGGAACTACCAAATGCCACCCAACCAGCATTGACCCCCTCAAGACACACATTTTTTGAGAGCATGGCGACTATTGCCACTGAGGTTGATTAGTTGTCATCTAATCATGTTGGCGGGTATTTGTTACACCCGAGGATTGACATTCCATCCACTGAGGCCACATCGACCAGCTATTCAAATCATTACATTCGTACTGATATACCATAGCCACATGATATGGCACAGATTAGTGGAGAGAGTGCTTTATAGAATATGACTAGATGCCTGACCAGTGGTTTATTAGATTCATGCCAGTTCATCAGCGATTAGTACGGGATCCCACTTGATGTTGTATCCTCACATCTTGAGTGATATTTTGGTAGATAGAGGAGCCATGGTGAATCAGGTTCATAGGGTTTGGGGGGACATTAGGATTGTCAAGTTATTCCTATAGGCTCGGCCCCTCTGCATGTTCTAGTTGATCCCTGAGGTTGAGGTTATTGCACATGATGTTATGGGAGATGAGTATAGCAGGCTTCTTTTCAGCACTGATACTGCACCATCTACACGTGTATCATTTTCTCTCCATAATTTTGACCTCAGTGGGATTGGGAGGGCCTTTGCTAGTGTAGTTGATGTACAATTTATTTAAAAATTATAATCTAAATTCACAAGTTATATATTTAAAAATTATAAGTTCAATTTTAAATAAAATCACATACATTGAAGCTCTGACTCTTGATTGCAATCTTAAATGTACATGTGTATTAGACACAAGCTACTATTTTACAACCTAGATATGGAGATTTACATCATGCTGGCGATCCTAGTCATCATCATTAGGTGTTTAAAAACCAGGTCTATATATCACATGTACATATAATTTTGATTTAAGTGTACACACACACACACACATATATCAAGTTAACATTCTACATACAAACATTAAGTGTACAAGTTTTCTAACTAAATACACATATGCTTATATATTGTACGAACACATGTCATTTATAAGTTGTAGGATCAAGTCATGCTTCTATTGAGACTCCTCTATATGATGCAGACTGTGTATGTCAGCTAATTTAGATTTGTCAAGTATTATTTATTTACTTAAAATCAAAACAAATTATATTTGTACATGTATATATATAGAATTTGAAAATTTTATGGTGTTTCATGTGCAGACCTTGGCCCACAACTTAGCACAGCGCTCGGGTCACAAATCAGTCGAGGGCTCCGATCAGTGATCAGGATGTCACAGCTCAAGACACAGCTCGAGACATAGTGATGCTCAATCCACTCGCAGAGAGAGACATTTATGAGTTGTTATTATGATTCAGATGTTTTATATTTATAGTACATTTGGACATTATGACTTACATGTTATTATATTTTATCTACACATTTTTATGAGTCACATGAACTTTTATATCTAGAAACATTGTTATTATGAGTCACATTTTTTATATTATGGCATTATATGTATGTACTTATGTTTTATATCTTAGAGACATCATTATGAGTCACATGCCTTATATTTACATTTCAAAATTTATATTATGTGTTACATGCTTTATAAATTAGTGTTATTTTTCCTTTTATCTAAATTTCTAAATGTGTCCTAATTAGGCTATATTCCTAATCTAAAATATGGTTTGCATCTTTTCATCAACACCTAATAGGAAGAGTATATGGGGATCCCATCTAATTCCATGTGTTCCTAGTGCCTCTAATCTCCCCATGTTCAAACTAAGTGTCCTAATATGAAGCTCTACCAATGAATATGTGAATTGTGTATTAAATCTACACTAAAGACTTGTGTTAGTGACTTAAACTTGGTTTGTGAATTCTTATTCTAAGGTTGTTTATGAGCTCTGAGTGTTGAATATTAGGAGTACAAATATAAGTGTGTTCAAAGGTTAGTTGATGACTCAAAAATATTTGAGTAATTTGATTTAATCCAGTGTATAGACTGCTATCTTCAAATTAACGTTTAATTTTATCCCATTCGATATATATAGCTATGAAAATATTCAATAAACTATCACAACTGTACTAGGTTGCAAATGAAGAACACCAATATAGCTATATATTTTTTCACTATTTGTGTACTTAATAATTTAATTTTCATAGTACTATAAAGTTTTAAACTAACTAGGATTTACAATTACAAAAGAGACAATTCTAAGGTTTATTGTTTATCAAGGACTTTAACTTATACTATATTTCTCTAAAGGAAAATCTAATTGCTAATGTTATGTTTAATTTTAAACAAAATAATTAAACAATTTAAGATTATACAATATCTAACAAGCCTTAAAACACACTATTTCAATGGTAACAAAATCTAAAAAGGTATGATAATTATTCATGTGATTAAACATGTAGTAAATGAAGTAAAGAGACAATTGATTATATGAAATTTAAATAACAATATCAAGCCACCTTTCATTTAAAAGAACTTAATAACATAAAAATAATTGTTCTTTTTGTAAACATAGTTATATATTTACTTTTCCATACAATAGTAGACAATACAACTTATTTTGTCAGTACAAGTGATAAGTCATAATCACATGAACATATTCCTCTTTCTTAAATAATAAAATAGTTACTTTAAGTCCACTATCTCATATATTAAATTATAAAAGCACCTATAAAAGAACCTTAAAGTCCACTATCTCATTCCTCCAATATATGATTTTTAAAACAAGAAACAGTCAAGTGGTCTCCAGGTCTTGTTGTCCTCATTTTTATTCTTCTTAACATAGAGCCTCAAATGTATTTTATTTGTCATTTTTATTTTTATTTTGTAAGTTGATTGAACTCATCTATTTTTTGGTAGCTTTACAAAATGATAAGTTATGACACGCTAACACTTAAAAAATATTTGTTATTTGCTTAACTCAAAATAATAATTTTATACAAATTAATTTTAGGATTTATTTCTTAACTCAAAATATAAAGTGGGATTTTAGAGGTGTAAGGCATCTTTTTAGTTATTACAAACTTATTCCCAATTTCTAGTTCTTGGCAGTAAATTACAATGGGGGATTTTGGTGGTAATTTGTAAAAGTGTAAATTTATAGTTAAAATTGCATATTAGTTCTACACCTCTATTTCCATCTTGAAGTGGAACTTTAGAACGTTCATGCAATCCATCAAAATTGAAAATTTTCAGTTAATCTCCACACTTATAACAATTGATCATTTAATGGAACTTTTCCCATGTGTATGCAAGACCCTATATATATCCTGTCATATTATCATTTTCAATACTTGATTTAAATCAATTTAAACTCATATCAAGTTGAAGAGAGTTTAGTATGATTGAAAAATGAGCCCATTGTTGTGAAGTATGCCTCCATTGTGTTGAATTGAACCCCTTCAAAGGTTGTTTATCAACTTTAGAGATCACTTGACTACTTTTAGACAAATTATACTAATCTTGGGCTTGGGAGTCATTATTGGTTTACTACGATGTCATTCAGACCACATAGTTCAAGGTGTTTCAATTTTGTTTGTTGAAGAGATTGTCCAATGTTAGTGCCATTTGAAGTTGTGGAGGCTCCTTGTTACTTGGTCATATCAAGTTGAAGAGAGTTTAGTATGATTGAAAAATGAGCCGATTGTTTGAAATATGCCTCCATTGTGTTGTTCAATTAAACCCCTTCAAAGGTTATTTATCAACTTTAGAGATCACTTGAATACTTTTAGACAAATTATACTAATCTTGGGCTTCGGAGTCATTATTGGTTTACTACGATGTCATTCCCACATAGTTCAAGGTGTTTCAATTGTTTGTTGAAGAGATTGTCTAGTGTTAGTGCCATTTGAAGTTATGTAGCCTTGTTACTTGGTCATATCAAGTTAAAGAGAGTTTAGTATGATTGAAAAATTATTGAAATATGTACATGTTTGTTAAGTTTGAGAGGTCCCTACATGATAAGGATACAAAAAAAGAGCTTCCCTTAGCTTCAAGAAATATTTATTCTATACTAACAAGGCCAACTGCGTGAAGGTGGAAGCTTAGTGGCCTCACCTAATACCTAAGACACCCAAGACCTAACACACCTAAAACCTAAGACCTAAGACCTAGAACACAACTAAGACCTAGAAGACACCTTTAAGACAATTAAGACATACATTAAGACACCTAAGACCTCTCAGACACTTTTAAAACTACATTAAGACACCTAAGACCTTTGTAGAGAGACCTGAGTATAGAAGAGCAGATGCACCACGTCTTCAGAACAAGAGGTCCTTAGTTGGCCCAAATCTTTTGGTTCTTCCGAAACATGTGGAACTACCAAATGCCGCCCAACCAGCATTGACCCCCTCGAGACGCACATTTTTTGAGAGCATGGTGACTATTGCCACTGAGGTTGATCAGTTGTCATCTAATCATGTTGGCAAGTATTTGTTACACCTAAGGATTGACATTCCATCCATTAAGACCACATCAACCAGCTGTTCAGATCATTACATTCGTACTGATATACCATAGCCACATGATATGGCACAGATTAGTGGAGAGAGTGCTTTGTAGAATATGACTAGTGCAGTTGAGGTACAATTTATTTTAAAAATTATAAGTTCAATTTTAAATAAAATCACATACATTGAAGCTCTGACTCTTGATTGCAATCTTAAATGTACATGTGTATTAGACACAAGCTACTATTTTACAACCTAGATATGGAGATTTGCATCAGGCTGGCGATCCTAGTCATCATCATGAGGTGTTTAAAAACCAAGTCTATATATCACATGTACATATAAGTTTGATTTAAGTGTACACACATATATATATCAAGTTAACTTTCTACATACAAACATTAAGTGTACAAGTTTTCTAACTAAATACACATGCTTATATATTGTATGAACCTATGTCATTTATAGGTTGCAGGATCAAGTCATGCTTTTATTGAGACACCTCTACATGATGCAGACTGTGTATGTTAGCTAATTTAGATTTGTCAAGTATTATTTATTTATTTAAAATCAAAACAAATTATATTTGTACATGTATATATAGAATTTGAAAATTTTATGGTGTTTCATGTGCAGACCTCGGCCCACAACTTAGCATAGCGCTCGGGTCACAAATCAGTAGATGGCTCCAAGCAGGGATCAGGATGTCATAGCGAGGCTCAATCCACTCGCAGAGCGAGACATTTATGAGTTGTTATTATGATTTAGATATTTTATATTTACAGTACATTTGGACATTATGACTTACATGTTATTATATTTTATCTAGACATTTTTATGAGTCACATGTTTTATATTTGGACATTATATGTATGTACTTATGTTTTATATCTTAGAGACATCATTATGAGTCACATGCTTTATATTTACATTTCAAAATTTATATTATGTGTTACATGCTTATAAATTAGTGTTATTTTTCCTTTTATCTAAATTTCTAAATGTGTCCTAATTAGGCTATATTCCTAATCTAAAATATGGTTTGCATCTTTTCATCAACACCTAATAGGAAAAGTATTTGGGGATCCCATCTAATGCCATGTGTTCCTAGTGCCTCTAATCTCCCCATGTTCAAACTAAGTGTCCTAATATGAAGCTCTACCAATGAATATGTGAATTGTGTATTCAATCTACACTAAAGACTTGTGTTAGTGAGTTAAACTAGGATTGTGAATTCTTATTCTGGTGCAGGAGCACATTCTCTGTAGTGCAGGATCATCTTTTCTTTTGTTGTCTCATAAGGCTCTTAAGCCATTTCATTTTGTAATAAGGGTCAATTTGGTCCCATGAATGTAATTGTGCAAGGCACACATGTAGTTTTGCTTGTATGACGGGTAAACCAATGGCTAACTGATTTGAAAATCAGTTTGCATGGTTGGAGGGGATAACTGCTGTCTCTACATCCTCTTTAGAGGCCGGTTGTATGTCACACGGAGCAGAGAGAGAAGTGTGTATTACAACAAGTTCTTTTTTTTGATAACTGAATAAAGAGAGTTCTGGGTATGATCTGTGTTGATTTTCTTGGTTGTTCTTAGTGATTTGATATCTTTATCCTGATTTTGTAAATAGAATCCTAACCGGATGCTATCCGTCAATCCATAGTGACTCTGTAGTGTGCAGACGGTGTAAAACCCACGGTTCCACAGTGGCTGGTTCGTAACCTAGGAGTAGGGTTTTGATTCATACATGGAGGCCCTTTCCTCTGTCCACTGAAGCCCTGTATAGTAACAGTGGGATGGGGGAAAGACTTCTCACGTTTGTTGTTGTTGAATTCTTACCCAGGAAGCCAGCGAACTCAATCAAGTTCGACTAGACATCGTCATGTGGCTAGTCGGGAAATCGGAGTGAAATTGGACAGTTTTGATGTGGGATCAGATTGCTACAAGTGATTGAGGGTTTGATAAATGAAACGGCCTAATTCTGTTGTTCTGTCGAAGGGAATTCTGGTTCGGCGTCTCAGAACAGTTGGAGATCCATCGGCGTGAAAGGCCCTCCGTCTTGCCGAAGATTGGTATAGTGCCGGAGGCACATACCATCATTGTTCGCATCGGTGAGAGAAACGATATCGGGCTAAGGAAAAAATACTTAGCCGACGGTATAAAGTTTCACCGATCGGTGAGACATCCTCGGAGTATTGCCGATAAAGAGTATCGGCGTGAGGAACCTTGTCGGGGGAAGCCGAAGAAGTCACGGCGACCGTGAGAGTCCCGCCGATAAAAGTTCATCGGAAAGAGTTCGAGAAGTCTCAGCGACAAAGGACTCGTCGGAGTGAGATGAACCATCGGGACCACGAACCGGAGTCTTACCGAAGCAGGAGGTCTGGCCGATGTGCCTGACGATATCGGCGAGAGACAAGGTGTCGGCGTAGGAGAAAGAAGCTTCACCGAAGGAGGAAGTCTGGCCGACAAAGATTGGTCATCGGCGTGACGGAGTATATCGGCATAAGAAATTTCTCGTGGTCCGATAGAATGAGGTGTTGCCGATAGGCAACGAACTGCTAAGGAGATATCAGTGAGAACTTGGCCATCGGGATAAAAGAATAAGGTTCGGCCGATAGTTCATGTCTTTCCGATAGCGAAGACATCCTTGACTTCGGCGAAACACTGGAGGACCTCTTGCCGATAGGGAAGATATAGTCAAATCTTCATCCGCTTCTGCTGGGCACTCTGCATCAAATTGGTATCAGAGCCAATATTCTGAATCACAGCCGTGTATGTCAGACGAAGAATTGGAGATAGAAACAGAGGCTAGCACAATGCCTCCCAAGACGATGAGTAAAGCAGCCATCCAGAAGATGGTGGAAGCAATGCTCGAAGAGAGACTGAAGGAAGAAAGATCCAAAGAGAAGGATGGAAGCACTTCTGAGTCAGAGGAGAATGAAGAAGGAGAAACTAGGGAGAATCCTCAAGGAGAAGGTATGACTGCTGATCAAAAGGCATTTCTGAATGCACTCAAGGGTCATGGAGATAGTGGTGATCCGAAACTGGATGTTCCCACGTTCAATGGGAAACTGGATGGAGATACTCTTGTGGACTGGATTGAAGCCATAAGTAATTACTTTGACTTCAAAGAGTATAGTGACAGTAAGAAAGTAAAGTTTGCAAAGACCAGACTGAGAGGTTCTGCATTGGTTTGGTGGAACTACACTCAATGTGAAAGGGAGAAGGTTGGAAAGAGTCCAATCACCAAGTGGAGCAGAATGGTGGCCATGCTGAGAGCCAAATTTCTACCATGTGATTATGATCTGCAGACTATCAGAAAGTTTAATCATCTTAGGCAGAAAGATATGGACGTGGCTACATACACTGAAGAATTCCACAGATTGAGCATGAGAGCCAATCACAGAGAAGAAGAAAAAGAGATGGTGGCCAGATACCTGGATGGACTGAGGTACAATATACAGGATGAGTTCAGTATGGTGGTTCCCAAGACTGTGGATGAATGTTTTCAGTTAGCCTCTAGGGCAGAGGATAAACTGAAAAGGAGAGGTGATCAAAATAACAGAGGAAGAGGTGGCAGGAACAATAGGGGAAGAGGTAATTTTGGCAGAGGACAGCCAAACAAAGGTGAAAGTTCTAGTCAACAAGAATCACGTTCTGATACAGAACAAAAAGGTGGTGGTTTCAGAGGTTGGAGAAGACCTAATGGCAGAGGAAGAGATGGTGGTGCAGGCAGAGGACGTGGAGTCTTCACTGGAAGATGTTACAACTGCAATCAAGTAGGCCACACTGCAAGTAAGTGCCCTGAGAAGGCGTCTAGCTCTCATGACGGTGGGAGAAGGAACCAACTATTGCAGGAGGATGATTGTCAAAGTGTAAACTCACCAATTGGTAGTGCTGCACCAGTGCTTGAAGGAGAGAATATGATGATTAAGAGGACCCTCGTGAAGATGCCATTGAAGCAGGAGGCCCCACAAAGGAAGAATCTCTTCAGAACCCAAGGAATAGCATATGGTAAGCTCTGTAAAATCATTGTTGATTCAGGTTCTACTGAAAATGTAGTGTCTACTGAAATGGTAGAAAAGTGTAGACTGAAAAGATTACCCCATCTTAATCCTCACAAAATATCTTGGTTGAATAAGAATCAGAACTATTTGGTGGAAGAACAAACTTGGGTAGAGTTTGAACTAGGTGATTATAGGGATAAAGTGCTATGTGAAATTATTCCTATGGATGCTTGTCACCTTCTTCTTGGACGACCTTGGCAGTATGATGTGAAGGCACTGCATGATGGTGAAAAGAATACATATATGATCACCAAGAATGGTAAGAAGTTTCAGATGGATCCCTTACCAGAGCAGGTTGGAGAGAAGAGCAATGACAACAGTGTCATGTTAGTGAGTGGCAAAGAGTTCCTACAACTCATGAAGGAGAAGGATACCCAAGGGTATGCACTGATGATGAAGCCTGTATCCAATCAGCAAAGCAAACAGCAGAAGGAGATCCCATTGGAAGTGCAACAATTACTGGATAAGTACCAAGATCTTGTGGTAGAGGATACTCCTAACTCCTTACCACCTATGAGGGACATAAGTCATCAGATTGACTTGATTCCTGGAGCCACATTACCCAACAAAACTGCCTACAAGTTGACACCACAGCAGAATGGAGAAGTAGGTAGACAGATTCAAGAACTTTTGGAGAAAGGTTTGATTAGGAAAAGTCTTAGTCCATGTGCAGTCCCTAGTGTACTTGCTCCTAAGAAAGACGACAAATGGAGATTATGCACAGATTCAAGGGCTATCAATAAGATCACCATAAGGTATAGATTTCCTATGCCAAGAATTGAGGATCTGTTGGACTATCTTGGTGGTTCATGTTACTATTCCAAGATTGATTTGAAATCTGGTTATCACCAGATCAGAATAAGGCAGGGAGATGAATGGAAGACTGCTTTCAAAACAAATGAAGGTCTCTATGAGTGGCTTGTCATGCCATTTGGTCTCAGTAATGCTCCAAGCACATTCATGCGGTTGATGAATGAGGTACTTGTAGAATTTATTGGAAAATTTGTTATTGTTTATCTTGATGACATATTGATTTTCAGCAGGACCAAAGAAGAGCATGTGAAGCATCTTGGACAGGTGTTAAAGAAATTGCATGAGAGTAAGTTGATGATCAACTTGGATAAATGTGATTTTATGAAAACTGAACTAGTGTATCTTGGATTTGTGATTTCCAATGGCTGTTTGAAAATGGATCCTACAAAAGTTGAGGCTATTCTCAATTGGCCTACTCCTAAGACAGTAGGAGATGTAAGAAGTTTTCATGGTTTGGCAACTTTTTACAGGAAGTTCATTAAAGGGTTCAGTCACATAAGTGCTTCTATTCTCAATACCATCAAGGGTGGAGTGAAGTGTAAATTTCAATGGACAAAACAAGCAGATGATAGTTTTGAACTGTTGAAACAGAAAGTGGCCGAGTTACCTACGTTGGTACTCCCTGATTTTGACAAAGTATTTGTTGTGGAATGTGATGCAAGCCAACAGGCTATAGGTGCTGTTCTTAGTCAGGAAGGACATCCAGTAGCATTCTTTTCAGAGAAGTTGAATGAGGCCAAACAGAGGTATTCTACCTATGACCTAGAGTTGTATGCAATGGTGCAAGCTCTAAAAAAATGGAGACATTATTTACTGCCAAAAGAGTTCATTGTTTTTACTGACAACCATGCTCTTAGCTTCCTAAATAGTCAAGAAAAGTTGAATCATAGGCACGTTAAGTGGATGGAACAATTGCAGGCCTATACCTTCACTATTAAGCATAAGAAAGGTGTTGCCAACAAAGTGGCAGATGCTTTGAGTAGAAGGATACTGGTCATACAGGAAGTACAAATGGAACATATGGGTCTAGAATGTCTGAAGGAGTTGTACAAGGATGATGCAGATTTCAAGGCTGCCTATGAAGTGTGTGCAAGTTTGGCTAACACTTTTCATGGCGAGTATTCTGATTTTGTGCTGCAAGAAGGGCTCCTATTTAAAGGTAGTTTGTTGTGTGTTCCTAAATGTTCAATGAGGGACAATATCGTCAAGGAGAAGCACAATGGAGCCTTAGGAGGACATTTTGGGTTGGACAAGACTTTGGAACAAGTCACCAGGTTCTATTATTGGCCCAAGGTACAGACAGATGTAAGGAGATATGTTGCAAGCTGTACCATATGTCAAAAGGCCAAGGGTATGTCTTCTAATGCTGGTTTGTACCAACCACTGCCCATTCCCACCAGACCTTGGGAAAGCATTAGTATGGACTTTGTGCTTGGTCTTCCTAGGACAGCAAGGGGTGTAGACAGTGTTTTTGTCATTGTGGATAGATTCAGTAAGATGGCTCATTTTGTGCCATGCAAATGCACAAATGATGCATCTCAGATTGCTAGTCTCTTTTTCAGAGAGGTGGTCAGAATTCATGGTTTACCCCTATCAATTGTTACTGATAGAGATTCCAAATTTGTTGGTCATTTTTGGAGGACCCTATGGAGAAAATTGGGCACTCAGTTGTCTTTTTCATCAGCCTACCATCCCCAGACTGATGGTCAGACTGAGGTTGTTAATAGGTCCTTGGGAAACCTTTTGCGATGCCTTACCAAACAGCATGGATTAGCATGGGATTTAGTGATCAGTCAAGCTGAATATGCTTATAATGATTCAAGAAACAGAAGTACTGGGAAAAGCCCTTTTGAAATAGTTTATGGTTTCCACCCAAGAGGACCACTTGAACTCAAAGACCTCCAAGGATGGGATAAAAGGAGTGCTCTAGGAGAAGACTTTGCTGCTACCATGAAAACAGTACATGATCAGGTCAAGCTTCAGTTGGAGAAAACTGTCTCCAAGTACAAGGATAGAGCAGATCTGAAGCGAAGGGAGGTACAGTTCTAGGTAGGAGATTTGGTGATGGCCTACCTCAGAAAGGAAAGATTACCTAAGGGGCAACCAACCAAATTGTTGATGAAGAAGATAGGACCTTGTAAGGTAGTGCATAAATTTGGTCCAAATGCATATGAAATAGAATTACCATCTGGCCTTGGTATCTCTCCCATTTTCAATGTTGCAGACCTATTCCCTTTTAGACCTCCATTACATGCTGAAGATAACTCAGATGCTGTGATTGAAGATGAAGACTGGATCAAAGATTTACCTCCAAGTAAGCCTTTGCAATTGGAATGCATTTTGGATTCCAAAATTGTCAAGAAGACAAGAAAAGGGGTATACAAAGACTACTTGGTCAAGTGGCAGGATCTTCCTGATTCAGAGGCAACCTGGATGAGTGAAGCCGATATTCTAAAGCATGGGAAGACACTTCAGCAGTTAGCAACTCAAGGGACTTGAGTTTTTCCTGCAGGGGGAGTATGGTGCAGGAGTACATTCTCTGTAGTGCAGGATCATCTTTTCTTTTGTTGTCTCATAAGGCTCTTAAGCCATTTCATTTTGTAATAAGGGTCAATTTGGTCCCATGAATGTAATTGTGCAAGGCACACATGTAGTTTTGCTTGTATGACGGGTAAACCAACGGCTAACTGATTTGAAAATCAGTTTGCACGGTTGGAGGGGATAACTGCTGTCTCTACATCCTCTTTAGAGGCCGGTTGTATGTCACACGGAGCAGAGAGAGAAGTGTGTATTACAACAAGGTCTTTTTTTTTATAACTAAATAAAGAGAGTTCTGGGTATGATCTGTGTTGATTTTCTTGGTTGTTCTTAGTGATTTGATATCTTTATCCTGATTTTGTAAATAGAATCCTAACCGGATGCTATCCGTCAATCCATAGTGACTCTGTAGTGTGCAGACGGTGTAAAACCCACGGTTCCACAGTGGCTGGTTCGTAACCTAGGAGTAGGGTTTTGATTCATACATGGAGGCCCTTTCCTCTGTCCACTGAAGCCCTGTATAGTAACAGTGGGATGGGGGAAAGACTTCTCACGTTTGTTGTTGTTGAATTCTTACCCAGGAAGCCAGCGAACTCAATCAAGTTCGACTAGACATCGTCATGTGGCTAGTCAGGAAATCGGAGTGAAATTGGACAGTTTTGATGTGGGATCAGATTGCTACAAGTGATCGAGGGTTTGATAAATGAAACGGCCTAATTCTGTTGTTCTGTCGAAGGGAATTCTGGTTCGGCGTCTCAGAACAGTTGGAGATCCATCGGCGTGAAAGGCCCTCCGTCTTGCCAAAGATTGGTATAGTGCCGGAGGCACATACCATCATTGTTCGCATCGGTGAGAGAAACGATATCGGGCTAAGGAAAAAATACTTAGCCGATGGTATAAAGTTTCACCGATCGGTGAGACATCCTCGGAGTATTGCCGATAAAGAGTATCGGCGTGAGGAACCTTGTCGGGGGAAGCCGAAGAAGTCACGGCGACCGTGAGAGTCCCACCGATAAAAGTTCATCGGAAAGAGTTCGAGAAGTCTCAGCGACAAAGGACTCGTCGGAGTGAGATGAACCATCGGGACCACGAACCGGAGTCTTACCGAAGCAGGAGGTCTGGCCGATGTGCCTGACGATATCGACGAGAGACAAGGTGTCGGCGTAGGAGAAAGAAGCTTCACCGAAGGAGGAAGTCTGGCCGACAAAGATTGGTCATCGGCGTGACGGAGTATATCGGCATAAGAAATTTCTCGTGGTCCGATAGAATGAGGTGTTGCCGATAGGCAACGAACCGCTAAGGAGATATCGGTGAGAACTTGGCCATCGGGATAAAAGAATAAGGTTCGGCCGATAGTTCATGTCTTTCCGATAGCGAAGACATCCTTGACTTCGGCGAAACACTGGAGGACCTCTTGCCGATAGGGAAGATATAGTCAAATCTTCATCCGCTTCTGCTGGGCACTCTGCATCATATTCTAAGGTTGTTTATGAGCTCTGAGTGTTGAATATTAGGAGTACAAATATAAGTGTGTTCAAAGGTTAGTTGATGACTCAAAAATATTTGAGTAATTTGATTTAATCTAGTGTATAGATTGCTATCTTCAAATTCACGTTTAATTTTATCCCATTCGATGTATATAGCTATGAAAATATTGAATATACTATCACAACTATACTAGGTTGCAAATGAAGAACACCAATATAGCTATATATTTTTTCACTATTTGTGTACTTAATAATTTGATTTTGATGGTACTATAAAGTTTTAAACTAACTAGGATTTACAATTACAAAAGAGACAATTCTAAGGTTTATTGTTTATCAAGGACTTTAACTTATTCTATATTTCTCTAAAGTAAAATCTAATTGCTAATGTTATGTTTAATTTCAAACAAAATAATTAAACAATTTAAGATTATACAATATCTAACAAGCCTCAAAACACAATATTTCAAAGGTAACAAAATCTAAAAAGGCATGATATTTATTCATGTGATTAAACATGTAGTAAATGAAGTAAAGAGACCATTGATTATATGAAATTTAAATAACAATATCAAGCCACCTTTCATTTAAAAGAACTTAATAACATAAAAATAATTGTTCCTTTTGTAAACATACTTATATATTTGCTTTTCCATACAATAATATACAATACAACTTATTTTGTCAGTACAAGTGATAAGTCATAATCACATGAACATACTCCTCTTTCTCAAATAATAAAATAGGTACTTTAAGTCCACTATCATATATATTAAATTATAAAAGCACCTATAAAAGAACCTTAAAGTCCACTATCTCATGACTCCAATATATAAATTTTAAAACAAGAAACAATCAAGTGGTCTCCAGGTCTTGTTGTCCTCATTTTTATTCTTCTTGACATAGAACCTTAAATGTATTTTATTTGTCATTTTTATTTTTATTTTGTAAGCTGCCCGAACTCATCTATTTTTTGCTAGATTTACAAAGTGATAAGTTGTGACTCGCTAACGCTTAAAAAATATTTGTTATTTGCTTAACTTGAAATAATAATTTTTTACAAATTGATTTTACTATTTATTTCTTAACTCAAAATATAAAGTGGGATTTTAGAGGCATAAGGCATCTTTTTAGTTATTACAAACTTATTCCACATTTCTAGTTCTTAGAAGTAAATTACAAAGGGAGATTTTGGTGGTAATGTCATGTCCTTATTTCTAGCTTGATCAAGTGAAGAATGGATTAGCCTATTGCTCATTCCTGGAGGCTAATTCAGAATGATAAGGGAATGAATTGGTTTTTGACTAACTCTATTTTATTGTTTTGTAGGAACCAAGTCAGAAACTTGAAATTTGGCTAAGTCTGGAAGCCAAATAAATAGGAAGTTGACTCTTGAAGTCTGGGTGCCAATTTCACATCAGACTTCCTAGATGAGCGCCTAAGGACTTGAGGTTTGCTATCAAGGTTTGGAAGTGCAGTATGACAACCACATCATCATCAAAGCCGGTCATAGATTAGAAGTTGTCTAAATAAGATTAGGCGCAGTTTCTCTTTCCTCCAACTTCAAGTGGCACCTAGCTCAGAAGCATTAGGTCATGAAGTTCATCCATTAGGGTGCCTTGGTAATAAAGGATATATGAGCTCCCAAGATGAATTTTGACTAAGTCAATTGAAACATTCCTCCACATCCAAAAATGCGCCTAAGCGTCAAGGTGCCATTTCCTATTCAAATAATCCTCTGAGAGCGCCTAGGCATTAGATCAAGTCTCTGGCACCCTAGAAATGCGCCCTAGTCAAGAAGTCATTTGGAAGGCTCTCTTGAGCATCAAAAAGGTTGAAGGATCATCCACTCAGTTGGCAGTATCATTATTGACAAAGAATGATGTTAAACGACTGAGGTGCATTCTTCATCATTTTTCAACATCCGAATTGCCCCTTCCTTTGGGAAGCTCTTATTGCACCTAGAAGGTTGCTTTCCTCCTCCAAGTGAAACTAGTGAATCTTCTCTTCAATGGAGATCGAGTTGTTTGATGGAATGATCTTTGCATTATGATATGATCTTAGGCACCTAGATGATACTTTGTAACACTTCAAGTCCACCTAAGAACATCAAGGTGCCAAGATAGGGTTCAAACGACCTTAAAGATGCACCTAAGTAGGGATATCATCTCCAAACTCCTCAGTAAGCAAAGGCACTAGTAGGAATGATGTTCTAGGTTTACCTCAATGCCTCTAAAAGTGAACACTTGCATGCAGGATGAGCCATTCAAGGGAAAGCGCCAATTCTCCCTTCCTCAGTTACCTTGTTGTGCCCAAGGGACTTGTCTCCCAAAAGTGTGCCTAAGCAAGAAAAGAGCTTTTAATTTACTTCATCTGATAGGCGCTTGAGAGAAGAAAGTGATTTGACTCAAACATGATTTGAGATGAAGATGTTTTAGCAAGGAAAGATCATTCTCATCTTAAGGCGCCAATCTGGATCTTTTCCTACCAACAAGTGCACCTAGATCAAGTTGAAGATCTGGACAGGATGTTGATACTCTGAATGAGGGCGCTAGATTAAAAGGAGCATCAAAAGGTTTGATTGTAAGTGTTTGAGAATTAGAATAGTGTTAAACATCTTCATAAAGGTGCTAGGCATAGATACCAGTCAAAATTACCTCAAAGGTGCACCTAAGATGGATGCAAGTCCCCAAGACCAGTTTAGATGCAAGGTGCTCCATCAGGGGGAATGTTATGTTCATTTGAAGTCAAATTACTTTCAAACTTCCTTGAAAAGATGACAAGTTAGAATCTAGGTGCCAAAACCTCTGAAAATCCTTTAAATATGTGCCTACCCTATGAGGTGATGAGTTGAGCATTCCAAATCTTCAAATGTTCAAGTATGGATCTAGAGGAGTTCACTTCCTAAGACAATATCATCCAAGGATAAGAATTTATGACTTAGGTGCACTTCCTGGTGAGATCCTCCATAGCTGGCGCCCCTAGTCAGAAGAACCCTAAAACTGCGCCTAAGTGTTTCTAGAAGGAGATAAGGTTGTTACAACTACCTGAATGCCCATTGGTCAGAAGCATAGCATTTGGGATCTGTGTCGGGGCCTCTAGATAAGATTGCCAACTCAGAATGAGTCATCAAATGGAATATTCCCTTGGATATGCTTCTTGGGAAATGTGCCTTTGTTCCTCTTTGTGCATTGAAAAATGTGCCTTCATTGCCTTTGGAAGGCCTATAAAAGGAGGAGCTCTCTCATTCATTTGGCATCTATTCATTTTGACAAAATTCTCTCTGCAAAGCTATTGAGCTTGTAATCTTGAGGCCTGCGAGTTTCAAGTGTTGGGGTGATGCTCCCTTGTTGTATTGTGAGGTGTTGACATTCAGTTAACATCATTGAGTTTGATTGAGTTGATCAAGTGTAGAAGTCATTGTAGACATCAAGGCTTCAAGGCCTCCTTTTGTAATTCCATTTGAATAAGGTTGTAACTTCATGCTATTGAAAGCATTATCCATGTAATAAGACATTGCAAGATGATTGAATCAAGTAATAAGACAAGTACCCATCTTTAAGGTTGATTCATTCAAGTAGTTATCTTTAATGTATATCTTTAAGTTGATGTGTATTGATGAATTATTAGCAAGTAAAATTGTTTAAGTAAGGAAAAATTTTAGTAGAATTAGTTGGGTATCTTACAGTGGTATTAGATCCTGGATCCTACCAGCCTCTAGGTTATGCAGCCACCTGAAGTAGGTCCACACAGGTATTATACAAGAAGAGCTAAACAACAACAAGAACAACAACTACAAATAGAAGTTCCAGATAACATGGCTGAGGAAAGAAGAAGTAGAAGCCCACCGAGTGAGAATGAACGTGCAACCAGAGACATGTTCTTAAACATTGCTGCTAGTCATCAACAAACAACTCTAGTATTGCAACAAATCCTACAATCCCTTCAAAACATGAATCAGGGTGAAGTAGCAGGACAAGGTCATAGAGATGCTACTAGAGCTGAGAGACAAGAAAGACAAGTTGATGATGATGCTGCTAGTGCAATAGGTAGAAGAGTTCACACATGGACTCCTACAGTAGATAGGCCTTTAAGACCAACTTTCCTTCCACCACCACCTAAACAGGACAATGAAGCTGATGAAGAGTTTGACGAAGGAGATTAGAATAACTTTGAAGATGAGATAGCTCTCTTTGCAGATCTGTATGCTAGACTTTCGAAACGTGTTCGGGATATGATGACCTTCAACGAATATTGCTGACAGAAGAGGGAAGATAGAGACAGGTGAGGTAGAACTAGAGGCTTTCATCCTCGAAGGGATGAGGATACAAAGGAGTATAAAGAGGCATTAAACTAAGTTCCCATTCCCACCTTTGATGGAAGTGGTAAGCTCAGTGCTAGAGCTTGGGTACACAAGTTGGATACATACCTTTCACTTAAGCCTTTGACAGAGAAGAAGGCGATTCAATTTGTTACAATGCATCTTGAAGGATTGGCTTATGAATGGTGGCATCATGGCCTAGTCTCTCAACATCATGATAGGATAACTTCCTATGATGAGTTTGTAACAAAACTAATTCAGAGGTTTGACAAAAAAGACACTGAAGTGTACTATCGCGAACTAGCTCAACTCAAGTAAGAAGGAAGGGTTGTGCAGTGTGTCAATGAGTTTTAGAAGATAGCAGTTATGGTACCTAATATGACTAACCGAAGAATCACTATGTTATTCATAGAGGGATTAAACAATCAGATCAAGCCATTGGTAAAGGTACAAAGGCCAGCAAACCTGGAAGAAGCAATTGACTTTGCTCTAGATCTAGTTACTACTCCTGTTTACCAGCCTAAGAGAAAGTTCTATAAAGGAGTTAACTCTACTCAAAGGAGACCCTCTTTTCCTCAGAAGATAACTCAAGGTCCATCTGCAGTAGAAAGAGATGAGCTAAGAAGGAAGAAACTCTACTTTTCTTGCAAGCAACCTTGGGAACCATGACATAGATGCCTTGGTAAAGGTAAAGCACATCTGATTGAAGTTGTATCAGATGATGGAAGTGAAGAAGAGTTACTAAGTGAAGAAGAGTCAACTCAGGATGAAGAGGAGGTACTTGAACAACTAACTCTTAATGTGTTAGAAGGGACAGCTGACAAAATAACATTAGCAACTATTTCAGGAGTACCTAAGTATAATGCCTTTTACATTAGAGGAGTTGTGAAGGGTTAGAGAGTCACCTGTCTCATTGACAGTGGTGCTACTCACAACTTCATAGATGAAGGTTTGGTAGCAAGGTGGGGTCTCAAAGTTTAAGACTTCAAAGCATTTCAAATAACAATTGCTGATGGATTCCTAATGAGTTGTACCAGAAAAGTGACCCAACTGCAAATTCAAATGGGAGATTATTCTTTGCAGGATGATTTCTATGTAGTTGGACTTAGGCATATTGATGTATTACTTGGAGTGCAATGGTTACATTCACTTGGAAGAATTGTCCAGGACTTTCAAAAAATGGAATTGGAATTCGTGCATGAAGGAAGGAAGATCAAACTAAGGTCAGTATCTGATGGGAATCCTAGAATTATCTCAGCAAAATGCATGGAAGCATTATTCAGGCATAATGATATTGAATGGGCAGCACAGGTTTGCATCAAGGACAACCAAATCCTCTCTACTGAAAAACTTTATCCGGCAGATATCCAGGCAATGTTGGATAAGCATGGTAAAGTGTTTAGGGATATACCTCCAGGAATACCTCCTGATAGAGGTTTTGAACATGTAATTGAATTAGAGGATGGGGAGAAACCTGTTAACATTGCACCCTATCAGCACCCAAGACATTTCAAGATTGAAATTGAGAAGACAATCAAAGAATTGATCGATATGGGACATATAAGGCCATCATCAAGTCCATTTGCATCATCTGTGGTGTTAGTAAAGAAGAAGGATGGAACAATGCGGATGTGTGTTGACTATCACGCATTGAACAAGAAGACCATCAAAAATAGGTATCCAATACCTAGGATTGATGAACTACTTGATGAGCTGCATGGAGCAGTCTATTTCTCAAAGATAGATCTTCGATCGAGCTACCATCAAATTCGTGTCAGAGAAGAATGGTGCAGGAGCTTCAATTTACAATTATTTTTTAAATATAATATTTGATGACCTTGTTAATTTTGGTTTTATCTAAGGGCTTAGAAGCCATTTTTGATGTGTTGTAATAAGGAATTAGTCCATTTTATTTGACTAGTCCACTAGAAGGTTTGAAAGGCCTATTTTATAGGTTTTTCTCTTTTGGAAACTTTTTGTTTTTATTAAAACTACCTTTTCCATTTGATTTTCTACCTTCCTAGGCAGTTGTACTGACAAATGGGAAGAGGAAGAGTTTTTAGAACTTCCTATATACATCAGTTGATATAACATGCCAAATATAATAAAGAAAGAAGGAGTTTTTTTAAGAAAAAAGTGTGTTTTTCTATTTTTTTGGTGTGAAAATAGCCTTGGTACAGCCAAGTACGGGCTGCTTGTGAAGTAATTTTTTTTCAATGCTTTAGTTGTAGGTCGTGGCTTCCATTTGCAGGTGATTTGAGTTTTTGAAACAACTGGAGGTGTTAGATCTTCTCCTGTTTGTGAATATTGGATCAAACCCTCCTTACCTAGGGTTTTGAGGTAAAATGGAGTTTTATTCCTCTGTCTTCTGAAGGTGAACAGTCATCTTTTGATGAGATGGGGGAATTTAGATTAGTTTGCATGTTCTTGTTGTTAGATAAGTTGTTCTCCTTCTTTCCTAGTGGTTGGCATGTCTCTATCTAGTCAAATAGTGACTAGTTAGTGGAGAAGAGACTTTGGGACAGCAAATGTAAAAGAAAATAGTCATAGTATTGGTAAGATGGAGTTGTTTTTTTTGTTTTAAGAAGGATACAAGTCTGCACATCATCCTCCTAGTCTAGGCAAGGTGTTTGTTTGAAACATATCTTCTCTGTTCCTCAAATAGAAAGAGTTCTAGGAGAAAAGATAGTTTGCTGTTATAAAAAACAGTCTATTTGCTAATTCATGCTGACAGAGTACGGCCTTGTACGTCTGCTGCAGATGAGGAATCCACATTGGACGGCTTAATGGGTATTAGGTTTGCATAATCCTTAGGAAGGTCAGAGAGTTTGGTTTTTTTTGAAGATTAACCTTGAGAAAAACAAGACACTGTCATAGGGCAGTCTTTTAGTTATTGAATGTCTCTTGTCATATACCGTACGATGTGGTGTTGCATGTGGGAAAATTGATGCTTTTCACCTGGGGTATTTTGTTAAACATCATGCATTGATAGTCTTTTGAATCCTTTGGGAAGGCATTAAAGGTTTAATCATTGAGAATGTTCTTCTTATTAACATTGTTTTGAGACAGTCCATGGAGATTGCTGTCCACAAGCCTGTCTAGAACAGAGTTTAATCATTTTGTTAATAATTCCAAGTTGTTCCTATCCTTTGAACTTATAGGTGGAGTTTGTTGTGCAAAGTCCTATAGATATAGGAGTACAATAGCAATTTGTTGTTCTTAAAGGTTATAATGGATAAAGGACAGTCAAGTTGTGGTTTGCTGTCCTCTGCCCCTTTAGTCACAGTGTGGCCTATATATGAGTTGGTGATTGTTCTTTCATATCTAGTGTTTAGTGTGCATATAGTATTAATGGTCCTTTGAAGTTTTGAAGGGTTAAACCTATTTCCAAACACTGTCTAAAACAGTCTTATTTCTTCCACTGTTATTGTCTAGGGGATGCATGAAGTGATCTTTATGTCAGAGGTCTCATTATGGTCAAGACAAGTATGTGTGATTACTATTGGTAGAGGTGTGGTAACAGGTTGTGAGTCCTTGAAAGGGTGTATTGTGTAAGTAGGTGGGATGGAGCAATGACTCTCCAAATTGAGAAGTGGACAGCCTGAGAGGAGGACACTAGATAGTGATTCTAGGCTTGGTCAATCTCTGTAATAGCCTTGTGTAGGCTTTGTCTTCACATACACCATTGTTAACCTCTTGAGGGAAGTGATCTAAGAGTGAACTCCTACTACAACATTACCTAAACCTTTGCATCATATTGGTATCAGAGCCAATATTTTGATTGGAAGCAAGTGTATGTTAGAAGAGGAAATTGAAACAGAGGATAGTACAATGCCTCCCAAGACAATGAGTCAAGATGCCATCAAGAAGTTGGTGGAAGAGATGGTTGAAGAAAGACTGCAAGAAGAAAAATTGCAAGAAGAGAAAAAGTCTAAGGGCAAGAACAAAGAAGAAGGAAGTTCTTCAGACACAAATGAAGAAACAAAGGCAGAAGAGGATCCTCAGGAGCAGGATATGTCTGCAGATCAGAAAGCCTTGTTGAATGCACTTAAGGGTGCTCATGGAGACAGTGGTGATCCTAAGATAGAGGTGCCTACCTTCCATGGCAAGTTGGATGGAGATGTTCTCACCGACTGGATAGAAGCTATGTGTAACTTCTTTGATTACAAGGAGTTTAATGACAGTAAAATGGTCAAGTTTGCCAAGACAAGGCTAAGAGGTTCTGCACTGCTATGGTGGAACTATATGCAAAATGAGAGGGAGAAATTTGGGAAAAGTCCCATCACTAAATGGAGCAGAATGGTGGCTATGCTCAGAAGCAAGTTTATGCCACCTGACTATGAGATTCAAATCATAAGGAGATTTCAGAATTTGAAACAAAAAGACATGGATGTGGCTGTCTACATAGAAGAATAACATAGACTCAGTATGAGGGCCAATCATAATGAAGATGAAAAAGGGATGGTGGCTAGGTACTTGAATGGACTGAAATATAATCTGCAAGATGAGATAAGTTTGGTGCTACCAAAGACAGTGGATGAATGTTTCCTGTTGGCCTCCAGAGCTAAGGAAAAGCTAAGAAGGAAGGGTGATCAAAGTGCCAGAGGTAGAGGCAATTTTGGCCGTGGACAGTTCAACAAAACTGAAAATAACAGCCAGCAAGAAACACAATCAGCAACAGAGCATAGAGGAGGTTTCAGAGGTGGTAGAAATCATAATGGTAGAGGCATAAATGGTGGAGGTGGTAGAGGACCAGGGGTCTTCACTGGAAGATGTTATGGCTGTAACCAATTTGGCCATACAATGAACAAATGTCCAGGGAAAGCCAGCAGCTCTCATGACAGTGGGAAGAGAAATCAGTTGGTGAAAGATGATGACTGTGAAAGTGTGAATCCACCGATGGGAAGTGCTGTACCTATTCTAGATGGAGAGAGTATGATGATAAAAAGGTCTATGCTAAAGATGCCATTGAAGCAAGAGCCTCCTCAGAGAAAGAATCTTTTCAGAACCCAAGGTTTAGCCTATGGGAAACTCTGTAAAATCATAGTGGATTCAGGGTCTACTGAGAATGTGGTATCCACTGAGATGGTTGAGAAGTGCAAGTTGAAGAGGCTGCCTCATATCAGTCCTCACAAGATCTCTTGGTTGAACAAGAACCAAAGTTTCATGGTGGAGGAACAAGCTTGGGTTGAATTTGCAATTGGTGACTACAAGGACAAAGTACTATGTGAAATCATTCCCATGGATGCATGTCACCTACTTCTTGGTCGTCCCTGGTAGTAAGATGTTAAAGCTCAGCATGATGGTGAGAAGAACACTTATGTCATCACCAAGAATGGAAGGCCATTCAAAATGGATCCTTTGTTGGAGCAGCCCAGGGGAAAGGAAAATAACAGCAGTGTCATGTTGGTGAATGGAAATGAATTCCTAAATATCTTGAAGGAGAATGACAATCAGGGGTATGCCTTGGTCATGAAGCTCAAGAGTGGATCAGATCAACAAGAACAAAAACATAAGGAGATTCCTTTGGAAGTACAGCAACTTCTGGATAAGTATCAAGACCTTGTGGTAGAGGAAGTTCCCCACTCCTTACCACCCATGAGGGATATTAGTCATCAAATTAACTTAATACCTGGTGCTACATTGCCTAACAAGGCTACATACAAGCTGACTCCACAGCAAAATGAAGAGGTGGTAAGGCAAATTCAAGATCTCCTAGAGAAAGGGCTGATTAGGAAGAGTCTAAGTCCCTGTGCAGTTCCTAGTGTACTGGCTCCTAAGAAGGATGGAAAGTGGAGGCTATGCACAGATTCCAGGGCCATAAACAAGATCACCATAAGATACAGATTCCCAATGCTGAGGATTGAAGATCTCTTGGATTACCTGGGAGGATCATGCTATTACTCAAAGATTGATTTGAAATCTGGATATCATCAAATCTGGATCAGACAAGGAGATGAATGGAAGACTACTTTCAAGACCAATGAAGGTCTTTATGAATGGCTTGTTATGCCATTTGGTCTTAGCAATGCGCCAAGTACATTTATGCACATGATGAATGAGGTATTAGTTGAATTCATTGGTAAATTTGTTATTGTTTATCTTGATGACATACTAATCTTTAGCAGGACAAGGGAAGACCATGTGAAGCATGTTGGTCAGGTGTTGGAGAAGCTGCATGAGCACAAGTTGATGATCAACTTAGACAAATGTGAGTTCATGAAAACTGAACTTGTATACTTGGGATTTGTCATTTCTAATGGCTATTTGAAGATGGATCCCTCTAAGGTTGAGGCTATTCTCAGTTGGCCTACCCCAAAAACAGTGGGAGATGTAAGAAGTTTCCATGGATTGGCGACTTTCTATAGTAAGTTTATCAGAGGTTTCAGTCACATTAGTGCTCCCATCCTCAACACCATCAAGGGTGGAGTCAAATGTAGATTCTAGTGGACAAAGGAAGCTGATGATAGTTTTGAGTTGTTGAAAACAAAGGTGGCTGAGTTACCTACCTTAGTACTCCCTGATTTTGATAAGGTATGTGTTGTTGAGTGTGATGCAAGTCAACAAGCTATTGGTGCTATTCTTAGCCAAGAAGGACATCCAGTGGCATTCTTTTCAGAAAAGTTGAATGAAGCCAAGCAAAGGTATTCTACCTATGACTTAGAACTCTATGCAATGGTGCAAGCTCTTAAGAAGTGGCGACATTATTTGCTGCCCAAGGAATTTATTGTGTTTACTGACAATCATGCTTTAAGCTTTCTTAACAGTCAAGAAAAATTGAACCATAGACATGTTAAGTGGATGGAACAGCTACAAGTTTATACTTTCACAATTAAGCACAAAAGAGGTGTCTCTAATAAGGTAGCTGATGCATTAAGTAGGAGGTTGCTTCTTGTTCAGGAAATTTAGTTAGAAAGCATGGGTATTGACTATTTAAAAGAGTTGTATAAAGAAGATTCTGATTTCAAAGAGGCTTATGATGTTTGTGTGAACTTGGCTAACACATTCCATGGAGAGTATGCAGATTTTGTTTTGTAGGAAGGCCTCTTGTTTAAGGGCAATTTGTTGTGTGTCCCTAAGTGCTCTATGCGGGACAACATCATCAAGGAGAAGCATAATGGTTCTTTAGGAGGACATTTTGGCTTGGACAAGACACTAGAACAAGTCACAAGGTTCTATTTTTGGCCGAAGGTGCAATCAGATGTGAGAAAATATGTAGCTAGCTATGCAATCTGTCAAAGAGCCAAAGGTGTGTCTTCAAATGCAGGTCTATACCAGCCCCTGCCCATTCCCAACAGACCTTGGGAAAAAGTATCAACATGGATTTTGTGCTTGGGTTACCCAGGACAGCCAGAGGGGTGGATAGTGTGTTTGTCATTGTTGATAGGTTCAGCAAGATGGCTCATTTTGTGCCATGTGAATGCACAAATGATGTGTCTCATGTTGCAGGTCTATTTTTCAGAGAGGTAGTAAGGATACACGGTTTACCATTGTCCATTGTAACTGACAGAGATTCTAAGTTTGTAGGTCACTTCTGGAGGACCTTGTGGAAGAAGCTGGGCACACAGTTGTCTTTTTCATCAGCCTACCATCCACAAATTGATGGTCAGACTGAGGTGGTTAACAGGCCTCTTGGAAACCTTCTAAGGTGCCTTACAAAGCAGCATGGTTTGGCATGGGACTTGGTTATCAGTCAAGCTGAATATGCCTACAATGATTCAAGGAATAGGAGCACTAGTAAAAGTCCTTTTGAGATAGTTTATGGCTTTCATCCAAGAGGGCCACTTGAGCTGAAGGATCTCCAAGGTTGGGACAGAAGGAGTGCATTTGGTGAAGAGTTTGCTGCCTCCATGAAAACAGTTCATGATCAAGTCAAGTTGCAACTAGAAAAATCAGTCACAAAGTACAAAGAAAAGGCAGATTTGAAGAAAAGAGAAGTACAATTCAAAGTTGGTGACTTAGTCATGGCATATTTGAGGAAAGAAAGGTTACCAAAGGGTCAACCAACTAAACTCCTGATAAAGAAGATTGGACCTTACAAGATAGTGCACAAATTCGGTCCAAATGCCTATGAGATTGAACTACCAGATGGCCTGGGTATCTCTCCTATTTTTAATGTTTGTGATCTTTTTCCTTTCAGACCTCCATTGTCAGATGAAAGTGGATCAGATGTGGTGCTTGAAGATGCTGATTGGATCAAGGATTTGCCTCCAAGCAAACCTTTACAGTTGGAGTGCATTCTGGATTCCAAAGTTATCAAGAAGACTCAGAGAGGTGTCTATAAGGACTACTTAGTGAAATGGAAGGATCTCCCTGACTCAGAGGCCACCTGGATGACTGAAGTAGATATTCTGAAGCATGGCATGACACTTCAACAATTGGCAACTCAAGGGACTTGAGTTTTTCCCACAGGGGGAGTATGGTGCAGGAGCTTCAATTTACAATTATTTTTTAAATATAATATTTGATGACCTTATTAATTTTGGTTTTATCTAAGGGCTTAGAATCCATTTTTGATGTGTTGTAATAAGGACTTAGTCCATTTTATTTGACTAGTCCACTAGAAGGTTTGAAAGGCCTATTTTATAGGTTTTTCTCTTTTGGAAACTTTTTGTTTTTATTAAAACGGCCTTTTCCATTTGATTTTCTGCCTTCCTAGGCAGTTGTACGGACAAATGGGAAGAGGAAGAGTTTTTAGAACTTCCTATATACATCAGTTGATATAACATGCCAAATATAATAAAGAAAGAAGGAGTTTTTTTAAGAAAAAAGTGTGTTTTTTCTATTTTTTTGCTGTGAAAACAGCCTTGGTACGGCCAAGTACGGGCTGCTTGTGAAGTAATTTTTTTTCAATGCTTTAGTTCTGGGTTGTGGCTTCCATTTGTAAGTGATTTGAGTTTTTGAAATAGCTGGAGGTGTTAGATCTTCTCCTGTTTGTGAATATTGGATCAAACCCTCCTTACCTAGGGTTTTGAGGTAAAATGGAGTTTTATTCCTCTGTCTTCTGAAGGTAAACAATCATCTTTTGATGAGATGGGGGAATTTAGATTAGTTTGCATGTTCTTTTTGTTAGATAAGTTGTTCTCCTTCTTTCCTAGTGGTTGGCATGTCTCTATCTAGTCAAACAGTGACTAGTTAGTGGAGAAGAGACTTTGGGACAGCAAGTGTAAAAGAAAATAGTCATAGTATTGGTAAGATGGAGTTGTTCTTTTTGTTTTAAGAGGGATACAAGTCTACACATCATCCTCCTAGTCCAAGCAAGGTGTTTGTTTGAAACATATCTTCTCTATTCCTCAACTAGAAAGAGTTCTAGGAGAAAAGACAGTTTGCTGTTATAAAAAATAGTCTATTTGCTAATTCATGCTGACAGAGTACGGCCTTGTACGTCTGCTGCAGATGAGGAATCCACATTGGATGGCTTGATGGGTATTAGGTCTGCATAATCCTTATGAAGGTCAGAGAGTTTGGTTTTTTTTAAGATTAACCTTGAGAAAAACAAGACACTGTCATAGGGCAGTCTTTTAGTTATTGAATGTCTCTTGTCATATACCGTACGATGTGGTGTTGCATGTGGGAAAATTGATGCTTTTCACTGGGGTATTTTGTTAAACATCATGCATTGATAGTCTTTTGAAGCCTTTGGGAAGTCATTGAAGGTTTAATCATTGAGAATGTTCTTCTTATTAACATTGTTTTGAGACAGTCCATGGAGATTGCTGTCCACAAGCCTGTCTAGAATAGAGTTTAATCATTTTGTTAATAATTCCAAGTTGTTCCTGTCCTCTAAACTTATAGGTAGAGTTTGTTGTGTAGAGTCCTATAGATATAGGAGTACAATAGCAATTTGCTGTTCTTAAAGGTTATAATGGATAAACTGCCAATTTAGTACTATCATAGGATAGTCATGTTGTGGTTTGCTGTCCTCTGCCCCTTTAATCACAGTGTGGCCTACATGTGAGTTGGTGATTGTTCTTTCATATCTAGTGTTTAGTGTGCATATAGTATTAATGGTCCTTTGAAGTTTTGAAGGGTTAAACCTATTTCCAAACACTGTCTAATACAGTCTTATTGCTGCCACTGTTATTGTCTAGGGGATGCATGAAGTGATCTTTATGTCAGAGGTCTCATTATGGTCAAGATAAGTATGTGTGATTACTATTGGTAGAGGTGTGGTAACAGGTTGTGAGTCTTGAAAGGGTGTATTGTGTAAGTAGGTGGGATGGAGCAATGACTCTCCAAATTGAGAAGTGGACAGCCTGAGAGGAGGACACTAGATAGTGATCCTAGGCTTGGTCAATCTCTGTAATAGCCTTGTGTAGGCTTTGTCTTCACATACACTATTGTTAACCTCTTGAGGGAAGTGATCTAAGAGTGAACTCCTACTACAACATTACCTGAACCTCTGCATCAAAGAAGACATCCCAAAGATAGCATTCAGATGCCATTATGGACATTATGAATTTATGGTGATGCCGTTTGGACTGACAAATGCACCAGCCACTTTCCAGTCTTGTATGAATCATGTTTTTAACAGGCAGTTGAGGAAGTACCTATTGGTTTTCTTCGATGACATCTTGATTTACAACAAGACATGGGAAGGACATCTTCAACACTTAGACGAAGTATTGAATGTCATGGAGAATCAATCTTTCTATGCAAAGATGTCTAAGTGTGATTTTGGCTTAAAGGAAATTCTGTACCTGGGACATTTGATAGGAGCAAATGGTGTGAAAGTTTAAGAAGAAAAGATTGAAGCTATTCGCAACTGGCCAGTTCCCAAGAACATTTTAGAACTATGAGGTTTCCTTGGCCTCTGCAGCTATTACAGAAGATTTGTTAGGGGATTCTCACAACTTGCCACACCTTTAACAAATTTGACAAAGAAATGTGCTTTCATCTGGTCAATGGAAGCTCAAGCTGCATTTGATAGACTGAAGGAAGTAATGAGTACAACACCAGTGCTGGCTTTGCCAGATTTTACTAAGTCCTTTGTTCTAGAATGTGATGCTTCAAGAGAAGGCATTGGAGCTATTTTGATGCAAGATCAAAATCCCATCACTTTCGAGAGCAGGAAGTTGAAGGAGACAAAAAGATTATACTCAACTTATGACAAAGAGATGCTGGCAATCATGCATGCCTTGGCTAAGTTCCGCCAGTATCTAGTTGGATCCAAGTTTGTGGTCAGGACTGATCACAACAGTTTGAAATACTTTCTAGGGTAGAAGAATTTGAATGAAAGACAACAGAAATGGGTTGTTAAGATACAAGCATATGATTTCGACATTGAATATGTGAAAGGCAAGAAGAATGTGGTTGCTGATGCCTTGTCTAGAAAACCTGTTGTTTGTGCCCTAAGCAAAGTTTCAGTTGATGGAAGTCTCAGCTCTTAGTTGAGTATTCCAAATCTAAATTTTCTTGTGAGATCATGGATGGAATCATTCAGGACGATAGGTACAAGGTGATTGATGAAATCATCTATTACAAAGATAGAATCTATCTGACTCCTAAATCGGAGCTGAAGCAATAGATTTTGTAGACTTACCATGATACTCTGCTTGTAGGACACTCTGGATACTTCAAGACATACAGACAGATCAGGGAAAGGTTCACTTGGAAAGGTCTGAAGGAAGAAGTTTTGTAGTATGTCAGGGAGTGTCTGACTTGTCAGCAAAATAAGACAGAACATACATTTCCAGCAGGATTACTCCAGCCACTACCAATTCCTAAACATAAGTGGGAGAGTATCTCCATGGACTTCATCACAGGTCTTCCGAAGGTGAATGGGAGAGACTGCATCTATGTAGTTGTGGACAGATTAACTAAGTATGCTCACTTCTTTGCAATTCCAGTTGAGTCATCAGCATTGCAAGTAGCTGAGTTATTCTTCCGTGAAGTCTTCAGACTACATGGCCTTCCTAAGACCATAGTCAATGATCAAGATAGCCAGTTCATCAGTGTGTTTTGGAGAGAGCTATTTCAACTAGAGTTTGAACTGACTTAACACCAAGCACTAGCTATCATCCTCAAATTGATGGACAGACTAAAATTGTAAATAAATGGCTTGAGGGAAGGAACTATGTGTCTGATCATCAACATGCTTGGATTAAGTGGCTTCATCTGGGTGAATACTACTACAACACCACTTTTCATATGTCAATTGGCATGACTCCCTTCTGAGCTCTGTATGGGTATGAAGTAGTTTCATTTGTTGATCTAGCATTGGATGACAGTAGAGCTCCCAGGGCAAGTGAATTGATGAAGGATACTCAAGATATTTTGAGAGTTCTTAAGGACAATTTGCAAAGAGCTCAAAATCAACAAAAGTTGTATGCTGACAAACACCGGGTTGAACAAACCTTTGAAGTAGGTGACATGGTGTTTTTGCACCTTCAACCATATAGACAAAGCACTTTAAAGAAGTCAGGTGCAGAGAAATTGTAATCTAGGTTCTATGAACCCTACAAGGTGTTGAGAAGAGTAGGAGAAGTGGCATATGAACTCGATTTGCTAGCAGGAAGCCACATCCACAATGTGTTTCATGTGTCATGTCTCAAAAAGGCATTAGGACAACATATGGTTTCAACTGATGAACTAGCACCACTCGATGAAGAAGGAATGCTTGCGCTTGAACCTAAAAATGTAGTGGATATAAGGAAGAAGAAACTTCGCAACTGAAGTATAAGAGAATATCTGGTGAAGTGGAAAGGGTTGCCAATGGAGGATGCTACTTGGGAAGGAGAGAAGATCCTAGAGCATCCTAACCTTCAATTGCTTGAGGACAAGCAATCCCGGGAAGGGGAGATTATGATGTCCCCATTTCCAGCTTGATCATCAAGTGAAGAATGGATTAGCCTATTGCTCATTCCCAGAGGCTAATTTAGAATGATAAGGGAATGAATTGGTTTTTGACTAACTCTGTTTTATTTATTTGTAGGAACCAAGTCAGAAACTTGAAATTTGGCTAAGTCTGGAAGCCAAATAAATAGGAAGTTGACTCTTGCAGTCTAGGCACCAATTTCACATCAGATTTCCTAGATGAGCACCTAAGGACTTGAGGTTTACTATCAGGGTTTGGAAGTGCAATATGACAACCACATCATCACCAAGCTGGTTAAAGATCAGAAGTTATCTAAATGAGATTAGGTGCACTTTCTCTTTCCTCCAACTTCAAGTGGTGCCTAGCTCAGAAGCATTAGGTCATGAAGTTCATCCATTAGGGTGCCTTGGTAAGAAAGGATTGATGAGCTCCCAAGATCAATTTTGACTAAGTCAATTGAAACATTCCTCCACATCCAAAAATGCACCTAAGGGTCAAGGCGCCATTTCTTATTCAAATAATCCTCTGAGAGCGCCTAGGCATTAGATCAAGTCTCTGGCACCCTAGAAATGTGTCCTAGTCAAGAAGTCATTTGGAAGGCTCTCTTGAGAATCAAAAAGGTTGAAGGATCTTCGACTCAGTTGGCAGTATCATTATTGACAAAGAATGATGTTAAAAGATTGAGGTGCATTCTTCATAATTTTTTAACATCCCAATTGCGCCTTCCTTTGGGAAGCTCTTATTGCACCTAGAAGGTTGCTTTCCTCCTCCAAGTGAAACTAGTGACTCTCCTCTTCAATGAAGATTGAGTTGTTTAATCAAATGATCTTTGCATTATGATATGATCTTAGGTGCCTAGATGATACTTTGCAACACTTCAAGTCCACCTAAGAACATCAAGGCACCAAGACAGGGTTCAAATGACCTTGAAGATGCACCTAAGCAGGGATATCATCTCCAAACTCCTCAGTAAGCCAAGGTGCTAGTAGGAATGATGTTCTAGGTTTACCTCAATGCCTCTAAAATTGAACACTTGCATGCAGGATGAGCCATTCAAGGGAAAGCGCCAATTCTCCCTTCCTCAGTTACCTTGTTGCTCCCAAGGGACTTGTCTCCCAAAAGTATGCCTAAGCAAGAAAAGAACTTTTAATCTACTTCATCTGATAGGTGCTTGAGAGAAGAAGGTGATTTGACTCAAACATGATTTGAGATGAAGATGTTTTAGCAAGGAAAGATCATTCTCATCTTAAGGCACCAATCTAGATCTTTTCCTACCAACAAGTGCGCCTAGATCAAGTTAAAGATCTAGACTAGATGTTGATACTCTGAATGAGGGCGCTAGATTGAAAGGAACATCAAAACGTTTGATTGCAAGTGTCTGAGAGTTTGAATAGTGTTGAACATCTTCATAAAGGTGCTAGGCACAGATACCAGTCAAAATTACCTCAAAGGTGCGCCTAAGATGGATGCAAGTCCCCAAGACTAGTTTAGATGCAAGGTGCTCCATCAGGGGGCAATCTTATGTTCATTTGAAGTCAAATTGCTTTCAAACTTCCTTGAAAAGATGACAAGTCAGAACCTAGGAGCCAAAACCTCTAAAAATTCTTTAAATATGCACCTACCCTGTGAGGTGATGAGTTGAGCATTCCAAATCTTCAAATGTTCAAGTATGGATCCAGAGGAGTTCACTTCCTAAGACAATATCATCCAAGGATAAGAATTTATGACTTAGGTGCACTTCCTAGTGAGATCCTCCACACTTGGCACCCCTAGTCAGAAAAACCCTAAAACTGCACCTAAGTGTTTCTAGAAGGAGATAAGGTTGTTACAACTACCTGAATGCCCATTGGTCAGAAGGATAACATTTGGGATCCATGTCGGGGTCTCTGGATAAGATTGCCAACTCAGAATGAATTATTAGATGGAATATTCCCTTGGATATGCTTCTTGGGAAACGTGCCTTGGTTCCTCTTTATGCATTGAAAAATGTGCCTTCATTGCCTTTGGAAGGCCTATAAAAGGAGGAGCTCTCTCATTCATTTGGCATCTATTCATTTTGACAAAATTCTCTCTACAAAGCTATTGAGCTTGTAGTCTTGCGGCCTGCGAGTTTCAAGTGTTGGGGTGATGCTCCCTCAACAAGCAAGGTGATGCTCCCTTGTTGTATTGTGAGGTGTTGACATTTAGTTAACATCATTGAGTTTGATTGAGTTCATCAAGTGTAGAAGTCATTGTAGACATCAAGGCTTCAAGGCCTCCTTTTGTAATTCCATTTGAATAAGGTTGTAACTTCATGCTATTGAAAGCATTATCCATGTAATAAGACATTGCAAGATGATTGAATCAAGTAATAAGACAAGTACCCATCTTTAAGGCTGATTCATTCAAGTAGTTATCTTTGATATATATATTTAAGTTGATGTGTATTGATGAATTTTTAGCAAGTAAAATTGTTTAAGTAAGGAAAAATTTTAGTAGAATTAGTTGGGTATCTTACAGGTAATTTGTACAAGTGTAAATTTATAGTTAAAATTGCATATTAGTTCTACACCTCTATTTCCATCTTGAAGTGGAACTTTAGAACATTCATGCAATCCATCAAAATTGTAAATTTTCAGTTAATCTCCACACTTATAACAATTGATCATTTAATGGAACTTTTCCCATGTGTATGCAAGACCCTATATATATCCTGTCACGTTATCATTTTCAATACTTGATTTAAATCAATTTAAACTCATATCAAGTTGAAGAGAGTTTAGTATGATTGAAAAATGAGCCCATTGTTGTGAAGTATGCCTCCATTGTGTTGAATTGAACCCCTTAAAAGGTTATTTATCAACTTTAGAGATCACTTGAATACTTTTAGACAAATTATACTAATCTTGGGCTTGGGAGTCATTATTGGTTTACTATGATGTCATTCAGACCACATAGTTCAAGGTGTTTCAATTTTGTTTGTTGAAGAGGTTGTCCAGTGTTAGTGCCATTTGAACTTGGTCATATCAAGTTGAAGAGAGTTTAGTATGATTGAAAAATGAGCCCATTGTTATGAAATATGCCTCCATTGTGTTGTTCAATTGAACCCCTTCAAAGGTTATTTATCAACTTTAGAGATCACTTGAATACTTTTAGATAAATTATACTAATCTTGGGCTTGGGAGTCATTATTAGTTTACTATGATGTCATTCCCACATAGTTCAAGGTGTTTCAATTGTTTGTTGAAGAGATTGTCCAGTGTTAGTGCCATTTGAAGTTGTGTAGCCTTGTTACTTGGTCATATCAAGTTAAAGAGAGTTTAGTATGATTGAAAAATTATTAAAATATGTACATGTTTGTTAAGTTTGAGAGGTCCCTACATGATAAGGATACAAAAAAAGATCTTCCCTTAGCTTCGAGAAATATTTATTCTATACTAACAAGGCCAACTGCATGAACGTGGAAGCTCAGTGGCCTCACCTAATACCTAAGATACCTTAGACCTAACACACCTAAAACCTAAGACCTAAGACCTAAAACACAACTAAGACCTAGAAGACACCTTTAAGACACTTAAGACATACATTAAGAAACCTAAGACCTCTCAGACACTTTTAAGACATACACTAAGACACCTAAGACTTTTTTGAGACACTTAGAAGACATACCTACTTGACACATTTAAGACACCTAGACACCTTTAAGTCTTAAAACACCTAAGAAACCTAAGACCTATAAGACACCATAGTACACCTCTAAAACACCTAAGAATTAAGACATATCTAAGACACCTAAGGAACTTAAGACATGCACTAGGACACCTAAACCTTGTAAGACACTTACTTGACATAGATCTACTTGACACATTTAAGACACCTAAGACACCTAAAACACCTAAGAAAGGTCTAAGATGCCTAATCTACCTTTAAGACACTTAAGACATATATCTAAGACACGTAAGACCTAAGATAGGTCTAGAAGACATATTTAAGACACATTTAAGACACCTAGACACCTAAGACCTAAAACACCTAAGAAACTGTAAGACCTTTAAGACACCTCTAGACACCTAAGACATCTAAGACTATCTATACATAGTTTAGAAATCATACCTGCACAACATGAAGTTTAATTTTATAACTTGAAATCCTTATAGGCATAAACCTACATAATTGGAAAAACAAAAATCTATGTAAATAAATTTATAGCTCGTTTGTAGCTTGATCATGTTTGTTTATAATAGAATTTGAACTAAGAACCATTGAAATTAAAATTTGGAAGGAAAGAACTATCAAGAATCATGTACATTTTAAAATAAATCAATAATCAATAGATAATTCAAGTGTGCATATACCTTCATACCATGTATCAATTGGTTCAACTCACTCTTCAATAATGTAGTTAGAGCTCTTGGTACATATAATCTAGATCTTCTCTATCTTTTATTATCTCTAAAATCTTTTCGTGATCTTCAATAGACAACCTGCAGTTATGCTGGCCATGTCCTCTTTTTTGTAAAGTTTCCAAACATAATCTTATTTCTATAACTAAGCGACTGTACTGTAGAACCTTTTGTATTGGCATATAATCAATAAATATAATACCATTTTAATCTATCTTTACTTGTTGATAATAGGTGCCTTCAACAACAATTGATCCAATGGGATATGATTGTCCATCATCATCTATCATTGATTCTAACAATTTTGATTTTGCTTGTGTGCATCTTAGTAGATAGTAATCTATACCTTCTATATTGTCAGGATCTGCAACCACATCAATAATATCTCCTATACACACCACAAGTAAACATGTTTGTACATTTTAGTTGAACAAAGTAAATCAAATGTTCAAAATTTTATTACAATCTAGAATATAAATCAATTATGTAACTTACCTATAACAACTAAATCTAATACACGTTCGTAATCAGCTGAATATATAGGATCATATACATCTACAATGTCACTATCCTCAAAAGGAGGCATTGATTTACTAAATTTGATTTAGCCTCTATTGTGAAAAATTATGCTTCTTCTATATTCTCCTTGATGCTTAAATTTAGAAAAAACATAAAAAATGAAGCCATATATTTATATATTTAAGTAAAAAAAAAATACCGACCGGTGGTTGTCACCAAAATTATTTAATTTTGTTCAAGTTGATTTTGCCCCCAAATTGAATCAGGCAAGTCTATCTCGCCCCCAAATTTATTCGCCCAAAATTGTCAATGTGGCATCTTACATGGTAGCTACCTCCTCATTTTCTAGGCTTTTCTAAAATTCTCAACTTAAAATGAATATTTCTTCAATCATAATGGATTATTTCAAAAATAAAAAAAATGCCCTTTCATAGAGCTCTGAGTCTAGAATCCAAATATGATTTTTTTTAATATTTTGATTAGTTTTAATATTTTTTTTTAAATTATTACATGTAAGCTATTAAAATCAGAGATGACACTAATTAGAAATTTAAGAAAAAAACAAATAACATCCAATTTTTTTCAAAAATATATGGTGCACTAGAGGAAAGAGTCCCCTCCAAAAGGGTATAATTGGTTTTGTCAAACTGATAAAAAAATTATACAAAAGTTGATGTGGAATGAAAACTATAAAGTCTGACTTTAAAACTATATTACGAAGAAAATATGGATTGAAAACTGATTTTTTTTTCTCCATGCACTAGATATTGAACTCCTCTATTTAAGAGGAAAAAATAAGGAAAAATAAAGTTGCTTGCTCTTTCTTTTGTGACATGGACTCAAAGTCACTTTTTTCCTGAAATTTTCAGCAATTCAAAATTCACTCTTAAATTTATAAAAAAATTGTCAAAATTATTTTTTTAAAGTTTTAAAAAAATACAAGGCTAAAATTCATCAAGAGATATACATTTCATTAGTTTACATCATTTTGAAATTTAAAACATAAATGCCACTTTTATGAGGTCGAAGTTTAGAATTTTTTTGTTGTTAGTCGATTCCTTTATAAAGTGTGACACATGTTTGTGCTTTTACCTTATTAAATAAATATTGTACACCATATTTTGGAAAACATTGGGTGGAAAGGAATCACTCTACAAATTTTAAACAAGGCATGCCCACAACATCATCATAAAAAAAAACATAAACATGTGGCAAAGCCACCAACAAAGTTTCAAGAATTATAAAACCAAGTACTAGTGGTGGATCGAAATTATCAAGATTTCCCCATGACTTATAAATCACATGAAAACTTAAGATAACAATGATACTTGATAGATGATATATTTTTTATATCATAATAATCTACTAAAAGGTTGTAATAATATTGGGCCTACCAAGGTTGGGCAACACAAACTGTATATCTAATGTAACAAAACTAAATCAACTACAAAGAAAACAATATACCCTGGACCAAAAAGAGAAAAAGCTTAGATGACAACCTAAACCAACCACAATCACTATTCTTTTTACATTAGTTATCACAAGATATATCAAATATAAATTCTAAAACAATCATTGCTATCTATTAATCACTTTAAATAAATAGTTATTCTCAACAACTTTTATATCATTATTATTGGCAATATTGTCATTTTTATTTTCATAATTATAAGCCCTTAGAATCTTTCAAACATATGCAATTAGTAGGTGTAAATATAAATTCCACAATATAAAGAGAGAAGTTGTTGTCTCAACTATAGAATGAAATGTCAACTACAATGTCATTCCTCCATAGCATGTTAAGCAAGATACTAGTTAAAACATAGAAACAATATAATGTGCTCAAAATAAAACACCATTACTTACAATAGTGCTGAAAAAATGAACTACTAGAAAAGAAATTTTCCCCAGAAATCATACCAACTGAAACTCTAACTGTGAATTAAATATAGTTAAAAATAGTTCCAAGGGTTAAAAATAACACTATCCTACTTACATGACCCTATAATAATAACATGGACAAAATTTTCTCTTTGCAGTGCAATTGTAAGTTCAAACATGCATAAAAGTGGTAGCTCCACACACTTTCTATCCCATCCTTGGATGCCTTTGTTATCATCTAAATGTTAGTGTTTCCACTATTTTAACACAATGCATCCAACTGATCCCAAGACAAATGTTGTTAAAATAGGGTTAAGAAACCATAAATGAATACTCTTTGAACGTATGCAAATATAACTTTTATGTATGTGAAATTTTATTATAGAAAATTCAAAACTCAACAAACTATAAAATAGTACATCATAATACTAGATGTACATGGAGAAACCATTTAGAGAACAAATCCACCATCAAAGAGAGGCTTGAGAATCTATTAATCTTCAAGTACAATGTACATATACAACACTCTAACCTCTCTTTAATATGATAATATTCTAGTAGCACCTATGAACCTATAAGACATCTCATGATACCTCTATCTCAAGGCTACAATATATAGACAAAATTAAAACAAGAAACCATGAGTGATTTAGAAAATAAGGGGCACCAATCATGGGCCTAAACTAGGAACTTAAAATTGCCTCATGCAAGAATTCAATGCCCCACCCACATGGACAACATCGTAAGATAGAAAATGTAAATCCAAATATGGCCAATATAGTAAAAGGAATCCCCACACAAAAATAAGAACCATTATGCAAAATATGTTTGACATTTAACTTCGGATGGCTCACATATCCAAGTATAGCACTCTATTTTAGATGTGACGACTAATGTGGGTCCCATGATAACTTTCTAGAAGATCCATAACTTCCCAAGGGACCTATCAAAGAGAATATGTGATAAATAACTTTTGTAATGACCATTTCCAATTCCATCTCCTTCGTAGATTCCATTACAACTAATATTCCAAGTCAAACAGAAAATAATAATAAATTAAGATATCTCATCAACCTAAGGGCATGTACAAGTACCCTCTCCAAGATGTTTGGAGACATGAGATAAAATATACATTAGGGTTACAGTTAAATATCATATTATCCTAAAATTCTCCCACATGATATTATACATTGTGATAACATCTATATGAAACATGAAATAAATCAAGTACAAGATCCAAGGCCTTCCTGCATGAAGATAACTTCTTTGTGATCATTAGTTTCATAAGGGAATTCGCAACATTATCCTAAGTGTAAACTTTCTACAATAGGACCTTACCATTCTCTATCATATCACACATAGAGTGATTTTGCACATCAACATGGTTAGTATGAGCATTGTAGATGGGATTCTTGGCCAAATGAATAACACTCTGACTATCATAATTGACTCTAACCACTTTCCAATCAAAACCTATACTTGAATATAATCTCTGTAATATACTGACTCCTTAGAGGCATGTGTAGTAGCCATATACTTTTCTTTGATGATAGTCAAAGCAATAGTGGATCAAGCCTCTTAGTAATCTTAGTTATTTCACCACCAAACAAAGAGAACACATAGCCACTTGAGGACCTTCAACTATCTAAGTTACCTACCTAATCTTCATCCACAAATCCTTATATTCCCAATCTATTTACTTCACTAGTATCATGATATCAAAAATAGTAATCAATAGTCCCTCACAAACATATAAATACTCTCTTAACAAAAGTTCAATGCTCCTTACCTGGTTTAGACATAAACCTACCCAAAAGTCTCATTGCTTGGGCAATACTTATTCTAGCACAAACCATTAAATACATTAGGTTACAAATAACACAGGCATAAGGAATGTTCTAGAGATATCCTCAAAATCATCTTTTGATTTGGGATACATAAATAAAGAAATCTTAGTTCCAATAAGAAAAACAATACTCACAAGTTTGTAACCATCCACAATTAACTTCAAAATGATATCAACAAACTTATAAAATCAAGTAATGGTGGTGGATCAATATTATCAAGATTTCCCCATGACTTATAAATCACACGAAAACTTAAGAAAACAATGATACTTGATAGATGATCTATTTTTATATTGAAATAATCTACCAAAAGGTTATAATAATATTGGGCCTACCAAGGTTGGGCAACACAAACTATATATCTAATGTAAAAAAACTAAATCAGCTATGAAGACAACAATATCCCCTAGACCAAAAAGAGAAAAAGCTTAGACGACAACCTAAACCAATCACAATCACTATTCTTTTTACATTAGTTATCACAAGATATATCAAATATCAATTCTAAAACAATCATTGCTATCTATTAATCACTTTAAATAAATAGTTATTCTCAATAACCTTAGATATCATTGTTATTGGCAATATTGTCATTTTTATTTTAATAATCATATATAAATATAACACATCCTAAAATATACTTGATAAAACAAAGAACTTGTTCAATCTTCCTATCATCCTTTCATTTCTAAAAAATAGTTCCCATGTTATCAACAATGAGGGGCATGCAATCCATGAACAAAATATATTCATGCTTTCTCTTCTTTGTCATGTGTGGCTTCAATCTATTTCTAAAGTCAACTATGAAGATATGTTTGGCTTTGATACTACTAGTACATGATTGGAAATGGTAACTTTTATTTCCTTGTTTCTAACTTTTTTCCTAATATTCTAGTTGTTATATTAGAATTTCAAGATTTCACGTGTGTAGTTTTTGAGCCAAACTCATTAATATTTCATGAGTAATAATTCCTTAGAAACTATCTCTCTATAAACATGACCACTACACTCTTTGCATTTAGGTGATGTTCATTGGGGTGAAACATCAAAACTTCCCACAAAGTTACCCATCCTAATACTACTCCACTTAGGTGCACTTAACAATAAAATTTCCCTTAAACATTTACAAGATATTTAAATAACATATAGGAATAAAACAAATAATAAAAATTTCATTTAAGATGGATTGAATTTGAAAGGGATCCATCAGTAAAGTTTCATCGAGTCTATAAAGAACACATGGAATCTAGTAATAAAGTATCATTTAGTCTTCAAAACAACTCACCTTGGACTTTAATGCATAGATTTATCCTTCTAACATATAAATCGTTCAATGATAAAATTGAATGGTACAATTCTGAAATGCGATTAAACATGGCAACTTACTACCTACAATCTTGTATTGCTCATCTATTATAGAGGATCGACTCATCTAACGAGTATCTACAATTTAATTAACCAGAACTCTCCTCCGTCCTCTTCCTTATTCGTAATACAAATTCCAGAACCCGATCGGGAGAGGGAAGGACTTTCTTGACGCTCTCCCTTTCCATACATCTCTTAACCCATGCATCAAACAATGGAAATTCACTCTCAAACGGTGTCCTGAAATTCCCAATAGTTTCATAAGCATGGAACAAAGAAGCAAAAGGAATGATGGTAATATCTAGGAACCTAAAATCCTTTCCACCGAAGAAAGGTAGGGATCCCCCTGCCGACATCTCTTTCAATGCGCCTTCCAAAAATTGAAAGTTCTCCAACGTGTCACGCTTTGCTTTCTCCTGAGCCTCGTCTTTCGACCACAGTATACGAGAACCCGAGTCACAAAACTACAACCACAGAAGATTTTTGTTAGACAATGATCCCATGAAACAGCTAACACAACATTCTAAACAAGCCGTTCCAAACTTCAACGGCCTGAAATGCATTAAATAACTTAAATACCTATACCCACGAGAATAGGGGAATGCCTTACCTTCTTATCTGTGAAGTCGGCCCAGAAGTGGGCAAGGGGACGATCGTATGTCTTGGAGGGTAAAAACTGGTTGGAATCCCAAGCCTCATCAATAGACTTCACAGATAAGAAGGTAAGAAAATGCTTTTTGTTAAAGAGCTGGTGCCATGTTGTTGAGTCAATGCACAGAGTTGTTTACATGTGGAACCCATTTCCACTGTAAACAACTAATATGTTGATGGTAGACATGAATTTTCCATAGTCCATGCAATTGGCGGAAGGTGTTTTTAAATTTAACTATGTATGTTTTTCTCATCAACATTTCAGAGTGATCCATCCTCATTCATGTGATGAATCATTATATGTTGATTCCAAGACACCAACTCTTTAAACTCTTCAATAAAGAAACACTAACCTCTTTCTCTATTTCTTTTTTATTTTTCTCTCCTCACCTCATGCCCTTCATTTTTGTGCCTTTCTTCACCTCATTGAGTATGAATCCGAAACATTGGAACAAAAACATACATAGTTGAATCTAGAAACACTCTCGAATTTAAGCTAAAAAAGATTTAAAACTATTTTGCATTTCATTATTTTGTTGTATTTTGTTAGGATCGACTTGGGCGATGAAGTGGTTCTGAAGGGCATCTCCATGTATATGAGCAAGGTCGCCTACACCCCAGTCTTGACACTCGTAAATGGTGACATATGTCTAGAGAATAGCTTGGACCCCAGATATGTAACGGGCAATGTTCTCTTGTGCCTGGACAGCCCTGACGTGAGTGTGTATAGTCGTATGCGTGTGGCCAAGAACACCGGAGCAATCGCTGCCATTAAACTTGTGCTCTCTTTAGTGTATGGTTATTATCAAAAGGGTTGAACCCTGTGTATATTTGGTGTTACCTTGTGTTGCATTATTTTATTGTTTCATTTAATGTTTTATCACTATATTCTTAATTGGATTTGATCATTTTGGTTAATGTTTTCATTGTGTTATTCACTTGGTTTATCAACCTGTTAATTATTTACAAGGAAGAAAAGGAATACACCCATGTCATTAAATCCCATCACAACTAAGTATCTTTTCTCTCAATGGGGGTTATAATTCATAGGCATGGTAAACCCTCCCTCTAGCACAAGCCATATGTGCATCTTGATAGTGTAATATCAAAAATTGCATACACTTGTAATTTTCATGCTATGTTTTGCACTCATTTTAGTACATCCACTCTCATGACATATTTTTAGGATCATTTTAGTTCATCCTTAGCTTTATACCTACTCCTAATGCCATTGTTGTGTTGTGTTTTTGTAAGTTTAGCCATGTTTCATGTTTTTCCATGTGTTCCCCTATGTTCATCTTATGTGTCAAGTTCCCATTCTATGAAGTTCTTAATTGCATTGTACTTGGACTCTAGCATGTGAACACACTATAAAATTGTACAATGTATGTTTTCTAAACTATTAATGATGTTTTAGTTTCAATACATTCTTCTGTAACAGAACTTGTATGCCCAATTTTAGAAGTTGAATAGTCAACTTTGCATGTTTTAATGTCCATTGGGCTTCCCTCTCATTCTTTCAAGATCAAATGCACATTATATCATGTAAATTTGAATACTCTTGGGCTCCTTCCATTTTTTTACAATATTATCATTGATTCTATAACACATTGCATCATTCCAACGTCCTTCTACACCTCCTTGGTCATGTGAGCATCTTCGATTGTAATTTTGAATATTGGTTTTCTATTCTTAACTCCTCTCTTTGTATACTATCTAGTATTTCTTTATTTCCTTTTGGCATTGTGGAGCTATCACCTCCTTTCTCCTACCACCACACACACTAGTTTATCAATCCTTGTAGATCTATGATTCGATATTCATAGCTTTATTTTAGCATTGTGTTCTTAGGTCTAGATGTCCTGATCCCATTATGGATCAGAACAGGTACTTTCTTGTGCACAGGATTCATTTGCAGGAGGAGGTCACTCTTTTTGTAGGGCATGTCCTCTTCTTGGCATTCATACTTCACACCTTTCTCTTCCAGACCAATCAAGACGCTGTTGCTGAAGGGACTTATCCACATGTTGAAAACCTTCACTTGCTCCATCTCAAGCAAACCCAAAACCTAAAGTTCACATAGCCGTAGATAATCTCACACAAACACCAAAGTTTAATCAGTTGTAGATAATCACGCACAAAACCCAAAGTTGTTTTTTGTTGATGTTATAATGAAATGGCATGGAGTGTAGGAATATATATATATATATATATATATAAGAAAATCAATGATGGTATATTTCAGAGGGTAAGGCAGACTAACCACCATAAAGATACTGATGTATCCAAGTTGGAGAAGCTGCTAAGCATTGTACTGGCGTAGGCCCTTACGTAACATGAGCACTAATTAATTGTCCCTAGATATTTTACCCTGTTAAAAGGAAAGAGGGTCAAATTCGGTGGCTATCAAGAATATTGTGGTTAGTAACTACACATTCATGGATTCAATTAAAAAAAATACAGAAAGAGTACACATTCATTGGCGGCAACGTAATATAAAATGCAACGTAAAAGAAGAAAAAGTTTACTTGACTCATTTCAATAGTTGTGAGGGTGGTTGATATATTTTGAATCCAGAAGTAGAACATACTGTAATTAATATCTAAATATAATAAAAATATGAAGAAATATATAGTAAAGTGTCAATCATAGTTTAACATAATATATGTCATTAGTAAGCAAAATGTGTACAACTACTTATCATCAAAAAGTAGTCAAAATCTAGCAAGTCACATGAGACATAAGTCAATCTAGTTTATTGCAAGCTTCACAACCCTTGCTAAACACAAAGAAGTGAGTTCATATAGGTTTACTAGATCTTTCATGTTTGTATGGGAGATTTCAAACCCAAGGTTTGATCCTACGAACAAATTCAAATCAAATGGGACTCTTGGCTTTGAAAGGGCCCCATGAACTTACAACCTTGAAATCCTCGAATGTGACAAAGTGAGCAAACTACGACTTAGTGTCTCTTTAACAAGTCTCCCAACCACTTAGCCCTTGGAGTATTTCAATAAGCTCATATGCACACAAGGAATTAAAATTGAGTCTAAAAGAAGCTTGGGTCCATAAACAACATGGGTTTGAAAGTAAGATGAACTTGGCAAATCTGGGAATCTCCGCAGCCTTCAACTACCAATGATATACTCACGAGAAAGACAACTCATATGTTTCCCTTAGGAAGAGGTGGAGGATCATCGAAACATTATGATAGCCTTTTATTTCTAGCCACTTCAAAAAATGATGTGCTCCAAGCCTTTCTTAAAAACACTTTGTACCCTACTTTTTATTGCCAAATTTTTACAATGTTTGTGTTTCATTTATATTTCATGTCTATTTACATAGTGCGCTCATTATGAACAAATACCCATTGGTGTGTTCGTTGCATAGTAATTGTGGTTGCTAGTATTATAACTTTTAGAAAAAAAAATATTGGTGAAGCCAACCGCGAACCCAAGATCCTCTAAAATTTCCAAGTGAAATTAGCACATGAATGTTTGCTCTTAGCCAAGTTGTGTAAAAAAAGTTAACTAGGTCAATTATACCTTCCTATAGCATAACCAAACTATTCTATTCACAATTCATGTAGCCACCCATGGTTTGGCATAAACACCAACTGAGTTAACAAGATTCTAGATAAGTATCATGATCCCTTATGGGAGGCAAAGTGATGCTATGTAGAACTTTGATTTATAGTTCTTGTTGTATGGGAGAACTAACAATGAGATCAACAACACAATGTAGGTATCTCTCTTCATCTTTTTCTCCATCTAATAAATCTAACAAAGTGTAGAATAATATTCAACTATAGTTTTTGAAACATCTATTTAGAATTTCAAATTGTACACATAATTATATATATTTGGACAATTGGTAATTGGCCTTATTAACTATAAATATTGCTACAGTAGATCTCTTTTGCTCATTTATTTCCTACCTTGAATCTATTTTAGTAGATAAGGTATCCATGAAAATACAAAACAAAGCTTTGATATGCAACCCACTTTTGCATACTATTTCTACCATCCACATATATAACTATTCTTTAGTTCTTAAATATTTACTAATTAATGTTATTAGAACTGTGATCGTTGATTATATTGAATTGTAAATACATGTCTACCAAAACCACCACAAGTACATGTCAAACAAAATGCCTTATCCTTTATGATTTGATAGACAAACATACCTTATTCCTAAGCTCCCTTTTTTATTCAATTTGGAAAATGGTGTGGGGTCTAGCATCATACATTTCCATCACATTTGCTTGAAAGTTAATAAAAATTTGAAAAATATAAGTGAAAATAAATAATTAAATCAAAAGAATGGGTAGCACAACCTCCTCTAAAAGATGGGCATGAAATCGCATCAAACACAAACTAAAACATAACTTGCCAGCTAAAAATTCCACCAACTATACGCTGAAACAATGCAAAGATGGCACAAGACTAGTGTATATAGACACAATCAAGATCAATTTCTTCCAATGACTGACAAGTTGAATAATCATACCCATAAGAAACCAAAGAAATCAAAGATAATTTGAAACACAAAATATATACATATTTCCCATAATTAAATTATTTGGTAGACAATATAGTTTTTGATTTTTAATCCAAAAGTCATTTGTATTTGCATGTTTGGGACATGCACTCTAGTATGTGGGAATTAATTATGAAGTGATAAATCACAAAACTTGTTTGGAAACCCTCCTTCCTTCAAGTCATCTTGGAAAATAATGACTCAATAGATAGAGTATAAATATAACATATTGTATTTTTGAATTTCTCCTTCCTATTTTATCCACGTAGTGAAATTTCTTTAGGTAAAGTCTCCCTTCTTGTGAACAATAAATCTTGGAAATTTAATCCATGTACCATAAAAGATAAATAAAACTATACACATAATTTCTAGTCCTTCTAAGGATCATTTGTTTTTTTGCTTTACTATTTCTTCCATTATAGTAAGGAGTCCCACCTAATGCTTCATTTAAAAAGATGTTTTGCTAATTTTCATATTGTTTTATTACAATACATTTCACATTGGAAAATGTTGATTAAAAAAATGCGAGATGTTTATCATTGATTTAAGCATCAATCAACATTATGGAAATGCCTTCTACAATATCCTTCCTTGATAGCATGTTAAGCAAAACAATCCAATCTTTGAACTTATACAATGAAATTAAAGGAATTCAACGCCTAAATATTAAGTGCAAAGTGACAAGAAAAGGCCCTAACAAAGTTTCAAACAAACACAATTGGTAGGCATTAACTCAAATTACACAACATTACCAACATCCTTCTTTCCTATGTGAAAATGGGAGCTTTGGAATAGGATATGGGCATCCATTAATATATAAAAGATCTAGACAAAATTTGTTAGATGTTGTAGTTAAAACTACCCTTATAGAAGTGTAAGCAAAATGTGGAAGCATATATGTAACCTGCATGAAAGATGTTTGACTAATGCCTTTAAGATGCGTGACATCATGGTCTGTAATGGTTGTAAGGAAGCTAAGGTAGTGGAACAACTTCCTACACTAATCTTAAGAGGAGGATAATGCAAAACTTTATAGATCTTTAACAGTTACAAAAACATAAATAGAAATAAACATAAATATCATGCATACCACAACACCATGAATTACGTGGGGAAAAGCCTTTCAGGAGAAAAACCCCGCTCTCAAAAAGCTGGACAATATATTATTCAGAAATTACATAGATTACAATATACTTGTAGAGAAAGCTTCACACAAGAGTATCACCATCGGAGATCTAGAGACAAGTGTTTAATGTTTTAAGGTGCAGAATTAGTGAAAGATTTGAGACAACTAATTCACCCCCCTCTTAGTTGTCTGGTTCATTTCAATAGTTAGTATGCACAAGACAATTGAGGGGGGGGTCGAATCAGTTGTACATTAAACCATTAAGCCCTCAATGCTATTTGAATCTTCAAACTCTTATAGTGCATTAGGAGAATGTAAACATATGAGACATCAATGCAAGCACATTAAAACACATAATAACATCAGATTTACATGGAAAACCCAAGAAGGGAAAAACCACGATGAGGATTAACTCACACATATATGAATAGAAACACCAAATACAAATAGGCTCACTACCAAGGGATCACTACCCAAAAGAAAGGGTCACTATCAAAAGGAATCATTGTCCAGAAGAGAGAAGAATAGAATAAGATTGTTACAAAGAGATTCACTATCTCAAAGCAATAGAACAAATCGACCACAATTTTATGCCATCCACAACCTTTGGCTCACTTCCTCCAGCAACTTCAAGCAAACTGAAATGTAGACACCTACTAACTACATCTGGAAGTCATAAGAATTTAAGCTCACACTCAATTCACTATGCTTCATTCACATTCGCATCATCTTCTCTACCTTGCTCCACTCAAACTTCACCTTGCATTTATATCATTCACGACCTAAAACAATCTCAATTAGGTCAGTCTTAATAAAACGTGTGCACCTCAAACGTGTAAAATAGGTTGGCTCCAAACACTTCCATGGTGGAAAGAAGAGAAGGTGAACCACGCTAAGGGTTAACTAGGAACTAAATCTATATCACCGTGCTTCTCATCACATCCATAATCCATGAGGTACCTCTGTAAATAGTGCTAGTAGGCCAGGTCAGCCAAACCTTAACTAACACAATAAGCCATCACCTACATGCTTCTCCAAGTCAAAAAGGATCATGTGGACCACAATGAAACACTCTACAACATCCACACATCTTTCCATAATATTCAGCAACATCAAAGAATTTTGCAACACTATCACAACCACATGAGAAAAAGAATGTCTTCATTCTACACATTAGGATGCACTCCTACTGAAATCCAACATAAGAACTGATCTTGTGGAGCAATCCAATACTTGAAACCTCAAGGGAAAGTAGATACAAATAGTATAAGAACATTCCCAAATCCACAGGGTAGGAAACCTTGATGTGAAGAAATGCGGAGCAATCTTATTTCTCCCAGACAACCTTCTTCACAGGTAGACACTCTATCAAAGCTCATCTTCCACTACTGCCCAATCTGGAATTTGAAACTTTGGATATAACACCTCTTAACACCTTTGATCATCACTTCCAAACCACACAGGCATACCTTCAAGCAAGAATAAATGTGGAGCACAACACTGAGCATACCTCGGTCACACTACACACCTTATTATTTAAATTTTCTCAAAAGCACTTGAAAACAAAGTGAACCATATTCTAGAGGTTGACATCAATGACAACACTAGCCAGATTCCAACAATCTCCCCCTTTTTCATTGATGGAAACACCAACTTTCCAAAAAGCCATCAACAACAAAAGCAGCCAATTAGTAGGCACATACTCCAATTTTACCTCATTCTCTGTAACATTCTCTCTTAGAAAGTGATCCCAGATTGAAATATGCTTTGTTCTTGAATTCACTACTTGATTCTTTGAAATAATGATATCACTTGTATTATCACATAAAATAGGAATAGGTTCATCACATAATACTTTGATATCCTTCAATGTTTGCTTCATCCACAGCACCTGTGTGTAGCAAGATACTGCTACAGTGTACTCTATCTCCACAATAGATAATGACACTAAATCATGTTTCTTACTCAACCATGGGACTAGTCTACTTTTAAGAAAGAAAGCACCACCACTTGTACTTCTTCTATCATCTGTACATCCTGCCCAATCTGCATCTATATATGCACTCAAAGAAAAATCAATATCCTTGGGATACCATAAGATAAAATTTAGAGTGCCTTTAAGGTATCTAAATATCCTTTTTACTGCTGTAACACGTGATTTTTTGGGATCTGCTTGAAATCTAGCCACAAGGCAAACTGTATGCATGATATCCAGTCTAGTAGTAGTTAGGTATAATAGTCCACCAATCATTGATTTGTGCTTGCCCTGATTAGCCTTAGGAGATTCATCATTTTTTCTTAACTTACAACTAGTAGTCATGGGAGTACATACTAGTTTGGAGTCTTCCATTCCAAACTTCTTCAAAATTTCCTTAACATACTTTGATTGTGAAATGAAAATACCTTTTTCTGATTGACTAATTTGTAATCCAAGAAATAAATTCATTTCCCCACACATTGACATTTCAAATTATTTTGACATCTCTTCTACAAATCTCTTGCACATACCTTCATTTCCTCCAAAGATTATATCATCAACATATACCTCTACAATCAGAATTTAATCTTCTTAAAGTTTGAAGTACAAATTGCTATCTGCAGTGCCCTTTTTGAATCCTTGATGTAGTAGGTATCTATCCAATCTTACATACCAAGCTCTTGGATCTTGTTTGAGTCCATACAAAATCTTCTTCAATCTATAGACCATATTTGGATCATCTGATAACTAAAATCCTTTTGGTTGTTTAATGTATACCTCTTCTTCCAATTCTCCATTCAAGAATGCATATTTCACATCCATCTGATAAACTTTGAAGTCCTTATGAGCTGCAAAGGCTAGGAACATTCTAATGGCCTCCATTCTTGCCACTAGAGCATATGTTTCCTCAAAATCTATTCCTTCCACTTGTGAGTAGCCTTTACACACAAGTCCAGCCTTATTTATGACTACTTCTCCATTCTCATTTAATTTGTGTTCGAAAACCCATTTAGTTCCTATCATAGTTTTGTCTGCTAGTCTTGGGACAACTTCCCAAGTCTAATTTTTCTCAATCTGTATCAATTCTTCTTCCATAGCTTTGATGCACTGTTCATCTTTGCATGCCTCTGTTACAATTTTAGGTTCTATTTTAGACAATAAACACCAATTTAATTGTTCATCTACCATAGCAATTTTCCTTCTTTTTAATACACCTTTGTTCTTATCTCCAATGATCTGATCTTAAGAATGATTCTTATGCACATACTTGGGAGTCTTAGGAACCCTTTCCGGAGCATCTTCTTCATCAACTCACATCTCCTTATCCTTTTCTTCTTCTCTTTCTTCTTCTCTACAAGGAAGCTCATTAGATTTATATCCTTCTATCAGCTCTGAGATTTGATGTGGTTCTTCATCCACTTTGACATTTGCACTTTCAGCTAACTTCTTTAGCCTCTTGTTGTAGCACATGTAAGCCTTGCTCTTTATAGAATATCCAAGGAAGATTCATTCATTTGATCTTGTATCAAACTTTCCCAAGTTTTTTTCATCTCTCCTAATGTAGCACTTACTTCCAAACACTCTATTTAGTATTTTATAGTAGGAGTCCTTACATACCATAGTTCATATGGAGTATTTGAACTGTTGACCCTTGCCAGCACTCTATTTTATATGTAGACTACAGTGTGAATGGCTTCTCTCCAATTTATATTTGGTATATTTTCTTCTTTTAATAGTGTCCTTGCTACTTCTTGAACTGTCCTATTCTTCCTCTCCATAAATCCATTTTGCCGAGGAGTCCTAGGGACTGAAAAAATCCTTTTTATTCCATGATCTTCACAAAAGCAGTTAAACTCATTGGAGGTGAACTCACCACCTCTATCAGACCTCAAGCATTTTATTTTTAAATCTATTTCATTTTCAACCAAAACTTTAAATTCTTTAAACTTATCTAGATCTTCTAATTTTTCTTTGAGAAAGGTTACCCAAGTTATTCTAGAAAAATCATTAATCAAGAACATGAAATACATGTCACCTTGAAAAATTCCTATTCTTCTAGGTTCACATAGATCTGTATGTACCAAATCCAAGGGTCCTATGGTAGAACACTCTTTGATTTTGAAATTAATCCTTTTTTGCTTCCCAATCTGACATTCCTTCCAAATTGCATTGATAGGCTTTGTAATTCTTGGTAGATCTCTCATAGCTTGAGTAGAACTGATCCTCACTAGGTTGTAAAATTGATGTGACACATTCTTCTATGCCATAGCCAACTTTCAATAATCTGAGTCATAAAGCACATACCATGGGCACCTTTGAGCTGATATATATTTCCATTTGTTCTTGTTCCTATAGCAACCAGAGTTCTGGGGCTTTCTTTTATGATTTCACAACTACCATCATGAAACTCAAGGTTATATCCTTTGCTACACATTTGTACTACAATTAGAAGATTATACTAGAGACCCTTGACACAGAGAACATCATTTGTATTGTGCTTGCCATCAAAACTAATTGAACCTTTTCCACAAATCTTAGCAAATGCATCATCTCCAAATTTAACAAAACCTCCATCAAACTTCTCTATCTTAACAAACTTACTTTTATCACCTTTCATATGATTTGACACATCCACTATCAATTATCTAGTAGTTTTTCTGTTCTCTTACATGAAAAGTAGTTACCAACTCTCCTTTGATATTGTGCCCTATTTTTGGAGCAATTTCCTTCACACATCTTTTAGATTCAGTAGAATTAGTTCCAACATTCAACGCCGTGAACAAGAATTCATTACTTTCATCATCCAGATAGTTAGACTCATCATTGGATATGCTAGCATCTTCTTTCACATAATAACTCTTCTTGATTGATTTACCTTTGTTATCCTTGTATCTGTCATTTGAATTTTTGACCTATTTTTTCATAGCTAAAACATTTGAAGGGTAACTTACCTCTATATTTTCTAGAGCCTTTTTCTTACTAAATTTGCTTCTACTTCATCAAAAATTTCTAGATCTGACTCATCATTCTTTTCTATTTTGCTAGCCTTAAAAGTAGTCTCATTTTGTGAACCATCTTGATGAAACTCTCTTAATTCAAAATTAGCTAAGGTACCAAACAATTGCTCCCTAGTGTAATTATCCAAATTATGAACTTCTTCAATAAAAGAAACTTTATCACTATAAGCTTTTGGAAGAGTTCTTAGTACCTTCTTTACCACTTGACTTTCATCTAGCTTCCCACCTAGACCATTGATGTAATTGACAAACTCATTGACTCTTTGCATGTATCTTACAATATTTTCATCCCTTGACATCCTTAGGGTTTCAATCCTGGTCTTCAAATCCTACATCTTTGCTTTCTTGACCTTGTCATCTCCATCATAGATACTTTCCAGCTTCTTCCAGATCTCATGAGTAGTTTTGTAGCTCATTACCTTCACTAATTCAGAATCAAAAAGATTGTTCAGAAGAGCACTCCCTTTCTTACCATTGTACTCATATTATTTAATCTCATCTTCATCCTTTGGACAATTTGTAGGTATGGTATATTTTTTCACAACTAACTTCCATATGCCATATCCTAATGAGACAAGAAAGTTTTCCATTGTAGTCTTCCAAAAAGCATAATTTGTTCCATGAAATAAGGGAAAGTTAATACTTTTCCTGTGCACCAGCCGGATCTACCTCAAGTGGTTAAGCTTCTTCACAAATCTTGGCTCTAAAACCAATTGTTCGTATGCACAGGACAACTAAGAGGGGGGATGAATCCGTTGTAAATTAAACCATTAAACCCTTAATGCTATTGAATCTTCAAACTCTTATAGTGAATTAACATAATGTAAACATATGAGACATCAATGCAAGAATATGCAAACACATAAGATTTAAGTGGAAAACCCAAGAAGGGAAAAACCACAGTGAGGATTAACTCACATATATATGAACAGAAACACTGAATACAAATATACTCACTACCCAAAAGAAAGTCTCACTACCATAAGGACTCATTGTCCAGAAGAGAGAAGGATAGAAGAAGATTGTTACAAAGAGATTCACTATCTCAAAGCAATAGAAGAAATCAATCACTGCAATTTTATGTCATCCAAAACCTTTGGCTCACTTCCTTCAGCAACTTCAAGCAAACTGACATGTAGACACCTTCTACTCACTGCATCTGGAAGTAACAAGCATTTAAGCTCACACTCAATTCACTACCCTTGATTCACATTTGCATCATCTTCTCTACCTTTCTCCACTCAAACTTCACCTTGCATTTATATCATTCACAACCTAAAACAACCTCAATTAGGTCAGCCTTAATGAAACATGTGCACCTCAAATGTGCAACCTCAAAATAGGCCAGCTGGTGCAGGAGCACCTACCTGACAGCTGGTCTTGATAAGGCAGTTAGTAGTTTTAGGTCTTGTTTATGTTTCCAAGAAGGTCTGTTAAGACCAAATGCATGTAATAAGGTCACGCTGATCATGATAAGATCATGCTGACCAGGCTTTTGCTATTTTTAGTTAGTTGGTTATAACAGCTGTCATGCGGTAGGGTCCGGTTGGATCTCCCAGCCGCTTGGAGAGTTCCCAGCCGCTTGGAGTTGGGTCAGTAGTACTCGTAGGAAAATCTATTTAAGCTTGAGATTGGTTGATATTGCATAGACAGATTGATATCATCAATCGAGCTAGGTTGCAGAGAGTGAGACTGAGAGAGAGATTGATCATTGTATTGCATCTTTTGAAATCAAATAAAGTGATCCTGTTTGTGTTCTTTCTCTGGTTGGATTCCATTGTTAAATCGATTTGCTGGTTTGAGAGGTTTCATGGATTTACTGATCCATTCCACCGGTTGATCCGTCTGATCAGTGGAATGGTAATGTACAGTAGGTTAGGTTGTAGTTTGTTTGTTTGCATGCAGGTGTGCACGATCGCGGTTGACAGATGTTGAAGACCCTAGCATGGGTATGTGCTAGGTCGAGCTGATAAGATAGAGTGTGGAAGATCACCCTGAGGTTGGATCGGGTCGTCCCTGGAGGATCGGCGAAGTGAAATTTCGCTAAGGCTGGAAATTGGTCAAGACGGCATCATCAGGATATTTTCTGCAAATATCCTGCAGTCGGGTTAGGCATCGTCATCCAGACAAGTGGAGGAGATGAGCATGATGTTGTCGATTGCATGAAGTGCAAGTGCGTCGGGGTGATCATCATCAGGAGGAGCCGAGGAGGAGCGTATCGGCATTAGGATCATCTCTCGGGAGAGCCCATCATCCGCATATCGCTAACAGATGCGGGAGTGAAAGTTTGATTTTTTTGACTAAGTGTTGAAGAGGTCATCAGGATATTGGGTGACGTCATCGTCATCAGGATATGACATCATCGTCATCAGGATATTGAGATATCCCCCTATGCGAGTTTATCCTGCCGTTGTTAAGTGCTTGGGTATCGGCAGAAGGCTGTACTAACATCATCAGGAGGTTTCGAGAGAACCGGATAAACCATATCATGATGCTGTTGTTTGTATCGTCAGCTAGCGGAGTATCGAAGGGAAGGTGCTGAAGTGGTCGTCATCAGGATATTTGGAGCAACCGGATATTTGATATCCTGCTGACGAAGGTGGTGTCGCATATCATGATGATGCCGCTAGTGTTTGGAGCCCGATGAACAGTGCAACAGGAGGATGTTTGTGCCCGTTGAGTATCATGATGATGATAGGCGACAGGCGGAGGAGGTGAACAGTAGTCGGTAGGAGGATAATCGTGATTGTCTGAAATATGATGATGATGGCGAAGATGATGATGATGAGGTTGGGCTGCAGACATCCATGCTATATGCGAAGGTTATAGTGTGGATGCCTCTGCATCATAGTGGTATCAGAGCTTAGCAAAAGGTCTGGGCTGTTGTGTGTTGATTCTGTCACCAAAAGGGCAGAGGTAGAGTTGAATTGTGTGTTGTGTGTTGATTGAGAGGTTGACAAAATGCCTCCGAAAGGTAGTGGTACTGCAAGGGAATTACAGGAAATGAAGGAGAAACATGCTAGAGAGATGAGGAAGATGAAGGAGCTTGCTGAAGTACTTCAAGCCAGGCTGACAGCCCTGGAAAAGAACAAAAAGAGGGAAGTGGAAGACAGTGAGTCTGAAGAAGATGAAGATACTGTTGAAGAGTATGAAGAGGTAGCTGAAGATCTGGATGCTGAAGACCAGAGATTGGCAAAACTGTTAAAGGCAGTGCAGAGTGAAAAACCTAAGGTAAAGGTTGATGTTACCAAATATACTGGAAGCTTGAATGAAGATGAGTTGTTGGATTGGATTGCTGCACTGGATAATCACTTTGAATGTGAAGATGTTGCTGAGGATCAGAAGGTAAAGATTGCAAAGACCAAGTTAGGAGGTCATGCTTTGGTATGGTGGGATTATGTACAATCTAAGAGAAGGAAACAAGGGAAGTCAAAGATCACTTCATGGGATAAGATGGTAGCAAGGATCAAGGGTAAATTCTTGCCAAGGGATTATGAAATCCAGATGTTTAAGAAGCTGCAATTCTTAAAGCAGAAGGAAAGGGATGTGAAGACATATACAGAAGAGTTTTATAAGTTGAGTATGAGATCTGGTCATCATGAGAATGAGGTAGAAAAGGTGGCTAGGTACTTGGCTGGTTTGAGATTTAACATACAGGATGAGTTAGTTTTAGCTAACCCTAAGAATGTGGAGGATTGTTATCAAATGGCAATCAGGATTGAAGAAAAGATGAATAGAGGACATGATAAGTCCATGAGAGGAAAAGGAAATCATAGGGGAAGAGGAGCATCCCCTACACAAAAGCAAACAAATGAGGGTCAAGAAGACACTGGTAAAGGACAGGGACAGTCTGATTTCAGAGGTGGATGGAAAGGTAATAGAGGAAGATTTGGAGGTGGTAGAGGTTCTACTACATTTTCAGGAAAATGTTACACCTGTGGTGAGTTTGGTCATCCATCTTTCAAATGTCCAGAAAACAAAGGTTCATCATCCAGAAATGATAGAACTAATGACAAGAGAGTACAACTTGTGCAAGAAGAGAAAGTAGAAGAAAGTGCACAGAGTTCAAACAGAGATCCTGATAATTGTGGATATCCAGAGAGTGGAGAATCACTGATGTTAAGGAGAATTAGTTTGCAGGCATCAAAGGCTATGATGCAAAGAAGAGCTCTTTTCAAGACCACATGTAAGAGCAAAGGTAAAGTATGTAAGGTTGTCATTGATACTGGTTCAACAGACAACATGGTATCTCAGGAGATGGTGGATAAACTGCATTTGGAAAGGATTCCACATCCACACCCTTACAAGGCATCTTGGGTGAGTGATAGTCAATCACTTTTTGTCTCTGAACAGGCATATGTGGATTTCGAGATTGGAGCATATCAGGATAGAATTTTGTGTGATATTTTGCCTATGGAATGTTGTCACCTACTGTTGGGTAGACCATGGCAATTTGACAGAAGGGTACTGTATGATGGGTATGCTAATACCTACACCATCAAGAAGGATGGGAAGATTATTAAGTTGATGCCATTGCAGGCAAAAGCTGCAGTACAGAAGGCAGCCCAAATCATTTTAATGGGAAAGAAGGAATTTGTGCAGATGCCTAGAGGAGCAGGCATAAAGGCAGTTCAGGACACTGCAGGGACAGGAGTTGTCACAGACAACAAGCTGAAGAACGTTTCAGTTGTGACTGACAGAGGTCAGCAGCAGGTTCAGAAACAGGGGTGCAACCAACCATCAGTTGAGAGGAATGACAAGGATGTTGTCATAGTTGGGACTATTGCTTGTCCTATAAAGATTGACAGGCAGATAGAGTTGAACATTTCAGCAGTTCAAGAGGTAGTTCAGACAACCTGACAAACATAGGGTATGTGAGAAAAAGGCCTACATCAACAGGCATGAGGATTTACTTGCCAGAAAGCAAGTTACAGTTCAGAAGTCTTGGAGCAGCCAAGAGACAGCAGCAGACAAAGCTGGAGCAGGTCAGACTATTGACAAAGCAAAGTGTAAAGGTGGAGGACTTCCACATACTAAACTCATGGGACATGAGTTCTTTTCTGTTGGGGAGTATGGTGCAGGAGCACCTACTTGACAGCTGGTCTTGATAAGGCAGTTAGTAGTTTTAGGTCTTGTTTATGTTTCCAAGAAGGTCTGTTAAGACCAAATGCATGTAATAAGGTCACGCTGATCATGATAAGATCATGCTGACCAGGCTTTTGCTATTTTTAGTTAGTTGGTTATAACAGCTGTCATGCGGTAGGGTCCGGTTGGATCTCCCAGCCGCTTGGAGAGTTCCCAGCCGCTTGGAGTCGGGTCTGTAGTACTCGTAGGAAAATCTATTTAAGCTTGAGATCGGTTGATATTGCATAGACAGATTGATATCATCGATCGAGCTAGGTTGCAGAGAGTGAGACTGAGAGAGAGATTGATCATTGTATTGCATCTTTTGAAATCAAATAAAGTGATCCTGTTTGTGTTCTTTCTCTGGTTGGATTCCATTGTTAAATCGATTTGCTGGTTTGAGAGGTTTCATGGATTTACTGATCCATTCCACCGGTTGATCCGTCTGATCGGTGGAATGGTAATGTACAGTAGGTTAGGTTGTAGTTTGTTTGTTTGCATGCAGGTGTGTAGGATCGCGGTCGACAGATGTTGAAGACCCTAGCATGGGTATGTGCTAGGTCGAGCTGATAAGATAGAGTGTGGAAGATCACCTTGAGGTTGGATCGGGTCGTCCCTGGAGGATCGGCGAAGTGAAATTTCGCTAAGGCTGGAAATTGGTCAAGACGGCATCATCAGGATATTTTCTGCAAATATCCTGCAGTCGGGTTAGGCATCGTCATCCAGACAAGTGGAGGAGATGAGCATGATGTTGTCGATTGCATGAAGTGCAAGTGCGTCGGGGTGATCATCATCAGGAGGAGCCGAGGAGGAGCGTATCGGCATCAGGATCATCTCTCCGGAGAGCCCATCATCTGCATATCGCTAACAGATGCGGGAGTGAAAGTTCGTTTTTTTGACTAAGTGTTGAAGAGGTCATCAGGATATTGGGTGACGTCATCGTCATCAGGATATGACGTCATCATCATCAGGATATTGAGATATCCCCCTATGCGAGTTTATCCTACCGTTGTTAAGTGCTTGGGTATCGGCAGAAGGCTGTACTAACATCATCAGGAGGTTTCGAGAGAACCGGATAAACCATATCATGATGCTGTTGTTTGTATCGTCGGCTAGCGGAGCATCGAAGGGAAGGTGCTGAAGTGGTCGTCATCAGGATATTTGGAGCAACCGGATATTTGATATCCTGCTGACGAAGGTGGTGTCGCATATCATGATGATGCCGCTAGTGTTCGGAGCCCGATGAACAGTGCAACAAGAGGATGTTTGCACCCGTTGAGTATCATGATGATGATAGGCGACAGGCGGAGGAGGTGAACAGTAGTCAGTAGGAGGATAATCGTGATTGTCCAAAATATGATGATGATGGTGAAGATGATGATGATGAGGTTGGGCTGCAGACATCCATGCTATATGCGAAGGTTATAGTGTGGATGCCTCTGCATCACCAGCACCAAACACTGTCGTAGTGGAAAGAAGAGAAGGTGGACCATACCGAGGGTTATGCAAGACCTAAATCTATATCACCATGCTGCTCATCACATCCACAATCCATGAGGTACCTCCAGAAAAATTTCTAGTAGGCCAGGTCGACCAAACCTGAACTAAGACAATAAGCCATCACCTACAAGCCTCTCCAAGTCCAAAAGCATCATGCGTACCACAAAGAAACACTCTACAACATCCACACATCTTTCCAAAATATTCAACAACATCAAAAACTTCTTTAACATTGCCGCAACCACCTGAAACAAAGAATGTCTTCATTCTGCACATTAGGATGCACTCCTATTGAACTCCAACATAAGAATTGATGTTGCAGAGCAATCCAATACTTTAAACCTCAAGGGAAAGTAGATACAAATAGTATAAGACCTTTCCTAGATCTGTAGGTCAAGAAACCTTAATGTGGAGAAGTGCAAAACAATCTCATTTCTCCTAGGTAACCTTCTTCACAGGCAGACACTGTATCAAAGCTCATCTTCCACTGTCGCCTGATCTAGAATCTAAAACTCTGGATATAACACCTCTTAACACCTCTAATCATCACTTCCAAACCACACAGGCATACCTTCAAGCAAGAACAAATTCAGAGCACAACACTGACCATACCTCTATCACACTACACACCTTATTATTCAAATTTTCTCAAAAGCACTTAAAAACCATGTGAACTATCTACTAGAGGTTGACATCAATGACAACACCAGCTGAATTCCAACAAGAGACATGTCCAATGTTCTTTGTCCAACCTTGATAGGAAGAGTCAAGGCAACAAGAGTTGTACAAATAGACCCATCATGTGTTCTAATCGAGTTTTTGGATCTATTGTATTTATCTGAATTTAATTCATGCATAAAGAGGAATTCTACAGTCACTAAATTGACCATGCACACATGATCAATGAGTACTCCCCTTGTGGGTTTGTCATTAATCCTGACAATGATGTAGAGAGGTCCCTCATGTGCTTGAATGGAAGAATCATGAGGTGTGAAAGAGATAATAGGTTTAGGTTCTGCCCGCTCTCGACAAGGGTGAGCATCCACTATACAAACAATGCTATCAAAGTCTCTATGTTGATGACTGGATGATGCAGAATTAGGTGTTGCTTTAATGTGTGTTTCTATAATGTTTTCTTGATGATGGGGTAATGGATTTGTGTATATTTGCAAATTATGGTTTGGAGGAGAAACCAACTTATTCCCTTTGTCATTTTTACCTACTACTTGGATAACATTAAAGTCAATGAGGTCTTGAACTTCATGTTTAAGACACATACATCATTTTGTGTCATGGCTAGGGCTACGATGAAATTGGAAAAAAGATTTTTCATCAAAAGAAGGTGATTGCACCTTAGTAGCATCAATCTATCAAATTGGTAGAAGTTTGATGAGGTTATTCTTTAGAACTTACAATATTACTGAATGAAGAGATTTTGAAAGTTTTGAAAAATGTGGCATTTTTGGTTTTAACTTATAAGGGGTTTGAGAATGAGGTGTTGCATCCACTACTTGTGTGTAAATGTTGGTTGATGATGAATTCATTTTTATGGAATTTTTTGTTTTTCTTTTTGAATGAATGATAATGTGGGGCAATGACTTTGAATTTACCAATGGGAGTCAATGAGGTAGTGTCATCATATTGACTAACCAATAATTGGTAATCATGGAGAGTTGTGAAAAGATGTGTAAAAGAGCTATAATGCATCAACAAAATCTTATCATGGATGTGAGGTTGCAAGTTTCCAATGAAAATTCGATGTACATTGACCTCTGGAAGAGAACAAGGTATTTGTGAGAAGAGGGCTTGGTAAAGCCCAATGAAATTGATCAATTTTCCCTTCTCTCCTTGCTTGCAATGAACCAAGTCAACCAAGGAGCCTTAAGGTCCAATGTTTGCTTGGAATTGTTGTAGAAATTAATTGATAATTTGTTGGAAAGAATTTATTGAATTCATAGGTAGAGAAAAAAAACTAATCCAAGGCCACATCTTTAAGTGATTAAGGAAATAATTTAGCTAAGATAGCATCCTCAAAGAAGAAATCACTAGACAAAGTTCTAAAGGCCAACACATGACTATTAATATGCCTCTTCCCATTATACTTCTCAAAACAAGGGGTTTCAAATTTCTTAGGAATCAACGTTTTTAGAATGGAAGAGGACAATGACTAAAGGTGTAGTAGGATGGAATTAAAGGATGAGATGGACCTTGACTCATACTAGCCATTCGTTGTTGTAAAGAGTTTACATTGTGTAAAAGATGATTAATGATGAGATCAGGTTATAGAATAGCTTGAAATTGTGTAGGATTATAATAGACAAGGCTAGGAATAGGTGATGACAATGGTGATTATACTTTTGGTAAGTGATATATAATGGAGGTTGACTGACAATAGGAGATGAGACATTTGAAATAACCTCATGGTATGTGAGGGGGGACATCACTATAGGGTAAGTGCACAAAGGTGGACCAAAATAGGGTCTTAAGATGCCACTTTTTTCTAAAATCAAGAAACATTGATGTTGGATGAGAAATTGATGATAGCTACACTCAAAATTTGAAGATGGAACAAAAACAAGAGTCGTAGTGATCTGAATCTAGTTTCTAAACAACTTTTTTTTTTCCAAACATGGTTGAGATTAAGGGGTTCAAAAAGGGGGATCACACAAATTGGTCTTTTTTTCTCAAAAAACATAACATAGTGTTTGGTGTGTTGCCCCTAAAATGTTATCTTTTTTTAGTATTTCAATAATCACTCTAGTGAGAAACTAGCTAACACCATGTAGTTTATCCCTAATATTTTTTATAATTTTTTCATGAATAATTGATTTTTTAGTAATTTTCAAAGTGGACACATCCTGAAAAATAGAAATTTGAGTGTGTTCCCCCATAAAATTTTGAAAACTAATAAAAAAAAAAAAATTTAATACATGTAGAATGGAGTCTAGTTTCTAAAAATGTAACTTATTTCAAATTTCTATGAACGGTTAAAAAAAGTCAAAAATACTAGACATTGGTTTTTGACAAAAAAATGGACACACTAACAAAATAAATTCAAGATGAAACCCTTAGTATACTCAAAATGTGAAAAAATTATATGGTTACATAGCTAACAAAGAGCTTAAGATTATGGTGGTATTTTTTTTTGAGTTTTAATTGAAAAAATTGCCATCCTGATCAGGAGCACACTCCAGATTATCTCTAGATTTTGCTAAAAATTGATAAAAACACGTTAGAGAAAGCTTAGAATAACGTGAGCGCATTATACTGAGCATGACTAGATATACACATGCCAATTGAATTTTCTTGAAAGTTTCTAAAGCCTTTTCAACAAATCCATTTTTTGCATATCTTGCAATCATTCCATTCCACTATAGAACATCTCTTTGAGGTATTACGTCATACAATTGACATGCCTTGTCTATGCTTCCACACTTTACATACATTTCTACAAGGGCAGCTACACTTCCTATCATCTCTCTCACTCTCTACTTCCCTCCCCTCTCTACGTCCTACCCTCTCTCTGAGTCTCTGCTTCCCTCCCCCTCTACCTCCTACATTCTCTCTCACTCTCTTTTTCCCTCCCCTCTCTATCTCCTACCCTCTCTCTCACTCTCTACTTCAATCCCCGGTCTACCTCCTGCCCTCTTTCTGAGTCTCTACTTCCCTCGCATCTCTACCTCCTACCTTCTCTCTCACTCCCTTCTCCCCCCCTCTCTACCTCCTACTCCTTGTCTCACTTTCTACTTCCCTCCCATGTCTACCTCCTACCCTCTCTCTCGTCTTCCCTCCCATATCTACCTCATACCCTCTCTCACTCTCTACTTCCCTCCCATCTCTACTTCCTACCCTCTCTCTCACTCTCTACTTCCCTCCCCTCTCTACCTCTCCTCATCATTCTTCCCATCCAATAAAATTTCATAAATTATCTTGTTTCCATTTCATCATCCCAATTTATATCCTCGTCCCTCTTTGAATGTCCTAGTTTTCTTGTTTCCATATTGTTTGTCGACATGGGAGAGGAGAGGGAGGAAGAGGGAGAGAGGATGGAGATGGAGGGTAGAGAGGGGAGAGAGAGGGTGATAAGGAGAGAGAGAGTTTTCTTGTTTTGGAGAGAGAGAGAGGGTTGGTTAGGTTTATGAGTTTAGGGTTGCTTAAGTTGAGGGTTTAGTGTCCAGATTTATTTAGGCTTTAGGAGTTTAGGGTTGCTCAGATTTATGGTTTAGGGGTTTTGAGAGAGACAGAGAGATGTTTAGGGTTTCTCAGGTTTAGGGGCATATTTAGGGTTTATGAGTTTAGGGTTGCTCAGACCTGTAGGGGTATTATTTAGGGTTTATGAGTTTCTAGGGTTGCTCAAGTTTAACGTTTAGGGGTTAGGGTTAAAGGGGAATTATTTTATAATTTCCCTCCAATCCTCCTAATCCTAACACATTAGTCCAACCATCTCCTAATCCATCAATCCCTATCATCCATCCACCATATAACTCACCATCTAATCCATCAACCCATGAACCGTTGAAAATTTTTCTCCAAAGACTCTTTACAAAATCCAAAAATAAAAGCAAAGATATGGATCTATCCAAATCCACTGATCCAATTTCATCCCCCTCTAACACTCCCAATCCTAATCCATCTGGGCCTCCTATATCCATTCAATCGATCCTAATCCTAACCCCACAACATCTTCAATCATTGTCCATCAACTATATGCATATCCTAGTCCATCAACCCATGAAGCCATGAAGGATGTGACCCAAGGTCTATTAGCAAGCAATCTAAGAACATCATGTACTCAAATTCCTATCCTTGAGCCTAACAAAGAACATCCTAATAACATGTCTACCACTCCAACATCATCATCCACTCCTATGTCTATCCATTTCATTGAAGAGTCTCCTACCATAAGTCCAAGTCAAAACCCATCATGTAGCCATGTTGTCAAACATCCAAATATTATTGATCCCATCCAAGAACCCATCACATCCAGCTAAGAAACCCAATAGCTATGTTAAGAGCCTAGTCCAAAGTATATGGAAACACCAACCACCCATCCTAATCAAAATCCAAACATCCCATCTAATCTCATCCAAGATCCCTTACCATCTCATGGTCAACCCCTCTACATCGATCCCATAAATGATCCTCCAACATCTCCTAGTGAACCCCTATAACCACCTCTTACTCCCCAATCCAATGAATATCAATGCATCCCCACTTACCCTATCCATATCTAATATCATGTTATCGATGCTTATCCTCCCTATGATCAAGATATTATCTATGATCAAGATCTTATCCATGAGAAAGTAACCCACATCACTCCTATCCATCATCCCGTGCTAGTCCTATTCATTATCCATCAATATCCCATGATAAGACACTTGGTCCCCAAGAAAACATAGATAATCAAACAAATAACTTGGATCCTATAAAATCACATTCCAATGTGGATAATGATAATCAAGATCAAAGAATTCTACATCCACTTCCCATTGATCCTCCATCATCCCCTATCGAACTATATGTTTAGGGGTTTAGCTTGGTTGCTCGAGTTTAGGGTTTAGGGGTCAGGGGCATTATTTGAGGTTTACACGAGTTTAGGGTTGCTCAAGTAAATAGGGTTTAGGGTTTAGGGGAATTATTTATGATTTAGGGATTTAGGGATGATCTAGTTTAGGGTTTAGGGTTTAAAGGTTAGGGTTTAGCAATTAGGGGTTTAGGGTTGCTCAAGTTTAGGGGTTAGGGTTTAGGGTTTAGAGAGAGATACAATGAGGGAACTGATAGTGTATACACCTAAAAATGACATGACTCTATCTAAATAAATATTCTTAATATTTAATTAAGTCTAATTCCTCTATCAATAAATAAATAAATAAATTTATTTATTCGATTCATATTCCTCTAAATTAATTAAATATAAAAATATTTAATTACAACTTCTAAAGTCAAAATTAAATAAAATATTTTATTTAAATAAATTATTCCAAAAAATTAAATAATTCATAATTATTTAATTAAGTCAATTCTTCTTCTAAATTTGAATAAATCAATCAAATTTATTTAAATTATCTCAATCTCTAAAAATAAAATACAATCAAATATTTTATTTATTCTTCCAAATCATGCACAAACAATTAAATAAATTTATTTATTTAATTTTCTTTCTTATCTTCTAATTCTTCAAATAGCTTCCAAATCTTCTAAAAATAAGTCTTCTTCTTCATGCCCACAAAACTAAATAATTTATTATTTAATTCCTCTCAAATCATGCAAAAGAAAATCACATGTTGAGTCATTTGATTTATTCTATCTTGTTTTTATCAATATCTCTTAAATTAGAAAAAAAGATTTCTAATTTATGAAATCAATTCTTATCTTTATAAAAGAAAGCAGTTAACTCAAACAAAATAGCTTTTGTGTGACACATCTTCTTCCTATTCGGGCACATTCTCTCTAGGTTTCTCAACCATTGATCTTCTCATTCTTTCTATACCATTGATCTTCTCTCTCACAAGTCTATAAGTACAACCCTATTACTCCATTTCTATCATCTAAGCTTTTAGTATTGTTACTTTGCAAGAATTACAACGCGCCTTTGGCACCCAAGTCATTCCATTTGCTTGTGATCAACTTGTTACCATATCACTACCATTGTTGTGAAGCTTCTCTTCATTGCGATAAACTATCATAGCCATTCCAACTTGACATCTTGGAATAGAAAAGAAGTGCACCTTCTGAGGGCAATATTCATAGACAAGATCATTTGTGATAGGCAATCAATGGAAGCCATGAATTGAAGAGGTTTGCAAAGGTTTGAAGTTCTTTTTTTGATTGATTTCTTTGTTTCTTATTTCATTGAGTTATTGGGTATTTTTGATATACATGGATTATTCATTTACACAAATTTTTCCTTAACATTTTTGGCATCCACTATGGGGCCTTGCCCCTATTTAACCCAAAAACGAAGTTTTTTTGTGCAAAGGTTCTGTACATAGGAGGATTCGACGCATCTAATCAATTCTAACATGCATATGAGCTCTGACCTAATGCATCTAATCTTTCAGCACATTTACCTCCTGAAGTTGTGCATCTGTGTTCTATTATGATGCATATACTCTCTATTTCTGTCCTTCTGACATCTGTCTCAGCACTTTTGTAATAGCTGCGAATTTGATCTCTGTCTCTACGCATCTAATCTTTGTCCCTGTGCATATGATTCTAACAGTGACTTTTTGGGTTTTCTTGTGATTTTGCTAACATTGACATTTTTGTAGGAAAATTCTCTGATCTACTTGCAGGTTAGGGGCTTGTTTAGTCATTCTAGTTGCATTGTTAACACACATCTTTTTAAAGGATAGTAATGGAATGTTCATGCAAAATCACATCTAGATCTAACTAGGGAGGGAGTTACTTGAATCTTGTTGCATCAACAAATTGAATATAGTCCCAATGCTAGGGGGATAAAATTGAACCATTGCTATCTTATTTTCAAAGTTAACAATTTGCGTGTGTGCCCAAGTAGCTAGCTCATATAATCTTTTTCATTTTAATTAGGGGAAAAGCACCACTGTCTTTTGTGTTTTTGGGAATGATACTAGGCCTATGCTCTCCCCTATCTTGGGTGACCTAAATGCTAGACATATCATTTTTGCATGTGTTAAACCTTTAGAGAGGCCTGCCCTTGGATATCCTTCCGTCTAAGTAGGAACGAACTCAAATGGTAACAGGCTAAATCCAAGCCCTACCAAGCCACTATAAATAAATTGTGTCTAGAATGAAAGCTTCAAACAATGAGTGAAGTGTTATACTAATAGCCAACCTCACCCAAAACCCTCCAAGGTGCAACCCTTGCAGGCTGGGAGACTCCATAACAGAGAGTAGTGCTGCCGCATGTATAACCACTTGAATGGTTGCACTTATTAATTATTGTTTGTTTTTAGTAGCAAAAAACCCCTATAAGCCAGTGCAAGGAAGGGCGATTATCACCTCTTGAAGATGCTTCACTAGAAATAGTGAGAATTTGATTTATATTGTCCCAGCCAGCCTAGGATTTGTACTTGCTTTTTGACTAAAAAAGAGTCCAAAATTTTTTTTAAAAAGGAGAAAGATAAAAAAATCATGAAAACTTGTTTGTTTTTACTGTGTTTTACTTGCCATAATTGAGAAAATCATATCAAAAACACCAACTTGCAACCAAGAAATCAAAAACATCCAGAAATGTGCCAAAAAAATTACAAAAACATTCAAAAAAACCAGAGCTGCGCATATACTCTTTGAAACTGTGCTTTTGTGTCGACCTGTGGTGCATTTGCACTGACTTTCTGTGCATCTGTCACCTATTACTACACTTTTACTATTTACAAGAGCTATGTTTTTGTCTCAACTTCCTATGCATATATCCTCTGTTTCAACACATTTAGTGTTGCACATCCGCAACAGTGAGAATTTCCACATCTTTTCAGAGAAAAATTTCAACCTATCTGGGTACCCATTTCAACCTTGTTCTAGTTTCTAAGATTAGATCTACTGTGTGGTCACTTCTTCCATCTGTTTCCATAGTGTACCCTCTCTTTCATCGGTCATCTCATCCACCTTCTACTAGGTCTTCCCAAAGCAAAGCCAAAAGTTCCATGTTACATTAGTGCAAGACCCTTTTTAGATCATTTTAAATTCAAGTAACCCTAGTAGGTCATAGAACTTCACTAGTGGTCTTGGTGCAAGACTAGTCTCTACATAGCAAACGGGTACCAGATATCCTTACTTGTGGCTATCCTCTTGTGTTGACCAACTTACTTGGAATCATTGATCAAAAGAGTCCCTTGTTTGGATCTCGTCACAAGTATCCTCTTCTCAATAATCTCCACCAACACCTTACCAAAATCTCTAGTTTCACCCCACCTCTTCCCAAGTCACCTCACATGGTCTTAATAGGTCTCAATACCAAAAACAACTTGAAATGGCTAGGACATCCAACTGCATTGTGTCCCCTCACAACAGTGATGAGGAAATATCTCATGAAGATTACCAAGGAACCCTCCAAGATCAGAAATTTTAACGCATGCTAGAAAAAGTGCTCAATGAGGACCCTCACAAGTACTTCCTTCATCTTGCAAATCAAGGGCTTAAACTCCCCATTGACTTTGATCCCAACAAACTGAAAGAGACCGTAGAGGAAACTCATGAAAACCACACTAGTGAGGACAAAGGAAAGAAAGTCATAGACCCAAACATACCTATGGAAGAATTGAGGAAATAAATTGAGGGCCTAACGTAGCAAATGACGGATCTCAAAACAGGAACAACCACTAAAACTTATTCCTTGGAAGACATCACACCATATCCCTTTGACAAAAGTTTGAACATGGTACCCTTCCACTTTCAATTCGAAGTTCCTAAGTTTGACAAATACAAGGGGAAATGAGACCCAAGAGATCACATTAGGCAATTTAATGTCATGTGCCTAGAAGTAGTTCATAATGAAACTTTCCTAATGAGACTATTCCCTAGATTTCTAGGTAGTCAAGCCATGGAATGGTTTTGATGACTTCCACCAGGTATCAAAACTTTTGATGAGTTAGTAAACAAGTTTGTCACACACTTCTCATATATCATTGAACATGAAGTTTCCATGCTTGATCTATGCAATACAAAGCAAAAAGGTGGCAAATCCTTCGCCTCTTTCTTACAAAGGTGGAGACAACTCATGACTAAATTATCATATGACATTCCTAAGAAGCAATTGACAGAGATTTTTGTCCACAACCTTAACCCTGATCTAAGTTACCAAATCCAAATTCAATGCCCTACCTCATTTTTGAAAGTCATTGAGATGGGATTATTTATTGAGAAAGCTATATCACCAAGGGGTAAATAAAGTTGTACAAGGACAGCCCTAACTCTAACTACACCACAAACAAGTCAAAGTTTTGGACAAAGAACAAAAATGTTGTCAATGATGGAGTAGTTGATGCCAAAGTGGTGGCTCCCAAACAGCAACCAATCTTCAATCTCAAAGGAGAAACAAACAATGCAACACCAAACAAAACCTTCTCTCGCAAGCCAAAGCCATGGTTTACCTCTAACCCTAGATGAAAATTCACACCATTAGGAGAGTCCAAGAGTCTGCATTAAGAAATCTATTGGCCAACAATGAGATCACTCCTCCTCCCACTAGTGACTATGAACCTTAAATAAAACCTCACTATTGGAAAGATATTGATTTCTGCAAATATCACAGAGGAAGAGACCATATGACCAACAACTGTATCTATCTGAAACATGTCATTCAAGATATACTTGATAGAAATTAGGTAGGTACTAAAGAACATACTTCTAATGAGACGAATGTGGCATACAAGGATCCACTCCTCAATCATGACAGGCCATACAACAACAACAACAACAACAATAACAATCACAACAGGTAGAATCAAAACAATAGACACAACAATGCTAAGCATGCCATTCAATTATACCATCAACTGCATATCAGAGCACATCCCACAAGTCAATGTGGTCACATTCAACCAATAGTTAGGACTCAACAAACCTGATTGCAACATCATCATCTACAGTGGTAAGGTCACATTAAACATGCTTCCTCCAAGGTCATCACCTTCTCTGTCTAACTCCCATACATATAGTGTGATAGACCAACTTCAGAAAACTTCTGCCCACATATCTATCTTAGAGTTATTGTGTTTGTCTCCCTCCCACAAGGAAATTCTTGATAAAGCCCTATTGGAAACAACTGTGCCCACGAACCTAGCCCAAGAGAAGTTTCAAGCCATGGTAGGAAATCTAACCTCCTCTAGCACCATATTGTTCACCAAGTAGGATGACCTTTCAGTGTCTTAGCTTCATAACACACCCTTGCATATCGTCACCTTCATTCATAAACACCATATCAAAAAGGTTCTTATTGATGGAGGAGCCAGTTTAAATATTTGCACGCTCAAGCTAGTCCTTACATTGGGGTTCTTTGAAACTGCAATAGATCCTAGGAAAAAGATCACTACTAAGGCCTATGATGAAGAAGAAAGAACTACTAAGGGAACAGTGGTGTTATCAATACAAGTTTGACTAGTAATAAAGGACATTATTTTCCAAGTCCTCGACAGGGAGCTAGCCTATAATATGCTCCTAGGTAGACCTTGGATTCATGACATGAAAATTGTGCCTTCTATGTACCACCAATGCATCAAATTTGCTCATAACTGAAAACAAATCACCATCCAAGGTGATCCTGACCCTTTCCAGTGTTGCAACACTATCTGCTCAAAGCTTGATTGCATCATTCCCAACAACATATCTTCTACATTCCCCATCTCATAGCATGATTCTACCTTTGAAGCTTCCTCATCCAAGCCCAAAGAGTAGAAAATCACAATCAAAGAAACAAGGGTAGGGGAATACTCCATCAAGCACACCCTCAACTTAGCCAAAATGCTTCTATCTCCAAGATCCTTTGGGTGACCTACACCTAAGTACATTCCAAAACCTTATGGTTCTCCCAAACCTCCCATAGCTCCCTTTGTAAAATGGGGGACCCTATCAGATGAAACAAAGGAAAGAGACACCTTACAATGGCTCTACATAGAGGAAGATAACATGCAACAAGAACCGCATAAGCTCCCAACAGAAATCTATGGCCATGGTGAGTCTATCCTACACTAAATGGGTTATGACAGACAAGGTCCCATTGGCCTAAGAAAAGAAGGAATAATAGAACCCATCCAACCCTCTTCATCCTCATTGACAAGAAATAGAAAAGGGTTAGGATACAAGGACAAAGGAAAAACTAAGGCAAATGGTTGTCTTGTGGAAATGATCCATAACCTTCAAGAGGACAGTGACACAGATTCCAATGAGTATGAGTGGGATGAACTCATAGAGCACTCCTACAAGGACAAAGGAATTGACACCATTCAAACATATAGCCCCTACTGTGAGGGACAAATGCTAACGCATAGACCATTAGAGTCTGATTTGCCAACTCCTAAGAGTATGACTTTCAAGGAAGGTCAGAGTTCCATCACAATAAACAATTTGGAGGAAATTACCATCCCACATCCTATCCCTATCAATCTAAATCCTACACATATATCCATTCAAACTATCACACCCAATGAATCAAATCTATCTTCTAACCCCCTTCCCCTTGTGCATCCTAAACTTATCAACTAGGATGTACAAGGAACCTCGCAACTATACATGTTCTGAAATGATGATGCCTATATTGACTGCATGGAACTTAGGGACCACCTACCTATAGGAGATCATAAAGTTGGCTTTACCATTAAACTCAACACTGTGGCTTACTTTGGAGAAGGTGCCAAGCCTTCCAGTCACAAAAACATAAATATAAAAACTAGATCTGATGGTGAAAACTGCTCTGTTGCAATATCAAATCCCAAAATAGTAAAAAGAAAGGACACATCAGATGGTGAAAACCTCTCTGAGGTGCTAGATGATGGAAGGCTTGACACTCTCCCCATCAACATGTATCAGGAGAAGTCTCAGATTATTGTGGAACCTATAGAACCTATCAACATTGGAATAGAGGATAATCCTAAGATCACTCACTTTGCAAAGTCTCTATCTCTACCAGAAAAGACCAAGTTTGTACCATTATTAAAAAAAAGGAAGTCAACTTTGCTTGGTCATACATAGATATGTCTGGTTTATATCCAGATTTGATTCTACATCATCTTCCACTAGATCCAAGGGTCAAACTAGTGAAGCAGAAGCTCAGAAAGATGCATCCACACAATGCATTACTAGTAAAAGAGGAACTCAAGAAACTATTGGATGTAGGGTTCATCAAGGCAATAGACTATCTAGAATGGGTATCCAACATAGTGCCAGTATCCAAACCTAATGGCAGAGTCAGACTATGCAATGATTTCTGAGATCTAAACAAGGCTTGCCACAAGGATGACTTTCGATTGCCTAATATTGATATCATAGTCGACTTGACAGCAGGACATACCATGTTATCTCTTATGGATGGCTTCTCCAGGTATAATCAAATTAAGATAGCACCAGAAGACCAGCATAAAATAACTTTCACTTGTTCTTGGGCCACCTTTTGCTAGAATGTCATGTCATTTGGGTTAAAGAACACAGGGGGAACATATCAACATGCTATGACCACTATCTTCCATGATATGATGCATGTCACAATGGAGGACTATGTAGATGACATCCTTGCAAAGTCACTCACAAGATAATCCCGCCTCGATGTACTAGAGAAGGTCTTTGAGAGACTGGAACACTTCAAAGTTAGGTTGAACCTGTTATGGGAAAATTAGATCAAATAAATAAACAATAATATTGATATCAAGTTACCCAAAACTCAATGAAATGGTGAACTAAGAAGATTAATCAAATAAAGCAATGAACAACAAAGCAAACCTTCCTCAATTCGAAGCTTCCATTGATTTCCTATCACAATCGATCTTGCATGTATGAAATAGGGCCCTCAGAGAGTGCACTTCTTTTCTATGCTTCAAGAATGTCAATTGGGAATGGCAATGATAGTTTATTGCAATGAAAAGGAGCTTCACAACAATTGTAGTAGTGCATAGTGCATAGTAGCGAATGTGATCACAAGCAATGAAGGAATTGGTGCCAAGGGCATGCTGTAATTCCTACAGAGTAACAATACTTAAAGCGTGGATGGATGAAATGAAAGAAGAAGGTTCAATTTATAGACTTGGAAGAATGAAAATCAACGGTATAGAGAGAATTGAGAAGATCAATGGTTGAGAATAGTTGAGGAATATGCAACAAATAGGAAGAAGACAAGTGTCTTGCTTTCTTTTGCATGAGAGGATTTTCTAAGAATAGAAGAATGAGTTAAAGAAATTAAAAGAATATAATAATCAGTTAAGAGATTTAAAATAAGAAGAAGGGATTTGCATGAGAATAAGAAGATATTTTGCTTTATTAAATATTAAGAATATTTAATTACATGTGCAAGAAGAGATTGAATTATATTTAGAGACAACTTAATTTAGAAGGAAAAGACAACTTAAATAAATAATTGATTTATTTAAATTTAGAGAAGATATTATTGGAAGAAATATTTTAGAAAAGAAAATTAAATAAATAAATTTATTTAATTGTTTGTGCATGATTTTGGAAGAATAAATAAAATATTTGATTGTATTTTATTTTTGGAGATTGAAAGGATTTTAAATAAATTTTATTTGATTTATTCAGATTTGGAAGAATGAATTTGATTTAATTAAATAATTAAGAATTATTTAATTGTTTGGGAAGAATTTAATTAAATAAAAGGAATTTATTTAATTGTTGGAAGAATATGAATGAAATAAATAAATTTATTTATTTATTTATTGATAGAGGAATTAGAAGGGAATAAATATTAAGAATATTCATCTAGACCGAATCGTGTCATTTTTAGGTGTATACATTTTGCGCCTCTTTGATGCAATGCAGTTTATGGTGTTGTTTTAAAGAATAGATAGTCTAACAATGATACATGCCCCAGTTTGCCCCTGGAATAGGTTATGACGATAGGATGCCCCCTCGGGAGATTGGACAGGAAAAAAACAGAAGGTGTGAGATGGGCAATCTCACAAAGATGAAGGAAAAACTTGGTTAGGATGAAGAAAGAGCTGAATGATACGCAATGCAAGATAGAATGAAAACACACACAAGCAAGTAAGCAAGTATGAGTAAATGATACAAGAACAAACAAGGTATTGCCCCTGTCAAGCAGTAAACCAATGATATACTGATAATGATATACAACAGTGTTGTCATGGCGGGGAATGATATATCCCTAGAGCAACATGAAGAATAGTGTCTGGTTTCAGGAAATGAAGCATATCGTGTAAGATGCCTGTGTTGGTCTAATTTCGATAATGCCACATCCTGTATAAGACAATTGATTGATTAACTGATCGAGTTGGTTTATGACCAAACAAGGATCAAGACCACTGATTGTGATTGGATCATTTGACAAGATTGACTTGACTTGATTGATATGGATTAAGGATGGACTTGCATTTGGATCATTACTTGGGTTTGACCGAATTGAGAACAATGGATGACAATGATAGCTAGAATACTGATTGATAGAAGAATGACTTGATAGAAGGAATCACAAGCTTTTATTTGTATTGATACTCTACATTGTTGGATCTTTATTACATGGGATATGGATGTATAAATAGATGCTTTGATTTTGACATCTTGATGGTGCAAGTATTTTGAAGTGCTTATTTCATCATTGGGCAATTTTTTGGTACTTTTTTGAAATGTTGTAAGTTAATACAAGCATCTAGGTATAATTGAACCGAGATGACCTGAGTATTTCTTGCATATCAACAAACAAGGATTGCCCCCATTCATGTTAGACCTTTGATGTCCTCGATGATCTTTCACCGATCATGTCTTTAGACAAGGCATCACATTACTAAAGTTTAATCCACAAACAGCAAACAAAGAAAATAATCATGCCCCCATCATAGCATCTCTTGCTTTTAGCATCATCGAGTAGCATAGAAAGGCATGATAGCAAAAATCAAGACTCTATATTTTAACCATGTTTCCTATCCACAAAACATTTTTTGCATTTTAGATGTGTTTGTTTCTTGCCATAATTTGGGTAAAATCATTTAGAAGGCCTTAGGTGTTTTGTTTGGTTTGCTTTGGATAGGTTAATGTCTTGCATCAGGATTTTTTCTTGAAAGCGGGCCTTGCTTGCGCTTTCTTGCTTGGTGAGAAGATTCCACAATCTTTATTGGTGAGACGGACCCTAAGGGACTGACCTAGTGCCTCAGAGGCTAATTGTTAAATGGCCTTGCCTACGTGACGACACAGAGGCAATGTAGTTCAGGGTAAACCCTAATGGACCATGGATGGACAGAAGAAAGACAACAAGAAATGGGATGGATGGGACCGTGGGAGCCTCGAGGGCGCATTTGAGAAATGGACTTGCCTACATGACAGCGCAGAGGTAACGTAGTTCATGGACTTGGACCATGGATACTAATGAGAGACACTATACTAGGCTGACACTATGGATAGGATATGGGATAAAACCTTGGTTGACAAGGCAGCAAAGAGATAGAGTATCAAGCCGTGATAGGTTATCGTTAGGTTTTTATTATGGAATGGATATGGGTCTAATGGGACATGAGGAAGAATGGACACAAGGTGATTGGTTTCCCAAAGATGGAGGAAGCAGTTTATCACAAGTAACACTTGTTTACCAGATTTTCACCACTTGCTTTTATTTGCACGAAAAGATAGAAAGTAAACATGATGCCTGTTTGCCAGGTTTTCATCATGATACCTATTCAAGGCACCTGTTTGCCAGGTTTTCACCAAAGGATGATTTTTTTGTCTTTTTCTAATTTTTTGATGATTTTTGTATTTTTTCTAATTTTTTTACTTTTTTGTATTTTTTTTGTATTTTTTGATTTTTTTGTATTTTATGCCTCCCTTACATTGGGGTTCTCCTAGGTATAGAACTGACGAAGATGCATACTGTTGATTGGCTCATCTAACAACTCACCCTCTGATGTTGCTAACTAATATACCCCTGATCCATAACTAGCTACGATCACATAAGGCCCAAGCCAGTTGGGTTTGAACTTGCCTTTCTTTTCCCTATCCTGTTGATTACGGGGATTCTCCTTAAGTACTAGATCTCCAATTTTAAAGATTCTTGGATGAACTCTGTGGTTATAGCTTCATGACATCATCTGTTGATATGCTTTGAGATGGTCAAAGGCTTTCTGTCTCCTTTCCTCTAGCAACTCTAGTTCTTGTAATATAGAGACTCTGTATTCTTCATTTGATATGAGACCTTTTAACGACACCCTGAGAGATGGTAATTTGACCTCAATGGGGAGGATAGCTTTTGAGCCATAGACAAGGGCGTAAGGGGTAGCACCTGTGGGAGTGCGTATATTAGTTCTGTAGGCCCACAAAGTGGCATTGAGTTGGATGTGCCAATCACGGCTAGCATCATTGACTATCTTCTTGAAGAGTTTCAAGATGGTCTTGTTGGATGCTTTAGTTTGAATGTTGCCTTGGGGGTAATAGGGTGTGGAGAAATGGTGTTGGATTTTGAATCGGTTACAGAGTTCTTAAACATCTTGGTTTTTGAAGGGTCTTATGTTATCTGTGATAATGGATGAGTGAAATCCATATCTGCAAATGAGGTAATTCAGGATTAATGAGGAGATTTGTTTACCTATGATGGTGGTGAGGGGAATGGCTTCAATCCACTTGGTAAAGTACTCAGTGGCAGTTATGATGAATTTGTGGCTATTGGATGAGGGTGGATGGATCTTTCCCACAAGGTCAAGTCCCCATTGGCAAAAGGGCCAAGGTGTTGTTAAAGGTCTCAATTCTTGAGTTGGTGCATGTATCATGCCCATGTATTTGTCACTACTTGCACTTCTTCACAAACTAGTATGAAGCTGTTTCCATGTTTGGCTAGTAATTGTTGATGCATAAATCTGTGGGTGTAATCTAGTAGCAACATGGGAAACTCTAAGATGTGGGATTGCTCCTCAAAGTGACCTCTAGATTTTAAGGAAGCTGGATCTTCCATTCTTCAATAGGGGTTTAGGAAAAAGTTAGAAAGAAAACCATATTGCAGAAAATAAATGCCTAATCTATGGCCATCCATCGGATTTGAAACAATTATTTACATAGTGTTAACTTTGAAAGATTTAACTAGATTTAAAGAGCAAAATATGCATGATTAAAACTCAGTTTTAAAACATATTGAACAGAGGCAGAGAAATAGAGATATCAAAAATAAGAAATAGAGATATCCAAGTATTCACAGTACACCATCTCATTATTTGAATAACTAGTTACAAAGGAAAAAGTTGCTGCACAAAATGACTGTTACATTCTCATAAAAAAATAACTGCAAAGGTGAAAAGAAAGAAATCTGAGTCTACTGCTCCAACTCTCTGATCCTTAGAAATGTAGAACTCTTAATGTATCTGAAGATCTCTTTGAATGTGACCTAGATCTGGCTATTTGTAGCCCCAAAAACCCAACAAATTCTCAACGGCCTCTCTGAAAATCTACAACTGACTCCGCAAAATCCGGCATCAAATCCAGCACAAATCTCTTATTTGAAAATGAACTATGGCTTTCTATTTTTCTCATGGCTGAAAAATGTATCTATGTGCAAGAAAGAAAACTCCTGCCGCTATTTTCCTGTAGCTTGCTATAAAAATGAAAATGGCTGCTCATTTAGGGTTTCACTTTTATCTTTCACGTGAATCATATAAGGGTCAATTTTAAATGAAATTTATTTCATATTGCTAGGACTCACCATGTCTCTCCATAGACCTTAATATATTTTAAAATTGTTTCTTAAGACTCCTGTGGCTTGCTAAAAATGTGTCTATTAAAATGAAAATGAACTTTATTTCCTATGTGCAGACTGGTCCACGTGGTGGCTTTCGCATCATCCTTGAGTTTCTTTTCATTGTTGCAGATACTTACAAATATCACTTTCTGTTGCCTTTGAGTTTTTGTCATGAAAATAAAGTGGCTCATTTAATTTGGGACTTTCACTATTTAACTCCCGTGACTTCATTCCATGAGGGACCCACCATATGACTTAATAAAAGACTCTCTCTTATAAAATCCTGTAACATTGGATTTAATCAAATGAAATGAACTATTTGCATCTCCTATACACAGACTGCTCCACATGGTGGCTTCCGTATCATCCTTGAGTTTCTTTTCATTATTCAGGTGCCTCCACATGTATCACTCTGGTGCATCTTTATTAGCTTCTTTAACTGCCTTAGGCTTTGACATCTGGCACCCTCTGAGAGCTCCTTTTCACCTATAATGGATGGTCTTTGTGTCTCATTATTCATTACTACATCTTAACTCATATCTTCTCTGATACGCATGAACCATGTTTTGAGTAGGCCTCATAAAACCTTTGTAGCACCATTTTTTGAATGTAGCATCTTAAGATGGGAACCCTAAATCTTTATTTACTTCACCGAGAGTTTATCCAACTATTCTTTCTCAATTAGCTGCGTGAGATTATACAAAGGGCAATATATCACATTGGTTTTATACTTGTGAGCAGAGCGTTATTCTTTATCTCTCTTGACCACGCCTTCCATACTCAAAACTGCATCATTGTATAACTGGTGACACTTGAACTTCACTATGCTGACATAGAATTTGATTTTATCTTTTCATCATTTTGCTTAAACATTATCTTAATAGCTGAGCCTGTTGCAATATATGACCGTCTTCGGCCACGTGAGTACCTTTGATTCCTTAATGACATACCTTAATTGATAGCTGGTATCTTTGTATTTGATGAGGATTATTGAACCACCATTCCATCCTTTAGCTTTTGGATAAGTTGATACTTGAATTTGAAAATGATTGAGCCCTTTATATGGATGTGACTGAATCCTTCATTATGAACTTTCGTGAAGGATCTGAATCCATAGGAAGAATGCTAAACATGAATGTTGCATTGAATGACTAGTGTGCAGATGAAACTAGATTGTATTGAAGCATTGCCATAGAAAGCTGGGGTTGAGTCAGGCTATTAACTAGTGTAGGATTCTAATGGTGACTCGATGGATTTTGATATATTTGAGGTTGAAGTTTTCATTGCTGAGACTTTTTTTCTATTTAAAAACAACATTGTTATATAACATGCTTTTAATTTTAGAGGCAACCCCTATTGAGTTAGTCGTGGCTTCACCATATTTGAAGTGTGCCTCTATTCAGGCAGATCTTTCATATTATGTAATGCTATGCCTATATTGATATATATAGCTGTGTATTTGTATTTGTTCCATCCTTCAGATGAGGCTGTCATCCCTTTAAAACAGTTGAGCCTTATATGCAGCGTGCCACTTTCTTTGTTGAGCTACGATCTTATTCCTATTGGCTGCCAACAGAAACAAGAATCTCACAATTGGACCAGTTTGAGATGGTGTGCAAATTTGCACAACAGTTCTTGGTGACTTGCAAGGGAAGTGAGCTTGCTCACTTGAACTCCAAAATCTCTGGTTTCACATATCAATGCATTGATCATTGGGCATAGAGTCACATTCTCAGAAACTGAAACATTCATGAAACCAAAGACACATCTGAATATGAAAATGTATGAAGCTGAACTGAAACACCACTGATCCAAAAACATCCCACCACTGAAATTGACACTGAGTACTATTCTACTTTGCATCTGAAACTAATTGACCATAAACTCACTGCAACCAAGACTTAATGAAAGGAAACTAATTGAAATTGAAACTAATGCTACTGCTGTAGCTTATTCTGAACATTGAAACCAAATTACTAACAACTAAAACATATAAGAACATGTCCATTCACTGAAATGGCAAAATAGCTGCCATGTCTGATTATTTTGCTCCAATTTATCCACATCAAACTGAAAAGGAACCATATAAACTGTATGAAGAAATACAACAATATTTTGTACCTTTTTACGTCTCTACACTTAGGAGATTCACCTTTTGCTTCAAAACACCAGTCATGCTTATCTCCTTGTTGTTCATGCTCTAGCGGAGGGTGGAGAGGGAAAACAAAACACTAAAACTCTTTCCTCTATTTTCATTTGACAAATTCTACTAACAAAACTTCTTCGGTGACTTCTTTTGCTAACTCTTTATCTAAATGATAACTCAAGATGGCATCAAAATGAGGCCTACACGTAACAACACTGCCCAAAATAGTCTTGAATCGGATAGGAATTTCATTGTGTAAGAAAAAGGGTGTATAACGGGGCTCAGAATATGACAATCATATATGTGATTCTTTATGCAACTCTGTATTATTCTAGCTATCTCTTGATACCACCTTATCATGGATCTTTCCTTGCTTCGGTGGGTCTTCATAAAAAAGAAGGTAGTAACCATCTTCAAGAATTGAAAACAAATCAGCTCTAGCATCATCTTCTATTTCAGAACTTCCTCCATGATCACCTTCAATAGGCTTTGTAAATGAACCATGCACTCTCTCAATTGCAAGATCTTCCTCATTTAGTAACTGATAGCCTTGTTGCAAAAGTGAGAACAAATCCTCATCATGCCCCAAATGTTGCTCATGTATCTCTGTGGCTTCTACCTTTAAATGTGAAGCTTCAAGACTGAAATAAAGACATTCATTCTTTATAGGCTCTGGTATAATATCATTTGCAACCTCTTCCTCAAAATGAGATACAGATACAGTGCCAGTCTGGACCAAATACTTTTCAGCTTCAAAGCCTTTCTTGCAATACTTTTTAGCTTTTAAAAATGTCACCGTATCAGCAACTTCTGAAGGCTTTGCAAAATAGGATTGAATTTTTGAATCACATGTTGCCACATATGCTTGATGCTCAAGATTAGAAAGACACACATGAGTCACTTTCATGCTTGTAATTTGATTCTTGAATTTTGATTCTTCTTGGATGTCAAAGTGACAGAGGACCTGGTCCGTGACTTCTACAAGTTGATTTGTAGCTATGGGAGCTTGTAAAGGGTAATTTTCAAGACAATTGGGCATTCTCTGGCTATATTCAATTGTTCATAAGAATTTTGAGGCATTAAACATAGATCAGCATGGTATAGGTTTTGTCCTTTTAAATCATTTATCTCATGGGAGAGGGTTTTAATTAGTTCTTTCACAACACTCATCTCCTCATGATTTGGAAAATCAATAGGGAGGGTGGGTGGACTAAAATTTGTATGCATCTGGTTACAAGAAAGACTGTGAGATAGGTTATTTGCATGAGGCATTAGCTATTTTAAGGGTAGAGGAGGCAGTTTACTAGACAATATGAGGCTACTTTCAGCCTTAATAGCAAGATCATATGACTGTGGCAGAGTTTCACCCCCCAAAGATTGTATCATGACAGAGATCTCAGGGTCTAAAGCCTTTAAATAATACAAAAAAGTAAATACTAGAGGGGGCCTCATGTCTATAGAAATTTTTTTCCATACCTTGTCAAATCTTGAATTGAAATCATGTATGGGCTCCATAGGACACCTCTTAATTGTAATCAGGTTCTGGGTGAGAGTGCTGACATCTATCCTGTCTCTGAATTGATTGTAGATGAGCCCACCAAGATGATCCCATCCAGTGATTGAACCGAGTTGCAAGCTTCTGTACCATTCTTTTGCTTTTCCTTTAAGAGATGATGCCAGAAACAGGAGGGCATGATTCTCAGTTGTGATATTGTGAATAGAGCATAGATTTGCAACATCTTGAAGGTGATCTATAGGGCAAATAGAGCCATCTCCTAGAAAGTGAGGCAATGCCTTCTAGGATGTGTCAGGAACTTGACCCTATTGCTGAAGAACCAGAGGACTTGAATCCCAAGTCACAAAGGGTAGATCTCTTTGAATATTCAGGTGCACATATATACCAGGGGTTGCCATGATCTACTAGAGCAAAGATCCAAGAAAGAAACCTCAGTAGAGTCACCAAATGGATGATTCATGCTCCTATGAGTAGATATTTTTGTGATGTTCCATCAAAACCAAATAATACAGGGCAAAGATTCTCTAAAAACAAAGATTCAAGTCCTTGAATCGAGTCCCACCAGGGGTGCCAAAAACTGTTGATGCATAAATCTGTGGGTGTAATCCAGCAGTAACATGGGAAACTCTGAGATGTGGGATTGCTCCTCAAAGTGACCTCTAGATTTTAAGGAAGTTGGCTCTTCCGTTCTTCAATAGGGGTTTGGGAAAAAGTTAGAAAGAAAACCATATTGCAGAAAATAAATGCCTAATCTATGGCCATCTGCCGGATTTGAAACAATTATTTGCACAGTGTTAACTTTGAAAGATTTAACAGGATTTAAAGAGCAAAATATGCATGATTAAAACTCAGTTTTAAAACATATTAAATAGAGGTAGAGAAATAGAGATATCCAAGTATGCACAGAACACCATCTCATTATTTGAATAACTAGTTACAAAGGCAAAAGTTGCTGCACAAAATGACATACATTCTCATAAAGAAATAACAGCAAAGGTGAAAAGAAAGAAATCTGAGTCTGCTTCTCCAACTCTCTGATCCTTAGAAATGTAGAACTCTGAATGTATCTGAAGATCTCTTTGAATGTGACTTGGATCTGGCTATTTGTAGCCCCAAAAACCCAACAAATTCTCAACGTCCTCTCTGAAAATCTACAACTGACTCCGCAAAATCTGGCATCAAATCTAACACAAATCTCTTATCTGAAAATGAACTGTGGCTTTTTGTTTTTCTCGTGGCTGAAAAATGTATCTCTGTGTGAGAAAGAAAACTCCCACCGCTATTTTCTTGTAGCTTGCCATAAAAATGAAAATGGCTGCTCATTTAGGGTTTCACTTTTATCTTTCACGTGAATATATAAGGGTCAATTTTAAGTGAAATTTATTTCATATTGCTGGGACTCACCATGTCTCTCCATAGACCTTAATATATTTTAAAACTGTTTCTTAAGACTCCCGTCGCTTGCTAAAAATATGTCTATTAAATGAAAACAAACTTTATTTCTTGTGTGCGGACTGCTCCACGTGGTGGCTTCCACATCATCCTTGAGTTTCTTTTCATTGCTGTAGATACTTACAAATGTCACTTTCCGTTACCTATGAGTTTTTGTCATGAAAATAAAGTGGCTCATTTAATTTGGGACTTTCACTATTTAACTCCCGTGACTTCATTCCATGAGGGACCCACCATATGACTTAATAAAAGACTCTCTCTTATATAATCCCGTAACGTTGGATTTAATCAAATGAAATGAACTATTTGCATCTCCTGTACGTGGACTACTCCACGTGGTGGCTTCCGTATCATCCTTGAGTTTCTTTTCATTATTTGGGTGCCTCGACGTGTATCACTCTGGTGCATCTTTCTTAGCTTTTTTAACTGCCTCAGGCTTTGACATCTGGCACCCTTTGAGAGCTCCTTTTCACCTATAATGGACTGTCTCTGTGTCTCATTATTCATTACTACATCTTAACTCATATCTTCTCTGATACGCATGAACCATGTTTTGAGTAGGCCTCATAAAACCTTTGCAGCACCATTTTTTTAATGCAGCATCTTAAGATGGGAACCCTAAATCTTTATTTGCTTCACCGAGAGTTTATGCAACTATTCTTTCTCAATTAGTTGCGTGAGATTATACAAAGGGCAATATATCACATTGGTTTTATACTTGTGAGTAGAGCGTTATTCTTTATCTCTCTTGACCACACCTTCCACACTCAAAACTGAATCATTGTATAACTGGTGACACTTGAACTTCACTATGCTAGCATAGCATTTGATTTTATCTTTTCATCATTTTGCTTAAACATTATCTTAATAGCTGAGCCTATTGTAATATATGACCGTCTTCATCCACGTCAGCACCTTTGATTCCTTAATGACATGCCTTAATTGATAGCTGGTATCTTTGTATTTGATGAGGATTATCAAACCACCATTCCATCCTTTAGCTTTTGGATATGTTGATGCCTGAATTTGAAAATGAGCAAGCCCTTTATATGGTTGTGACCGAATCCTTCATTATGAACTTTTGTGAAGGATCTGAATCCATAGGAAGAATGCTAAACATGAATGTTGCATTGAATGACTAGTGTGCAGATGAAACTAGATTGTATTGAAGCGTTGCCATAGAAAGCTAGGGTTGAGTCGAGCTATTAACTAGCGCAGGATTCTAATGGTGACTCAATGGATTTTGATATATCTAAGGTTGAAGCTTTCATTGCTGAGACTTGTTTTCTATTTGAAAACAACATCATTATATAACATGCTTTTAATTTTAGAGGTAACCCCTATTGAGTTAGCCGTGGCTTCACCATATTTGAAGTGTGCCTCTATTCAGGTGGATCTTTCATATTATGTAATGCTGTGCCACTATTGATATCTATAGCTACGTATTTGTATTTGTTCCATCCTTTAGATGAGGCTATCATCCCTTTAAAATAGCTGAGCCTTATATGGAGTGTGCCACCTTCTTTGCTGAGCTACGATCTTATTCCTATTTGCTACCAATAGAAACAAGAATCTCACAATTGGACCAGTTTGAGATGGTGTGCAAATTTGCACAATAGTAATAACCCAAACGTATGAGTTTCTTAGCTATTGAAGGGTCACTAGAGTGTGTTCCACAAATCCTTTCATGTATGTCTTGTAAGGCGGTTAGGGATTCTTCTCGTTCTAAACAACGGAGTAAAGTACCATCTAGACCACATCGATATAGGGTGTCGGCAATAATGCTATAGCAAGAGGTTTTGCATATAAAGGTTCGTCATTGGTTTGAAGATAAGTCAGGTGGGAGGGTGTTGTCCTTGAGGTAAGTGTAAACCTTACCGTACCAAGGTGAATCAGATCCAATTAAAAGGCATATGGAATGGGTCTCAGGAAGATCATAAGCTGATTGTTGAATAGTTTCCACTAAGAACTCGTACCATGACTCATTCTCTGGTATCTCGAGAAGAGAGGCAATGGTCGCCATGGCATCTATTGCTTTATTCTCAATGTGAGGTATCTGCTCAAAAGATATAATCACAAAGTATTCCTTAAAGTCATCTACCATTCTTTTGTATGGGATAAGCTTCTCGTTTTTGGTTTGGTAATTGTCATTGACCTGATTGATCACTAGTTGAGAATCATCGTAGACATGTACCTCTTTGATTTTCCAATCTGTTGCCATCTTGAGGCCAATGACTAAGGCTTCATACTCTACTATGTTATTGGTGCATGGAAATAACAAACGGTAAGACTTCGGTATGGTATCGCCATGAGGAGTTACAAACAAGATTCCTGCCCCCGATCCATGGTTTGTGTAGGACCCATCAAAGCATAATTTCTAGGAATGTGTTGAGATATTAAATAAAGATTCATCTGGAAACTCAAATTGCATTGGTATGGTGTCGTGTAGTGGTGCATCCACTAACTGGTTAGCAATGACTTGTCCCTTGATAGCTTTTCTGTCTACATACTCAATGTCATATTCACTTAGGAGCATTACCCATTTGGCTAGGTGACCTATTAGAGTTGCTTTGCTTAGTAGGTAATTTAGTGGATCTATTTTTGCAATAAGTTTGACTAGATGTGCAAGCATATAATGTCAAAGTTTTTGGGAAGAAAAAACTACAGCAAGACATGATCTTTCTATCTGAGAGTATTGCAACTCATAGCCCACCAATGTATGACTAATATAGTAGACGACTCTTTCCTTATTCTCATAATCTTCTTGTCCTAGAAGGGCCCCAAGAGCTGTAGGTGTAGCAGATATGTAGAGTATCAATGGTTTTCCTTGGATAGGAGGCATGAGAATAGGTGGATTCATAAGATATTCTTTCAATTTGTTGAATGCCTCTTCACATTTTTCATCCCATTTGAATGGAATGTTCTTGTGTAGGAGATGACTGAATGTTTGACACTTGTCTGCCAGTTGTGATATGAATCTATGGATTTCTTGTAGCTTGCCTTTTAGAGATCTTAGTTGAGTGAGAGTCTTGTTAGACTTAGGGCACACAACTGAGAGGGGGGGGTGAATCAGTTGTGCGAAACTTTCTCAAAATAAACACTTGAATCTTCTTTAGTGATTAGCAGAATATCTCTATAAGGTAAGCTACAAGATAATTGAAATATAGGTTACTGTCAGCAGTACCTTTGTTGAAACCAATCTTCAAAAGATTTTTGTCCAGTCTTTCATACCAGGCTCTAGGGGCTTTCTTTAGTCCATACAGTGCCTTCTTCAATTTGCAGACCATATCACCATGCTCAGATAATTGAAAACCATCCAGTTGTTCAATGTACACTTCTTCTTCTAAGTCACCATTCAAGAAGGCAGACTTGACATCCATCTGATACACATTGAAATCCTTGAAGGCAGCAAATGCAAGAAATAGTCTGACTGCTTCAATTCTTGCCACTGGAGCAAAGGTTTCTTTAAAATCAATCCCTTCTATTTGAGAGTAGCCTTTGCAGACTAATCTGACTTTATTTCTGATTACTTCACCAACTTCATTTAGTTTGTTCTAGAAGACCCATTTGTTTCCAATCACATTCTTGTTTCTAAGTCTGGGAACAAGATCCCAAGTGTGATTTTTATCAATTTGCATCAACTCTTTTTCCATTGCTTTGGTCCAGTTTTCATCATTGTAGGCTTCATTTATTGTCTTAGGTTCAATCTTTGAAATCAAACAATATTCATCTAAATTTTGAGCAATTTTCCTTCTAGTTTGCACCCCTTTGCTTTTGTCACCTATGAACTGATCTTAAGAGTGGTTCAATCTTACATACCTTGGAACTTTGGGAGTTTATTGCACTTTTGCTTCTTGATCAAGCTCATTTAGACTTATCTCTTCTTCCTAATTTACCAGATTAGTCTGAATCTGACTTTCAAGAGAGGATTAAGCTCCTTGAACCATAACACCATTTTGATCTTCTTCATCATACTCATAAAACCTTGAGGGTTTCTCTATTCCCTCATCAACCTTCATATTTGTACTTTCTATCATGTTCCTTAGTCTCTTGTTATAACACCGATATGCTTTTCTTTGAGTAGAGTAACCCAAGAATATTCCTTCATCACTTCTAGCATCAAACTTGCCTAAATCTTCATCTCTTTTGATGTAACACTTGCTACCAAAGACTTTGAAATATCTTACAGTAGGAGTAATGACAAACCAGAGTTCATAAGGGGTGTTACCAGTATTGCTTATGATTTGAACTCAATTAAGAGTATAGACTGCAGTGCTGACAGCTTCTCTCCAATAGATCAGAGGAACATTTTCTTCCATCATCATGGTCCTAGATGCTTCCTGGATGGTCCGGTTCTTTCTCTCCACTACTCCATTCTGCTATGGAGTCCTAGGAGCAGACAACTGTCTCTGGATCCCATGTTTCTCATAGAACTCTATGAACTCACCGGATGTGAATTCTCCACCTCTATCAGACCTCAGAAACTTCATATTTAATCCTGTTTCATTTTCTACCATAGCCTTGAATATTTTGAATTTCTCAAGAGCTTCTGATTTCTCCTTTAGAAAGGTTACCCACATCATCCGGGAATAGTCATCAATTAACAGCATAAAGTATCTATCACCTTGAATACTCTTGGTTCTTACCGGACCACAAAGATCAGTGTGAACTAGGTCCAATAATCCGGTAGAAGATAGTTCCTTGCTTTTGAATGTGACTCTACTCAGCTTACCCAACTGACATTCCTTGCACAAGCTGTTAGTAGGTTTCACCAATTTTGGAAGATCTCTTACAGCCTGAGTATTGCTTATCTTGATGATATTATCAAAATTCACATGACACATTCTCCTATGCCATAACCAACTCTGATCAGCTTGAACAAATAAACAGCTTTTGCCAGTACCAGCTAAGTGGAAGATATTACCTTTAGTTTGAGCACCGGATGCAATCTTTGTTCTGGATCTTTCAAAGATTTTGCATTTTCCATCCTTGAATCGAAGATCATAGCCTTTGTCCACCAACTGTCCAACACTGAGAATATTGTGCTTCAAACCTTTAACATATAGTACATTACCAATTTTGTTTCTTCCATCAAAAGATATAGTTCCTCTTCCTCTAATTCTACCAGCAAAATTATCACCAAACTTCACCACTCCTCCTTCATACCTTTCCAAGTCTATGAACTTATTTTTGTCACCTGTCATGTGGTGAGAGCAACCACTGTCAATGACCCAATCATTCTTTTCTTCAACTTGGGCAGCCAGAGCTCTTTCTACAACTTTATGATTGATAGATACAGAGGATATTGGTTCTTCTTCCTTGATGGCAATAAACACCCATTCACTTCTGGATATGTTTCCTATCTCTGATTCATCATCTGTTACTCCTTCATTATCATCTTCTTCATGAACATAGTAACAATTCTTTTGGAACCTTGATCTGTTAGGATTTGGCTTTGAAAATCTTTCCGGACATCTTGAGGCAAAATGACCAATCTTATTGCAGTTAAAACACTTAAAAGGTAATTTTCCTTCATACTTATCGGATCCTCTTGGCATTCTCTTTGCAATGAGGGCTTCAAGTTGAGCAGTTTCTACTTCTTCTTCTTTAAGGTCTTTTCTTTCTTTTTCATACCATGACAGTTTCCTTGATGAGTTCTCTCCTAGATCAAATCCTTGTTTACCTTTCACAGAGGCACTGGCTTTGAATGTAGATTCAGTTTTGGGGGGATCATCTCCAAACTCGGTCATTTCAAAAGCATCCAGTTTGCCAGCCAATTGGTCTCTTGTGATAGTGGCATGGGTTCTGAATTCATCAATGGCAGCAACCTTGATTTTGTAAGAGGCAGGAAGGGATCTAAGAATTTTACCAACAATCTTATTTTCATCCAAGACTCCACCAGAATTTCTAATTCCACAAACCAGCTCATTCACTCTTGGCATAAAAATGGTAATATTTTCATCATCTCTCATCCTTAGTTTTTCAAATTTCCCTTTTAGACTCTGTAACCTTGCACATTTAACATACTCATCTCCTTCATGCAAAAACATATCAACACATAACACACCAAGATTTTGATGTGGAAAACCTGGTTAAGGGAAAAACCACATGGTGATTAACCCAAGAATGTATTCTCTGTTAGAAGAATAGAAAAGAACAAATGGCATATGCCAATTAAGGCTCACTCCTTGAGCACACTGCTCACAAGAGGCTCACTGCCTACAAGAGACACACTGTCTACAAAGAAATAAGTATCACCTTTATGAACTAGAAAATAACATCTTCACCATGCTTGAATTAGTTCCATTAAAGCCCAAAAACTTTTTCTCTGCCTTTTGAGATCTTGTCATGATCAATTTTGAAATATAGGTTACTATTAGCAGTACCTTTGTTGAAACCAATCTTCAAAAGATGTTTTTCCAGTCTTTCATACGAGGCTCTAGGGGCTTGCTTTAGTCCATATAGTGCCTTCTTCAATTTGCAGACCATATCACCATGCTCAGATAATTGAAAACCATCTGGTTGTTCAATGTATGCTTCTTCTTCTAAGTCACCATTCAAGAAGGCAGACTTGACATCCATCTGATACACCTTGAAATCCTTGAAGGCAGCAAATGCAAGAAATAGTCTAACTGCTTTGATTCTTGCCACCGGAGCAAAGGTTTCTTCAAAATCAATCCCTTCTATTTGAGAGTAGCCTTTGCAGACTAATCTCACTTTATTTCTGATTACTTCACCAACTTCATTTAGTTTGTTCCAGAAGACCCATTTGGTTCCAATCACATTCTTGTTTCTAGGTCTGGGAACAAGATCCCAAGTGTGATTTTTCTCAATTTGCATCAACTCTTCCTCCATTGCTTCGGTCTAGTTTTCATCATTGTAGGCTTCATTTATTGTCTTAGGTTCAATCTTTGAAATCAGACAATATTCATCTAAATTTTGAGCAATTTTCCTTCTAGTTTGTACACCTTTGCTTTTGTCACCTATGATCTGATCTTCAGAGTGGTTCAGTCTTACATACCTTGGAACTTTGGGAGTTTCTTGCACTTCTCCTTCTTGATTAGGCTCATTCAGACTTATCTCTTCTTCCTGATCTACCGGATCAGTCTGAATCTTACTTTCAGGAGAGGATTGAGCTCCTTGAACTAGAACACCATTTTGATCATCTTCATCATACTCATAAAACCTTGAGAGTTTCTCTATTCCCTCATCAACCTTCACATTTGTACTTTCTATCATCTTTCTTAGTCTCTTGTTATAACACCGGTATGCTTTGCTTTGAGTAGAGTAACCCAAGAATATTCATTCATCACTTCTAGCATCAAACTTCCTAAATCTTCATCTCTTTTGATGTAACACTTGCTACCAAACACTCTGAAATATCTTACAGCAGGAGTCATGCCAAACCAGAGTTCATAAGGGGTCTTACTGGTATTGCTTCTAATTTGAACTCGATTAAGAGTATAGACTGCAGTGCTGACAACTTCTCTCCAATAGATCTGAAGAACATTTGCTTCCATCATCATGTTCCTAGATGCTTCCTAGATGGTTCAGTTCTTTCTCTCCACTACTCCATTCTGCTGTAGAGTCCTAGGAGCAGACAACTGTCTCTTGATTCCATGTTTCTCACAGAACTCTATGAACTCACCGGATGTCAACTCTCCACCTCTATCAGACCTCAGACACTTCAACTTTAATCCTGTTTCATTTTCTACCATAGCCTTGAATATTTTGAATTTCTCAAGAGCTTCTAATTTCTCCTTTAGAGAGGTTACCGACATCATCTGGGAATAGTCATCAATTAACAGCATGAAGTATCTATCACTGTGAATAGTCCTGGTTCTTGCTGGACCACAAAGATTAGTGTGAACTAAGTCCAATAATCCGGTAGAAGACAGTTCCTTGCTTTTGAATGTGACTCTGCTCAGCTTACCCAACTAACATTCCTTGCACAAGCTATTAGTAGGTTTCACCAATTTTGGAAGATGTCTTATAGCCTGAGTATTGCTTATCTTGATGATATTATCAAAATTCACATGACACATTCTCCTATGCCATAACCAACTCTGATCAACTTGAACAAATAAACAACTTTAACCAGTACCAACTAAGTGGAAGATATTACCTTTAGTTTGAGCACCGGATGCAATCTCTGTTCTAGATCTTTCAAAGATTTTGCATTTTCCATCCTTGAATTAGAGATCATAGCCTTTGTCCACCAACTATCCAACACTGAGAAGATTGTGCTTCAAACCTTCAACATACAGTACATTACCAATTTTGTTTCTTCCATCAAAAGAAATAGTTCCTCTTCCTCTAATTCTACCAGCAGAATTATCACCAAACTCCACCACTCCTCCTTCATACCTTTCCAAGTCTATGAACTTATTTTTGTCACCTATCATGTGGTGAGAGCAACCACTGTCAATGACCCAATCATTCTTTTCTTCAACTTGGGCAGCTAGAGCTCTTTCTACAACATTATGATTGATAGATATAGAGAATATTGGTTCTTCTTCCTTGATGGCAATAAACACCCATTCACTTCTAGATCTGTTTCCTATCTCTAATTCATCATTTGTTACTCGTTCATTATCATCTTCTTCATGAACATAGTAACAATTCTTTTGGAACCTTGATCTGTTAGGATTTGGCTTTGAAAATCTTTCTGGACATCTTGAGGCAAAATGACCAATCTTATTGTAGTTAAAACACTTAAAATTTAATTTTTCTTCATACTTACTGGATCCTCTTGGCATTCTCTTTGCAATGAGGGCTTCAGGTTGAGAAGTTTCTACTTCTTCTTCTTCAAGGTCTTTTCTTGCTTTTTCATACCATGACAATTTCCTTGATGAGTTCTCTCCTAGATCAAATCCTTGTTTACCTTTCACAGAGGCACTGGCTTTGAATGCAGATTCAGTTTTGGGGGGATCATCTCCAAACTTAGACATTTCAAAAGCAGCCAGTTTACCAGCCAATTGGTCTCTTGTGACAGTGGCATGGCTTCTAAATTCATCAATTGCAGCAACCTTGATTTTGTAAGAGGCGGGAAGGGATTTGAGAATTTTACCAACAATCTCATTTTCATCCAAGACTCCACCAGAATTTCTAATTCCACAAACCAGCTCATTCACTCTTGGCATAAAAGTGGTAATATTTTCATCATCTCTCATCTTCAGTTTTTCAAATTTCCCTTTTAGACTCTGTAACCTTGTGCATTTAACATATTCATCTCCTTCATGCAAAAGTTCTAGTTTAATCCAAATCTCATAGGTAGTTGGTAGGTCAATGACATTTGAGAGCTCTGAGTCAGTTAATGCGCTTAGAAGAGCCTCTTTGGTCCACAGATTGTTTTAAGCATCTGCGATTTCATTTAGGGTTGTTGGACCACCCTGTGGAGGTACATACACTTTTGTGACCATGGACCAGTACACCATTCCCATACACTGCAAGTGACATTTCATGCGACCTTTCCAAAGAGCAAAGTTGGTTCCATCAAACTTTGGACTATCCTTCTTGTATGACGGCATCCTGGATCTCCTTAAGTGGTTAAGCTCCTTTTAGAGGAACTTAGCTCTGATACCAATTGTTAGACTTAGGGCACACAACTGAGAGGGGGGGTGAATCAGTTGTGCGAAACTTTCTCAAAATAAACACTTGAATCTTCTTTAGTGATTAGCAGAATATTAATCATGAACCATAATGCATTCAAATCAAAAAGAAGAAACATATCAAAAGATAACACACCAATATTTTGATGTGGAAAACCTAGTTAAGGGAAAAACCATGGGGTGATTAACCCAAGAATGTATTCTTTGTTAGAAGAATAGAAAAGAACAAATGGCACATGCCAATTAGGGCTCACTGCCTGAGCACACTGCTCACAAGAGGCTCACTGCCTACAAGAGACACACTGTCTACAAAGAAATAATTATCATCTTTATAAACTGGAAAATAGCATCTTCACCATGCTTGAATCAGTTCCATTAAAGCCCAAAAACTTCTTCTCTACCTTTCTCACTTCTCCTCACTACCACACCTGATCACAACAAGACACACTTCAAAATAACTTCACAATCCCTTATTTATATAAGGCATCAACTTAGGAACAATCATCTAAGTCAGCAAACACCTACAAGAACATTCGCAAGACGTGTAATATATCTGGTCGGCCAGTCTCAAGAAGAACACCAATATCTGGTGGTTATTCTTCAAATACAAACTCTAACTTCAATGCGGACTACCAACATGAACTAGACATGATCCAACGATCATCATAACCTTCCCTGAAGAACATCTGCACTTCATCATCCTACTGGAATTCTTCTCTCCTTCATTCGGAGCTTCAAGAACACAGTTTGTCATCACTATCACAAATGAATAGGATCTTCTAAACCTTCAAACCATGAACCAATCTATTTGATACTTCATAGGGACATCCTCAACACTCCCTCAGATTTGTAGAATGGGATAATGCATTACCGGACCTCACCGGACCTATCTGTGTCACTCTGTCACCTCTGGACACCTGTCGGAGCCAGTTCTATTTGAACGACCATAACTTCTTTAGATCTTCATGCGGACCTCTGAAAACTTGACTGGAGCATCTCAATACTTATATCTACAAACCCTTTAAATCACATCCTCTGGTCCTCAACCTATCTTGGACTTTTACCTTGTTGTCATCACTATTCTTCACTATTCCTGATTGAGACTAATTATCTCAATATCCTCAGCACACAGCTCATCCAATCCTTCTTATTAATGCAACATGAGTATGTTGACATCAATGACAACACCAGTTAAACCCATACTTGCAACAAGTCTTGGGTGGTGGGATGTCCATAATAGCCTTGACTTTGGCAGGGTCCACCTCTATTCCATTTGCTGAAACAATAAAACCTAGGAGTTTGCCTGAGGTGACTCCTAACACACATTTATTTGGGTTCAACCTAACTTTGAATTGTTCTAATCTCTAAAAGACTTTCTCTAACACATCCAAGTGTGATTCTCTTGTGAGTGGCTTTGCTAGGATATCATCTACATAGTCTTCCATGGTGACGTGCATCATATCATGAAATATAGTGGTCATAGCATGCTGATATGTGGCTCCTACATTCTTTAGCCCAAATGGCATTACATTCTAGTAGAAAGTGCCCCATGGACAAGTAAATGTTGTCTTATGCTGGTCTTCTGGTGCTATCCTGATCTGATTATATCCTGAGAAGCCATCCATGAGAGATAACATGGTATGTCCCGCTGTTAAGTCGACTATGATATCTATATTTGGCAATGGAAAATCATCCTTGTGGAAAGCTTTCTTTAGATCTCTAAAGTCATTACATAGCTAGATTGTCTATATCTCTGATGAACCCTACATCTAGTAGCTTCTTGAGTTCTTTTACAAGCAGTGCTATGTGTGGATGCATCTTTCTAAGCTTTTGTTTCACTGGTTTCATTCCTGGATCTAATGCAAGATGGTGTAGAATCAAAGCTGGATCTAACCCTAGCATATCTCCATATGACCAAACAAAATTGATTTGTTTTCTCTTGAAGAATGGTACAAACTTGGTTTTCTCTAGTGGGGTTAGAGACTTAGCAAAGTGAATGATCTTAGGTTGTTCCTTTGTTCCAATGTTAACCAGCTCTATGGGTTCCACAATAATCTGAGACTTCTCTTGGTGCATGTCATTGGGGAGAGTGTCAAGTCTTCCATCGTCAGGTGCCACAGTTGGGTTTTCACCTTCGGATGCGTCCTTTCTTTTTACTATTTTAGGATTTGACACTGCCACAAAGCGGTTTTCATCGTTAGATCTAGTTTTTTTTTATATTTTTTCAACTAGAAGGCTTGGCACCCTCTCCGAAATAAGCCATGATATTAAGTTCAATAGAGAAACCAACTTTATGATCCCCTTTAGGTAGGTGGTCCCTAAGTTCCATGTAGTCAATATAAGCATTGTCATTTTGGAACATATCTAGTTGAGGGGTTCCTCGTAGATCCCAATCAATGAGCTCAAGATGCACAAGGGGGAGGGAGTCAGATGATAGATCTGATTCGTTGATAGTTTGAATAGATATACTAGGAGTATTGGTAGGGGGAGTGTTCGTATGGTACTTTCCTCCAAATTGTTTATTGAGATAGAACTCGAACCTTCCTCGAAATTCTTATCCTCAGAGATAGGCAAATCAGACTCTAGTGGTCTATTCGGTAGCGTCTGTCCCTCACGGTAAGGGGTATAAGTTTAAATGGTATCAACTTCTTTGTCATCATAGGAATGCTCTGTTAGCTCATCCAACTCATATTCATTGGAATCTGTGTCACTATCCACTTGAAGTGTATGGATCATTTCTACTAGACAAGCATTTTCTTTATCTTTTCCCTTATCCTTATACCCTAGGCCTTTTGTATTTCTAGGTAATGAGGATGAAGAAGGTTGAATGGGTTCTATGATTCCTTCTTTTCTTAGGTTGATGGGGCCTTGTCCTTCATAACCCATTCTATGTAGGATAGATTCACCTTGCCCATAGATTTATGTTGGGAGCCTAAGTGGTTCTTGTTGTATGTTCTCTTCTTCTTCGATATAGAGCCATTGTAGGACATCTCTTTCTTTTGTCTCATCTGATAATGTCCCCCATTTTACAAAGGGAACTGTGGGAGGTGCAGGAGGAGCAGATGGCTTTGGAAAATTCTTGGGTTGACCAAAAGATCTAAGAGATAAAGGCATCTTGGCTAGATTGAGGCTGTGCTCTATGGAGTATTCCCTGACTCTTTTTGCTTTGATGGTAATTTTCTACCCTTTGGGCCTTGATGAGGAAGCTTCAGAGGTAGAATCATGTTGTGGGATAGGGGATGTAGATGCTCTATTGTTTGGTATGATGCAATCAGGCTTTGAAAGGATAGAGTTGTAATACTGGAAGGGATCAAGGTCACCTTGGATGGTGACTTTCTTGCCATTATGTGGGAATTTTATGCATTGGTGATAAGTAGAGGGAACAGCTTTCATGGGATGAATCCATGGTCTACCTAGGAGAATATTATAGGTGAGCTCCCTATCTAGGACTTGGCACACAACATCTTTGATTATCGTTCCCACTTGTATGGGCAACACTACTGTTCCTTTTGTAGTTCTCTCCTCTTCATCATAGGCCTTAATAGTTATCTTCTTTCTTGGATCAACTACGTTTTCAAAGAACCCTAATGTAAGGACTAGCTTTACCGTGCAAATATTTAAACCCACTCCCCCATCAATGAGAACCCTCTTGATGTCGTGCTTGTGGATGAAGGCGACAATATGCAGAGGGGTGTTATGGGGTTGAGACACTGAGAGGTCATCTTGTTTGGTAAATGATATGGTACTTGAGGAGGTTAGATTACCTACCATGGCCTAAAACTTCTCTTGGGTCAAGTTAGTGGGGACTGTGGTTTCCACTAAGGCTTTATTGAGAATCTCCTTATGGAAAGGAGATAGACGTAATAACTCTAAGATAGAAATGTGGGACAAATTTTTCAGTAGTTGGTCTATGACATTATATTGACAGAAGTTGGACTGAGAAGGTGATGACCTTGGAGGGACGATATTCAACGTGACTCTACCACTATAGGTAATGATAGTGCAATCATTGTGGTTAGGCTATGATTGTTGGTGGGGCGTGACCACATTGATTTGTGGGACCTGCTCTGATATGCAATTGATGGTATAGTCAAATGGCACACTTGCATAGTTGGCATTATTATTCCCACTATTCTAATTTTGCCTGTTGCGGTTGTTGTTGTTGCCATTGTTGTTATTTTTGTTGTACGTCCTGTCATGATTGAGAAGTGGATCTCTATGAGCCACATGTATCTCATTGGAGGTATGTTGTTGAGCACCTCCTTGATTTTGATCAAGCACATCTTGAATAACATGTTTGAGACAGATACAATTGTTGGTTGTATGTCCCCTTCCTCTATGATACTCACAATAGTCAGTGTCTTTCCAATAGTGAGGTTTGATTTGAGACTCATAATCACTTGTTGGTGGTAGAGAGATTTCATTGTTAGCCAATAGCTTCCTCAATGCGAACTCTTGGGACTCACCTAGCGGTGTGAACTTTCACCTTGGATTTGTGTTGAACCATGATCTTTGCTCCCAAGAATATGTTTTGTTGGGTGTAACATTGATTGCCTCTCCTTTGAGAGTGAATATAGGTTGTTGCTTGGGAGCCGCCACCTTGGCATCAACTACTCCATCGTTGATGACATTTTTGTTTTTAGTCCAAAACTTTAATTTGTCAGTCGTATAATTGGAGGTAGGTGTGTCCTTGTATAACTTGATTTGCCCCTTGGTGATCATAGCTTTTTCGATGAACAATCCCATTTCTATGACCTTTGAGAATGAAGTAGGGCATTGCATTTGTATTTGATAGCTAAGATCGGTATTGAGGTTATGGACGAACATCTCCATTAATTGCTTCTCTGGTACATCATATGGACATTTACTTGCTAGTTGTCTCCATCTTTGTAGGAAAGTGGCAAATGATTCACCACTCTTTTGCTTGGTGTTACATAGGTCTAGCATGGAGACTTCATGTTCAATTTTGTAAGAGAAGTGTGTGATGAATTTGTTGACTAACTCATCAAAAGATTTGATGCCTGGTGGGAGTCATGAGAACCACTCCATAGATTGACTAACTAAAGATCTAGGGAATAGTCTCATTGTGAGCTACTTCCATGCATGTTGCGTTGAATTCCCTAATGTGATCTCTAGGGTCCCCTTTTCCTTTGTATTTGTCAAATTTAGCAACTTCAAATCGAAAGGGGAATGGTGTCATGTTCAAACTTTTATCAAAGGGGTACGATACAATATCTTCCAAGGAGTAGGTTTTAGTGTTTGTACCCATCTTGAGATCTATCATTTGTTGCTTTAGACCCTTGAGTTGTTTCCTCATTTCTTCCATAGGAGCACTTGGGTCTATGGTTTTCTTTCCCCTTTCTTCATGGTTATTCTCCACATTTTCTTGGATTGTACTTATATCAAAATCTGTGGGGAGTTTAATTCCAAGATTTGTAAGATAATAAAAATACTTGTGAGGATAATCATGGAGTACTTTCTCTAACAAGTGTTGGAATTTCTGATCTTGGAGGCTTCCTTGATAATCTTCGTTAGAGATTTCCTCATCACTATCATGAGGTGTGATGATGTGGTTGGATGATTCAGCCATTTCAAGTTGCTTTTGGTATTGAGATCTAGTAAGAACCATGCAAGGTGACGAGGGATGAGGTGGGATGAAACTAGAGATTTTGGCAAGATGCCGATGGAGACTGCTGAGAATAGCATACTTATGAAAAGACTTGTTCAAGGGACTTTTTCGATCAATGATTCCAAGTAAGACAACCGATACAAGACGTTAGCAACTAGTAAGGGTACTCTATACCTATCTTACTATGTAGGGACTAGTCGTGCACCAGGACCACTAGTGAAGTCTTGTGACCTACTAGGGTTACTTGAATCCAAAGTGATACGAAAAGGGGCCTATGTTGACCTGATATGGGATACTTTTGACTTTGGACTAGGAAGACTCGATAGAAGGCGAATGGGATGACCAATGAAAGAGAGACTTTGACGTGAAATGCATGGAAAAATGACTGCAAGGTAAGACCTAATCTTAGATTTTGAAACTAGACTAAAATGGGTACCCAGAATTAGTAAAGTTTTTCTCTCAAAAATTGTGCAGATGCTCACTGTCATGCATGCACCAAAACAGATGCGCTATAGAAATTTATAAATGCGCTGTAAGTTGAAACAAATGCACTGCACTGGTAAAATGTAAATGTGCTGTAACAAAAAGTAAAAGCACTGCGGGTCGGTGCAGATGTGCCGCAGGTTAGCACAAGTGTGCTGCAATAGAGGATGGATATGCCGCTCTAGCTTTTCTAAGTATGTTTGTAATTTTTTTAAATTTTCTGATATTTTTGGTACTTTGGTTGCAAGAAGGTCTTTTTGATCTGATTTTCTAAAATTATGGCAAGAAGACACAGCAAACACAAAGAATATTTTTTATGGTTTTTTTTTTGTGATTTTTTTACTCTTTTTCGACTAAAAGGAAAAACAAGTACAAATTCTAGGCTTCAAATAGATAACAAGGGTTTTTGGCCACTAGAACAAAGGTGTTTAGTGAAGGCAACCATTTGAGTGGTTATACATGTGGCAGCACTACTCTCCGTTGTGGAGTCTCCTAGCCTGCAAGGGTTGCACCTTGGAGGGTTTTGGGGGAGGTTGGCTGTCGGTATAACACAATTTTACTTGTTGTTTGAAGCTTTCACTCCAAACATAATTTATTTATAGTGTCTTGGAAGGGCTTGGCATCTAGCCTATTACCACTTACGGCCATTCCTACTTGGATGAACGATATCCAAGAGCAAGCCCCTCTAAAGGAAAAACACATGCGAAAATAATATGTCTGGCATTTTGATCACCCAAGATAGGGGAGAGCATAGGCTTGGTATCATTCCCAAAACAAAGAATATAGTGGTTCTTTTCCCCTAGTTAAAATGAGAAAAACAAGATAAGTAATCTACTTGGTCAAGCACAGAACTTTGAAGTGTTTAGCAAGATAGCAATGATGAGTTCAATTTTATCCACATAGCACAAATTGTTAACATTGAAATATGGTCAATCGAGATAGGAATGGTTCAATTTTACCCAGATAGCAATGATGAGTTCAATTTTTATCCACGTAGCACGAGTTGTTAACTTTCAAGTGATGGTCAATCAAGATAGCAATGGTTCAGTTTTACCCAGATAGCAATGATGAGTTTAGTTTTATCCAGATAGCAATGAGTTGTTAACTTTGAAAAGATAGCAATACTCCGGAGAAGGGACTATCGAACCATGTAGCTAGAGTAAGTACAATCAAAACAACACAATAATAGAATTTAATGGAAGATTCATATGCTCAATATATCAGATAATTGCCAGCAACATGTGGGCTATAATTGAAGGGCTCATAGGCCTATTTTTTAGGTTACGCCAGAAATGAAAGATATGGCATTGAAGTGCCTTCCGAAAATAAATTAACTATACATCTTATGCAATCAACTAACTGACTTCCCAATGCATCTAAAAGATGTATATATATCATCCCCAAGCTCAAATAATCCTCTGCATCAGCCTCAAGAGGATACAAACTCCAATGAATGATCAAATGTGTAGAAAACATGTAGGTTGGCCTACAACTCATGGCATTGCTCTGTAAATGAATGAAACATGGTGCAGACCTTAGGGAAGGTCTATCTAATCCTTATTATCCTTGTGATATGTTCCATTAGGCTTTAAAAATTATGGAAGTGCTTTGCAAACCTTCTATTCTCATGTTGATTGAATGAATGCTTTGTTCTGTGAAAGCTAATGAACTTCTAATAGCGATAAATTTTTGTAGACAAATCTAAATCTCCTGAAATCCGAGTATGATATAGCTGACATGGCATAGAAGCTCAATCTTGCTCCATGAGCTCTGATATGAAGATGCGGTAAAATGCGGTAGAAAATGCTAGACTGCAAATGACTGTACTGCAACTAAAATACAAGAAAAGGAAAAGAACGCAAATATTTTTTGGTTGATGCAAGATTTCTCTTCAACCTAGGATGCTCCTGCATCACAAAGTTAGCAGGGAGTAGTAACTTCCTTCAGTTGTAGCCCTAAAACAAAGTTGTAATTTTTATAGAAATGAGCTTCATATATTGTGAGTTAATCCTCACCATGATTTTCCCCTTTTGGGGTTTTCCACATATATCTGGTGTTATGTGTTGTTCTGCATTGTGTTCATCTTTCATGTTTATGTTAATGTTGTAATGTTTAAGCTTTATTCTACTTTGGAGGATTTGAAGTGTGATTGGATACTGATTCACCCCCTCTCAGCATCCTGGTGTGTTAAACATAATTAAAACCAACTAGTCCCTAATATGATGGTGTAATTAGAAAAATCAATGTCAGTAATCTCCCTAAACCCATTAGTGACCTTAATTTTCACAATATTCTAAACTCTCCTTTGAACTAAGAGGGGTTTTCACAAATCTTAAACTAACATTATATAGAGGTAGGGAGAGAGAGAGGACAACCCTAATGTGAACATCTAGTGAATTTAATAAAATTAGCTAGAAATCTATTAATGATTTGATAAACCCAAGAATTGTTGATGCAACCAAAAATCCAATCCATGAAAAACAAAGGAAACCTAAACAAATGCAAGACATATACTAGGAAATCAAGATCAATCTATTAAAGATATCATCCATGTCAAGTGTTGGTGTTTTTTATTTTAGATCCCTCAATTCTAAGTCATCTACCATAATATCTAGACACAATGACCAAATTAACCTAGATAGAGGGAGGAATCCTATGATCAAATCAAAGGTAAGAAAAAACCAACTAACATGAGGGTGGATAGGTCCTCTCTTCAGTTTAGGACCTACAAAACCTACAAAATATCCCTATCAATAATCATTGTGTTCTATATGAACTGCAATAGGTTTATCACAATGACAAGTAGAAAAGATGTTCATGGAAACACAGGGATTTTTAAATACTACACATTCATCTAGACCCCTTGTACTCTTAATGCTCAATCATGAATGGAATAAGTTACAAATAAGTTACATCTTAAGATATTCTTTATCATTTGACATAACTATGTTGGGAGGAATTTATAAAATGTTTGATGCCTACTTCTGGCAAAATAGAGGCATGTAAACAATACTATATAACTTTATTTTAACATCACCATTCTGATGGTTTAATATGGACATTATAGCCTTGCAATAATGTAAACTAGTTGAGTGAGATTTATTTTAGTTCATAATTCTTCGTAGTTATACACTAAAAATATGACCAATCCTGTTATTAATCCTAAATAGTAATTATTGGCCTATTTTGTTTCATAGCCAAATAGCCCAAACCCTTAACCCTAATTGTTTTCCTTCCCCTTAAACCCTAGGTTTTACAGTCATCTTCCTTTGTGTTATAATTCATTATTGATTGCCTAGCCTAGGTTGCTAGTCACTTAAGTTACAACTTTGAGACCTTTATGTCATGAATTGACCGGCCTCAAGTCCTAAGGTTTACCTTTTATTGTCTGTCGTCTTCAATTCCTTAAGCCTTAACACCTAGGCCTAAGGGCACCATATTGTAGTATCTCGCGAGCCTACAGACCGTTGATTCTGACATCACGTTCCTACCGTGATGTTGCGAAATGAAGATAGATGTAAAGTATATCAGGGGCTCATGACCATAGGATCAATAACACCATTAGATGAAGCAGATAACACTAGGTGTTGAGGGATGAAGAGGTGGGGCCACAGTATTAAGAATTGAATGGTAGCATGGTGTCATAGGTGAATTTGGTCTACAGGAAAGATACTATGTGTTGTCACGAGATGGTGACACATGGCCTATTCCTTTGTTCTTTTGTGGGTAGCGGAAGGAAGCTTCCAAGGCACACCATGTGTTAGCCCCGTTCTCTTCCAAAGAAAAATAGACAAAAGTTTCCCTCAGATGTGCATCATTGTGCCACATGTCTGCTTGGCGCGAACCTGTAGCAAACATAAAAGAAAGTTTCTCTTTTTTTGCATCATTGTGCCATTTGGGCACATGGCATGCTGGTGCCTTCTCTTCTGGATCTTTTAGGTGGGCCCTTACCCATCGATAACTATTAAAAGAAAATGACTCACCTACACACTCAGCACCACATATGCCAGGTCAAAGGACTTAATGAAGAATTAAAAGAAAAGCATTATGCAGCACAAATCAGAGACGTTGATCTTGTAACCTTATGTTCAACCAATGGCTCTTATTTAAATTTAGATCTTTTAAACATCTAGGTGGCACCAAACGCATTCATTTGAGTTGGTGAGCTCTGCAGATGAAATTCAAAGGGGATGGTTTGATTCTTCAATGTGAGGAGACTTTGGTGGCTTAGTGGCAAATCTTTTTGTCATCAGCGATGACTTTTGGGCTCTCTTCTTCAATGCGTTGTCTTCTCTTGAGTACGGGAAGCCATTCCTAGGGTTGCAGGTCTACCAGAGGCATGGGTTCTATCCTCATCACCATTTGTTCTTGGCTCTACATTGATGACTGCATTGGTGTTCTTGGATCCCATGGACCTACTTAAGCATCCTCTATATAAGGATTTGATATATAAAGATTTATAATATTTAGTAAAGGAGGAGTTAGTAATTTCTAGGCTTTTATGTTGCCAAATTCCTTATTGTCATACCTCTTAGTGTAATTGCAAGATTATCATAATTTGACTCACTGTGCTAGTAGTTTGGCCTCTATTGTCTTCTGGTTAATCCACCCATGAATGCAATTGCCTATATTGTGTCTTTTCCTACTATAAGTTATTTTACATTGTAATAGTTTCTGGCTTTCATGATCAATATATTCACAATATTTTGCCTCTCTTATGCTCTAATTTTTGTGTTTTACTTGAAGCTATGATATATTCTGTGAGTAAAATGCCTCCTTGATAGGTTAGGTCTTCATCCCAAAGCCTCAATCAGTTCTATAAGTCTATGTGAACCTTCCTTTGTGATTGAGATTATTGTTGTGTCTTTTCCAAGCTTACTGCTACTCATTAAATCTGGTGCATCACCTTTATTTCTATATAGTTTCTTCCTAACCCTTTTCCCTTGTAGTATTAGCACTACGTTTAGATAGTTTTCTCTAAGTATTAGACTTAGAATGGGGAACCAGCCTTCTCTAGAGGTATGATCTCAACTTGCAAGGTCCCACACCTTGAGATCATTCACATTATGTCAATAGAATTGCTTGGACTCTCTCCAAACTAGGTGTAATTCTATGTGATAAAAGTTTCTAGCACGCCTGGTGAGACTCTCTGCTTTGAGTGTGAAGTGGACTAAGGATTATAATGTCATTCTTGGTTCATTTTCTACTGTGAAATTATTCAATAGGTATGTGGTGACTCTTCTGATCCAGTTCCTACACAACAATTCAACATTTCATGCCTAGAGTGCAGACAAGGTCATCTTCTAGAGGCAATTTCTAATTCAAAGAAATTTCATTTATTGAGTCTAAAAGAAGAAGTAGACTATTCATATCCCCTATGAGAGCAAGTAAAATTAATAATTCATACCATTCAAAAGCTCAATCTACTCCTCGTCCAGTCAATCTTCTAGAGGTTAGGTTCCAATATTTAGGAAGAACCCTATGTATACCCGTGATTAACTTGAATATACCTAACATGGCTAGAAACCTTCCATTTGTTGTGTTTCAAGGGGATAACCCTTTATACCTAACATAGTATGATGACATCCCCACATTAGTCTTAAAAGCTATTCCATTCTTTACCGATGAAGAGTCTACTACTCCCACTAAGCACATTCAAGATGTTGCTAGTGTCTGCTCAGTCCACAATGTCACTGCTGATAATGTGGCTATGAGATTGCTAGCTTCTTCATTCAAGGGAAAGGCCTTATAGTGGTATAGGGGTCTTCAAGCCAATTCTATACACAACTGGAATGATTTGGGCACTAAACCCTGCCAACACTTTGAAAACAAGAGTGATCATTTGTCACTTATGGAACAATTAGCCTCAATCAAAAGAACACCTCATGTGTATATGGTAGATTTCAACTACCATTTCCATAAGACATGGGATAGAATATCTTTGTTGGTCAAGCCATCTACAAACATAGCATTTATCTACTACCTAAGGTCTTTGAATCTAGATATTGCTGTCATGATTCAGTCCATGGGTTGGACTGTATTACCTGATGCCTATGATACAACCATAAGGGTAGAAAACAACCTAATTTAGGTAGGAAATATTGCTCCAAGGCCACCAATGCCTCTATTCGTAGAGGCCCCTGTTATGCAACCCGTTGTGGCACCAATTTCTATTGTCTCTTCTGTTGCTCCTCTAATCACACCTTTAGTTGAACTGCCAAAAGATAAAGATGCCAAGATAAGGATGTTGACTAATCAATTGGTACTAGAGAGGAGGTAGAATGCACAATCAAATAGGCCTTATCAGCCCTCCAACCAGATATATTAACCCTTCAATCAGGTTTACCAACAAAACAGGACACCATACCAAGGTAAAATACAAAGGCAAGGTCATCCTAGTTATATCAGACTACTAAATGTTGTTAATCCTAATGTAGCAGGCATCTCAGGGCCCCTTGTGCCAATTTAAAACAACTTAGCCCAAGACAGTGACTGGTGTTATCCTTGTAATCAGCCACATGACCAACATTTGTGTCAAAGTGGACAGTTCAGTCATGCTCTGATAATGCAAGAGAAACCAACAATTTTAGAGTAGCAAGTTAGCACCAATCAAAGAATGGTTGGAGGTTAGGAACAAATGCAACATAATGCTACCTTGATGAATTAGACCCCTGATGAATATTGTGGTGTCAATCAAGGTGCTGGTCTAGTAGCACTCAATATAAGATCAAAAGGAAGAGCTACTAAGGACACATCAGTGCCTGTAGTTTCTCATGCCCCCACACCTAAAGTGTCTCCAATGGTTACAGCTAAAGAGAAAATGCCCAAGACTCCTTCTAGGCAAGGAAATCAGACAGCTAAAAAGGTAGATATAGTTTCAACAACACAGCCCCAATCCAATCAACATCCAAAAAGTGATCCAACTGTCACTAAATGTCATGAAAGGGTAATCAAATACCCTTTAGTATAGTGTATTAGCTGAAGAAGATAGATCTAAGTGTCACTATGTGGGATACTTTGCTAATCCCTGCTCAAAAGAATCTTCTTCAAGAGGCCCTAATAGAATTCATTCACCCTGCTGTGGAAACAACAAAATAAAAGACAACTACCCCAACAAACCTATGCCAACCCAAGGAGGAAGTAAGTACAAGCAAAACCAGTAAGCCACCTGCATTTTATGTTTCCCTAATTATAGGTGATAAATTGTTGCATAAGTGTATGATAGATTCTGGGGCGAGTACCTCTGTCATGCCTAAAAATATTGCTGATAGGTTGGATATAGTGTATGAGCCTATGAACAAGGGTGTGCTTTAATTAGATGGCATTGTTGTCAAGATAGTAGGAGTTATTAAAGGTTTGTAACTCACTCTACATGTGTGTCTTGGCTGTTCTATTTTACAAGATATATCTGTTATAGATCTCCCTGGATACTTTGGCATATGTCTGTCTAGGGATTTCACTACTAAAATAGGTGGGTACTTATCTTCTGATTGGTCTCACATGTTGTTTAGAACTAGATATGGCACCAAAGTGACTATTAGGCCCGAGCCTATTGCAAATGACCATATAGAAACCTACTCACCTAACCCAAACAACATGAATTCCACAATACATGAGTTGGAAGAAGAATATAACGATAGACATGAAGCTACCACACCTATGGAGGAGATAGCTTATATACTACTAGATGAGTGGGCTAATTGTTTTCAGTTTGACACTCCTGATCATGTGGAAAATATAGGGCTGGGTACTTATTGTATCCATGAGGAGGATGCCACTATCCCCAATCTTGAAAAGGAAAACTCAGATCTAGGTGGGATGTGGCAAATATACTTTGATGGCTCCAGAACCAAAAATGGAGTAGGTGTTGGGGTTGTATTGATTTCATCCCAAAAGGAAAGTTATTTCTCTTCATTCAGATTGTAGTTTAGTTGTACTAACAATGTAGTTGAGTATGAAGCCTTAATTTAGGGTATATAGTTGTCTCAAAAAGAGGAATATAAATTTTATAAGTATTTGGTGACAGTGAACTGGTTGTCCACCAAATCAAAAAACTAAGCGCTTCAAAGAATGACTTTCTCAAGTCATACAAACACAGGGTCTAGGACCTGATTGAATACATTGATGCCTTTAATATTTAGATAGTTCCCAGATAGAGAAACAAGGATGTTGATAGGCTAGCTGTGGTTGGTGCCCAGTTTGATATTCCTAGAATGTCAAACAAGTTCCAAATCAGCATGTAAGGATTGTTGTTAGGCTTGCTATGCCTGACGACGTGATCTGCTAGCAATTGTTTAAAAGTGACTAGCAAATTGTGAATCTCTTGCAAGATGAGGTAGAGTTTGCTACCAAAAATTAGTTAGTATTGCAAGAGCAATATGGTGATTATGTGATCTAGCTAATGACCAACAAGCTCCCTATAGGGATGATCACCTTAGAAAGCATATTTGGTGTCGATGATCAGCCAAAGAAAGAAAAAAATTAACATGAAAGCCAGAAAACAAGACTATGAAGAAGTGGAGGTTGCACAAGACAGATTCCTAAAACATGGCAAGGTATGTAGTCAAGCTGAAAGACAAGGTTTCATTGAGATTTGTAATGAATTTAATGACTTGATAGATTAGAATTATAGAGATTTAAGATAGTTTGATCCAGGTTTAATCCAACATACTACTGATCTAGACCCTAATGCCAAACTAGTCTGCTAGAAGCAAAGACCTGTCAATCCCAAAATTGGGCCATTAATGAGAAAAGAGCTATCCAAGCTTATAGAGGCTAAAATCATTTATCCCATCAAACATTGATCTTGGGTGGCTACCTTGTTCCAATTAGGAAGAAGAATGCAAAAATCAGATTATGTGTAGACTTTAGAAACTTGAACAAGGCCTCACTTAAGGATCACTATCTACTCCCTTCCATGGAGCAGATTCTACAAATAGTAGCAAGTACTGAAAGGTTTTCACTCCTAGATGGCTACTTAGGCTACAATCAAGTTCTTGTAAAAGAATCAACCTAGTACAAAACAACCTTTACCACCAAGTGGGGTTCTTTGGATTATCAAAACATACCTTTTGGATTGACAAACATTGGAGCCACTTTTTAGAGAGCAATGGATTTGGCCTTCAAAGACTTGATTAATGATATTATTTTAGTGTATGTTGATGATCTGACTGTGTATTCCAAGCATGCAGCTGACCATTTGGGTCATTTAAGAAAGGTCTTTGAAAGTTGTAGAGAATATGGGATATTAATGAATACTAAAAAGTGTGTATTTGCTGTCTCAGAGGGCAAGCTGCTAGGACATGTGATTTCTAAAGAAAGATTGGCTATTGATCCAAAAAGATTAAGTGCCATTTTTTATCTTCCTCTTCCTAGTCATAAGAAAGGTCTGCAAAGCTTTCTGGGAAAGATCAACTTTGTGAGGAGACTCATACTTAATTTTACTTCAATATCAAAACCCCTCACAGATATGCTAAAGAAGAATGTTGCCTTCACATGGTCTAAGGAAGGGACAGTTTTGAAATAGTAAAGCAAGCCATCACGCAAGCTCCTACACTAATAAACCCTAATTAGGAGAAGGATTTTATCTTTTATGCCTTTAGAGGCAGAGAGGGTATATCAGTTGTCTTGACCCAACAGAATGAAGAGAAATTTGAATAGCCAATTGCTTTCTTCAGCCAACCTCTCAAGGAATATGAACCAAATTATGATTTTATAGAAAAATAGGTATTTGTTGTAGTGAAGGCCCTAAAAAATTTTTAGACATATGCTTTCTAGTAGCAAAATCCAATTGATGGCGAGTCACCCTGATGTGAAAGAATTCCTCCTAAGCAGGGATATTAATGAGAAAAGGGTTGGGTGTATCACCAAGGTGATGGTCTATGATATCAAGATCAGCATTATCAGACTGGTTTGTGGCAAAGGTGTATGTGAATAAATGGTAGCATACGTCAAAGACAAAAGTGAAGTCATATGTGTTCAGGGGCAAGCACAACCAGTTGAGCCTCATACCCCAACTGACTGATATTATGACATGATCACATTTCTACAGTTAAGAAGATGCCCAGATGGATTGGATCAAGACAAAAGAAGGTATTTCAAACTCCAATCCATCCCTTATGTTATTTTTGATGGTGTCTTGTTTTGAAAAGACATCAATGGAGTTTTCTTAGATGTGTTACACAAGATCAGACTCTTAGAGTATTAGAAGAATTCCATAGTGGCCCTATTGGTGGCCATTATTCCCTAAGAAGAACTGTAATGAAAATCATGAGGGCTAGTTATTACTGGCCTAGCCTATTTAGTGATGCATACAAATGGATCAAAAAATGTAAAGAATATGCCTTATTTGCTGGGAAGCAGAGACTGGTAGCTCTTCCCCTTCATCCAATCCAAACAGATCAACCTTTTTCTCAATGGGGTTTCAACTTCATTAGAGTAATTAATCCACCTTCTAGTGTAGGCCATAAGTGGATTCTTATAGCCACTGATTATTTCACTAGGTGGAGAAAGGCAGTTGCATTAAGGGATGCTATAGAAGCATCCATTGTGGACTTCCTTGAGGGTATAGCTACAAGGTTTGGTATGCCATCCACCATCATTTTTGATAATGCCAAGGCCTTTGTAGGCACAAAAGTCAGTGAATGGGCATTGAACTATGGGGTATACTTGAAAAATTCATCCAATTACTGCCCACAAGGAAATGGCTTGGCTGAGTCTACTAATAAAAACCTGATCAGAATCATTAAGAAACAGTGGAAGATAATCAAAGAACTTAGCACTCCAAGTTAAAGACTGCTCTTTGGGCTGATAGAATCACTCCTAAAAGACACATAGGCAATTCCCCTTTCACGCTTGTATACAGATGGGAGACAATGGTTCCATTATCATTGGAATTGACTTCTCTCGAGTTGGCACAATAGCTAGAACTAATGGAGAATGATGCCATGACAAATAGGCTTGCAGAGTTGTTGGAAATTGAGGAGAAGAGGGATACTACTATGAAGACCATTGAAGCCCACCAAGATCAGGTCAAGAGAACCTTTGACATGAAATCTACTGACAGAATATTCAATGAAGGAGATATAGTGCTGAAATGGGATGCAGATAGGGCCAAAGCCAGAAGACATTCAAAGTTTGATTCCATGTGGAGTGGCCCTTATATCATTACCAGTTGTAAATAGGCTAATACATTTCAACTTTCTAGGTTGAATGGAGAGGTTCCACCAATCCCAATCAATAGGATGCATCTCAAATCTTTCTTTTAGCATGGTTATGAGACCTTGTAAATAGGCTAGGTGTCTGCTTTCAATAAGTGCCCTTGCACTCTATTGTATTCTCATTAGGAGGATACATGCTTTCTTGTTTCTCTATTTTGCCTTAGTAGCTTGCCCTGGTTGTTTTAGCTCCCCTGTTCTTGTTGCAATCTCTTTTGACTCTGTGCCTAATGGATGTTTAAGGCCACTAGTTTCCATTTGTTTAGCAGGCAAACACCCCTGAGAAATCACCAAAATGGTGGCCTATTTTATTTCACAACCAAATAGCCCAAACCCTTAACCCTAAGTGTTTTCCTTCCCCTTAAACCCTAGGTTTTATGGTCATCTCCCTTTGTGTTATAATTCATCATTGACTGCCTAACCTAGGTTGCTGGTCAATTAAGTTAGAACATTGATCCCTTTATGTCATGAATTGCTAGGCCCTGAGTCCTAATGTTTACATTTTATCACCCATTGACTTCAATTCCTTAAGCCTTAAGACCTTCTGGGCCTAAGGGTACCATATGGCAGTATCTCGTGAGAGCATAGACCACCGAAGCTAACATCACGTTCCTATTGCAAGGCTCCGAAATGAAGACAACTGTAAAGTATATCGGGGGCCCAAGGCCATAGGATTGATGACTCCATCAAGCAAAGCAGATCACACCAGGTGTTGAGGGATGAAGAGGTGGGGCCACCATATTAAGGATCGAACGGTAGTCCAGCATCGTAGGTGAATCTTGTCTGCAGGAAAGATTCTATGCATGGCTGTGAGATGGTGGCACGTGGCCTGTTCCTTTGTTCTTTTTTGGGTAGTGGTAGGTAGCTTCTGAGGCATGCCACATGTCAGACCCACACTCTTCCAATAAAAAATAGACAAAAGTTTCCCTCAGACATGCGCTATTGTGCCACATGTCTTCTTGGCACAGACCCATAGCAAGCATAAAATAAATTTTCTCTTCTTCTACGTTGTTACATTATTTGGGCACCTGGCATGTTGGTGCCTTCTCTTATGGATCATTTAGGTGGGCCCTTACCTATCAACAACTATTAAAAGAAAGTGACTCACCTACACACTCAGTGCCATGTATGCTAGGTTAGCAAGCCTCAATGAAGAACTAAAAGAAAAGCATTATGCAGCACAAATCAGAGCCATCGATCTTGTAACTATTTGTTCATCCAATGGTTCCAATTTGAATTTAGATCTTTTAAACATCCTAATGGTACCAAAGGAATTCATTTGAGTTTGTGATCTCTGCAGATGAAATTCAAAGAGGATGGCTCGATTCTTCAATGCGAGGGGACTTCGGTGGCTTGGTGGCAGATCTATCTGTGGTCGGCGATGACTTTTGGGCTCTCTTCTTCAATGCATTATCTTCTCTTGCATGAGGGCAGCCATTCCTAGGGTTGCAGGTCTGCCAGAGGCATGGGTTCTGTCCTCATCACCATTTGTTCCTGGCTCTGCATTGATGAATGCATTGGTGTTCTTGGATCCCGTGGACCTACTTCAGCGTCCTCTACACAAGGATTTGATATATAAAGCTTTGTAATCTTCAGTAAAGGAGGAGTTAGTAATTTATGGTCTATTATGGTACCAAATTCCTTGTAGTCAGACCTCTTAGTGCAATTGCAGGATTATCAGAATTTGACTCATTGTGCCTATAGCTTGGCCTTTGTTGTCTTCTAGTTAATCCACCCATGAATGTAATTAGCTATACCGTGTCTTTTCCTGCTATAAGTTATTTTGTATTGTAATAGTTTCTGGACTTCATGATCAGTATATTCACAATATTTTGCCTCTCTTATGCTCTGATTTCTATGTTTTACTTGAAGTTGTGATCTATTCTGTGAGTAAAATGGCTCCTTTATAGGTCAGGGCTTCATCCCAAAGCCTCAATTAGTTCTATAAGTCTGTGTGAACCTTCCTTTGTGATTGAGATTATTGTTGTGTCTTTTCTAGGCTTGGTGCTACTCATTAAATCTGGTGCATCACCTTTATTTCCATTTAGTTTCTTCCTAACCGTTTTCCCTTGTAGTATTAGCACTAGGTTTAGATAGTTTTCTCTAAGCATTAGGCTTAGAATGAGCAACCAACCTTCTCTGGAGGTTTGATCTCAACTTGCAAGGTTCCACACCTTGAGATCATTCCCATTGTGTCATTAGAATGCTTGGACTTTCTCCAAGATGGGTGCAATTCTATGTGATAACAATAACACTTACAACAAATACATCAATAGTGGGAGGTATAATCAGAGATGAGAAAGGTTGTATGATAGAATACTATGTTAAATATATCAGTAGGGTAACTAACATTCTTGTTGATGTCTTTACCTTATGGTGGGGAAAGAAATAGAATAGATTATTATAACTTTAGGAATCTAGAGATAGAAGGAGACTCTAAGGTCATTTTAGATCTTATTTTGAAAACCTCCAATACCCCTTGGAAATTAAGAGACTATGTGGAAGATATTAAAAATTTCCCTAATGAGACTTAATAACATAAAAGTTCAACATGTTTATAGGGAGGGGAATTTTGATGCAGATGAGATAGCCAATTTAGGCCTTCAATCTCATGAGTGGTGGTATTGCACTAAAATTGAGGACCTCCCTAGGGATGTTCGCATCATTATTATTAATGAAGGAACTAATTAAATTTTGTCTTTACTTTAAGATGATGACTTATAGGATCAGTGTTCTATTTATGAATTCTAGGGATAAGGACAAAAAGTTAAGAGGGGTTAAGTTTCATAATTATTATTCCCTCACATGTGTGGAAGGAAGAGGTAATCTATGTAGTTTTGATGATTTTATTTGTGGAGGCAGTAATGAAGATCACTTTAATATCTTGATCTTTGGGATTTTGCATTCTACCTTCCTACATTTTAATTTCTAAATTTGTATTATGCTCTGCAATGTTTTGATAATGAGTGGTCAAATTTTGAGGGTTGAACCTACCTCTTATGTGGTTCTTAATAAGAACTCTCAAATTTGGTGTATCTTTTAGGAGGGCGCATTGCTACCTATGTTCAATCAATGAGGGGTCATGACCAGTCGGTCACATAATTATTTGTGAATAGTTGGAGAAAGAAAGTGGTCCATGTTAATGGGATATCTTTCACAGTGACTGAGGATCTTATTGCTAAGGCTATGGGCTTGAGATACAGTGGGAGAAAGGCAAGCAAGGTTGGCAATGGTGATTATAAAAGCTTTATTGAAAGCTTCTTCGAAGGGAAGGAAACCCTAGTGTGGCATCAAAATGGATACCAATGCATGGAGGTTCCTACTCCTTAGGGTATTGTCAGTTACTATCTCATGACATATTTTACTCTTGAAGGAAGGTATGAAACCATTCACTGTTACCATTTTCCTCTTCTTGATCACTTGAGACATGGTAATTATATTAGCTTCCCTTTATTTATCATATCCTCACTTTAGAAGAGTATGAACAAAGGGGCTAATCCCCCTCTTTACCAGGGTCTCATCCTTGTTTTATATGAATTTAATGTTTTACTTAACCCTCCAATTCCCTGGAATGATTTGGTCGGAAACCCTAACATAGCTAGAAATAGTAAGGGTAGAGTTGGTAATAAGAACCTATTAATGAAGGGTGTTCATGTCACATTACTGGTAACTCCCAGAATAATATTAGGATTTCTAACAAGTAGGATGTGGAAAATAATAGCAAAGCTCAAAGTGTTAAAACTAAAAAAGACCCTCACATTTATAAAGGGAAAGGTGTTAAAAATCCTTCACCTCACACTCTGAATCTTAAATCTAGAAGATCTGTGGTTAGTAGGGATCTTTACTCCCTTGAGAATATTTTACTTTCCCTAAGAGATAAAGATAAGGGTGGAGCTCCTTCCACCAAAGGATTGGGTAAGAAAAGTATAAATGTGAAAATTAAATCAACCTCTGCTAAATAAACCTAAATGCTAGGATCAAGGAAATTCAGCCACAAGATAATATGGAAAATATCTACTCTCATGTTGCTTCTATAGGCAGAAGGTCAGCTCTAAAGCTACTCTGCAAAAGACTAGAAACAACACAAAAAATAAAAAAAAGGGGGAGATATCTATTAAGGAGATTTCTTTAGACACTATCTCTAAGGACATTCCTTTGATGGTTGATGACCAAGGGGAAGAATTAGATTTAGATCTTATTGAGGAGATTCAGGTTGAGATGGGCATTAAAGATGAGGAGAAGGATAATAATGAGGAGCAGTTGCAACAAGAAGAGGAGGAGCTGAGGGAGGATGGTAACATAAAATTTCAATTTAATCAAAGGGATATAGGGAGTAACTCCTATGGTGAAAATTACTATGAAGATGTAGGAAATGATATTGGTAGCTTTCAAAATGAGTTAAACAAGACTAAGATGAATGTAAAAGCTGACATAGACAATTAAACTAATGAGTTGGCTAGAAGATTGGAATAGATGGACAAAATATTTCATAGGAGAATGGACTGCACCACATTCCAGGATAGCTAGATCAATATGTTTGATATGATGCATATGTACCAGTAAATAATGGTTAATTTGAAATATGGTCTTAAGGAACTAGCTTAGTTCTATAATGAAATTATGAGGAATACATCCTCTGATGTGAAAGACGTTTAGGCTCAGCTAGAGAAACAGAAGGCTCAACAAGACAAGATACAGGATGCTAGTAAAAGACATAAGATAGAGCAACAAATGGGATACTCCTCTTGGGAGTAGATGATGGCCCAGATGTGTAAGGATTGGGATAATGCTACTATTTAATTTGGTTGTCTATGTTTGGCTTTTGTTTTTGTTTTGTCCTGATGACTATAGTTTTCTTGTTGTTTCTTTGTTGGTTCCCTACACTAGTTAGGGTTCTTATCAGGGTTTTTGGTGGTGTTATTATTTACTTGATGGACTGTTGTTTCTTTTGTGTCTTACTTGACTCCCTAGCCTAGTTAGGGTTATTATCAGGGTTATGGCTATAATGTTTAACTTTTTGGACATATGAACTTCTTTTGTATGGGACTGGGACCCTTTTCCCAACTAAATTTAATAAAAAACAAATACATATGTTAAGAGTTGATTATCCATAGTAATTTCTCTCAAAGACAAGACACACAACAAAGGAGCCAATTACACAAATAAGCACATACTCATAGAATTAATTGCAAAAAAATGAATTAAAATAAAGATGTAAAACATAATATTTTCATTATTTTATAAAAGAAATCCTTTTAACAATTCCAAAACATCCCTTGCTAGTCCAACCTAGTTTACAACAAAATGGAATCTCTATTTAAAGGAAATGCCAATGCTCATCTCATGTGGATGATTGACACTTGTCAAGATTTTAGATATAGTATGTAGTTGTAAAATAGTTTACACCCACTTGAATACACAAAGTGGTTTTTCTCTTCTTTTGGTTTTCACAGAGCTAACATGAGATAGGTTTTTCCTAAAATGAAATGGAAACAAAATCTAAAATAGCCCTATCTTTTCATTCAAGATTAGCTCTATATTTATGCTTGTAAGAAAAAGGAGATGGCAGAGTTGCAACAACACTTGTTTCAGGGATAGAACCACCAAACTCATGCAATGTATTTTAGGAACAAAAGGTCACGAAATAAGAAGAGAAAATATGATTTACAGGTCGAGGATACTGCTAAGCCACAATAACTTCATCATTTCTAACTTCGTAGTTCAGAAGGTTTCAAAATAGAGCATGTAAAGCTTACTAAGCTCTAATAATAATTACTTGAGGCTCAAATCTTAACTCTCTTATGGCTAAAAATTCATTAAAAGAAAGCATGTGGATAGAAAGAGACTCATTTATTTCCTCCTTATGGGTCTACTCATGATAAACATAGTTTTTCAGATTGCATGTTGTAAGGGGTTACTGCAATACAACCCCAAATTCTAGCTATATCTCCTCATATCTAAAAGTAGTTCTAAAGAAACTGAAACACCTTGATGAACCTATACTTATTGAATACAAAGGAGAGTAGAGGGAAGGTCCTAGGTGAAGAATATTGATATAGATAAAACCAAATATTCTTCCCAAACCCTCCCTTTCCATAGCTAAGAAAAGAACAAAAGAACTTCATTGTTTACAAAAAAAATTGAATGATGAGAATCATAACCATTCCTTCCTTTAATATAGAAATGTAAGGAAAGCACTGACTTGGAGAAGCATAAAACAAGAATAGACACATGTGTGATATAAATTGAAACCTTGAGCTAAACTTCCAATCATAACACAATAGTAAAAACACACATGCTAAGGAGAGCACGTCAATTCTTTCTTGTAGCATCAAGTCTCATTTTTATGTGAAGCACGTATCAACACATTCCACAATATGTTGGTGCAATGAGTCATAGACATGAAGAGACAACATATATCATGGATATCGTTTAAGCACATCTCCTTATCAATCTGTCAAGTTATTAATAGGTGATCACACAATTTTCAAGGTACTCCTAATTTCACCAACACCAACATTGTACCTAGTGCTTAATCATATCACCACTTACTTTGGACGTGTATAATTTTGACAAAATTTGTTATAGGTAGGATCTTTGATAGTGGTACTAGAGGCAGCAAAAGTTCTTAGAAAAACCCTGCAAAAATAATAAGCCTTTCTTGAACACTATCATGCCCTAGAGAATCTTAGCACAATTTTGGAAACATAAAGGAACTATAAATTTTGTATTAAAATTTGCAGTTATCAATTGATGAAACCACTCTCAATTCTTAGTTTGCTAGAGACTACAAGTATTCCACCAATTTTAACCTCTCGTCTTCTTTAAGATTTATAGCATTGTTGGCTATGGTTCAAAAAACTATAATCCTATTACTCATTCAAAATTAATGAATTAATTTTGACTTTCTAACTTCTTAGTCAATTAACATTAAAATCTATGCAATTATTGTTGTCATGGTTCAATAACTCTTGAATCTAGGCCATTGATATTGATCATTAAAAAATGTTGCCACCTGGGATATCAAGTGGAATTTTAAAATTGCAATGTGAAGTTTCCTTGTGATGAGATGTAGTCTAAGCACATTTCCAATTTATCCTTCCTCCTGCTCATGAAACTAGTAAAGAACATGACACCCTTCTCACCAATGAGAAAGCAACATTTAGATGAGCTAGGAAATAGTTACCATTATAACTAGGAACCTTCATGACACGTGTCTTGATAGCTAGGACTTCTTTTGCATGGAGAAGATCACCACCATTGGATGTCACCTACCCCAATCAATGGTCATCATGAATAACATTTCCAATATTAGGGCACACTTTCAAATATGTGATACAATAACAACTTATCATCTGTCTATATTAGAATGTCACTTTACACTTCCATTTCTAACTCACAACCCACCATATAGTGAACCAATAAGATTCTAGAACTTGGGCACATAGGACACATAGCTATTGTCACATCATATTTCTTTTGTATGGATGACAAAACACATGTCCCTTTCCTAACGTCTAGTTAATGTGCAACACCATTAGATTTTATGTAATGAAATCAATGGCCATCACACATTGTGAGGAAGTAGTGGGCCCACCATTTAAAAATATGATGTAAAGACTTTGTGACTTGTCTATATGTTTCCAGCCTCTACAAACAAGTCCACATATGATGCCAATAGACAATCCAAGTTAGATAAGGATGTGATAGCTAGATACTAGGACCCACATTTTACTAACACTTTTAGATTGGAACATCTAATAAGGATACACATAGCACAAGATCACAAGCTCATAAATTCAAAAATAAGGACCCACATTATATTGTGATATGAAGTAAACTCAATACAATAGAAATTTGATATGTATGCAACACATGGAAAGTAGGAGCACTTGGACCTAATGTGACCCTAACCTAGACCAACTTAAGCACACTACAAGAAAAGGGTGGTAGACAAGGCTAGGGGTTAGTTACAAGACGAGACACAAAAGGATCAAGAAGTGATTTATTAATTAATCTAAAAAATTGATAACATGGATGAGATTACTTCTTTTTCAAAAATATTCAACCAATTGATGGGAGGACATCTATAATGAGATTAAAATAATGATGATAGAAATAGTAAGAGAACCTATCAAGTCTAGGAGCCCATTCCTTAACCATGTTGAATATGACTTCTTTGAGTTCTCCATAGTGACATCTTGGCATAAAAGATTTTTTATGTCCTTAATGATGACATTGGGAGTGTTGTTAAGGAGAGTTGATTGAGTAGTAGGGACTCTAATTTACTTTTAATAAAGAGATTCATGGTGATTACAAGTAAGTTTCATAATTTTTATTGTCACAAAATGTGTTATCGTTGGCAGGTAAGTTCATGGAAATGGGGGACAAATTAGTGGCCAACTTGAACAGATTTTGAGGAAAACACATTCATGTAATAAAAAACTTAGCACAGACATGGTTTAACATCTAAGTATTTTTAATGCCTTGAATTCAAAAATTTTATGATATTTCCAATTTAGGGCTTGTATTTCCAAGCCTAAGGGTTGGACACCTCTTATGGCTACTTAATTTCTATTTTTAACACAAAACAACTCAAATTCAAACTTGGACCTCATCAGGTTTGTACTCATTTTGTAGTAAAAATTTTAGAAAACCACCACCAAAATAAACAACTACTACTTATCATTGTAGCAATATTTTTTTAATATTTTGAATAATTTCAGGTATTTTTTTTATTTTCTTCGAAGAGTGTATTGATATTCCTTTAGTACATATGTATTGATTCTTTTTAATAAATTTTTACCCACTTATCCAAATTTGAAAAAAATTATAGGATTCTTATATGCTTCATTCCATACACATTCAAGAAAAAATTACATTTTCAATTAGTTTTGAGCAAGTTTTGTGATACGCACTTTCAATGATGCAATTTTTAGGATGTATCGACTTTAAAAATCACAAAAAAAATTGTTCAATCGAAAAATATTAAAAAATATATAAGTTGTTGTACTCACTCTTCACTATATTTCTACCAAATTGTTTTTAAAAATATCTAATCTATCAAAAAAATAGGGGGGTGGACACCATACACTGTTATATTTTAGTGATAAAAACATGAACAATTTTGTGTGTGCTAAACATTTCATGCCCTTAACCTTAACCATTTTCAAAAACCTTTAGTAGTCAAGACACTAGATTCCTGGAGTACTACAATTCTTGTTCTTATCATATTCTAAAATTTTGAGTGTAGACATCTTGAATTATTTGTATAATTTGAACTTTAAGGGTCTGTACAGGATCATGGGGGTCCAAAAAGTGGTGATGTGAAAAAAGGCATTTTTTACTTGCCATACATACATACATACATACATACATACATAGGCTAACTCTAACTAGGCTCAAGATTTGGTTCAGGATTGCCATACATGGAAAGTCAACTTGAAAAAATGTGTTTACAAAATTTCCTTAGTTTTCCAAAGTTCGTCATTGTGGATCATGACTTTTTTTTAATCTGAATTTGATGAAACAAAAAGGGTTTATTGAAAAAAATTTCAGCTTTCCACCAATATAAGATATGCCTTATTTTGAATTTAATAGATAATTATTATTGATTTTCAACATACATTATGACTAAAGTCCTGATTGATAGGCTGATTGAAAAACTTTTATAATTTTCAAACTATTTCACATTTTTCGAATCTAAAAGATGCTTCACATTCTGTGCTTCACATATTATAGGATAGAAAAAAATGAATTTCATAAATTTTTTGACCAAGTTATGGTGGTCAGACAAACACGTTTTAATAATTTTGAAATGTTGTAATAAAAAAATCATAACTAATTATTTATTTGCAAAAAAATTACAAAAAAAAGTGGCACATTCGGGCATGTATCCTCTACTTATATTGAAATTTTTAGAAAAATATTTTTTTTCTTGTACTTAGGTTGGTCAGACATACACCTTCTTTTTATCTTTTTCCTGAAAATTTAGTACTACTGCATTGAAATTTCAAATTTTCACAAAATAGATTTACTTTTTTTCCAAAAAAGGACTAGTAGCCTAAAAACTACATTCAATTTCCTACAAATTTTATTCTTACATATTTTTCAAATTATGTTAATAACCTATTCAAATTTTTATGTCAAGTTGCCTAACTCTTGTTTTTTTTATTTTTCATTGCCACTTAGGGGCCTAGTTTGGACCCCCATGATTTTGCACTGACCCTTAAATCTAATTCCAAAAAAAAATTGGCCACTTTTGACCCCCTTTTTGTCCCCCATTTCCATTCACTTATCGTGCCCAACACAATTTTTTTTATCGCATTCCTTTGGTACCTCTAATGAAAAGATTTGAAGTGAAAGAATTTGATATTATAATCACCTTCATGAAGCCAAGTCATGTCAGATTTTAGTCTCCTACATTGTTCTTCCCATCATTCCTTCTCATGTAATTGAGTTAGAAGAGTATCTCTCTCAAGGTTTCAAAAATTTCTTCACTTTTTCTATCTAAGTAGAAGGGAATGCTTTGGCACAACAAAGCTAAAGTATACTTTTACCCATTTTCTTAAATCAAATCACAATCTAGAGTTTTTGAATTTCTTGAATCTTCAGTATTATTAGAAGGGCACCCAAAGTTCTAGCGGTGCTCAACTACCAAGGATAACCCAAGCAAATGAACCAATCAAAATTGTATTTAAAGGGAACGGAGACCTTAATTTTGTTGATATCATTATTCAAAAGAATTGTTTGTGGTAAAAAATTGTACTCTAAATAATTTTTCTAGTGATAAATGGGAAGAGAGTAAGAATATATTCCAAAATTACAGACCTATCTAGTTTCTCAATAATGAAGTTATTTCAAACTCTTTTTCTTGACCAAGTGAATTTCACTCTAGATGGCTTGATATCATAACGCGCAACCAAGAAAATTATTTTTTCAATATGCTCTCCATAGGATCTTACATTCATGAGCCACACTTTTTCAAAGGAATGAGAACACGATTAAAATCGCCTAGCAAAATCTAGTTTCAAGACTTTATTTTTTCAATGTAAGAGATCATGGAACCCAAAATTATCTCTGAGTGGTAGGAGAGTTTTTGGGGGCATAAACATATATATATTTAAAGGAGAATCTTCTCATATCAAAGTAGATTATATCCAATAGAAAATTTTGATACATGTCAATATTGATGAGATACTTAGTATCCCAACTAGTGAGGCGGCCTCCAGAGCCTCCCTTTGCACTAATGGCATGCCCTTTAGATTGGCTCCAAATATTTAGACAAGTCAATTGCACTTATAAGGTGGAGTTTGGTTTCTTCTATTCTTCTCAAGGTAGGAGAATGGTCTTCGATGAAACCCTTGAGGCGGTGTTTCTTTAGCGTACCACCTAAAACTACACAATTCCAAGAGAGAAATCATTTTTTAGATGGTTTCTTGCCTTTAAAGGGACCTTCCAATGTTTATATTGGGTTTTTGCCACAATGTTTTTCTTCACTTCTTCAATTCCATTTTTTTATTTGTTTTCCTTCCCAACTTGGTAAATTATCTAGTTAAGATAGGATCAATCCTAAACTGAGGTACAAAGACATCCTCAACCATTTTAGTTCTAATAATTATATCCATTCTTTTGTGGGTGCATTAGGTAGAGCTTCTAGTAGTGTTAAGTTTAATAAAGCATTTTGTGAGGTATCACATGAAAGTATTTTTCATGAATCTCATCACTGAGCTCTATACCATACTAAATAATAGCCAAATTAGAGGAGAGAGCAACAAATTTATTTGAGTTCTCACGTGGAAGAAAATAAGGTTTAGGTTTCAATTTCCTACTTGTAGATCTATTTATTTTCTTGTTCCAAACTTTTTGAAATCCATTATTAGCTTGCACATATTTCCCAACTAGGGATTTTTATTGAGAGGGTAGTCCATGGAGAAGTGACCATATTTATGGAAATATGAGCATATGAAGAGTGGTAGGTGTTCATAATCTAACATCCAAATGTGCATCTAATCTAAAACCTTGATTCTAATGGCTTCAAGTAGAGCCTTTTTGAGGTTAACTGGAACACACAATGCAAGCACAATAAACATTCAAAGATTTGGGAGAATCCAATCAAAAACATTACTGATTTTCTTTTCAATAATTTCTAAGGAAGGGTAATTTTAAAGTTGTAATAGGAGAAAGGGAAGCCTTACCCATATCAATACTTTCTCAAGAACAACCACTTGTAGATCAATGTGTGTAGACCAAAAATTTAGAAAGACAATACTTGAACTCATACACAATGGTCCCCCCTTGAAAAATTACATCGCACTCCTATTTAGATTCAAAGATGATTTTGAAGTAGCCACATCCACATAATAATAATTTGAAGGAAGAAATTTTGGACCCTAAACAAAGGAGATCCATTTATCCAACACTAAAGGGCTTGGAAAGAACCTATAAAATGACCAACAAGGGCACATTGTAGTAGCATTTAAATGGAGTTAAGACAATTTTTTCATAGGGACATCCACCATAAGCATGGAACCTATCTTGGACACAAAAACATTAGGGACCACCAAAGTAGATTTACCGATCCCAAGAACATCAAGATAGCCTATTTTTAAGGAAGATTTAACATAATGTCATTGATATTTTCATAGGAGAATCAAAATGGCAAGGAGAAGAAAGAGGAATAAAAATAAGAGTGAGAATGAGACCCTGGATGCCATGGAGGTGGCCCTAATGTGCTCAGAAAGTGACTAATATAGTTTATTTCAAGAGTTAAAATGTAAATTATTTTAGTTCCATGTCTAGCTCACCATATTTTATTTTAACTCAATTTGATGCACATGGAGATTCTATAAAACAAAGGTATTAATACTACTTGATAAGTTGATTTTGAATGTTAGCTCTGATTTTTGTATAATCATAATATCTAAATCAACATAATTTATGTAAATGTAATATCTTTTATGAATAAATGTCTATTATATAATTTGTAAAGAAATATATTGTACACCATATTTTGGAAAAAGGTGGGTGGAAAGGAATCACTCTACAAAGTTTAAACAAGGCATGGCCACAACATCATCATAAAAACAAACATAAACATGTGGCAAAGCCACCAACTATGTTTCAAGTGTTATAAAACCAAGCTGTAATGGTAATGGATTGAAATTATCAAGATTTCCCCATGATTTATAAATCACATGAAAACATAAGAAAATAATGATACTTGATATATGATGTAGAAAACCAAGATCATGGAATAGACTAACGTGCACATGAATTGCAGTGGAATCAACCAAATGTATTAGCTAATAAGACAAGTATAAATAGAGTTCTCTTAGGTACCTGAATCTCCATGAAAAGAGGATAGGACTCCTCTATCATGGAGTTGTGGTGAGTAACCTCCCACAAACATAGCATGAGATGTCGATGCAAGTTGACACCTCTCAAAAACAACTCCAATGACTTTGAGAAGTTCAAATGAACATGTGCCAATATGCCTAAGTAATCTTAAATACAAATGTGTATGCCTATACATTAAAGGTATACACTAACACCCCCCTTAAGCATAGCTTAGGTGACTATTATGAAAAATGGGTCCCTGCTATAAGCCTAGTGAGGAACACATGTACAGTGCAAAAGAAAAATGAGTCCCGACCATGAAGCCTGATAAGGTACTCAAGTACAATGCGAACTCTCATAAACTGGTGAAAGATAGAAAACCTAGTGGGAAAAAACTATCCTCCAAAAGAGAGAAATTATACAAGTGAAGAAGTACTACATCTTTCACTAAGTACAATATAAGATTTCCCCCATAGGAGAGAAAATGATAGAAGGTCTATGAGACCCCCCCATAATACATGTCCTGCTGCAGTGATGCTAGATAGTTGACAAAGGATGCATATGTAGATCCAAGAATGTCGAACAATGTTCCTTCCCTTGGGAAGAAAAGAAACCACCTGAAGATGCAAGATATCTTCCCATGCGAGAAGATGTATGTATGATATTGAATCATGCTGAAGTTGATCCAAGGATGATGGTGCCCATGTTGATGCATTTGAAAAGTGTTTAGGTGTCCCCATGTCGATGCTGAAGGATGCCATAATCAAATTAGGTGCATGCACAATAGATGAGGATGATGACAATCCAAAACCATGTGTAGGACAGTGTAGAGCATGAATATCTAAAGTGGACAATGTTGATGCAGCTTCATTGAAATTGTCATTGAAGAGAAGGCTGAAGTCCTCAATGTGTGCTTCCATGTCAACAATGCAGGACTCTACAAACAGACAAGTGATGTCAGGTAGAAATATGTCCCAATCAGCAATGCAAGGAAGATGGATATCCTATTGCAAAGAAGCAGAGGAAGATTTTGAAGAAGCAACTCTAGAATCTAATGAAACAACAATAGGAGTGATGACTGGTTCTATGTAACTGGAACATTTTATTTCTGTATCATGATTAGGGATGTAAGTTGTGATCAAATCAGGATCATGTGGGAATGGAGAAACATTCGAGTCTCCGTATATATCCCAAATTTTTATCCATAATGCACGTGGACAGTAAATATCCATGATGGCATACAAAGTGGCATCTGGAATATGTAAACTGATTAATCCAACAATGTGATCATGATGATTAAACCACTTAGCCTTCTGAGATTATTTACTAGGTTCAATGACAAGCCCATATAGATGGGGCATGAGATTATGGATCCTGAGATGTTTTAGGATGCCTTCACACTAGGACTTATAGTTTCCCTTGGTTAGGTTGATTACTGAAGAGTGAGTTTTATATCCCATTATTAAAACAAGTTAATTCATCTAGACAAAAGAAAGTCAACACATTAGGCAACCTCCTAGATTAGGTGACCCCCCCAATTTTGGAAATTAGATTCCTAATTGAACTTTATGTAAAGTGGCACTTTATAAGTTGAGTACATGATTATTCTTTGCTTAATTTCCCCCCTTAAAGTGGCACTTTATAAAGTTAGTGCTGTGTGAAAGATGAGCACAAAAGACCCCTCAATTGAAATTTATGTAGAAAACCAAGATCATGGAATAGACTAACAAACACACGAATTGCAATGGAATCAACCAAATGTATTAGCCAATAAGACAAGTATAAATAGAGTTATCTTAGGTACCTGAATGTCCATGAAAATAGGATAGGACTCCTCTATCATGGAGTTGTGGTGAGTAACCTCCCACAAACATAGTGTGAGATGTCAATGCAAGTTGGCACCTCTCAAAGCAGCTCCAACTACTTTGACAAGTTCAAATGAACATGTTCCAATACACCTAAGTAAGCATAAATACAAATGTGTATGCCTATAGATTAAAGGTATACATTAATAGATGATCTATTTTTTATATTGAAATAATCTACTAAAAGGTTATAATAATATTGGGCCTACCAAGTTCGAGCAACACAAACTATATCTCTAGTGTAACAAAACTAAATCAACTACAAAGACAACAATATCCCCTAAACCAAAAAGTGAAAAAACTTAGATGACAACCTAAACCAATCAAAATCATTATTTATTTTACATTAGTTATCGCAAGATATATCAAATATCAATTCTGAAATGACCATTGCTATCTGTAAATCACTTTAAATAATAGTCATTCTCAATAACATGTGATATCATTGTTATTGGTAATATTGTAATTTTTATTTTCATAATTATATATAACTATAACACATCCTAAAAAATATTTGCTGAAACAAAGAACATGTTCAATCTTCATATCATCCTTTCATTTCTAAAAAATAGTTCTCATGTTATCAACAATGAGGGGGATGCAATCCATGAACAAAATATATTCATACTTTCTCTTCTTTCTCATGTGTGGCTTCAATCTATTTTTAAAGTCATCTATGAAGATATGTTTGGCTTTGATACTACTAGTAGATGATTGCAAATGGTAACCTCTATTTCTTTGTTTCTAACTTTGTTCCTGATATTCTAGTTGTTATGTTACAATTTAAAGATTTCAAGTTTGTAGTTTTTGAGCCAAACTCATTAATATTTCATGAGTAATAATTCATTAGAAACCATCTCTCTATAAACATGACCACTACACTATTTATATTTAGGTGATGTTCATTGGGATGAAACATCAAAACTTCCCACAAAATTACTCATCCTAATACTATTCCACTCAAGTGTGCTCAATGAAAACCAATTTAACTTGCTAATACGTTTACAAGATATTTAAATAACAAAACAGATAATAAAAATTTCATTGAAGATGATTGACTTTGAAAGGGATCCATCAGTAATGTTTCATTGAGTCTATAAACAACACATGGAATCCAGTAATAAAGAATCATTTAGTCTTCAAAACAACACACCTCGGTCTTTATTTCATAGATTTATCCTTCTAATATATAAATCGTTCAACGATAAAATTGAAACAACTGCGAAATGCAACCTACTACCTATAATCTTGTATTGCTCATCTATTATAGAGGATCGACTCATCTAACGAGTACACACATACTGCATGCTTAACAACCGAACAAACAATTTAATCACCCAAAACACTCCTCCTCCTTCGTAATACAAATTCCATAACCCGATCACGAGAGGGAAGGGCTTTCTTGACGCTGTCCCTCTCCATACATCTCTTAACCCACGCATCAAGCAATGGATATTCACTCTCAAACGGTATCTTGAAATTCCCAATTGTTTCATAAGCATGGAACAAAGAAGAAAAAGGAATGAAGGCGATATCCACAAACCCAAAATCCTTTCCACCGAAGAAAGGTAGGGATCCCCCTGCTGACATCTCATTCAATGCGCCTTCTAAAACTTGAAAGCTCTCCAACAGGTCACGCTTGGCTTCCTCCTGAGCCTCGTCTTTCGACCACAGTGTACGAGCACCCGAGTCAAAAAACTGCAACCACAGAAGATTTTTGTTAGACAACCATCCCATGAAAGGGCTAACATAACATTCTAAATAAGCCGTTTCAAATTTCAAGAGCCTGAAATGCATTAAATAACTTAAATGCCTATACTCACAAGAACCACAAAAACAGGGGATTGTTTTACCTTCTTATCTATGAAGTCTGCCCAGAAGCGGGCAAGGGCACGGTCGTATGGCTTTGAGGGTAAAAACTGCTTGGAATCCCAAGCCTCGTCAATGTACTGAAGAATTATAAGAGACTCGCATATAGGCTGGCCATTGTGGATCAGGACAGGTACTTTCTTGTGCACAGGATTCATTTGCAGGAGGAGGTCACTCTTTTTGAAGGGCAGGCCCTCTTCTTGGATTTCATATTTCACGCCTTTCTCTTCCAGACCAATCAAGACGCGGTTGCCGAAGGGACTGATCGATATGTTGAGTACCTTAACTTGCTCCATCTCAAGCACACCCAAAACCGAAAGTTCACACAGCCGTAGATAATCTCACACAAAAACCAAAGTTTAATCCGCTGTAGATAATCACACAGAAAAGCCAAAGTTTTTTTGTTGATGTTATAATGAAATGCCATGGAGTGTAGGAAGATATATATAAGAAAACTAATGACGGTAAATTTCAGAAGGCAGGGCAGATTGACCGCCATAAAGATACCGATGTAGCCAAGTTGGAGAAGCTGCTAAGCGTTGTGCTGGCGTAGGCCCTTACGTAAGATGAGCACTAATTAATTGTCCCTGGATATTTTACCCTGTTAAAAGGAAAGAGGTCAAATTCGGTGGCTATCAAGAATATTGTGGTCAGTAAGTACATAGTCATGGATTCAATTTAAAAAAAAAAACACATACAGAAAGATTACACATTCATTGGCGGTAACGTATTATAAAATGCAACGAAAAAAAAAATATACTTGAGTCCATTTCAATAGTTGTGAGGGTAGTTGATGTATTTTGATCCAGAAGTAGAACATATCGTTATTAATATCTAAATATAATAAAAATATGAATAAATATATAGTAAAGTGTCAATCATAGTTTATCATAATTAGGTTGAAAGTCTTCTGTGAGCAGCACATGATGAATTATATAGATCGATGATTAAGATCAAAAAAACTACCATGAAAAACATCTTGACCATTCATTTTTTCAAAAAATATCATAAATCATAAGAAACAAAAAAATTCACTTTTTACTTTGACAATAAATTGTTATTTTAATAGTTGTTACATATTAAAAATTGATGGGAATTTTATGTTGCTGTCGCCCCTTTTTCTTCAAGACAAAGGAAGTTGGCCACATTTAAGAATCCGAAGGTTTATTTGACGGACTCGCTGCCTATCTGGTAAAATCCATCTAAGGGTCATGGTTGAGTATTTCGTGGCAGACGTTCATGCCAGGATGGTCGCGTAATTACAAAACCCAACATTAATTCCTCTTTTTAATGTCATAGAGAATTCCAATATTGCAATCAATGAGACTGCGACTCTTCTCATAGCTGGCTTACGCTGGTTTCTTCTTGCATTATGAGTCCAAGTAAATTTTTTTCTCTTTGTTTGTATTCAAACCTCCTCTCTTTTTTAGCCCTAACCAATATTATTTGTGGTATCGTAGACAAAACTACTTGGCGTTAAACCACAGTAAATAAAACAAATGAATATTTTATAAACACATCAGGGAAGCTTTCTTCTTCTTTAATTTCGATCGGACGGTGCAGGGGGCTCTCGTAAAATTGAGTGTGCTTTCTTACCCGTTGGATCGAGAAAAGGTGGAGGGATGTTAGCCGTGACATAGACTAAGCCCATGGCTGAATGTGTAGGCAGAAGAGACAATAAGAGCGACGAAAATGGAGCAACGTGAGAGATTGAGATAGGACCTTTTTTAATTTATATTTTATTAAGTCAATATGTTTTATAGGAAATTTGGGCTGCTTTAATCAATTTTGGCAGGGAATATCAGATATTTTAATGTAGTAGATTGATATTTTAAAAAGTTTCATGTCCTTTAAATCTCCCCCGCCGGATACTCTTCAATTTCTATTTTTTTCAAAGGAAACGGAAAGGGAAAGGGAAAAGGGTTGAAAGCAAATAATTCAGCGAGCCTATCAAATTGCAATCGTCAGTTTTATTGATAAAAAAAATAAATGTTTGAATTGAAAACTTGAGTTTGACTCATACGGACAAGTTTTCCATATACAAAAACTGCATCATATGCATCGAACCATCTTTCTAAACATTTATCATATATAATTCTATTCATAAAATGTTTTAAAAGTTAATACACCATGTTTAGGTTTCACATATTAAATTTATTCTATTTGTTGTATGTTAGTATATTATATTACTTGTATTATTAATTATCTTAGTAAATATATTAACAAATAATTAAGTAATACATATTTTTATTATTATTTAAGTAATAAGTAATAAATTGATATATTAATTTATTGTTTGTATAAATATTTATTTATGGTGCTTGACATCAAATTTTGGAAGGTTGTACTAACTGCTTTTATCTACTGCCCACTAGTCATAAGCACCATTAACTATCTTTTCTTTATTTGAAACCAAAAGACAACTACAAAGTTCGGGGATAGATATTATAAAAGTTCAGATATCAATTACATACTTATAAAAATGATTATGAGCCATCTTAATATGTATTTAATAGAAAATATATAGTTATGTCTTATCTGCATAATATTAAATATAACTTGTAGAACATAAATCTATTGTACCCTCACATAATTATTTTTAAAATATTTATATGATTAAATATACAATATAGACAAGTTAAGGTGAACTATAATTTTCAAAATTATATTTTTTAAATGATCTAAGGATAAGTGACCTCCCATGGGGAGTGAATGTAAAGTAATGATAACTTTAAAAAATATAAATATTTACCTCCTAAGGAATTGACATGATGATAATTTTATCCAACTATGTTTCCTTATCTTAATATGTAATGTAAAAATAAATTTACTAATATAAATGAAAAAAGAAAATAGTTAATGTGATGAAATTTCAATAAGAATTGATAAAATAATTTAGTGAATTAAATAACTTATAATTAGTAAATAATAAAAAATATTTAACAAATTCTATAATTTCTTAGGAAAGTTTTCAGCCTGCCCATTGAATCTATGGGTCCAAATGCTAGTATATATTATTAGTATACAAAATGTGTACAACTACTTATCTTAAAAAAGTAGTCAAAATCTAACAAGCCACATGAGACATAAGTCAATCTAATTTATTATAAACTACACAACATTTACTAAATGCAAATAAGTAAGTTAATATAGGTTTACTCGATCTCTCAAATTTTTAGGGGAGATTTCAAACCCAAGGATTAATCCTGCGAACAAATTCAAACCAAACGGGACTCTCGGCATTAAAAGGGCCCCATGAACTTACAACCTTGAAATCCTTAGGTGTGACAAAGTGAGAAAACTATGACTTAGTGGCTCTTTAACAAGTCTCCCAACCACTGAGCCCTAGAAATATTTCAATAAGCTCATATGCATGCAAGGAATTAAAATTGAGTCTAAAAGAAGCTTGGGTCCATAAACAACACGGGTTTTAAACTAAGATGCAATTGGCAGATCTACAAATCTCCCCAGCCTACAACTACCAATGATTTACTCACGTACAAGACAACTCATATGTCTCCCTTAGGAAAATGGGGAGAGTCATTGAAACATGACCATAGCCTCTTATTTTTAGCCACTTCAAACAACAATGTGCTCCAAGCACTTCTTAGCTTCACTTTGTACCCTACATGTTATTGCCAAATTTTTACAAAGTTTGTGTTTCTTTTATATTTCATGTCTGTTTACATAGTACACAAGCATTATGAACAAGTACCCATTGGTCTCTCCATTGCATAGTAATTATGGTTGCTTGTATTATAATTTTTACACGAAATTATTGGCAAAGCCAATCTTCAAACCCAAGATTCTATAAAAGTTCCAAGTGAAATTAGTACATGAATTTAGGATCTGTTGATGGTGGTTTTAGCACGCAGCAACGCAGGTGTGATTGCTGGTTTCACACCTCTCTTGAAAAGTATCTCACCCTAGGTAAGACTACTCCAAGGATAATACAGCTAGGTCTTAGCTTGCTTGGAATTTCCCAATGGTTATGTTCTAGCTGTACCTACAAGGGGTCTTACATGCAGTCTGCAAATCTTCAAGGTTGAGACAACAAGTACACATAAACCCTACTATGATTTTCAGTTGATATACAAAGTGAGATGCTGCTGAAACTTTCTACTCTAACAACTAAACAGTGGTTCTAAAGAAAATGTAAAAGATTTAGGGTTTAGAAGGAATCCTAAGTGGCATTCACAATGCAAGGGTTATCTTTAGTAGACAAATATTCCAGACTTTCAACCAGTTTTCTGAGTTACCAAACTGAAATGGGTGTTACAGTGCTGTAGAAAACGGTGCTATCTTCAATGGAAGTCGAAAGATTTTCAGACTACATTCATTCATTAAATACCCGATAAATGGCGCAACTTAACTCACAAAATGAAGTCGAACTTTAGCACAAATAATAAGCCTAGGCTAACTTTACACAGTCATTTACCATCAGCAAACAACTAAAAGTATGGACTTGGAACATTCATCAAATACTGCAATAAACCATTAACATCATGAAAGCACAACTAATCTAACTATGGGAGAGCAAGAAGCAAACCATGAAGACCACAATGAATTGAAACAAGATGCAAATTCTCAGAGATACTACAGAAACTTGCTTTGTATTTAATTCAAATGGCACAGAGTCAACAATTTGGCATCAAAATCTCTCTTTACAAAAGTGGAAATGGCAGCCCTTTATATAGAAAGCAGCATACCCTAGCTCTTCAAATGAACGGTGGAGATTAACTCAACACCGACGGCTCAAATTACATTAAGAAAGGCCCACATTAATTCCCGGATTACATTTTGTCTTTTATGAAAAAGACGAAAAAACAGCTCCAGATACATTGAATCTAGTCATTTTGACTAGCCAACTCAATACATTAGTGAAAATACTCATTTAGGAGGTAAGAAGAAGACAAAAAATGAATCACATACTGTCCAGATATATCAAATTTACAATAATGACTTGATTGAATCAATAAAATATTCAAATAATATTAAGATTCTTTATCTAGGTCAATACTATCTCCGCTGGACAGTTTATTCCGATAGGCCAGCCATGCCTCAAGTGTTGGATTGATATCAGATGGGTCTGGATCTTTCAGATGATGTATTATGTAATCGAATACCTCTAGCTCCTGACTGAATCTGGTGTATATCCTTTCAAAATCTGCCTCTGCTCTGCGGAATGCTTTGAATTCTGCTCTGAGATCACTTGCTTTATCCAGCCGTTCTTCCGTACTTAGCACAGTGTCTTCAAATAAGATAACATGCAGTTTACCTTTGCATTTTTTGACCTCGAAAGGAGCATAATCATCAAAAGACTCGTCTCTACAGCTTCTCAAAGCATCGCTGATATCGTATACGATAGATCTCAGTTCTTCGTCAGCGGGTTTATATGCTTCCTTTACTTGCTCAAAGGTTTCCTTCCTCAGAAGTAACTGCTGATACCACTCAATAGCCTTCGGGAGCCTATCTCCAGTCAAAATATTCTCTATGACCAAGGTTTGAGCTGGCAATTCCCGGATTCCCTTGATTCGCAGATACATGTGAGAATAGTATTCGTCGAATAAGTCACATTCATCATGTAAATCTTTCCACTTTTTAATCAATTCCATTGTACGTTGGTGGATTTGAGCAGAGGCACTTATGGCATCGCATCCCGCTTCAAACACACTCATCAACCAGTTCTCGACGCCTTGGGATTTTGATCTTACCTCGCTCAGCTTTGCCATTTCGTCGGTAGATAGGAAGGTAGGCACAGTCCTTATATCACCTCCTGCATCTACTGGTTTTACCAAAAATTGCAGACATGCTCTGAGCTCCTCGTTTTGGTGCTTTAATTCTTTCTTGGACATCTCGTCCTTATCCAACTGCTTCAAAATTGACGTAACTGATCCTTTAAAATCATCCACCCTTTGAGCACGGGTGGTTGGGCCTAAGTCAACTGTGGATATCACATAATCCTCCGCCCTGACCTGATCTCTCGCTGCGTCAGCTGGAGGGACAGCTACCTCCGCAATCCTTGAGCCTGATTCGCTCTGGTGGATCCTCGATTGCACTTTCACCCTCTTTTGCTTCTGAGGTTTTTGAGCCTGTGATAGGATGGTGCTCAAATCAATTTTCATTACTTCGATCTGGGGTTCTGGATATACCATCCTATCCTGCAGCCATTCGGGAGCGGAAGATTTGTCCAACTTAGCGGCTCCATCCTTATCTGATACAATCAATTCTTTGGAAGGCCCTTGTTCGGGCTCAGGGCTCTTCTCCTTTTCTCCTTGGGCCAATTCCTTTAGGCTCTCGAGCACATTTTCTCGTGCTATTTCAAAAACTTCCTCTGTTAGGTCCTTGCTCAGCGGACTATCAGATATATCAATTATTTCTATACCAACAGATGAGTCGAGGGGGTTCTTATCATTTTTACTGGTCAGCGCTCCCTCGCTCTTTTCAGTCATTACCCTGGGCTCTGGTAATCCTAACTCCGCGCATACTTTCTCAATACCCTCCAACAAAGGTACTTCCAATGACATCGCAGGCATTTGTGAAAGGGGGATAGCAGAAGAAATTGTGAAGGAAGGGGTGCTAATTTGAGTCAAATTAGCAAAGGCGGGCAATGGTAAGGGAGAAGAAGGGGTAGGGTACGTGATGGCGAGAGTGGAAGAAACAGGATGACTGGGATCACCGGAGGAGATTGCCAGTGGGCAGGAAGTGGTAGTAATGCCAGAGGAAGGAGAAGCGGAAGGGGATGATTCCTGCACAATGATGGCTGAGGTGGTGGGAGAAGTAGATGAAACGGAAGAAGAAGGAGGGATAGAAGCAGAGAAGGTGGAAGCCAAAACAGCTGTTCCTGTATCAGGCATGGGGGTTTGGGAGATCGAAGGAGTTGAATCATCTTTAGTAGTAACATTCTCCTTGCTCGCTGCTTCTATTTTTACCTTCTTGGCCTTGGAGGCCTCCCCAATGCTGCCTGGCATGTCCTTCCTCTTAGTAACTCTGGGCCTAGGAGGTGGATCCTTCTTCCGAGGGGATCTCACAGGAGGTTTTTTCACTTTTTGAGCCCTTGCTGCCAAAGGGGCATGTTCATCAATATCTGAATCTTTTTCCTTGATAGGCTCTGTATCATCTGTCCCCAGTACGGGCTCATCTTCTTCTCCGTTGGAGTCCTTATCTGATTCAACTACCGTATAGGTCAGTTGGACTCCTTGCCCCCTTAGGACACCCAATTGTGCTCTGACCCAAGCTTTACTCAATCTAATTGGCTCCTTCATGATCACATCCAAGGAGCTCTCTTCAGCATTCGCCCAATTGGGTAATGGGATGGGCAGGTGGTATTGTGTCTCACATGGGCCTCTAACCATAACATTATCATCATCCTGCAATTGATCTGGTACTGCCATTACATGAAATTTCTTGATAAAATCCAAGGACAGCCTTGAGTGCGCCCTCTTCATGACCTCGTAGTCGTCAGTGCAGTTGGCCTAGAAATCTTCAATATGATCTTTGTGAAACAACTTCCTGTTCACGAACTTCTCCATCACCTGATTCAGGTCAAAGTGAGCCCTGGCATTGTAATAGTGCAAGTTCAGAAGCTGGAGCTCTTTATCTGAATACTCAGTTGAGGCGAGGAAAGGGCATGCGTAGAGTCCTCTGCCAAACTTGATGGGAAATTGAACATTTGTTCGGTGCAGGTGCTTGAGTTTTTCGGCACACGGCACTAGTTGCCTGGACAGTTCTAAGAGCACTGTCTTATCATCAGGATATCTTGGCAACCTATATGCCATTCCAGTGAAGCCTTGTACTCTGATGTATGTGAAATTCTCAAATTGTATATACCACCGGCCATACTGGATTATTTCATTCATAGCCTCGGCTGAAATCCTCAAGGCTGTGTTACCTTGCAACTTCCTTGCTATGTACATGGTAAATGCATCGTTAACCCGCTTGAAGTGTATCAATGATTGTGACGAAGTTAACTGAGGATAGCCTTCATATACCTTGACCTGTGTCTTTTCATCATTCCCGATTTCTCCGATCTTAGACAATCCGTCGTAATGATTCATTCTTGCCAATGCATAGACGACGTAGGATGTCCATCTGAAATATTTCTTCTCATTAAAGTGGCTGAAAGCTTCATGCATATTGTCGCTAAGGATCTGCGACCAATGGAACTTGGTTCCCTTCAATACTTCCGAGATTATGATAAACATCCAATCTTCAAAAGTGGAAGCAGTAGGTAACCCATACACTCTGCTCAAAAAGGTTACTATATCTCCAATTTCATCGTGGAAATCACTTCTATATAGCACTATGGGGAGCTTGACGAGAGCAGATTTCTTGCTCTTGACCCAATGATCATTTATATGTTTTCTGCATCCCTCCACATCTTTGTTATATGCCTCCTTGGATGCTTGCCTGTCGGGCATAGTCATGGTTTTATGCCACGGGATATCTAGCATTTCTGCCAAAGCAGGCGGGGACAAATTAGCTAGGACTTCTCCACTAGCTGTCTGAATTTGCCTAGATACGATATCGTATCTATCTGCACAACTTGCTATTAATTCTGCACACTGAACAGAGGTCAGGAAGGCAGCTGCTTGTCCTAGTCCGCTGTCCTTAAGTTTCTTGGCCCAAGGAGTCAGAGTGGGTCTGAAGATTCTAAGTCTAAAATCATCTAAGTCAATATGACCTAGATCAGTGTCTCCCACGTTACTCCACCCAGAGTGGATCTTGGTTTCTGGGGGTATCCCTTTGAATTCGTACTTCATGGCTTGAGCTCGTGCAGACATCTAACCTGCAAAATCAGACCTCATAAGCTTGATACCAAGTAAGCTCCTTGATATACTCCTAGGATTAGATAAATCAATCATAAATCCATCATTCATTAAAAGCATGCATTTTGAAAGAAGACTAAGTTAACATTCACAACGTATTGCATGCAAGGAGATATCAAATGTTGCAAAAAGATTCACCTAAACATCATCATTATAGCATTACAACCTTAATAACCTTACCTTGAACCATCTTCCCTAAAGAAATTTCAGCAAATTCGGCCATTTAGGGAGATTTGCTCTAAAATTGAGGTTGTCTGACCTTGGGCAGAAAAAGCTCTAAAATTGAGGCTGTCTGACCTTGGCGGGAAAATGAGGCAGGTCCGACCTCAAATGAGGGTTTGTTCTGTGCGTTCTGAAATTTGCGCTATTTTCAAGGGTGTCCGACTTGTGCGAAATTTGGAGGTCTCCGACCTCCAATGGTTTACAAGTCGGTTGGTGGATAAACTAGCGCAAAACGATTGCTGGCATAATAGTGGTTCTCTTGCGCAGAATTCAGGTGAGTCTGACTTGCGCGGATTTCGACAGGGTCTGACTTGCGCGAATTTCGACAGGGTCCGACTAAGTCAGACACAAGGTGTTTTAGCGCATGATCGGATGAAGGAAATTGTAGCGCAAAATAGTTTGGTAAGTCTTTTCAGCTGGCCTTTCAGGCAGCACCGACTTCGCGGGGTTATGAATGTCATCCGACTTGGTCGGACACAGGGTATTGTAGCGCAAGGTCGGACAAAGGAGATTTTAGCGCAAAAAAGTAGTTTTCAGGGTTGCGGGCATTTTTAAACCATCCGACCCGATTTGTAAACGATATGTGAGTTGCGAAGGTCGGATGAGGTCATTTTTAGCGCAATCGGGCGTTGGATTTTGGCGCTAGATCTCAGGGTGTCTAACCATATCGAATGGTTTAGTTGTTTGGGGTCGATTGAAAGTCAAGTCAGCGCTGACTTCGGGCGCGGGTTTTGCAGAGTTTCGACCCGAAAGGGTCTAAATTCGCCCAATGCCTCTTAGTTCGTGGTTTTCTAAATCTAGGGTTTGGAGAAAATGCAAGGATCAATTCCCCGAACCCTAACCTGGAACCATTACATTCAACTCACAGAACTATCACACTCAACAATCATTATGCAGACGATGAAAACCCTAACGGTTTCTCCACTGAAAAAAAAACCCTAAAGAATCTCAAAAATGCAAAGGGTTAGAACCCTACCTGTAAATGGTGGCACAGATCTAGTTTGTCGAGGGGTCGCGGGTTCGAGTTCGGACAATATCGGCAGCGAAAACTGGAGCTTGAGATGCGCAACTTCGAAAACGGTGAGAAATGAGTTAATCTCACTTAATTTCCTTATTTATGGCATGCAAATCTGCCATTAATACTCGGGTACGGACTGTCAGCGGGGATTTGCAGCGGTTCTGACTGGAGGAATCAGCGCGAAATCCGAAGGTTTCCGACCTCCTGTTTGGCAGGGTTTTCGGGCTCATTCGACCTGCGGATTTCGTTTGGGGAACCGACCAAGTCGGCAATTGAAGGTTTTAGTGCAAAGTCGGATAGAGGAGATTTTAGTGCTAGGTCCGACAGACTGAAAATCAGCGCAGAGGTCGGTTGAGGCCAGATTCAGCGCAGAGGTCGGTTGAGGCCAGATTCAGCGCAAAGGTCAGTTGAAGCCAGTTTTAGCGCAAAGGTCAGTTAAGTGCAGTTTTAGCACAAAGTACTAAAATCAAGGACTTTAGAGGAAAATAACAACCCACCTTAGCAAGTTTGAAGTGATTTTTTCAAGGTAATCACTCTATCCAGGGCACATATACTTTAGACCATACAACCACTTCCGAGAGAGAGATCAAAACCAAAACAAAAGAGAACAAGGGGAGGGGGCCCCCATGATTAGAATGGGGCGTGTGTGCAAGGCACAACAAATGGCGACTCTGCTGGGGAAATGCTCCAGAGCATTTCTAAGATAAACGTTAGTTCAAACCCAGACTCTCTGTGTTTCCCACTCATTAGACGAGAAAGCATGGTGCCTTACCAAAAGAATCAAGGACCGCTAACCAGTGCATCCCTCCATATCCTGAAAACCTGAGTGTGTGCAATTGTATTCATTCCCATCCCTTGGCAACAAAGTGCATCCAAGATTCTTCGTGCCAAGCTATGAGGTTGGGATTATTTTACCACCAAGAGAATGTTTCTGATGTTGAAACGTAATGAGCCTTGATAGAGATGATGATCCTTCCAATAGCAATTTCTTTGTTTTTTTGGCAATGATATTCCTTTCTGATAATGTCTTTGATGATTTCTGATAATAAAAATCTTGAGATAACAGTCTTCATGCGAGAGTATTGAAATGATAATCTTTATGCTGATACTTTGTGGTGGGTCTGGTGTTGAGAAACACCTTTTATTTTTACCCAGTAGGCTAGCAGTAGTTAGTACCGCCTGCCACTCTCATCTGGATCTGTAGAATTAGTGTTGGTGGTAAAATTTGGGACCCAAACTTTTCGCTTACACAAGATCACCTGGACTTACTTAGCTACTTCAGGGGCATTTTAAGTGTGAGAGATATATGGTTAGAAAATACTTCAGGTGCACCAACTAACGACTCGTTTCCAATGAACAAACATCATATTTCCTGGTATAACAGCGGAACCCACAGCAAGGCCTAAGCGAAACTTTGGCTTCTCAAAGAAAGGCTACAGATTATTCGCCCAACAAGAAAGCATTCGCAGGTCCACACAACTGCCACCACGTCAAAAACAAGGACCCCGCAACAAAGCAGGCGCAGCAAATGAAAGCACAAGAACAACCGGATGAGACAAAATGCCTGGCCTGAAGGAGAGCAAAAAGCAAGACAGCAAAAACAGGAAAGCAAACTAAACTAGCAACAACCTAAACTAACCTAAACTAACAACACCCTTAACTATATACACTAGAACAAGACATAAATGTCTCTCAGGCCTGGAAGTAGTGCTTTAGGAACTGGCTATTGACAGGCAATGGTAGCTCTTCACCAATGAGGCTCTTGAGTCGATACGTATTGTCCCCCAGGATCTCATAAATCTAGTAGGGTCCTAGCCAAAGCTTGTCAAACTTGCCATGTTCTCCCTTTCTCTCATGGGCTTTATCCCAATATAGGACCAGATCAGAAATACGGAAAGCTTTAATTTTAGCCCTCTTATCGAACCATCGTTTTACTACATCCTGGTGTTTAGCAAAGTTTTCTAAGGCTGCATCGCGTTTCTCTTCAAGGTGCAATAGCTGGGCCAGTCGTGAAGATAAATGGTTGTCAGCTTCGAGGTACTCTTGCATGAATTGAAGTACCGGGATTCTCAAGTGGATGGGAAAGATGGGTTCAATCCCATAAACCAGGTGATATGGGGAGGTGTTTAAGGCAGCTTTGTGTTAGATTCTATCAGCCCATAAGGTGAACCTGAGTTGGGTGTGCCAATCCTTGGGGTTTTTGTCTAAAAGTCTCTTGATGACTTCAAGCAGGTTCTTGTTTGTTGATTCAGCTACCCCATTTCCTTGTGGATAGTAGTTAGAGGAGAACTTGAGAGTGATCCCATAGTCGAATGCCCAGTTAGAAAAATGCAATGATGAAAAGGCAGGGCCATTATCACAAACTAAAGCAAATGGACAACCAAATCTAGTGATAATATGCTTTTCAATAAATTTGATAACTACCTCCGTGGTGCATTGCTTACAAGCTATTGCCTCAGACCAGTGAGTGTAGTAGTTAGTAGCAGTCAGAATATACCTATGGCCCGCAGAAGAAGGTGGGTTGATCATACCGATGAAGTCAAGCCCCCACTGAGCAAATGGTCATACCTTCACTACCGGTTGCAATGGCATGGCTGCGTGGCATTCCCGATGCGCGGCGGTTTGACATATATGACAGGTCCTTACATGTGAATGCGCATCCTTAAACAATGTTGGCCAGTAATACCCAGCCCAAAGGATCTGATTAGCTGTCGAATGTGCCGACCCATGTCCTGTCCCGAACCTTTCATGAAAACTGATTAATACCTGATCAACTTCTGACTTGTCCAAACACCTTAGATAAATGCCCTCGTGATTCTTCTTGTAGAGGACGGATCCTTTTATCATGTAACTGCTACTTTTGAGCTTGAGAGCTCTCCTTTGTACTGCATTTAGATGCGGCGGACAGCGTTGATTAAGCAAATAAAATATTACATCTCCGTACCATTCATCCTTTGAAACATCCTCCAATAAATATTACTGAGAAACCAAGTCGGGTCCAACCTCGGCCATGGTTTTAGTCAAGGCTTGGCCTCTTACCAACTTCATGGGTTGAATTTCTATGTCGAATTCCTGCAATATGGTGACCCACTTCCCTCTTCTTTCTCCTAATTCACTCTGCATCAGCAGTGCTTTGACTGCTGCATCTGGAACTATGGCAGTAACCTGACTTCTTAGGATATAGTGGCGGAATTTCTTGACTGCTTTGACAAGAGCATATGCCTATTTTTCCACATTTGGATACCTTAGTTCTACGTCTTTTAATGGACTACTCATGAAAGCAATGGGCCTTTCATCGTCAACTGACCTCTTTTGGGTCAGCATCGCTGCGCAAGTATGTTCTGAAGCAAATGAGTATATATAAAACGGCAACGCATAATCAGGGCTAATCAACACAGGTGCGTTGGATATAGCTTGTTTGATTTCTACGAAGGTAGTCTTAGCTTCTGGGGTCCAGTCTATTTTAGCATCCTTTTTCAGCATGGCGTTGAGAGGTCGAACTATCTCAGCAAATCCTGTGATGAATTTGCGCACAAAGTTGATCTTACCGAAATATGATTTAAGTTCCTTTTTACTGGCCGGAGGGGCAATCTTGAGGATTGCTTGGATTCTATCTGGATCAATGGATATTCCCTGGTCAGATATCACATGCCCCAATAGCTTTCCTTTAGTTACCCCAAACATGCATTTCTTGGGGTTAAGCGATATGCCGTAATCCTTACATCGCTGCAACACCTTCCTCAGATCAGCTACATGGTCTTCGCGTCTTTTTGAGAACACCGTCAAATCATCCATGTAAATGATTATGCATTTTCCAACTAATCGTTTGAAGGCGATATCCATCGCGCACTGAAAAGTTGCGCCAGCATTTATCAAACCAAATGGCATTCGCCGGTACGCATAGATGCCCCATTTGCAGGTGAAAGATGTTTTTAATCTATCTTCATATTCCACCATTACCTGATTATAACCAGAGTATCCGTCTAGAAAGGACATCATCTGGGATCCATTGACAATCTGCAATACTTCGTCCAATGATGGCAGCGGATAATTGTCCTTTTCAAAGGCTCTGTTTAAATTACAGAAATCAACGCAGAGCCTGATTTCCCCATTTTTCTTTCGAACAGGAACTAAGTTCGCCACCCACGCAGAGTGTCGAACTGGGAATATTATCTTAGCTGCTAACAGCTTCTGAACTTCTTTGAAAATGAGTGGCTCCGAAAGTGCATTAACTGGCCTCTGCCTTTGCCTGAAAGGCTTTGCCCCTGGCTTCAGCGGGATCGTGTGTGTGATAATCGAGGTGTCGTAAGTTTTTAGATCCTCATAACTCCAAGCTATTACCTCATGGTATTCTCTTAGTGCATGTATGATTCCAATCCTTTCATCCTCTATGCTAGCCTTTCCAATAAACACATTCTTCACATCCGCCTCTGTCCCCAAGTTAAAAGGGTCGCACTTTCCTCCTGGAGATTCCCCTTCTTTCTTCTAAGTTCCTAGATTATCCGCGTCAAACAGTCTTTCCAGTTCTACCATTCCTCTGGGGATTGTATTTGTTTTCAGATTCAGTACCCCTTCCAAATCAATTTCGGCAGGCTCTACCTCTTCTTCATCTATTATCTGAGCAGTGAACACGTCTGATGAGGAAAGGAAATTAAGTATGTGTTGATCATCCTCAAAAACTTGAAAATTGGTAATGTTGTCGGGCACAGAGGGAGTAGCCACGAACTCAACAGAAAACTTTTTCAACCCTGCCATGGATGTGGGTTCCAGTGTGCTTGCGGTCTGGGCCAAAGCATTTGCAACATGATTTTGCCTTCTAGGAATGACCTGGATGTTAAAACCGTCGAAGCATTCAATTAAATCCCATACCCTATTCCTGTACCTATTCAATCTCTTGTCATTACATGAATACTATTTTCGTACTTGTTTCACCACTAACTCAGAATCACCAAACACCTGGACAATCCTGACCTTTTTCTATAATGCTAGCAGCAATCCTTGCACCAACGCCTCATATTCAGCGACGTTGTTTGTAAATGGAAATTGCAGTCTTTGTGATGTCAGAAATGAACTCCCAGTAGGACTAATCAACTCGACTCCTACGCCAGACCCTTGCCTACATCTTGAACCGTCAAATCTTAAGGTCCATACACGAAAATCCTTGTTGTCTTCCCTCTGTCTTCCTGGTTTCTCTTTCTTCCCTGATTTCTCTTCCTTTCCTAATTTCTCTTCCTCAAGCAGAGGTTCAGACTCTTCCTTCTTTTCAGCCATCGGTTCATCCTTCGGAATTAAGGGAACCTTTAGTTGCTTTTGCACTTGCTCAATTGCCTCTTGACATAGTTGGCAGGTAAATTCGGAATGAGATGTATCATGTATGCGACACCAGTTGGGCAATAATAATTCGTCCATTTGGACCTGCCCCCCAACAACAGTTTGATCTTGCACGAATCTGGCTACAAAACTACGAAATCCCTCGAAGACCTCGGGCTCATCTTCCTCTGAAGATTCTCCATCATCGGATTGAACATATGCCGTTGTGCCTTCTGGTCTTTCTATCAGAGGCTTAGGAGGTCTTAAGCAACTCAGCATAAGGATTTCTTCTGGCAGATTGATGTGGGGAAGGTATACGCCCAAATCAACCTCTGAAAACAAAATTTCGTTGGGCTGATTAAATTCAGTGATCATGTGCTTCATCTTAGGTTCCCTTTCAATACGGATTTGATTAGCTAGTCCCTTCCATGGCAGCCACATATGAGAGAAATCTGTCACCATATATCCATTCAGAGTTCTGGACCAGTCTCTACTTAAAAGCATACCGTATTGATCTGGAATATCCACCACTTGAATATCGATATACTGCTGCACCCTGGGATCCGAAGCTAGTTGCATGTGTATCCGGTTCAGTTCACCAATCACATTCACCTCAGTTTTATCTAATTGTGTCACTTTCCTGGAGGACTTGGCTGGAGTGAGCCCAAGCACTTTACAAACGGACAATGGCATTACATTTGTGGAAGCACCTGAATCTACTAAACAATTGTGAAGGTTTTTGTTGAAAATCCTGAGGGTTAAAAGGAAAGGCGGACTTTCCCTCCTGTCTTTATATAGAGTTACCTTTTGTTCCATGTCGGTCACATGTATCCTCTCCTTTCCTTTATCGATATTATCCTTAGCGATGTTTTCTCTCGGCGTATGATCAGTCCTGGTTCCAGCGCCTATGTCTTGAAAGAAAGAACTTCTAACCTCAGGTATCTTAAACAGCTCATACACAGAGAGACTGACCTTCATCTTTTTAAGCTCATCGGCCACATACTGTCCCATTTTTACCATATCAGCACGCAGGGACTTTTCCGGATCAACGATGGTACTATGATGTGCGGTTTGAAGAGGGGCTTTGGGGGGCTCAAGATTATTGGTAGCATGAGGATTAGGCGGGACTTGATAACTATTTGGGGGAATGGAAGTGGTGAAAGGACCTTTTGGCTTGCTACTCCTCAAATTGTAAGGAGTCTTGTTGTACTGCTGATAAGCATTGACCTCCTCAGACTCTTCTTCTTCAAGTTGGTTGTCATCCTGGAATGGGAATGTATAACTATCAAGAACGAGAGCAGCATCATACCTCTGGGAAGGGACAATCTCATACCCAGTTGGTGGAGTCTCCTGATTTTCGGCGTTCTGAATTTCCATTTGAAAGATACTGGAAGCAATCTGGAATTCCGGGCAATCCAACTTAGAATGGGCATTGGTGTTGTGCAATCTGCACCAGGTAGATAAGGCAGCTTCGGCCAGCATTACGCGACCTGGGGGTCTGGTGTCGTTATTCTAATTTTCCAACGGTGAAAGCACTCCCCCATTGTTAGGCCTGGTATTCCAGGATTGATTTGACCACTGCTAAAAGCTCTGATTTTGATACTGATTTTGATTTGGAAATTGGTTCGAGCCTTGATGATTTAGTGAATGCTGCTGGCTCTGGAGATGTTGCTGATTCTGCCCCTTCTGCTGTAAATAAGCATTCTGGTTTTTGAGGTGAGTAACTTCAGCAGTGAGCTTTTTCATCTGTTCAACTAGCTCCTTGATATCGTCCCTGTCTTCCTTGGTCTTGGATGCCTCTGAGGACTGCAGGAAAGGCATTTGTGCTGGAGACATTTCAGCCACTGGGTTTCCTGGATGGATTACTAGAGCTTGCGTGGCAGCTGGGCTCGGGACTGGGTTCATCACAGGGGTTTGATTGGCCAATGCATGATTTATCATGGGAATTTGGTTTGGCATGGCGACGGGACCCATATGGTTCAGCGGGCCTGAGGCTATTTGCCCAAGCTGGGTACTTACTTCGACAGCAGCAGCATATGCTGTGGCTAAACTGGCTGGTACTGGGTTGGCCCTCCTTGCAAACATGGAGGTGAGCTTATCTAGGGCAGCATAGTAAATAGGTAGGGCAGCAGCCTGGTCTATAGCATAGGGGGCCTGCAGACGACTGTAAGCTTTCTGGAACCTATTATTGAAGGTGCTGATCATCTCACCTTCCTCTCGTCGAATCTCCACAAAAGAACGGTAAAGATCAGATGGGGAAGTGGGTATACGAAACCTATTCAGAAAAGCTGTCTTCAAATTTGGCCAGGAATTTATAGATGCTGCCGGGAGATTGGCAAACCAGTAGTAGGCTTCATCCTGCAACGAGTAGGGGAACAGTCGGCATATTACATCTTCATGCTGCACCTGTAACATGAACATATTAGCTTCAAAAATCTTAATGTGTTCATCCGCGGTCCTATCTGGGTCATGTACCCTGAACTTTGAGCAGAACTTGTTTGGGTTTTTGGGCATGTCATGGTAGTCATTGAACAGCAGAGGGGACTGGTTATTTCCTGCAAAGTAGGCCATGATAGGGGGATTATTGGGACCTGCAGCAGTGTTTCTAGGGGCTGACTGAGCTCGAGGAGCCCTGGGTATTCCTTGATCCCTTCTTGTTCTTCTAAATTCTGTCAGAGATAGCAGTTCTTCTCCAACTGAACTGGATCGAGTGGGTCTCTGTCTGGTCCCCAGACTTGCTGATTTTTAGTTTTTAGTTTTGCCCTCCTTCTAGCGCCAATTCTGTTGATGGTGGTTTTAGCACACAGCAACGCAGGTGTGATTGCTGGTTTCACACCTCTCTTGAAAAGTATCTCACCCTAGGTAAGACTACTCCAAGGATAATACAGCTAGGTCTTAGCTTGCTTGGAATTTCCCAATGGTTATGTTCTAGCTGTACCTACAAGGGGTCTTACGTGCAGTCTGCAAATCTTCAAGGTTGAGACAACAAGTACACATAAACCCTACTATGATTTTCAGCTGATATACAAAGTGAGATGCTGCTGAAACTTTCTATTCTAACAACTAAACAGTGGTTCTAAAGAAAATGTAAAAGATTTAGGGTTTAGAAGGAATCCTAAGTGGCATTCACAATGCAAGGGTTATCTTTAGTAGACAAATATTCTAGACTTTCAACCAGTTTTCTGAGTTACCAAACTGAAATGGGTGTTACAGTGCTGCAGAAAACGGTGCTATCTTCAATGGAAGTCGAAAGATTTTCAGACTACATTCATTCATTAAATACCTGATAAATGGCGCAACTTAACTCACAAAATGAAGTCGAACTTCAGCACAAATAATAAGCCCAGGCTAACTTTACACAGTCATTTACCATCAGCAAACAACTAAAAGTATGGACTTGGAACATTCATCAAATACTGCAATAAACCATTAACTTCATGAAAGCACAACTAATCTAACTATGGGAGAGCAAGAAGCAAACCATGAAGACCACAATGAATTGAAACAAGATGCAAATTCTCAAAGATACTGCAGAAACTTGCTTTGTATTTAATTCAAATGGCACAGAGTCAACAATTTGGCATCAAAATCTCTCTTTACAAAAGTGGAAATGGCAGCCCTTTATATAGAAAGCAGCATACCCTAGCTCTTCAAATGAATGGTGGAGATTAACTCAACACCGACGGCTCAGATTACATTAAGAAAGGCCCACATTAATTCCTGGATTACATTTTGTCTTTTATGAAAAAGACGAAAAAACAGCTCCAGATACATTGAATCTAGTCATTTTGACTAGCCAACTCAATACATTAGTGAAAATACTCATTTATGAGGTAAGAAGAAGACAAAAAATGAATCACATACTATCCAGATATATCAAATTTACAATAATGACGGGATTGAATCAATAAAATATTCAAATAATATTAAGATTCTTTATCTAGGTCAATACTATCTCCGCTGGACAGTTTATTCCGATAGGCCAGCCATGCCTCAAGTGCTGGATTGATATCAGATGGGTCTGGATCTTTCAGATGATGTATTCTGTAATCGAATACCTCTAGCTCCTGACTGAATCTGGTGTATATCCTTTCAAAATCTACCTCTGCTCTGCGGAATGCTTTGAATTCTGCTCTGAGATCACTTGCTTTATCCAGCCGTTCTTCCGTACTTAGCACAGTGTCTTCAAATAAGATAACATGCAGTTTACCTTTGCATTTTTCAACCTTGAAAGGAGCATAATCATCAAAAGACTCGTCTCTACAGCTTCTCAAAGCATCACTGATATCGTATACGATAGATCTCAGTTCTTCGTCAGCGGGTTTATATGCTTCCTTTACTTGCTCAAAGGTTTCCTTCCTCAGAAGTAACTGCTGATACCACTCAATAGCCTTCGGGAGCCTATCTCCAGTCAAAATATGCTCTGTGACCAAGGTTTGAGCTGGCAATTCCCGGATTCCCTTGATTCGTGGATACATGTGAGAATAGTATTCGTCGAATAAGTCACATTCATCACGCAAATCTTTCCACTTCTTAATCAATTCCACTGTACGTTGGTGGATTTGAGCAGAGGCACTTATGGCATCGCATCCCGCTTCAAACACACTCATCAACCAGTTCTCGACGCCTTGGGATTTTGATCTTACCTCGCTCAGCTTTGCCATTTTGTCGGTAGATAGGAAGGTAGGCACAGTCCTTATATCACCTCCTGCATCTACTGGTTTTACCAAAAATTGCAGACATGCTCTGAGCTCCTCGTTTTGGCGCTTTAATTCTTTCTTGGACATCTCGTCCTTATCCAACTGCTTCAAAATTGATGTAACTGATCCTTTAAAATCATCCACCCTTTGAGCACGGGTGGTTGGGCCTAAGTCAACTGTGGATATCACATAATCCTCCGCCCTGATCTGATCTCTCGCTGCGTCAGCTGGAGGGACAGCTACCTCCGCAATCCTTGAGCCTGATTCGCTATGGTGGATCCTCGATTGCACTTTCGCCCTCTTTTTCTTCTGAGGTTTTTGAGCCTGTGATAGGATGGTGCTCAAATCAATTTTCATTACTTCGATCTGGGGTTCTGGATATACCATCCTATCCTGCAGCCATTCGGGAGCGGAAGATTTGTCCAACTTAGCGGCTCCATCCTTATCTGATACAATCAATTCTTTGGAAGGCCCTTGTTCGGGCTTAGGGCTCTTCTCCTTTTCTCCTTGGGCCAATTCCTTTAGGCTCTCGAGCACATTTTCTCATGCTATTTCCAAAACTTCCTCTGTTGGGTCCTTGCTCAGCGGACTATCAGATATATCAATTATTTCTATACCAACAGACGAGTCGAGGGGGTTCTTATCATTTTTACTGGTCAGCGCTCCCTCGCTCTTTTCAGTCATTACCCCGGGCTCTGGTAATCCTAACTCCGCGCATACTTTCTCAATACCCTCCAACAAAGGTACTTCCAATGACATCGCAGGCATTTGTGAAAGGGGGACAGCAGAAGAAATTGTGAAGGAAGGGGTGCTAATTTGAGTCAAATTAGCAAAGGCGGGCAATGGTAAGGGAGAAGAAGGGGTAGGGTACATGATGGCGAGAGTGGAAGAAACAGGATGACTGGGATCACCGGAGGAGATTGCCAGTGGGCAGGAAGTGGTAGTAATGCCAGAGGAAGGAGAAGCGGAAGGGGATGATTCCTGCACAATGATGGCTGAGGTGGTGGGAGAAGTAGATGAAACGGAAGAAGAAGGATGGATAGAAGCAGAGAAGGTGGAAGCCAAAACAGCTGTTCCTGTATTGGGCATGGGGGTTTGGGAGATCGAAGGAGTTGAATCATCTTTAGTAGTAACATTCTCCTTGCTCGCTGCTTCTGTTTTTACCTTCTTGGCCTTGGAGGCCTCCCTAGTGCTGCCTAGCATGTCCTTCCTCTTAGTAACTCTGGGCCTAGGAGGTGGATCCTTCTTCCGAGGGGATCTCACAGGAGGTTTTTTCACTTTTCGAGCCCTTGCTGCCAAAGGGGCATGTTCATCAATATCTGAATCTTTTTCCTTGATAGGCTCTGTATCATCTATCCCCAGTACGGGCTCATCTTCTTCTCCGTCGGAGTCCTTATCTGATTCAACTACTGTATAGGTCAATTGGACTCCTTGCCCCCTTAGGACACCCAATTGTGCTCTGACCCAAGCTTTACTCAATCTAATTGGCTCCTTCATGATCACATCCAAGGAGCTCTCTTCAGCGTTTGCCCAATTGGGTAATGGGATGGGCAGGTGGTATTGTGCCTCCCATGGGCCTCTAACCATAACATTATCATCATCCTGCAATTGATCTGGTACTGCCATTACATGAAATTTCTTGATAAAATCGAAGGACAGCCTTGAGTGCGCCCTCTTCATGACCTCGTAGTCGTCAGTGCAGTTGGCCCAGAAATCTTCAATATGATCTTTGTGAAACAACTTCCTGCTCACGAACTTCTCCATCACCTGATTCGGGTCAAAGTGAGCCCTGGCATTGTAATAGTGCAAGTTCAGAAGCTGGAGCTCTTTATCTGAATACTCAGCTGAGGCGAGGGAAGGGCATGCGTAGAGTCCACTGCCAAACTTGATGGGAAATTAAACATTTGTTCGGTGCAGGTGCTTGAGTTTTTTGGCACATGGCAGTAGTTGCCTAGACAGTTCTAAGAGCACTGTCTTATCATCAGGATATCTTGGCAACCTATATGCCATTCCAGTGAAGCCTTATACTTTGATGTATGTGAACTTCTCAAATTGTATATACCACCGGCCATACTGGATTATTTCATTCATAGCCTCGGCTGAAATCCTCAAGGCTGTGTTACCTTGCAACTTCCTTGCTATGTACATGGTAAATGCATCGTTAACCCGCTTGAAGTGTTTCAATGATTGTGACGAAGTTAACTGAGGATAGCCTTCATATACCTTGACCTGTGTCTTTTCATCATTCCCAATTTCTCTGATCTTAGACAATCCGTCGTAATGATTCATTCTTGCCAATGCATAGACGACGTAGGATGTCCATCTGAAATATTTCTTCTCATTGAAGTGGCTGAAAGCTTCATGCATATTGTCGCTAAGGATTTGCGACCAATGGAACTTGGTTCCCTTCAATACTTCCGCGATTATGATAAACATCCAATCTTGAAAAGTGGAAGCAGTAGGTAACCCATACACTCTGCTCAAAAAGGTTACTATATCTCCAATTTCATCGTGGAAATCACTTCTATATAGCACTATGGGGAGCTTGACGAGAGCGGATTTCTTGCTCTTGACCCAATGATCATTTATATGTTTTCTGCATCCCTCCACATCTTTGTTATATGCCTCCTTAGATGCTTGCCTGTCGGGCATAGTCATGGTTTTATGCCACAGGATATCCAGCATTTCTGCCAAAGCAGGCGGGGACAAATCAGCTAGGACTTCTCCACTAGTTGTCTGAATTTACCTAGATACGATATCGTATCTATCTGCACAACTTGCTATTAATTCTGCACACTGAACAGAGGTCGGGAAGGCAGCTGCTTGTCCTAGTCCGCTGTCCTTAAGTTTCTTGGCCCGAGGAGTCAGAGTGGGTCCGAAGATTCTGAGTCTGAAATCATCTAAATCAATATGACCTAGATTAGTGTCTCCCACGTTACTCCACCCAGAGTGGATCTTGGTTTCCGGGGGTATCCCTTTGAATTCGTACTTCATGGCTTGAGCTCGTGCAGACATCTAACCTACAAAATCAGACCTCATAAGCTTGATACCAAGTAAGCTCCTTGATATACTCCTAGGATTAGATAAATCAATCATAAATCCATCATTCATTAAAAGCATGCATTTTGAAAGAAGACTAAGTTAACATTCACAGCGTATTGCATGCAAGGAGATATCAAATGTTGCAAAAAGATTCACCTAAACATCATCATTATAGCATTACAACCTTAATAACCTTAGCTTGAACCATCTTCCCTAAAGAAATTTCAGCAAATTCGGCCATTTAGGGAGATTTGCGCTAAAATTGAGGTTGTCCGACCTTGGGCAGAAAAAGTGCTAAAATTGAGGCTGTCTGACCTTGGCAGGAAAATGAGGCAGGTCCGACCTCAAATGAGGGTTTGTTCTGTGCGTTCCGGAATTTGCGCTATTTTCAAGGGTGTCCGACTTGCACGAAATTTGGAGGTCTCCGACCTCCAATGGTTTACAAGTCGGTTGGTGGATAAACTAGCGCAAAACGATTGCTGGCATAACAGTGGTTCTCTTGCGCGGAATTCAGGTGAGTCCGACTTGTGCGGATTTCGACGGGGTCTGACTTGCGCAAATTTCGACGGGGTCTGACTAAGTTGGACACAAGGTGTTTTAGCGCATGGTCGGATGAAGGAAATTGTAGCGCAAAATAGTTTGGTAAGTCTTTTCAGCGGGCCTTTGGGGCAGCACCGACTTCGCGGGGTTATGGATGTCATCCGACTTGGTTGGACACAGGGTATTGTAGCGCAAGGTCGGACAGAGGAGATTTTAGCGCAAAAAAGTGGTTTTCAGGGTTGCGGGCATTTTTAAACCATCCGACCCGATTTGTAAACGATATGTGAGTTGCGAAGGTCGGATGAGGTCGTTTTTAGCGCAATCGGGTGCTAGATTTTGGCGCTAGATCTCAGGGTGTCTGACCATATCGAATGGTTTAGTTGTTTGGGGTCAGTTGAAAGTCAAGTCAGCGCCGACTTCGGGCACGGGTTTTGCAGAGTTTCGACCCGAAAGGGTCTAAATTCGCCCAATGCCTCTTAGTTCGTGGTTTTCTAAATCTAGTGTTTGGAGAAAATGCAAGGATCAATTCCCCAAACCCTAACCCGGAACCATTACATTCAACTCACAGAACTATCACACTCAACAATCATTATGCAGACGACGAAAACCCTAACAGTTTCTCCACTGAAAAAAAACCCTAAAGAAACTCAAAAATGCAAAGGGTTAGAACCCTACCTGTAAATGGCGGCGCAGATCTAGTTTGTCAAGGGGTCGCGGGTTCGAGCTCGGACGATATCGGCAGTGAAAACTGGAGCTTGAGATGCGCAACTTCGAAAACGGTGAGAAATGAGTTAATCTCACTTAATTTCCTTATTTATGGCATGCAAATCTGCCATTAATACTTGGGTACGGACTGTCAGCGGGGATTTGCAGCGGTTCCGACTGGAGGAATCAGCACGAAATCCGAAGGTTTCCGACCTCCTGTTTGGCGGGGTTTTTGGGCTCATTCGACCTGCGGATTTCATTTGGGGAACTGACCAAGTCGGCGATTGAAGGTTTTAGCGCAAAGTCGGACAGAGGAGATTTTAGCGCTAGGTCCGACAGACTGAAAATCGGCGCAGAGGTTGGTTGAGGCCAGATTCAGTGCAAAGGTCGGTTGAAGCCAGTTTTAGCGCAAAGGTCAGTTGAAGCCAGTTTTAGCGCAAAGGTCAGTTGAGTGCAGTTTTAGCGCAAAGTACTAAAATCAAGGACTCTAGAGGAAAATAACAACCCACCTTAGCAAGTTTGAAGTGATTTTTTCAAGGTAATCCCTCTATCCAGGGCACATATACTTTAGACCATACAACCACTTCCGAGAGAGAGATCAAAAACCAAAACAAAAGAGAACAAGGGGAGGGGGCCCCCATGATTAGAATGGGGCGTGTGTGCAAGGCACAACAGGATCTTAGCCAAGTTGTGTGGAAAAAGTTGACTAGGTCAATTATAGCTTTCTATAGCATAGCCAAACTATTCTATTCACAATTCATGTAGTCACCCATGGTTTGGCATAAACACCAACCAAGTTAACTAGATTCTAGACAAGTATCCTGATCCCTTATGGGAGGCAAATCGATGCTATGTAGAACACTAATTTCTATCTCTTGTTTTATGGGAGGACTAACAATGAGATCAAAAACACAAAGTAGGTATTTCTCTTCATCTTTTTCTCCATCTAAGAAATCTAACAATGTGCATAATAATATTCAACTATAGTTTTTGAAACATCTCTTAAGAATTTCAAATTCTACAAATATAAGTATATATATTTGGGCTATTGGTAATTGGTTTGATTGACTATAAGTCTCACTACAATCGATCTCCGTTGATGAATTATTTCCTACATTGAATCTATTTCAATAGATAAGGTATCCAAGAAAATGTAAAAAAAAGCTTTGATAGGCAACCCACCTTTGCATACTATTTCTACCATCCACATATATAACTATTCTTTAGTTCTAAAATATTAAATATATATAACTATTCTTTAGTTTTAAAATATTTAGTAATTATGGGTACTAGATGTGTGATTTTTGATTGTATTGAATGGTAAATACATGTCTACCAAAGCCACTACAAGTACACATCAAACAAAATGCCTTATCCTTTATAATTTGATGGACATGCATACCTTGTTCCTACACTCCCTTTTTGATACATTTTGGAAAATGTTGTGGGGTCTAGCATTCGATGTAACCAAACTTCACAAGATAATATTCATCACCATTATTATTGCCAACAAATTCAGAAACATGGAAATAATTTCAAATTCTACTTCTCATTCCATTCCATCCTGCTATAACTGAAAAGAAAAAAATAAACATATACAAAATGGAAAATTACCTTTTTTGGTAGTTTTTGAGCAACTTTCTAAAATTGTTATTTTTGGCAATTTCGCATCCTTATCTGTTTGGCCATGAAACTTGCCAATTATTTGAAAATAACTAAAAGACGACTAGTTGTCAACTTTCAAATCTAATTGCTTGTAATGTTCGAAAACTAATTAGAAAAAACAACTTGGAAAAATTATTAAGACCTCATTATGAGGCCCTAGATGGTAAAAAAAGGTCCTAAAAAGTGTCAAAATGGTGACCTACCAAATTGACTAGTTCTATGGGATTTTCAATCAACTCCTCAAGATGCATCTGCCCATCAAATTTCAGCTCAAATAGACTCCCGAGTAAAAAGTTATGACCTCTAAAAGTTTTTGCATCATCATCATGTACCTTTCCATCACATTTGCCTAAAAGTTAATAAAAAATTGAAACATATAAGTGAAAATAAATAAATAAATAAATAAATAAATAAAAAGAATGAGTAGCACAATCTCCTCTAAAATAATAATATTCAACTATAGTTTTTGAATAATGTATATGCATAATAATATTCAACTATAGTTTTTGAAACATCTATTTAAAATTTTAAATTGTACACATATAATTTTATATATTTGGACTATTGGTAATTGGCTAGATTGACTATAAATCTCTCTATAATAGATATTCTTTCCTCCTTTATTTCCTACTTTGAATCTATTTTAATAGATAAGGTATCCAAGAAAATGCAAAACAAAGCTTTGATATGCAACCCACATTTGCATACTATTTCTACCATCCACATATATAACTATTCTTTAGTTCTTAAATATTTGCTAATTATGGGTACTAGAAGTGTGATCTTTGATTGTATTGAATTGTAAATACATGTCTACAAAAGCCACTATATCGTGTCTCCTTTCTAAAATAATTAATTAATGGTCAATATTAACCCATTTTATTCTTCCATGGGTTAATTGGGCAAGCATAGGAAGAATAAATGTTTAATATTTAATATTGTCCAACTATTATCTATTTCAAGAGGACAATTAAATATTAAATAAAATATTTTTGAGGCCCAAAAGTGGCATTGGAATTTTGGGTGCCTATCTCTCCCAAGGAAGATTCATACAAAAGATGAAAATTTTGTCATTTGCAGGTATTGTTGATATGCATTTTTCTCTCACACTTGTAGATTTGCATTTGGCTTCTTCAAAAGATGAAACCCTGTTGGAGTAGAAGGATTGTGGATAGAAACCCATGATCTTCAAGTGACTATAGGATGAAAACCCCTTGTTTAGAAGGAGTGACCTCACCCAGAGTTTGTATTTGAGCTGAAGGATTTGGAGGATTTTGGCAATTTTTATTGTTGGTGTGCAGGATTGTTCTTTTCATAATTTGTAGTTGTCTTTTTGTGTATTCATCATTGCATGTTATTGTAGAAGTTGTAGTTCATCCATTTGAGAGGTTTGGATCAGCTTTGATAAGTTGGGTATTGGTGGTTTGATCTTAGGAGTGTTGCATGTGTAGTATCTATGTGTTGAAATACACATTAAGTAATCCATTTTGTGTTTAGTTTGTTGTTTGGTGTTGTGGGTATTATTGTAGAAGTTAAATTATGTTGCATGTTCCATTTGTATTAGACCTGTTATTATGTTTTTATGATAGGAAATTCAAATAAATTTTACTTTATGGAGTTTGCAGTGATTTTGGGTGTTATTCGATGTTCTTAGTTTTTGTGGGTTTTGCATAAAATTTGCTGTAGGAACTCATAATGCTTGCTGCTATTATAAATTAGTGTCTCATACCTGATTTCATATTATTTGTATCAAAAAATTTAATTAATATCATTCTATGGAGCTTCAGTAAATTTGGTGTATTTACTGGGTGCGACTAACTTGCTAGTTTGGAGAAATTGGTGTTTATTTGAGATAATTTGCAAATTTATTTTCCGAATCGGGAATATTTTATTAAAATTAGTTAGGGGACATTTCAATGGTATTAGAGCATAAATATTTCCATCTTGTAGGATTTGATGATTGATGACTAACAGATTAATTAGATATTTGAGAAGAGGACTAAAAATTACAAAAAAAAGAGACAATGGTATAAAGAAGAGAAATTGAAGAGGAGAGTTCTACAATGAAGTTTGACAAAATGATACTAGAGCAAACTTGCCTCGCTGAATTGTTTGGTCAATTGTTCCAGTGGATACATAACAACAATAAGCACAATGGGAACAATGGAGCTAGTATTTTGGGGGTGAACAACAATGGTAAAGGAAAAGAAGTTGAAACTCAGAATCCCAAGTTTGTGTCTACAAACAAACCCATAATCCTTCTTGAAGATGAACAAGAACCAAATGGACCAGAAAACAATAGTGCTTTCAATCTAGATAACCTTCATAGATGGCATGTAAAATATAACTCTCTATCAAATGATATGAATTCTGAAATGTCACATGTAGAATACATAGAACATGCTCGGAAGAAAGAACCTCAAAAGAAGTGGTATCAAAAAAACAAAGATCTAAAACACAATCTGGCAACATTGATAGATGCCTATTTTGTTGGAAGTGATAAAATCACAGCAAGAGCTTGGTTGCAAAAAATGGAAACTTATTTTATTCTTAATCCAATGAAGGAGAAAGAAGGAGTGTAGTTTGTGTCTTTGCATCTAGAAGGGGAAGCTTATGAATGGTGGTTTCATGGCCATATCACTCAGGGTCATGATTAGATACATACATTTGATGAGTTCAAATACAGAATTCTGGACAAATTGGAATTAAAAGATGAAGAAAAACATTTCAGCAAGTTACCCATGATCAAGCAACAACATTCAATGAATGAGTATATAACATAATTTTAGAAAGTGGTTGTAATGGTTCCAAAAAATTTAGAGAAGAGGATAGTGCACCTTTTCATTGCAAGACCCATTGAACCTCTTAGGGGGTTTGTCAAATCTTTTGCACCGGTTACTTTGCACAAAGATATTAAAAGAGATCTAACCCTTGAACCATCAATTCCAAAGAATGCTTTCTCACATTCCTCAATACCAAACACATGGCATCATAAGGGAGGATTTCAAAAGTAACCATATCATGCACCTGCACCTATACAAAAGAATACAACTCCTAATGCTAAGAAGAAAATGGATGAAGAAATGAGGAATGAGCTTAGAATGAAGAAGCTTTTCTTTTCTTGCAGGGAGCCATGGGTCCCTAGAAATAGATTTTGGGAAAGGGACAAGTCCATTACATAGAAGTTGTCTAAAATAAAGATTCAAATTCAAGTGGAAATGAAGAGTTTCATGACATTGACAATTCAAAACTAGAGATTGATGAGAAGGAGGCCACTAAAGAAGCTTCATTAGTTGCACATTTCAGAGCACCATGATATCATCCTTTTAGGGTTTGAGCAGTGTCAGTAGGGTAGTGAATGACTATTTTGATTGATAGTGGGACAACCCACAATTTTATTGAGGAGGGGTTATTAATGAAGAGAGGGTTGAAGACTAAAAAATTGGTACACATATGGTTCCTAGGGTTTTCGTTGATGTCAACACTATCACAAGATTGTCATTGATGTCAACACTATCTTGGATGTGTGATGGTGTTCATGGTTGGATGTCATGTCCTATTCAATAGAGAAGATACAGTACATGGTTGGATGTCATGTTGAATATAATGAGATTACTAAAGTTTCATGGTTGGATATCATGTCCTATCCAGCAGAGAAGATATAGTTCATGGTTGGATGTCATGTTGAATATAATGAGATTATTAAAGTTTATGGTTTGATGTGATGCCATGATCAATATAGAATTGAATATAAAGTTATATTAATATGGGAATTAGAAGCACTAAGATGATTAGATGTGTTGCTAATGTTGAGAAGGTGTTACTATTGGCCTGATCTAAGTCTCATGATGATTGGATTACTGAAAGTTTGTGTTTGCATTTTGAAGACAGTATTGAAGATAGTTACTATACAACAATAGAATGCTCCACATTCCTCTACATTCCTTCACATTCCTCCACATTTGTAGATATGGCTATATAGTTCTTGAACTATGTTCACGCTATAGTGAAGGTCATAATCCCAAATCTTCATATCATTTTTCCTTCCACTCTGAAAGTTATTCATGATAGAGTACCGACATGTGTTCTAGTAGAGTGAGCTGGTGTTGAAGGCATGTTGGATTGCTCCACATTCCTCTAGATGTGAATGTTTGGCTTTACGGTTTTATGGACACATTTATGAATGTGCATTACATGCTCCCTTGCAATTTCAAGGTTCTTGGTGGTCTAGAAGCTCAATTCCTCAATGACAGTATGTTGCAGTGTGTTCTAGATGACAGGTTGTTCTTAGAGTTAATGATTGAAGATGTGTGGAGGTAAAGGAGTGTTTCTAGATGTTGTATGAGTCTTGTAGACTCATCTAGAAAAGTTTCATGAATATCTTTCTCATTTCAAGTACCGCACAAGGTTTTCAAGTTGATGTGGTCATTATGCTTCAAGTTTCATATGTCTTTGCTTAAGGTTGTCCTATTTTCAAATGACCGGAGTGTGAGGATGTAATTCCTTGTTATTTGATGTTGTGAATGATGTTTTGGACCTAATTAAGCAAGTTTCGATGTCTGCAAGGCATGGGTCTTCTACTAGTGTAGTGTGTAGTCTTGTTTAAGACTTGTCCTCTACACGTTTCATGTTGTGTGTTGTCTGGCCAACTTATAAATGTACTTTTAATGTTGTCTCTAGCTAACAAGCAATGTAATAAATGTAATATCTTGTATAAATTGTAAATAAAATTGATTTAGGCAAAGTGTGATTGCAAAGTGATTGATAAGGTTCACAAGCAATAAAAAGAATAGAATGACTGCATTATGATGTGTGACTCAAGGAGAAAGAGCAAAATTTGTAGATGATGTCTTGATTCATCTTGAAGACTTATATGTGACAATGATCAAGTACAGAGTGTGCCTAACTGATCTAATCATTAGAAGGAAGTGTTAAGAGGTAGTGTTGCATTCAGCAAAGGTGTGAATTTCAATGTTAGTTTTCAAATAGTAGAAAGACCGGGTCATACTATAGTCTATTCTAAATACATGTTCTCAATTCAGGGAGTAGTAGCTTCCTTGGGAGTGACCCTAAAGCAAAGTTGTGAAGAAAATGGAGGATTTCAAAAGAAACCTTACCATACGCCTACACTTGTACAAAAGAATACAACTCCTATTATTGTGAAGAAAATGGATGAAGAAATGAGGAATTAGCTTAGAAGGAAGAAGCTTTACTTTTCCTGTAGAGAGCTAGGGGTCCCTAGACATAGGTTTCTGGGAAAGGGACAAGTCCATTACATAGAGGTTTTCTGAAATAAGGATGCAAAATTTGGATGGAAATGAAGAGTTTCATGACATTGACAATTCAAAACTAGATACTGATGAGAAGGAGGCCACTAAAGAAGGTTCATTAGTTGCACTTTTAGGAGCACCATGATATCATCCGTTTAGGGTTCGAGGAGTGTTAGTAGGGTAGTGAATGATTGTTTTGATTGATTGTGGGACAACCCACAAGTTTATTGATGAGGGGTTATTAATGAAGAGAGGGTTGAAGGATGAAGAATTGTTACACATATGGTTCCTAGGATTGTCATTAATGTCAACACTATAACAAGACTACCATTAATGTCAACACTATCTTGGATGTGTGATGGTGTTCATGGTTGGATGTCATGTCCTATCCAACAGAGAAGATATAGTTCATGGTTCAATGTCATGTTGAATATAATGAGATTACTGAAGTTTCATGGTTGGATGTCATGTCCTATCCAGTAGAGAAGATACAGTTCATGGTTGGATGTCATGTTGAATATAATGAGATTACTAAAGTTCATGGTTTGATGTCATGCCTTGATTGAATATAAAGTTATATCAATATGGAATTAGAAGCACTAAAATGATCAGATGTGTTGTTAATGTTGAGAAGATGTTAATGATGGCCTGATCTAAGTCTCATGATGATTAGATTATCAAAAGTTTGTGTTTGTAGTTTGAAGACAATATTGAAGACAGTTACTATATGGTAATAGAACGCTTCGTATTCCTCCACATTTGCATATATGGCTATGCGGTTTTGGGACTATGTTCAGGGTGTAGTGAAGGTCATAATCCCAAAGCTTCATATCATTTTTCCTTCTGTTGTGAAAGTTATACATGATAGAGTACCAACATGTGTTCTGGCAGAGTGAGACGGTGTTGAAGGCCTGTTGGATTGCTTCATATTCCTCTGGATGTGGATGTTTGGATCTGTAGTTTTATGGACATGTTTATGAATGTGTATTACATGCTTCCTTGTAGTTTCAACATTCTTGGTGGTCCGCAAGCTCAGTTTCTCAATGATACTATGTTGTAGTGTGTTCTGGATGACAGGTTGTTCTCAGAGTTCATGATTGAAGATGTGTGGAGGTAAAAGAGTGTTTGTAGATGTTGTATGAGTCTTGTAGACTCATCTATAAATTTTCATGAAGATATTTGTTGTTTCCAATATCGCGCAAGGTTTTGAAGTTATTGTGGCCATTATGATTCAAGTTTCATATGTCTTTGCTTAAGGTTGTCCTATTTTTAAATGAGAGGAGTGTACAGATGTAATTCCTTGTTGTTTGATGTCTTGAATTATTTTTTGGACCTAATTAAGCAAGTGTTGATGTCCACAAGGCATGGGTCTTCTGCTTGTGTAGCATGTAGTCTTGTTTAGGACTTGTCCTATACACATTTCATGTTGTGTGTTGTTTGACCGACTTGTAAATGTACTTTTCATGTTGTCTATGGCTGACAAGCAATGTAATCAATGTAATATGTTGTATGAATTGTAAATCAAATTGATTTATGTGAAGTGTGATTGCAAAGTTATTGACAAGGTTCGCAAGCAAGAAAAAGAGTAGAATGATTGTATTATGATGTGTGACTGAAGGAGAAAGAGCAGAATTTGTAGATGCTGTCTTGATTCACCTTAAAGACTTATATGTGATAGTGATCAAGTGCAGAGTGTGCCTAACTGATCTAATCATTAGAAGGAAGTGTTAAGAGGTATTATTGCATTCATCAAAGGTGTGAATTTCAATGTCAGTTTCAAAATAGTAGAAAGACTGTCATACTATAATCTATTATAAATGTTTTCTCAATTCAAGGAGTAGTAACTTCCTTGGGAGTGACCCTAAAGCAGAGTTGTGAAGGAAATGGAAGATTTCAAAAGAAACTATACCATGCACCTGCACTTGCACCTATACAAAAGAATACAACTCCTAATGTTGTGAAGAAAATGGATGATGAAATGAGGAATGAGATTAGAAGGAAGAAGCTTTACTTTTCTTGCAAAGAGCCATGGGTCCCTAGACATAGGTTTTTGGGAAAGGGACAAGTCCATTACATAGAAGTTGTCTAAAATAAGGATTCAAATTCATATGGAAATGAAGAGTTTCATGACATTAACAATTCAAAACTAGAGACAAATGAGAAGGAGGCCACTAAAGAAGGTTCATTAGTTGCACTTTTAGGAGCACCATGATATCATCCTTTTAGGGTTCAAGGAGTGTTAGTAGGGTCTAGTGAATGACTATTTTGATTTATAGTGGGACAACCCACAATTTTATTGATGAGGGGTTATTAATGAAGAGAGGGTTGAAGATCGAAGAATTGTTACACATATAGTTCCTAAGGTTGTTATTAATCTCAACACTGTCACAAGATTACCATTGATGTCAACACTATCTTGAATGTGTGATGGTGTTCATGGTTGGATGCCATGTCCTATCCAGCAGAGAAGATATAGTTCATGGTTGGATGTCATGTTGAATATAATGAGATTATTGAAGTTTCATGGTTGGATGTCATGTCTTATCTAGAAAAGAATATACAGTTCATGGTTGGATGTCATGCCTTGATCAATGCAAAATTGAATATAAAGTTATATTAATATAGGAATTAGAAGCACTAAGATGATCAGATGTGTTGCTAATGTTGAGAAGATGTTACTGGTGGTCTGATCTAAGTCTCATGATGATTGGATTACCAGAAGTGTGTTTGCAATTTGAAGAGAGTATTGAAGAAAGTTACTATACGGAAATAGAATTCTCTGCATTCCTCCACATTTCTAGATATGGCTATGCAGTCCTGGAACTATGTTTAGGGTGCAATGAAGGTTATAATCCCAAAGATTCATATCATTTTTCAATCCGCTATGAAAGTTATGCATAATAGAGTACCGACATGTGTTTTGGGAGAGTGAGCTGGTGTTGAAGGCATGTTGGATTGCTCCACATTCCTCTAGATGTGAATGTTTGGATTTATGGTTTTATGGACATGTTTATGAATGTGCATTACATGATTCCTTGCCATTTTAAGGTTCTTGGTGGTCTACAAGCTTAGTATGTTTTAGTGTGTTTTGGATGACAAGTTCTTGTCAGAGTTCATGATTGAAGATGTGTGGCACAAAATATTTGATGTGCGGAGGTAAAGGAGTGTTAGTAGATTTTGTATGAGTCTTGTAGAATTATTTTGAAAAGTTTCATGAAGATCATTCTTGTTTCCAGTACCGTGCAAGGTTTTCAAGTCACTATGGCTGTTATGCTTCAAGTTTCATATGCCTTTGCTTAAGACTGTTTGATGTTGTGAATGATATTTTGGACCTAATAAAGTAAGTGTTGATGTTCACAAGGCATGGGTCTTCTACTAGTGTAGCATGTTGTCTTATTTAGGACTTGTCCTCTACACATTTCATGTTGTGTATTGTCTGGCTGACTTGTAAATGTACTTTTCATGATGTCTCTGGCTGACAAGAAATGTAATCAATGTAATATCTTGTATAAATTGTAAGTCAAATTGAGTTAGGAAAAGTGTGATTGCAAAGTGATGGATAAGGTTCACAAGCAAGAAAAAGTGCAGAATGATTGCATTATGATGTACGACTGAAGGAGAAAGAGCAAAATTTGTAGATGTTGTCCTGATTCATCTTGAATACTTATATGTGACAGTGATCAAGTGCAAAGTGTTCCTAACTAATTTGATCATCATAAGGAAGTGTTAAGAGGTAGTATTGCAATCATCAAAGGTGTGAATTTCAATGTCAATTTTTAGACAGTAGAAAGACTATCATACTGTAATCTATTCTAAACGTGTTGTCAATTCAAGGAGTAGTAGCTTCCTTGGGAGTGACCCTGGAACAAAGTATTCAGGGAGTAGTAGCTTCCTTGGGAGTGACCCTAAAGGAAAGTTGCTTCCTTGGGTTGTAACCCTAAAACAAACTCGGCAGGGAGTAGTATCTTCCTTGGGTTGTAGCCCTAAAATAAAGTTGTTATTTGAGCTTCATATATTGTGAGTTAATCCTCAACGTGAATTTTCCCTTCTTGGGTTTTCCACGCATATCTATTGTTATATGTTGATGTGCATTGTGTTAATCTTTCATGCTTATGTTAATATCGCGATGCTTAAGTTTTAATCTTCTTCGGACAAGTTGAAGTTCTTTAGATATTGATTCATCCCCCTCTCAGTATCTTGGTCTATTCAACAATTGGTATTAGAGCTAAGTTCCTTTGAAGGAATCTTAACCACATGAGGAAGGTCCGAGATGGCACATAATGGATCCAACAAGATACCTAGGTTCAATGGAAAAAAATATGCTTTTTGGAAGCTAAGGATGGAAGGCTGTATCAATTCTCTAGGATGCGGTGTTTGGCAATCTGTCAAGACTGGTTACACAAAGTTCCTACCACTATTCCTATAGATCCAAATGAAGTCAAGGAATATGATAGCAATGCCAAGGCAAAGTTTACTATCATGAGTGGGTTAGCTTATTCAAAATGTTCAAAGGTAATGAGTTGTAGTTCTGCTAAATATGTTTGGGTTAAACTTGAAACCATTTATGAAGGAGATAAGAAATTAAAGCAACCAAAGATGCAAAATCTTCAAAAGTAAATTTGACACCCTAAAAATGATAAAGGTTGAAGGCATTGCTGGATATATGCTCTGGGTGAATGAAGTGGTCAATGGTATCATAGGTCTTGGTGGAGAAGTGAAAGAAGATGAGATTATAAAGAAGGTTTTGAGATCTCTACCCAAATCTTACAATCATAAGGTACTTTCTATTGAGGAGAATGCAAACTTGGATACATACACTATAGACAAACTATTTGGCTCCCTTACTACCTTTGGAATGAGAGAGTTTGACAGTGATGCTCCCAAATGTTATAAGTGAAAATGTGGGAAGATGGATGAATAATATTTAGATCTATCAAATCAACCCTCCTTTCATAATAACACTCAAGCACAACAATCGAGCAAAGTCACTACATATGAAGAGGACTTAGCTATGGGTTGATGTACTTAGGAATGATATGGAAAGACTGATTATATTGAAAGATTTGTCAAACCCTAGATTTAATAAGTGTCAAACCCTAATAATAATGAAATTGGATATAGACGAATAAACTGCTATAGATCACCACACATGAAGACACTCAGGAAGGATTAGAAACTCACTAGAAGTTGGATTTCTAAAGGTGAAGACTTTGTGGATTACAGGGAAGGCACCCAAGTCCAATAGTGCAATTTTTCTATAGATACATAGCAGAGAGATGATGTAGACTGCACTTAGATCTTGAGCTCTCAACCAAGCCTATCGTGAGGACTATAGGGTGGGCAGCCTACTCTAGTAGGGAGGAATATCAGTGAATTTGTGCAAGATCTTGAATCTTCATCCTTCAAGTTTCTTCTCTGTACATGTACTTTTCCAACTCCTACACCTCTAACTTGCAATCACAAAGAAAGGGGGGTTGGGGGTTGTGGTGTTTAGGAGCTTGCCTTGATCAAGCCCTAGAATGACATTTAAGTCTTCCAACACCATTGTTAGATAGAGTGTGTGCCCAAGGAAGGGCAGAGGCAAAAGCAATGATGAAATACATTGATTGAGACAAAAATAGATATCACCTTTGAGGTGAAACCCTCATGGAGATGAAGAGCCTTCAAACCATGAGGAGATGGATTGATGAAGCCAAATCTTCAATAAACAAACACAATAACAACACAATTTTGCTCTGCAACACAATAAATGTCTTAAAATCCCTATCTCAAAGTCACAAGTTTGCATTATCCATCTAGCTATAAAATGAAGTCCTACACATGTTTATACATGCATTCCTGCTAACATTCATAATTCAAATTGAAAAAGCTAACAGAGGGAAACCTTTTTAAAGGTCCTAAGCTAACACATTTAAATTTGGGTCCCAACAAATTAGCCTAGACAAGGGCAAGGGTTCTCAAGTCCCAAGGCTACATTAGTACTTGATTAAGCATTTAAAACTAGCCCTTAAGTCCCATTTGACATGGGTTTCAGGAGAAATTGCTATGGGATAAGTATTAAGCATATAAAGTGTAAACACAGGGACCGAGGAGCTAAACTAGGAGGTAAAAAGGCATGAGGTTACTTTTAACTCCATAACATTTAGCCCCCAATTTAATGTATGTATGATCTTATGATTTGATACATGCATTAAAGTATTATTGAAGCACAAAAACACATCAAATGTTACATCCCCAATTTTTGTCTTGCTATATGTTTTACTTTTACTTGGATATAAGTAAATCTATTTTGATGTTTAGATTAATGTTGAGGAAAGATACAGATTATATTGAATATCATTTATGGAATTATGGAAATGAATATGTTATTGTCAATCTAATAATTACATTATGTGAATTTGGTTTATTATTCGAATAATGATGCATTGATCGTAATATGTTGATTTCAAGTTTGATACAGGATTACAGGTTTTCAAATGACTCTCAAAGAAAAGAGAGAGAGAGAGTATCTTTTGAGGAGAGAGATATAGACCTCTAGTTATGAGTGATTATTTGCCAAATGAGTATGAGTGTTTAATAAAAACGTGAACCAGTGTCATAAGAGGTAAGTCTTGTTTTGTCAGTGTGCTTTTGAATCTAATCGATGGATACTCGATATCTTTTGAATCTTTTCTACTCTAGTCGATTGTGAAATAAACGACATTGTCTGAATAAGAAATGTAACCATTTACGTTTAACATAAAAATTATGACATCATTGCTGTAAAATGGTTGTGTTCTTATTATCAAGTCATTTAAGGTTTTGTTGTGAACGTTTAACATCGAATGACGATCTTGTGAAGACAAGTTGACGTGATTGTAATGAAGGATTGTGATGGGGAGGTAAACTTGACCCATTCACATTATTTGTAAACCTTTGTTTTATTATTATTATTATTATTATTATTGATCAAATCATAACTATCAAATAGAATTGATGATTATGTAAATCATATTTGATATAAACAAATAAATATATTTGTGCATCAAATTAAGGATAATACCTCATGATTAATATTATTTACTCACTTGAGCAGCAAAAGGCTTACAAATAGGAGAGCATTCATTATTTTGAGTGGTGGATTGAACCACTTTAACCATTAATTAAATTACCAAACATTGGTTTAATGCCTTGTCGGCCTCTTTGGAAGTGGAGTGGTGGCAATGCTAACAACGTTCGCTGAGCTCCCACAAAGGGCGTTCACATCATTGACACTTGCTGGGCCTTGTATTTTAGTAGCTATCAGTTGAAACTGAATCACCAATGGACTGCTTTGTATTTAATATGATTTCAAACTGTAGATTGAGGGGAACAAAAGTAGGGATGACTCATTATGAGTCTTGTTGAGCCTTTATAGCCATGATTCAGTTAGTCGATGGTGGCATCTTTGAGTGACATTAGTTTTGCATAGTCTTTGTCTTTGGAAGAGAGATTGGTGGTAGAGAGTTTGTGGTGAGTAGAGGGATAAGGAGAGAACGTAGTTTTCTCTTGGATGAATACAAAAATATTTCTATCTACAAATACATCTCAGTTTAAGACCACCGCTATTAGGTAAATACTCCTATAATTTATGCATTAAAAAGGCAATGATAATTTGAATGATTGTTAAGTCTTTTGTATTGCTTTGTCTTGGGCAATCATTTATACCAGTTTGGTTATCTTTTATGTTCATTGTGTAAACTGTTCAAAATGGGATGAGCTGACTGAGTTGAATAAGAATATCATTGATTTAGCTTAGTTATCTATGTCAGTTGTGTATAGATAACTTATAGGGAACTGGTGACCGTCGACTCAACCTAAAAAGGCTGATGCAAAGCTTTAACAATGAAATATATTTCATTATCATACCGGGTCAATAATATACTTATTGTCTTTAATCAATAAACAAACCAAATCATTGTTTGGGAATAAATGAACTCTTTTGAAGGAGGTTATCATAGTTTTCAAGTGTCTAGAAAACCAGTTGCTCTATTGAATTAGCTATCATTATGAAACAAGTTGATTATTTTGTCATAAGATAGTTATGTATTTAACTCTCATCAAGATTAGTGTAAATGATACTTGATAGGAAAACTTACTAGTTGTGAGTAATATGGATTAAAGTATTAAATGGTGATGTTATCATTTTAAAAACCATTATTGGTTTAGTTTATATATATAAATGTCAAAAAATGATTCCTTATCAAAAGAACTTAGATTCTTCGTAATCTATGGTAACTATGGTATGACCAATCAAGTGGTAGAAGAACTAGAGATAGTTTGGAAAATGGAATAAATATCATAGGACAATATTTATTATCTATTCTATAAATCTTGATGAATATAGTATTATAGTAAACCATTATAATGGAATAGACTAAGTCTATCTAGAAATGACCTCATATAGAATCATATATGAGTATATAAGTAGTGATGGTTAATGACATCACATAAAAGTAAGTTGAAAATATTCATATTCCTTTTATATAGGAGTTATTATCTATTACAGAACCATAGTATTCTTAACCTTGGTTGAGTTAAACCAAAGGTCATTTATAAGCCTTAGTCTCATAGAAATGAGATATGGATATTTTGAAATATCGTATTATAGAAGGGATGTAATGAAAACCCTATAGTCGAGTATGAACCAAATTATTAGTTATGTCATATAGACTTATCTAAGTCAAGAAAGCTATTATCATGACTAGATGTTTAAAACTATCTACGTAAACATAATTGGTGAGGATAAATTGTGAGAATATGACAATATCCAAGTCGAGTAGGGGTGGGTGAACACAACGACCACGTTCATTATGAACATTATTGATATTAAAATCTTTGGCCAAAGTAATGCATTCATTTTTTTCATGCATTGTTGGTTCATTGTATCTGGATTGTACAATCTATCAAAAATCATACTTAGCTAGAGGGTATCTAGGGTTGTATGGTTGATTAAGTTGTGTAGGATACAACACTATGTACTCAAGAAAGGAAAATTACCACTGGTCACCTCTGGTCTATATTCCTCATGAAGGGTAGGGCCACTTACTATGTGGAAGATGTGTGGGAGACCGTCGTCTATGCATGGAGGTAAATCACTAGAAAGATACTCTCTCTCCAAGCAAAAAACATGCTAGGGCTTGTGATAAAGATGTTAGATATTTAGAAGCAGCAACTATTCCAAATTTGTTTGTCATTCATTTACTTTGCAAATATTGTAATTAAGAAAGTCAATATGATTTATTGTATTTTGTAAAGAGAAATCTTGTAATTGTAGTTACTTGATTATATGTTAAATAAAAGAAAAGTTTTCTCTCTCATTTTTACCTTGTTGAATTACTCTATGGTAAATTTCTAGTTTTGCTATGTTTTAGAATGTGGATGTTACATATGGTACTAGAGCTACCAAGTTCAGGACTAGGGCTTATGAGACCACTATGCTCACCAGTAGTCAACATTATGTAGTTAGCTATTGTTTGAAAAATTTTGTGCTAGGATGGTACGTCATAAGAAGACAGTGAGAAAGTCTGTTAATATGAGTCAACATTTCCTTAAAGCAAAAAGAGAACATGAGGCCATTATTAAAACTTTTGAGGGAACTAATGATGAGAGTGACATTTGGTTAAGTGTTACTGAAACTTTGGCGACTACCTTAATTTGAATTAAGCAAGTGAGAAGGGAAAACAATGAAAGAGTTAAGATCACTTCTAAAATCATGGAATATATGTCAGATGAGGACACAACTATGGTTAGGTGAGATCCTTGCATACCCCCAACTATTGAGATCCTAGAAGTTAGATCTTATAGTGATTCAGAAGGTTATAACCTTGAGATTATGTATCTGAAAATGAATCTGAAGGATATACTCCTCTTGAGGATGACTTTTAAAGTCATTTCTTGTATAAATGAAGAATATTCTATATTCTTGAAATGAAATAAATGAAGAAGAGTTATTTTTGTACCAAACTATTGTTTGATTTGAGTTTATTATGTTTTGATTTAATGGGATGCATTATAATCATGAACTAATAGACAACTCATTATTCCCAGGTGTGAGAAAATTGATAAACATGGTGTTGGCATTTCTTCTGAATCAGCATTAGGGTTTGCCACTTCTAATGCACAGGCAGATTAAGGCCAACTGAATACAGGAGGTTGCGTGAGCTCCTCCCCTTCACTTCTGGTTCTGCCGCACCAAGGGGGGTATCCCTATAACTCAAGATGTAACCTTGACTAGCTCAAAGATAGAAAGATCTAACTTGACAACAACAGGCAGAATACTCTCATGTATGGACCAAGATCTGCATGATAGATCACAAGGCTGGCAACATTCTTGGACATGATGTCTGGTTGGGTATGAGAGCATGCAGGGGGTTCCTAATCCTACTCCTACAACTAACAGGTGGAAGTATGAAGTGTTTTGATATGAATTTGGATGCAAAGCTGGACATGGTGTATAACACAAGAACACAGCATGATTGGTGCCTATCCAGGGCTTGGAGTCGGTAGACATACACCTGTGAATGATCAGCATGAATAGCTAAAACTGGATTTCAAGGGGATACACATGATATCTGCCTTACAGATATCTCCCAATATAGAGTGTTGAGCTATCTCTACTTATGGCATCCCTACTGCAGTATACCCTTCCCAATGTTCAACCTGAAAACAGTTTAATCTGCCCCTTGAGCAGAGGTTAAAAGATCAGACATTCAACATAGGAATTCTATGCTCTAGAATCTAAACATCACACAAATATCCAGATCCAGAAGAAGAATACATGCAATACTGGAGACAAAATTAACACAACACATGCTAAGATAGCATTACTCATATAAGATCAACCATGAAACCAGTGGATTCATGCCAAGTCCTACAATAGGAGATACATAAACTCACAAGAAAAACTGTACAGAGCAACCAGATCAGCTGGTTTTGGATTACAGAGCCAAAAATCCACAACTTTCAATAACCTTGAATGAATAACATCCCCTGCATTATATAGCAGGAGGGTGTATTCAGCATTGACTACCATGTTGACCCAAAATCCCGCCAGATATACAGTATTGTAAAAATGGCGCTCAAACACATTAATGCAGCAGGTAGGGGAGGAGACAGGAAGATATCTCGAGCCTTGCGCCGCCGCCTAGGGATTCAGATCTTCAATCAGGTACTAGATCAGCCCACGCCATCGCCCATACCTCTGCAACAATCGCCATTGATGGCGCACCAACCCGCGGCCTTGGGAAGATCATCAAACAGTTAATCGCAACCACTTCCCACCGATAATCATCATCATGATATTTCAAAAATGTAGGATAACATTATCCCACATGCACCCCGCAGCAACCTCATTAACACTTAATATACTAGGTCATGAGCATATATCATGTCGGTGCTTTTGCTCCTGACGACACTAGTATAAGACTTCATCATCATCATCCCTTAGCAGCATGATATCCTGTTGTTCGAAATATCACCCTGACGTCATCATGATAATTGAAATATAACCTTCATGATAATCGGCACAACCTGATCCACCGGAGGAACATCCTCCTGCTGAGCTTAAACCAAAAGTCTGGCCGATGAACATCCTGATGACGTCATCATCATATCCTGCTGACGTCATCATCATATCTGCCTACTGCGCACCTCCTCATATCCGGATGACGTCATCATCATGTTTGCAAATATCGGGAGATCTCCTCAAGATGATCAGTGTTAGAAATATGACCCCCCCCGGACCTTGATGACGTCATCATCATATTAACATCATCATGATATTCGGAAGACAACCGGATATTTGGAAATATCCTCCTGATGCACAAATATCAGGTTGCACTGTAGCTCCACTGTAAGATCGGGGCGATAGATGAATATGATGATGCTCGAAAAGATCACCCCCACTAGATAGCGCACGAAGCCGGCAGGCGGATATCTCGTTGATATCAGCATCATCATGGTGCTGGAACAAACACACACTCGAGTGATATGAAAATATCACCCCCTCCTTCGGAAATATCATGATGCAGACAGGCAGAAAGAAAGATATCACCCTGATATACGGATGACGTCAGCATCATCAGGATGAGAAACAAAGAACAAGAAGTGATACAACATCATCAAGATGATATTGACTAAGATCATCCTGACGTTCAAAATATGATGACCCCAGTGAATATCGGGTCGCACTTAGAAATCTTCAACATCATCATCAGGATGATCATAACCAAGATCACCCGATGATAGAAATATCACCCCGGCGAAATATCATGAAGGCAGAAAATATGATGACCTCCACAAGCAGCAGGATGATAACTGGAAATATGATGATGATGACGACGACCCTTAAGAAAGAACAAGTTAGGTCGAGCAACTCAAAGAATAACCCCTTCAGAATAACGGGGCAACATCATCATCATGTTTGCGCAAGGTGATAAATGGAAGATCACCGGATACATCACCCCCGCAAACAAACCAAAGCGCACTGTAGCTCGTCAGCATCATCAGTATAAAACCCAATCATCACCCGATGCTTCAATATGATGATGACGATGAGAAACCGGCCGACGGAGAACATGATGATGCCGACCTTCATCGAAACAAACATGATGATGATGACCTCCTCCTTCGGAAATATCATGATGCAGCTGAAAAATACTGAGGAGGTCCATTACTTAGAACATTTTTTTTGGATACTTAGGGAGAGTGCCTGAATGAAAAATGCTCAGAAAACTACCAGTCAATTCAGGCACTAACAGTGGCTCTGTCTGGGGACGTGCAGGTGAAAACCTGCAGCGAGAACACCAAATCTCTGGGATGCAGACCAGTCCCTTTTCCATTGGGCATAGAGTCATGAAGTTATCATGATCTGCATCACCAAACACAATATTTTTAAACATCATTTTGGCGGCCCCGGGCAACCAAAAAGGAAGAACCATAATTTTTTCTTGTCAAATGCCTGATTCCAAGCTGAAAGATCCCAATCCCAACTGAAAAGATTGGCATAATCTGCCCATAATGTCACCTGCTTAAAAAGATATTCCACCAGTTTTGAAAGCTTGCCACCATCATTTTCAGCTCTGTCATTTTGGATTTCAGAAGTAGACATGTAACCATACACGTAATACTCTTCAACATTAGGCCACACATGTATGTTATATCCCTCAGACAGTACATCATACTGCTCTTGGCATTCTTTATCATTTATCTGGTTGCTGCATATTATCAGGTATTCATCCAGCTGATCCAACAATTCAAAATATTCAGAAAATATGAGACCCCTAATATCTACTGATATTGAAAACAAATCCTGATCCACACACCCAATGTTACACATGTCTGAATCAGGTGATGATGAACATTCATTATTTACAACTTGCAAATCAGTATCATCATCCTCAAACAAAGGGTTAATCCTGCACCACTGAAAGTCAAGACTCACATCATCATATACATCAGCAGGCTCATCATAAAGGGGATTAACACTCACTGCAAAGGCCTCTGCTTCTTCTTCATTACTATCAGATCCAGAGTCATAAGAAAAACAAACCTGATCCATGCACTGGTCATGGATATCATTTTTATCAACTGATTGCCCCATATACAAGATTTCTGTTGTTTCAATGTACTCTGAAGTTGAACAATCTGCATCATTTTCCAGCCCTCCAATGCTTCCTGATGAAACTGATATTGATTCTTGATCCATATGATCACAACTCTGCACAACTTGATCATTTAAACATGAAGGCTCTTTGTTTAGGACTGGTATGCAAATTTTACTTGAAAAATTATTATTTTCAACTTCACTTGCTGGGCAAAAAAGGACATCCTGCTCTATGATAGAAACATCATCCACTTGGAATGATGCAAAAACTGGGACAACAGGGGTGTGAGTGCTATGACATTCAATGTCAATACCTGAATTAAATCCTTCACTAACACTGGGGGCTGCAGGACAACAAAATTTTTTAGAGAAATAACCCTTTTGTATTCCATACCTCCAATTGTTTTCAATATCTAATGCAAACTGATGTGCCTGATGCAATGTGGTGGGCTCCTTGTCTCTTAATCTGTAACTCATTTTCCCATCAAAGGCTCCCAAGTAGGTAACTAAGCACAGTGCATCATTAGGTCTCATGCATTCTGGAATTCTATTCAATGCCCTCATAAATCTGAGGTTAAAGGCTGGGATCAACTCATCTTCTTCAATATGGATGTACATGAAGTCACTAATAGCTGCATATTCAGAAACTCTTTCACCATATTGTACTAGAAATGCAGATTTAAAACCATGCCAAGAGCTGACAGAGTGAGCTGGAAGGTAGGAAAACCAGTCCCTTGCATCTTCATCTAGAGATTGAACAAATAATCTCATAACCACATCCTCATGGTCAATCTCAAAGTCATCTATCACATTCATAAACTGCTGCAAGTGTCTCTCAGCTGATTCATCCTTTATACCCTTAAATTTAGGCAAAAAATTTCTGATTTTAGGTGGAAAGGCATTTGGATAGCCACAAATGCCATTGAAATCTATGGGCTTATATCTGTCTATGTTGAAACTTCTTTTATTACATTGTTGGGACTGACTACTATACATTCTTGCATTTGACACTTCACAGGGGTGCATAGGCAGATAATACATCCTTTATGTTATTGCAACCCTCTTCTCTACTCAGATTTTCTACAAACAATGACTTTAGGCACTCAAAGTTCAAGCTGTTTTTTCAAACTTTCCTAAAGTCCTTTAAATGAGTCTTTTGAACAACATTGCATGCCTTTTGAAATACAGTGTAAGTTCTAATGAAAGCATGCAAGCTCTGTTTTCACCAATGTTCCCTTTTAACCAGTGCTTTCTCACCAAATAGGGAATCTGTCAAATAATATGAAATACCTGGATATGTTGCAGAAGCTGCAAATTTTTCTCTGACTGATTTTGTTCTTTTATCAGGTTCTTTGATGTAGAGTCGCCACCTCCTTGAAGAGGAATAAGCTTCAAACAAGCTGAAGCTGCAAATTGATTTCTTTCTTTCTGGGTCATCCACCAGCAAAGTCACATATACAACCTTTTTTCTCTGCTGCAACAAACAGTTTCCAGGTCTGATTTTTTAATCTTGTAGACTCAAACTTTCATGGATATGACATTGATGTCCCCAGCAGAGTCGCCATTTTGTTGGCATTTCTTCTGAATCAGCATTAGGGTTTGCCACTTCTAATGCACAGGCAGATTCAGGCCAACTGAATACAGGAGGTTGCGTGAGCTCCTCCCCTTCACTTCTGGTTCTTCCGCACCAAGGGGGGTATCCCTATAACTCAAGATGTAACCTTGACTAGCTCAAAGATAGAAAGATCTAACTTGACAACAACAGGCAGAATACTCTCATGTATGGACCAAGATCTGCATGATAGATCACAAGGCTGGCAACATTCTTGGACATGATGTCTGGTTGGGTATGAGATCATGCAGGGGGTTCCTAATCCTACTCCTACAACTAACAGGTGGAAGTATGAAGTGTTTTGATATGAATTTGGATGCAAAGCTGGACATGGTGTATAACACAAGAACACAGCATGATTGGTGCCTATCCAGGGCTTGGAGTCGGTAGACATACACCTATGAATGATCAGCATGAATAGCTAAAACTGGATTTCAAGGGGATACACATGATATCTACCTTACAGATATCTCCCAATATAGAGTGTTGAGCTATCTCTACTTATGGCATCCCTACTGCAGTATACCCTTCCCAATGTTCAACCTGAAAATAGTTTAATCTGCCCCTTGAGCAGAGGTTAAAAGATCAGACATTCAACATAGGAATTCTATGCTCTAGAATCTAAACATCACACAAATATCCAGATCCAGAAGAAGAATACATGCAATACTGGAGACAAAATTAACACAACACATGCTAAGATAGCATTACTCATATAAGATCAACCATGAAACCAGTGGATTCATGCCAAGTCCTACAACAGGAGATACATAAACTCACAAGAAAAACTGTACAGAGCAACCAGATCAGCTGGTTTTGGATTACAGAGCCAAAAATCCACAACTTTCAACAACCTTGAATGAATAACATCCCCTGCATTATATAGCAGGAGGGTGTATTCAGCATTGACTACCATGTTGACCCAAAATCCCGCCAGATATACAGTATTGTAAAAATGGTGCTCAAACACATTAATGCAGCAGGTAGGGGAGGAGACAGGAAGATATCTCGAGCCTTGCGCCGCCGCCTAGGGATTCAGATCTTCAATCAGGTACTAGATCAGCCCACGCCATCGCCCATACCTCTGCAACAATCGCCATTGATGGCGCACTAACCCACGGCCTTGGGAAGATCATCAAACAGTTAATCGCAACCACTTCCCGCCGATAATCATCATCATGATATTTCAAAAATGCAGGATAACATTATCCCACATGCACCCCGCAGTAACCTCATTAACACTTAATATACTAGGTCATGAGCATATATCATGTCGGTGCTTTTGCTCCTGACGACACTAGTATAAGACTTCATCATCATCATCCCTTAGCAGCATGATATCCTGTTGTTCGAAATATCACCCTGACGTCATCATGATAATTGAAATATAACCTTCATGATAATCGGCACAACCTGATCCACCGGAGGAACATCCTCCTGCTGAGCTTAAACCAAAAGTCTGGCCGATGAACATCCTGATGATGTCATCATCATATCCTGCTGACGTCATCATCATATCTGCCTACTGCGCACCTCCTCATATCCGGATGATGTCATCATCATGTTTGCAAATATCGGGAGATCTCCTCAAGATGATCAGTGTTAGAAATATGACCCCCCCAGACCTTGATGACGTCATCATCATATTAACATCATCATGATATTCGGAAGACAACCGGATATTTGGAAATATCCTCCTGATGCACAAATATCAGGTTGCACTGTAGCTCCACTGTAAGATCGGGGCGATAGATGAATATGATGATGCTCGAAAATATCACCCCCACTAGATAGCGCACGAAGCCGGCAGGCGGATATCTCCTTGATATCAGCATCATCATGGTGCTGGAACAAACACACACTCGAGTGATATGAAAATATCACCTCCTCCTTCGGAAATATCATGATGCAGACAGGCAGAAAGAAAGATATCACCCTGATATATGGATGACGTCAGCATCATCAGGATGAGAAACAAAGAACAAGAAGTGATACAACATCATCAGGATGATATTGACTAAGATCATCCTGACGTTCAAAATATGATGACCCCAGTGAATATCGGGTCGCACTTAGAAATCTTCAACATCATCATCAGGATGATCATAACCAAGATCACCCGATGATAGAAATATCACCCCGGCGAAATATCATGAAGGTAGAAAATATGATGACCTCCACAAGCAGCAGGATGATAACTGGAAATATGATGATGATGACGACGACCCTTAAGAAAGAACAAGTTAGGTCGAGCAACTCAAAGAATAACCCCTTCAGAATAACGGGGCAACATCATCATCATGTTTGCGCAAGGTGATAAATGGAAGATCACCGGATACATCACCCCCGCAAACAAACCAAAGCGCACTGTAGCTCGTCAGCATCATCAGGATAAAACCCAATCATCACCTGATGCTTCAATATGATGATGACGATGAGAAACCGGCCGATGGAGAACATGATGATGCCGACCTTCATCGAAACAAATATGATGATGATGACCTCCTCCTTCGGAAATATCATGATGCAGCTGAAAAATACTGAGGAGGTCCATTACTTAGAACATTTTTTTTGGATACTTAGGGAGAGTGCCTGAATGAAAAATGCTCAGAAAACTACCAGTCAATTCAGGCACTAACACATGGTTCGAACAAGAACTAACCAAGGAGAAAGTGAAGAAGGAAACTACCTTCCAATTAATACGCTAGACCAAATCATAACCATGCTTGAGGAAACTAAGAAAAGACTAGGTGATTTGGAAAAGAAAGTGGATGATAAAGGGAATACTGAGGGAGGAGGTGAAAAATCACATGGAGAAAGTGGAGAGAATCATGAAGATCAAAGTAAGAGTATAGGACCTCATAAAGAGGTAAGGAATATATTGACCTCAAAACTCTCAAAGGATATGGAGAAGGTTACTCCACCAAAATTTGATGGAAAGGTGATTGGAGATGCAACTGAAGCTTGGTTAATAGAAATGGAAAAATATTTTGACATAAGAAATTACTCGGAAGTAACCAAGGCAGTTTGGACAGCATTCCAACTGGCAAGAGAAGCATCCACCTAGTGGATGAATAAGAAGATGGAATTGAATTTAAGCTCTTTGAGGATAATAATGGGAATACTTCAGATAAGAAAGGACCCATTGGAGGATACTTTACTTGTGGGGGTGACCATTATGCTAATTGTTGCCCTAACAAGAATCAAAATGGTCAACAAAGAGGTACTACACTACCTACTCAACAAGAAGCATTACAGCAAAGGATTCATGTAACTCTCGATAATCGTCAAGCAAAGTATCAAATCACTCCCATTGAAATGATAGGTACTTTGTTTGGAGTCCCTATATCTATTTTGATTGATACATGAGCCACTTAAAACTTTGTTTCACCTAGAATTTTGGATAAAATTCCTAAAAAAGCTAGGTACATGTCTAAACCTTGGTTAGTATAATATGCTAACCAATCTAAGGCTCAGTTAGAGCAATGTCTGTTTGAAGCCAAGATTGATCTCCCTAGTCTATCAACTAAAGTAAACTTGTATGTAGCTCCCTTAGGTTCCTATGATGTAATCCTAGGAATGAGTTGGTTGTGGAAGCATAGAGCTAAGGTTGACTATTTTTCAAAAACAATTGAATGCTTAGATGATTTGGGAAATCAAACCCAATTCCAAGGGATTCAAAGAGAAGTTAAAATCAGACCTATCTTTGCTAAGCAATTGAAAAGAGTTAGATGGAAAGGTTGTCAATTATTTGTAGTCAAAATGAAACAAGTAGAGGAAGGGTTAGAAAACCCTAGTTCATCTTTTGGAGAAAAGTATCCTTTTCTTTAGGAGTTTTAGGATGTGTTTCTAGAAGAACTTCCAAGACTGCCTCCCAAGATGGTTTTTTGATTTTGCAATTCATATTAAACTAGGATCTAAGCCTATATCAAAAGCACGCTACCATATGACAACTATAGAGTTAATGGAATTGAAAGCCCAATTACAAGAATTATTGGCAAAAGGTTTGATCAGACCCTGTGTTTTACCATGGGGTGCTCTAGTTATTTTTGTCAAGAAGAAGGATGGAACCCTTCGGTTATGTATAGATTATTGTATGCTTAATAAAGAAACAGTAAAGAACAAATATCCTTTGCCACGTATGGATGATCTCTTTGATCAAATATGTGGAGTTGCTATATTTTCAAAGATTGATTTACGATCAGGATATCATCAGTTAAGATTGAAAGATGAGGATATCCATTAGACAACTTTTAGAACTAGATATGGGCACTATGAGTTCACAGTGTTTCCATTTGGTTTGATGAATGTACCTACTGCATTCATGAATCTCATGAACAGTGTATTCAGAGATTGTTTGGACAAGTTTGTTCTAGTATTTCTGCATGATATACTCATTTACTCTAAGAATGAAGAAGAACATCATTGGCATTTGCAATTGGTTCTGCAACGGTAAAGAGAACATAAGTTATATGGAAAACTATCTAAGTGTACATTCTTCCAGAAGGAGATTCAATATCTAGGACATATTATATCAGCTAATGGAATATATGTTGATCCTGCAAAAATCATAGCTATTCTGGATTGACTTGTACCCACAAATGTGCATGAGGTGCATAGTTTCATGGGACTAGCTGGCTATTATAGGAAGTTTGTTCTAAATTTCTCCAGTATTGCTAGTCCAATTACTTCCCTAAAGAGGAAAGGAAAGAGATTTGAATGGACAGACAAATGTCAGGATGCATTTGATCTCTTAAAGGAAAAGTTAACTTTAACTCCAATTTTGAAAGTCCCTGATCCCAACTTTTAGAACTAGATATGGGCACTATGAGTTCACAGTGTTGCCATTTGGTTTGATGAATGTACCTACCGCATTCATGAATCTCATGAACAGTGTATTCAGAGATTGTTTGGACAAGTTTGTTCTAGTATTTCTGCATGATATACTCATTTACTCTAAGAATGAAGAAGAACATCATTAGCATTTGCAATTGGTTCTGCAACAGTAAAGAGAACATAAGTTATATGGAAAACTATCTAAGTGTACATTCTTCCAAAAGGAGATTCAATATCTAGGACATATTATATCAGCTAATGGAATATATGTTGATCCTGCAAAAATCATAGCTATTCTGGATTGACTTGTACCCACAAATGTGCATGAGGTGCATAGTTTCATGGGACTAGCTGGCTATTATAGGAAGTTTGTTCTAAATTTCTCCAGTATTGCTAGTCCAATTACTTCCCTAAAGAGGAAAGGAAAGAGATTTGAATGGACAGACAAATGTCAGGATGCATTTGATCTCTTAAAGGAAAAGTTAACTTCAACTCCAATTTTGAAAGTCCCTGATCCCAAAGGACAATTTGAGGTAATTACAGATGCCTCAAGATAAGGATTAGGAGGATTACTCATGCAAGATGGGAGAGTTATAGCATATGAGTCAAGAAAATTGAAATCCTATGAGGAAAATTATGCACCACATGATCTAGAATTGGCAATAGTAACTCATGCTTTGCAAATGTGGAGACATTATCTATTGGGGAAAACTTTTGTACTTAAGTCAAACCATCAAAGTCTTAGGTATATTTTCTCTCAATCGCATTTGAATGCTTGACAAAGGAGATGGTTAGAATTGATATCTGACTATGACTTTGAGATAAACTACATCAAAGGAAAAGAGAATAGAGTAGTTGATGCTTTGAGTTGTAGAAGACATATATGTTCTATTATTTCTATTCGTGGAAATTTCAAGGTTTAGGTGCTACAAAATTTGTCTAGTGATGATTATTATGAGAAGCTTAAGCTGGCTCTAGGAGATAATCCTAGAGATCCAAGGTATGATGGGTTTTTGTTTGAGTCAGATGGACTATTGAGGTATAGAGGTAGAATGTATGTTCTTGATTCAGCTGGATTAAGGGATCTAGTATGGAAAGAAGTTCATACTGCACCATATTGTAGACATCTGGGAGTGACCAAACTTTTAGTAGATGTTAAACCTATTTATTTTCGGAAAGGAATGAATAATGATGCTGCAAGATTTGTAGCAAGTTATTTAGAATGTTAGAGGGTTAAAGTAGAACATCAACACCCTGTAGGATTGTTGTACCTACATCATGTGTGAAAGTGGAAATGGCAAGTTATTAGTATGGATTTTATTCAAGGTCTTCCTATGTCAAGGAATAGACATGATGCCATTTTAGTTGTGGTTGATAAAATCACAAAGGTAGCACACTTTATACCAGGGAATTTGACTGATGGAGCACCAGTGTTAGCTCACAAATTTGTACAAGAGGTCTTTAGATTGCATGGCTTCCCTGAAAAGATTATCTCGGATAGAAATGCACGTATAACATCAAGGTTTTGGCAAACTTTGTTCTCTATGCTAGGGACCAAACTCAATGTGAGTACAACTTATCATCCTAAAATGATGGGAAAACTGAGAGAGTTAACCAAGTTTTGGAAGACTTGTTGCGAATGTATTACATTGATCAACAATATAAGTGGGAGGAATACTTACCACTTGTGGAATTTTCTTACAATAATTCCTATCATTCTACTATTAAGATGGCACCATTTGAAACATTGTATGGAAGAAGATGTCGAACTCCTATAAACTAGGATAAGCTAGAAGATAGGATTAGCATCAAAATAGAAATGTTAGCTAAAATGGAAGAGAAAGTTAAGCTGATTAGAAAAAGATTAGAAGAAGCCAATGATAGACAAAAGAGTTATGCAGATGCAAAGTGAGTACCAAGACAATTCTTTGTTGGAGAGAAAGTTCTTTTGAGAGTCAAACCTCAGAAAAGTTCTATTAAGTTTGGAAAGTATTCTAAGCTAGCTCCTTATGTGGGACCCTTTGAAATACTTGAAGTGGTCAATCTAGTTGCCTACAGAATTGCTCTACCACTAGCTTTGTCTAGAATGCACAATGTTTTTCATGTGTCTTATTTGAAGAAATATATTGTAGGTGATAACTATATTTTAAATTGGAATTCATTACAGATGTAGGTCCCATGGGTGGTCACAATCGAGCCACTCAAGGTGTTAGAAATGCGCAAGCTCTGCTTGCATAATAGAGATGTCTTGCAATGAAAGGTCCAATGGGATCAATATAATGAGGAAAATGCTACATGGGAGGATTACCATGATTTTTATCAGAAGTTTCCTCATTTATTTAATATTGTCACCAGTTGAAAACAATGAACTTATTTTTAGTTACATTTTGATACTTTATATCTTCGAGGATGATGAATCTTTAGGGGAAGGATATGTTACATCCCTAATTTTTGTCTTGCTATACTTTTTACTTTTACTTGGATATAAGTAAGTCTATTTTGATGTTTAGATTAATGTAAAGGAAAGATATAGATTATATTGAATATCATTTATGGAATTATGGAAATGAATATGTTATTGTCGATTTAATAATTGCATTATGTGAAATTGGTTTATTATTTAAATAATGATGCACTGATTGTAATATGTTGTCTTCAAGTTTGATACAGGATTACAGGTTTTTAGATGACTCTCAGAGAAAAGAGATAATATATTTTGAGGAGAGAGATATAGACCTCAGGTTATGAGTGATTATTTTCCAAACGAGTATGAGTGTTTAACGAAAATGTGAACCAGTGTCATAAAAGGTAAGTCATGTCTTGTTGGTGTGCTTTTGAATCTAATTGATGGATAGTCTATATCTTTCGAATCTTTGCTAATCTAGTCATTTGTGAAGTAAATGACACCATCTGAATAAGAACTATGACCATTTACGTTTAACCTAAAAATTATGACATCATTATCGTAAAATGGTTGTGTTATTATTATTAAGTCATTTAAGGTTTTGTTGTTGACATTTAACGTCAAATGACGATCTTGTCAAGATAAGTTGACGTGATTTTAACAAAGGATTGTGATTGGGAGGTAAACTTGACCCATTCATGAACATTATCTATAAAACTCTTTTATTATTATTATTTTTATTGATCAAATCATAACTATCAAATAGAATTAATGATTATGTAAACCATATTTGATATAAACAAATAAATATATGTGTGCATCGAATTGAGGATAATACCTCATCATTAATATTATTTACTCACTTGAGTAACTGAAGGCTTACAAAAAGGAGAGCCTTCATTATTTTGAGTGGTGGATCGAATAACTTTAAGTTTGATTAAATGATCAAACGTTGGTTTAATTCCTTGTTGGTCTCTTTGGAAGTGGAGTGGTGGTTATGCTAACCACATTCACTGAGCTCCCACAAAGGGTGTTCACATCATCGACACTTGTTGAGCCTTGCATTTTAGTAGCTATTGGTTGAAACTGAATCACCAATGGACTACTTTGTATTTAATATGCTTTCAAACTACAGAGTGAGGGGAATGAAAGTAGGGATGACTCATTATGAGTCTTGCTGAGCCTTTATAGTTGTTTAGGGTAAAATTGGATTTATTAATATTCTAGTGTTTAGATGTTAAAACCCTCCTTTCCACTAAACATTGAAGGATCTAGGGTTGAGTGGCGAGCACTATCATACCCTAGGTCACTTACAAATGAAGGGAAACTTGGATTAGGGAATTAATTATCAATTGTAGCTTCTCCTATGTCCAATTGACCATTAAAACCCTAATTATGCAAATACGACAACAAATTGATGAATAACAAAAAAAGTTCTTATAGACGGGGGTAAAATAACAAATCATAGAATACCTATTCTCGGGGTTCTGAGGTGGAACAATCAGGGACTAAGGTGTGGGCATCCAAGTCCAAGGTACCTACTTTTTTGGGGAATCTAGACCTCCTTCAAACACTGATCAGCCCTGTAACTTTTATTTCCTGACATCTATCTATAGAGGACAATGTTGCAAGTGCCCTAGTCCTGGAAGTGCTCCTGTGTTTGACTTTTCTTCAGATCCTAAATCCCTGATGCCTACCAAGCCTTCCTACAACTCCACTTTTTCCAGATGCGACACCTGAAACTTGCAATCACAAGACTTGGTTTGGGGGTTGTGGTGTTTAGAGGCTTGCCTCAGTCAAGCCCCGGAGGACACTTAAGTCTCTAAACACTATTGTTAGATAAAGAGGGCATACCCTTGTGAGACAGAGGCCAAAAACCAAAGGAATCAATGATAAAAACACAATATTATGTCACCTTGTAGTGAAGCTCTCATGGAGGAAGATGCTCTTCATGCCATTAGGAAATTGATGCTCAAATCTACAAATATCAACACACAAAACATACAAGTCTGCTCTTGCAACACAATAGAAAGCCTTCAATCACTTTGGGAATGCCTAATGTTCACAAATGATCATCTAATTGAAAATCTTGTTTACAAATGAATGCCTACACATGCTTATATATGCACCTACAAGCATTCCCACTAAGATTTTAAAAATCAAACTTTACCGTGTCGGCAAAAGAACCAACTAACGATCATAAACTAACACCTAGAAATTAGGGCTACCCCAAAGTTGGGTAGGACTAGGGCGCGGGTGCCCAAGTCCTCCCCCCTATTTGGCATAGGGTACAGCTCAAGGGGTCCACCTAGGTCCAATTTGCCATGGAACCTAGGTTTCATTCCATCAGGATGCTAAAATATGAACTAAAATGTCCTAAATGCACTCTAAAGATCTAGGAGCTAAACCTTATGAGGGAAAATCCCCAAGGGGACATTTTTTGATGTTACATTTAGCCCCCACATTAATGTATGTATAAATGCAAGGCCAATACATGCATTAAAGTAAGGTCACAAACACAACAAACACACCAAGCATGGAGAAGACACGCCAATCACATAGAAGATAGTAACATGCACACAAAACATGGAGAAGATAGTTACAGTCACACACAACATGGTGAAGATAATGAATGCATAGAAGACACATTAATGCATGGAAGATAGCAATGATATCTTTTCTTTTCTTTTTCTCATATATATGAAATGCAAATGCAAGTACTGGAAGGTAAACAAACCTCCCATAATACAAGATGTACTACCTTAAGGTGCAGGTCTCTATATTAAAGGGGTAACAGACACGCAATACATGTAAAACCTCCAAAAATTTAGGAAGCACTACTTAAAGGTAGTGGTCTCTGCATATGGGGCAACAAACATGCCACACAAAACAAGCACGCCAAAACACACACACTTGAAGACATGGAAAAAACATGATAGACAAGCGATGGAGTGTACCTATTTCTAGTTCCACACCATCTCAGGCAAATTACAAGCACACACCAATGATTGCGCTTCACCACCAAAAAACCAAAGACATGCTTAAGGGTTGATTTAGTCACAGAACTACTCCATGCCTCCACAGAGGACTTTTGAAAATGACAGGATGATGCAATCTACTTTGAGAAATACACCATCCCCACCTTCGCAGAGGGCTTAAGAAAAAATGATATGCTCAATATCCTACCTCTGTAGAGGGCTTATATGATTTATTGACTAATTACAAAAAGCTCAGGATGCACAATACACTACCCTGGGGTGGAAGTCTCTGCATCTAAGGGCAAACACATTGCTAACATCTATAACATATAGCTTACCTTATATATGCCCCCAACTTAAGGTGGTTGATATCAGTTATCTATATCAAGCACATTAAGGTAGGAAGAAAACACACAAGGGAGCACCAAATTTTGCAAATCCCATGCCCCCCAGAGGTGACATGTACTTTACGATCACCAAATGTTCCCACAAACACATCCCTGCAAGAAACATGTTAGTGTCTACAAAATCATGATAAACAACAACATCAATGCATATGATTAACCACACAAAGAGACAAGGTTATACAACAAATTCAGAGTTTGAGGATAACCGTGGGCTATATCATGAAGCTCTCTGAATCAAGTACCACTAAGGCTAGATTCAAAGGCAAACAAAGGTGCACCGAGCAGCAATATTGTTAAGGTTTGTAAATGTGATAGAAACATCATGAAATTCACTACGTGGAAAGCATGATTGCTTCCACTAGCTAAGCGTTGGATAAGATATAGAACCCCATCGTCATATTAGGAACTAAGTCCATTTTTTTATTGCTCTCGAAAGGGACACTAGGTCAACATCAGAATAAATATTTGTCATCATCCGCCTGCTAGGTGGAAACACTAGAGGAAGGGAAACAATAAATAAGAGAAGAGAAACAAGTGCCTTAGGGACAATCACGTAGGAGGGTGCCCCCAAGTCACCAACCACGATGCTATGTCAGTAAGACACAACACACAATAATGAAATCACAGAGAAAGGCAATATAGAAGAATGATGATACAAATAGAAGAAGGTCACAATAGGGGTGGTCTCCTGGTGTCCTAAATGTTACGGGAGAATCTGAGGTCATCCCAGGAGACCTAAACAACACATAACACATCACGAGGGAAGCACATCATGAGAGAGAAATAAAAGATTAGAGATACTTACCTGTAGGGCCCCTTTCAAGCTAGAAGTTGTCTATAAGTAAATCATCGTCAGCATCTTCCCACTCCCTAATGTTCGAGGATAGTGGGATATAAGGTACCATAGCCAAGTTCATACCTTGTTCATCATTAGGATCATCTTTGTTTGGTTGAATGTTAAGATCGATGTTTTCTTGTTGAGAGGCAAGGTTTATAGCATATTCTTGTCTTCTTTTTCTTCTTTCTCTTGCTTTTCTATTTCATTTTGGTTTACCACTTATCTCTTGTAAGATAGGGTTATCCTCTTTCATAGGCTTGTGCAAATTAGAAGATGAAGCACTAGGATCAAACCTCATTTGTCACGGTGGAACACTTTGTTGTTGACAATGACCTCCTGATCCTTGTAAGGATTTCAGGGGAGGAACCTCGGCATAGGGACATTGTCCTTTCGGTCTAGATTTCTCTTCACATCCCGGTTGTTTATATTTTTTCATTTCTTGTGAAGGAGGACTAGGTACTTCAGTTTTATCCCAAAAGTAATTCAAGTTGTAATGTTTTTGTTGAACCAAAGGTTTATACCTGTTTCAAGGGACGTTGATTATACGGCCATCCAGAGGGAATTTCAGAAAATGGTGTATTGTTGAAGGGATAGATTTCATTTCCTCTTGCCAAGGATGTCCCAATTTAATGTGAAAGAGGTCAGAAATAGGGACAACATCAAACCATTGTTCGACATGTTTTCTAGATAATGTTACTAACAATGATATCTTACCCAAAGGCTTGATAAAGGTTCCCTTATGTGTCTTAATCATCATGCTCGAGAGGTCATAAGAACCTTGCATTAGTTGATGTGAAAAGAGGAAATCTTTAGTGGCAATATTAGTCATACAATTAGGATCGATAAGAGTTCCATTTATGGGGTTTCCCATTATCTTTACGGTAATGTAAAGAGGTCCTTTTTCTCTAGTTGTTCTATCATGAGGAGTGAAGACAATTTTAGGTTCAGGAGCCTTTCTTTTCATGTAAGGTCTAGGAGGGAACCTAGTGTTTCTGTTGTGATTAGAGTCCATGTTTATATGCTCAAATCAATGCCAAATCATATTTTGAAAGATTTTCAAAATTGGTGCCAAATATAAGAGTACAAACAACCCAGAATGCTTTATTTTTTGATACTTTTCAATGCAAAGTAAGGATTTTAGTTAAGGGAAGAAAGTTATATGTCTTATGTTAGTCCAAAATAGCAATATAATCACTCTCAACACTCTCTTGATGTAAATCCAAGATAATGCCAAGTCAAAATATACTAAAAATATGTCAACATAGGCACTTTTTTCACCAAAATTCAATGCAAAATAGCATAACAAAGGGTGTTGTGAGTAAAATGATGATGGAAAACAAATAATATCAATAATAATATCCACTTGGTGCAAAAATACCCAACACAACATGATTTTATTGCCACTTAAGGTCAAACCCTAGTGAAAATATAGCAAAATATGCAATTTTTCACGATTTTCAACTCCAAGACCTAGAAAAAGGAGTGTTGTAAGGAATTTTAGGAGCTATAGTAGAGAATATAAATAATATAAGTCACCTCAATCCATAAAATTGATCACAAAATGCTTGGAGTGCAAGCTAGGTCAAACCCTAGGGCAAAAATAGCCAAAATATGTAGTTTTTTGCAAAATTTTCACTACAAGAGCCCGATAAAAGGGTGTTGTGAAGATTTTTATGAGGGGAAGAAAATTATTACCCTAGTAAAAATAAATTAATGAAAAAATATCCTTCACAACACACCTATAGTGCAAGTCTAGAGAGTTGATAAGGCCGATTTTAGTGAAAATTGTTGTTTTTGAAGCCCTAGGTTTGAAATCTTTAGACAAAATTCTATGTGAATGATTTTAAGTCTGATTTATGATGAAATTTACTTAATCTAAGATCTGAAAATGATTTTCAAGCCTTAACATGAAAAATACCCATGCAAATTTAATGAAAATGCATCAAAATTGCTAGTTTTTGTTGAAACTTCTTATGCAAAAATGCAAATATTTTAAATCTAAATACAAATTCACACTAAAATGCAAGACTACAGGCAAATTCAATTTTGAATGAGCCTCTAAAATCAATAGAAAAATCTGATAAAAGATTTTGCCTACAAACATTAGATTTTAGAATTACTAGGTTACATAAAATTGTCAAAATTTCTAGAAAACCCTAGCAATTAAATGATGAAAAGGCAAGGTAAATTTCTGATTTTTTGTATTTTTATGTATTTTATATCAGATCTGATGTAAAAATCATGAATTAGGAAAATTTAGAAAGAATTGATGTAATTTAGCAAGCCAAACAATGCAATGTTTTTGTATTTTTCCAATTTTTTAATTTTTTTGAATTTTTCTCAATGCAATACAATAAATGACCAAATGAATGAATGAAATTAATCCAAATCTGAAGACAAACACTCAGAAAGTTGTAATTTAAGTCCAAAAATATGGGTTCATCAAAATGTTTAGGGTAAAATTGGATTTGTTAATATTTTAGTGTTTAGATGTTAAAACCCTTCTTTCCACTAGACATTGAAGGATCTAGGGTTGAGTGGTGAGCACTGTCATATGCTAGGTCACTTACAGATGAAGGGAAACTTAGATTAGAGAATTTATTATCAATTTTACCTTCTCCTATGTCTAATTGACCATTAAAATCCTAATTATGAAAATACGACAACAAATTGACAAATAACAGAAAAAGCTCTTGCAGATGGGGCTAAAATAACAAATCACAAAATACCTGTTTTCGAGGTTCCGAGGTAGAAAAGTTAGAGACTAAGGTATGGACACCCAAGTCCAAGGTACCTACTTTTTCAGGGAATCTAGACCTCCTTCCGACACTAATCAACCCTATAACTTTTGTTTCCCAAGATCTGTCTATGGAGGACATTATTGTGAGCACCCTAGTCCTAGAAGTGCTCCTGTGTTTGACTTTTCTTTAGATCCTGAATCCTTGATGCTTACCAAGCCTTCCTACAACTCCACTTTTTCCAGATACGACACCTATAACCTGTAATCACAAGACTTGCTTTGGGGGTTGTGGTGTTTAGAGGCTTGCAAAAGTCAAGCCTTAGAGGACACTTAAGTCTCTGAACATCATTGTCAGATAAAGAGGGTGTGCCCTTATGAGGAAGAGGCCAAAAACCAAAGGAATCAATGATAAAAACACAATATCATGTCACCTTGTAGTGAAGCTCTCATGGAGGAAGATGCTCTTCATGCCATGAGGAAATTGATGCTCAAATCTACAAATATCAACACACAAAACATACAAGTCTACTCTTGCAACACAATAGAAAGCTTTCAATCACCTTGAGAATACCTAAAGTTCACAAATGATCATCTAATTGAAAATCTAGTTTACAAATGAATCCCTATGCTTGCTTATATATGCACCTACAAGTATTCCTGCCAAGATTTTAAAAATCAAACTTTATCGTGTTGGCAAAACAACCAATTAACAGTCATAAACTGACACCCATAAATTAGGGCTGCCCCAAAATAGGGCAGGACTTTGGCGCGGGCACCCAAGTAGTCCCCCCCCTATTTTGGGTAGGGTATAGCTCAAGGGGTCCACCTAGGTCCAATTTGCAATGGAACCTAGGTCTCATTCCATCGGGATGCTAAAATATAAAGTAAAATATCCTAAATGCTCTCTAAAGACCCAAGAGCTAAACCTTATGAGGGAAAAGCCCCCAAAGGGAAATTTTTTGATGTTACAATAGCCATGATTATGTTAGTCAATGGCAGCATCTTTGAGTGACATTATTTTTGCATAGTCTTTGTCTTTGGAAGGGAGATTGGTAGTAGAGAGTTCGCAGTAAGTAGAGGGATAAGGAGAGAATGTGGTTTTATCTTAGACGAACACAAAAATATTTCTATCTGCAAATACATCTCAGTTTAAGACCTCTGCTATCAAGTAAATACTCCTACAATTTATGCATTAAAAAGGTAATGATAATTCAAATGATTGTTATGTCTTCTATATTTCTTTGTCTTGAGCAATCGTTTATACCAGTTTGGTTATCTTTTATGTTCATTGTGTAAAATGTTCAAAATGAGATGATCTGACTAAGTCAAATAAGAATATCATTGACTTAACTTAGTTAACTATGTCAGCTATGTATAGATAACTTAGAGGGAACCAGTGAACGTCGACTCAGCCTAAAAAGGCCGATGAAAAGTTTTAACAATGAAATCTATTTCATTATCATATGAAGTCAACAATTTACTTATTGTCTTTAACCGATAAACATACCAAATCATTGTTTAGGAATAAATGAACTCTTTTGAAGGAGGTTATCATAGTTTTCAAGTGTCTAGAAAACCAGTCGCTCTATTGAATGAGCTATCATTATGAAACAAGTCGATTATTTTGTCATAAGATAGTTATGTATGTAACTCTCATCGAGATTAGTGTAAATGATACTTGATAGAAAAACATACCAGCTATGAGTAATATGGATTAAAGTATTAAATGGTGATGTTATCATTTTAAAAACCATTCTTGGTTTAGTTTTTATATATAAATGTCATAAAATGATTCCTTATCAAAAGAACTCAGATTCTTGGTAATCTATGGTAACTATGGTATGACCAATCAAGTGGTAGAAGAACTAGGGATAGTTGGGAAAATGGAATAAATATCATAGGACCATCTTTATTGTCTATTCTATAAATCTTGATGAGTATACCATTATAGTAAACCATTATGATGGAATAGACTAAGTCTATCTAGAAATGACCTCGTATAGAATCATATATGAGTATATAAGTAGTGATGGCTAATGACATCACATAAAGGTAAGTTGAAAGTATTCATATTCCTTTTATATAGGAGTTATTGTCCATTACAGAACCATAGTATTCTTAACCTTGGTTGAGTTAAACTAAAAATCATGTATAAACCTCAATCTCATAGAAATGAGATATGGATATTTTGAAATATTGTATTATAGAAGGGATGTTATGAAAACCCTAGAGTAGATTATGAACCAAATGATTAGTTATGTCATATAGACTTATCTAAGTCAAGAAAACTATTATCATGACAAGATGTTTAAAACTATCTATGTAAACATAATTGGTGAGGATAAACTGTGTGAATATGACAATATCCAAGTCGAGTAGGGGTGGGTGAACACAATGACCACATTCATTACAAACGTTATTGATATTAAAATCTTTGGCCAAAGTAATACATTCATTTTATGCATGCATTGTCGGTTCACTGTATACTGTATCTGGATTGCACAACCTATCAGAAACCATACTTAGCTAGAGGGTATATAGGGTTGTATGGTTGATAGAGTTGTGTAGGATACAACACTATGTGCTCAAGAAAGGCAAATTACGACTGGTCACCTTTGGTCTATATTCCTCATGAAGGGTAGGGCCACTTCCTATGTGGAAGATGTGTGGGAGATCATCAGTCTGTGGATGGAGGTAAATCACTGGAAAGATACTCTCTCTCCAAGCAAAAAACATGCCATGGCTTGTGATAAAGATGTCAGATAATCAGAAGCAGCAACTATTCCAAATTTGTTTATGTAATTGATTTACTTTGCAAATATTGTAATTAAGAAATATAATATGATTTATTGTATTTTGTAAAGAGAAATATTGTAGTTGTAATTACTTGATTATATGTTAAATAAAAGAAAAAATTTCTCTCATTTTTACCTTGTTGAATTAATCTATGGTAAATTTCTAGTTTTACAATGTTTTAGAACATGGATGTTACATCAAACACACCAAACACATAGAGCCATGGCAACCCCAAGGGTTGGAGAACTATTTCTAGCCCGCAATCTCAGGTAAGCACTAGAAAAAACATGGAAAACACAAGACACAATGAAGACAGTAAGAAGCATGCAAAACATGGAGAAGACATGAGAGTAGTCATGTAATACACAAAGAATACATCAATGTAACAGTTAAAATAAAACCTGACTACAGGGCAGAGGGAGCTCATCACTATGCACCTTTAGACTACCAAAATCACACAAAACAAAACCCAAAATGTGGAGGGAGCTCATCGCTATGCACTTTTAGACCACACCAGGGGGAAAACATGCCAAATAAGAACCTGAATGTGGAGGGAGCTCATTACTTTGCACCTTTAGACCAAACTCAGGGGAAGACATAGTAAACACACAAAGAAGACACATGGAATACACGAGCGCCGCATAGTATTTTCCACCGATGATAGTCACCTTGTTCTTTTTCATTCCTTTTCTTTCTTGTTCTAATTTGCTTGATGAAGGATTCTTTCACAATGAAATGGGATTCTTTCCATTGTGAAATTTTTTTCTTGCTTAATATTATCCTATCGAGGACACTCAATTTTCATATTTAATGCACTTCAGTTGTCTCTCAATCCTTGAAGGGATAACGATAGAGGAACCTTAGCATAGATACATTTCCCATCTGGATGAGGTGAGTCTTCAATCTTTTCCTTATCCAATTCTATCATACCAACTATCTCATCATAGTCAAGGTAACCATCTTCTTGCTCTATTGCATTTTGCTCTACCATATTGTTGTTGTTATGCTTAGGAAAAGGATTTGTAAAGATCTATAAATTTTGATTCAGAGGGGCAACTAACTTATTTCCATTGTCATTTACACCGATTGCCTGTATTATATTAGAATTGATGAGGTCTTGAATTTCATGTTTCAGATGCATACATCATTTGGTGTCATGTCCTTTCAAGTAGTGATACTGACAAAAGGCATTAGAAACAAATGATGGTCCCTATATCTTGTTACTATCAAATGGTTTCACAGGAGGACGGTTCAAAAGATTGTTACTTACTTTTTTATTCATAATTGATTGAAGAGAGTCAAATAATGGAGTAAACTGTCTTTGTTGTTATCTGAATTGAAACAGTGCTCATTTAGAATTAGTAATAGTGGACACTTGTGATTGAAAATTGATAGAATGTTGTCCATTGATCTTGATGAAACTCTTATTATTCCTCTTAAAATTGTTTTGAGATGTTCCATTTGTGGATTGACCAACTTGAGCCGATGAGGTTTGATTCTTATTCTGACTAGATGAAAGTTGGTAATCGCAAAGAGTTATGCATTGATGTTGAAAAGAGTTGTACTTCATCAAGAGGATTTTATCACAGATGTTAGGTTGTAAATTTATAATGAATATCTTCTGAACATCCTCATCTATAATCGAATATTGTATTTATGTGGAATGAGCTTGATATTGATTGATAAAATCAGTTAACTTCTCCTTCTATCCTTATTTGCAATGAACTAAGTCAATCAATGAGACCGAAGGTCCAAATATATTTGTTTGGAAATGTTGTAAGAATTGATCAACAAGCTATGAGAAAGACTTTATTGAATCCAGAGGCAATGAGAAAAACCATTCCAAAGTGGTATCTTTGAGAGATCATGGAAAGAGCATTGCTAACAAGTCCTCTTCAAATAATAAATCACTACACATAGCCATGAATGTTGCCACATGAGTATTAGGATCACCTTTACCACTATATTTTTCAAAGTGAGGAGTCTCAAACTTATCAGGCATTTGAGCTCTTAAGATTGAAAGAGACAAAGGACTACGAGCATGGTATGTTGGTATACTAGGTTGAGAAGATGCATTGGTCAAATTTGTCACTTTCTGCTATAAGGAGGTCATGCCTTGCAAGAGTTGGTTTAACATGGCATCATTAGGTGATGCAGCTTGTGGATTAGAAGAATTAGAAGCTATAGTCATGAAATTTATAGGTGATTCGTTGTGAGTGGTAATGAAAGTTACTTGAGAGAAATTGTAAGTTAGAGGTGGTTGAGAATGGTTATTCATGTAGGAAGATACTTTAGGTGCTAGGTTTTGATAATTAAATCCCACAGCCTTGTAATTTTGTGAATTATTGTCATTAGATACTCCCATGCTAGTGGTACCATTACTACAAGCTTGTGCATTAGTAGTGAGGATTGATGATGTGAAAGTGGACATTCTGGTAGTCGATATAGGTACTGATACCTTTGTATGATTTGGTGATGACACATTGTTAATAGTATTCACACAGTCAACCACTAACATAATGTTGGGATTCACCAAATGGGCTAATCCATGAAGTGTGTTAATACCATATTTTCCTTCTTTTAATAACTCTCGTAGAATATGAACAATAGGTACAACTTCTTCATCTATCTTTTCTTTTTCCACAAATGCTTGAAAATCAACTAGTTCTCTACCAAGTTTGTTGATCTAATCATCAGGTACATGTGTTATCACATTAATAGGATCTTCAGGATCATTAAATAATTTTTCTTCCATCATGGTAGGAGGTATGATATCTTGCAAATTTTGTGTTTCACCCTTTGTAAAGGAAGTGTTCAATGGATTTGCTAATGTTTGCATATCAATGCTATTCAAAGCACTAGAACCCATTGTTCTATGACTTCTCCTTACAAGGATGCTTGTATGAGGGAAGTAGGTTATACAAATCATGTAAAATCCTACAACACTCAATGCACAAACTAATAGAACAACCAAAACGAGCAAGGTAGTTATGCTTGTTGAAAGACACAATGTGTAATTGAGAAAGGTGAAAGTTTCAAAGCTAGGATGAAAAAGTATGCACTATAATCCAACACTAATCTTCAAAATAAGATTTGAATGAATATTGGAAAGGAGTAGAAAAATTTGAAAATGAAATTTTGTCTACAAACCCTAGTTTTTGCAAAGACTAGGTTATATGAAAAATGCAACTTTCTAAGAAAAACCCTAGCAAATGCAAATTGTAAATGCAAAATTTGATATGAATTATTTATGAATTAATGTAATAAAGATCAGATCTGCTGCACAAATCAGAAAATTAAATCTTTTTATGAGATGCAGTGCAAAATATTCAAGACTATGTCCTAATTCAAGCCTAGAATGCTTGTTGTTTTTTCTTTTCAATTTTTTTCAAATGTATGCAAAAATTTCCAATGCAATATGATAAATATGATATGAATAAATGAAAGGACTGATTACAACACTCATCAAGCTCTAAGTTCAATAAAAACATGGGTTCACCAAAATTCTATAGGTGAAAATGTGGGAAGATGGATGAATATTGTTTAGATCTATAAAATCAACCCTCCTTTCACAATAACACTCAAGGACAACAACTGAGCCAAGTCACTATAGATGAAGAGGACTTAGCTATGGGTTGATGTACTTAGGAATGATATGGAAAGACTAATTATATTAAAAGATTTTCAAACCCTAGATTCAATAAACCTCAAACCCTAATACTAATGAAATCAGATACATACAAATAAACTTCTACTGATCACCACATACAAAGACACTCAAGAAGGATTAGAAACTCACCAGAAGGTGGATTTATAGAGGCAAAGAATTTTTAGACTATGGGGCAGGCACCCAAGTCTAATAGGGTAATTTTTCTGTAGATACGGAGTAGAGAGATGCAGTAGACTACACCTAGATCATGAGTTCTGAACCAAGCCTGTTGGGAGGACTACGGGGTGGGTACCCTAGTCTAGTAGGTAGGAATATCAGTGAATTTTTTTAAGATCCTAAAACTTCATCCTTCAAGATGTTTCTCTGTACTTGTACTTTTCCAACTCCTGCACCTATAACCTATAATCACAAAGAAAGGAGGTTGGGGGTTGTGGTGTTTAGGAGCTTGCCTCGGTCAAGCCTCAGAATGACATTCAACTCTTCTAACACCATTGTTAGATAGAGTGTGTTCCCAAGGAAGGGCAGAGGCAAAAGTAATGATGAAATAGATTGATTGAAACATAAATAGATATCACCTTTGAGGTGAAACCCTCATGGAGATGAAGAGCCTTCAAACCATAAGGAGATGAATTGATGAAGCCAAATCTACAATAAACAAACACAATAACAACACAATTCTACTCTACAACACAATGAATGCCTTGAAATCCCTTAGCTCAAAGTCACAAGTTTGTATTATTCATCTAGCTATAAAATGAAGTCCTAAACCTGTTTATATATGCATTCTTGCTAACTTTCATAATTCCAATTGAAAAGGCTGACTGAGGGAAACCTTTTTAAAGGTCCTATGTTGACACATTTAAATTTGGGTCCCAGTAAATCAGCCTAGACTAGGGTACGGGTGTCCAAGTCCCAAAGCTAATTTAGGACTTGACTAAGCATTTAAAACTAGCCCCTAAGTCCCATTTGACATGGGTTTCAAGGAAATTTCTCCAAGATAAGTATTAAGCATGTAAACTATAAACACGGGGAGCTAGGAGATCAACTAGGAGGTAAAAAGGCATGAGGTTACTTTTTAATTGATAACACAAAAAAAGAAGTTGCTTTTAAAGTTAGTATGAAGACAAAGGAAGAAGTTATTGATGAAGATGAGAGCTCTGATGAAGTTGAAGTAAATTTTTTGAGAAGACTCAAGAATGCACTAGAAAATACAAAGGTGTTGTAAGCATGTGCTAATCAGCATTGTCATTGATGTCAACAAGATTGTGTTGTCATGGGTGTCAACTGTGTCTTCTATGTGAGTTAAGAAATGATGCAAGAGTATGAATAAGTTTGTGTTGGGCAGATATCAGAGATAAGGGTGAGTAAAGTTGAGGATAAGGAAAGATTGTGAGTTTGATTTATTTGTGAATGTTGAGATAGTGCTGATGATATTAGTAAAGTGTTCATGTTGCTGGGCTTCCAAGTGACTTTGAGAAAATTTGACTAATATTGGAAAAAGTGTGTTGAAGAAGTCTTCTGGCTTACAGAGTGTTGTTCGGTTTTTGCTCTACATTTCGTTTGTGTTTGAGATCTGAGTGTGCTTCAGATATGTGGTTTAGAAGTGTTTGAAGATGTTAAATCTAGAATTTGGTGCTCTGGATTGTTGTGTAGTAAAAGTTGTGTTCACTAGTTTGAGAACAATATTTGACAGTGTTTGCAGTGTGTCTAGGAGAAAGTGTTTCTCTCCACATTTCTCCGCAAAGTGGTTTTAGGTGTTATAGTTCTAGATGTGTGCTTATAAGATCCTTATCTATCTTCCATCTAGAAGATTTTTGATTTGATGCTTCGGAAGGTGACTTCTTGTGTAGCAAAGTTTGACAGTGTTGTTTGTAAGCAGCTTGTGAACTTTCATCAGGTGAAAGTTGTTGTCGTCAAATTTGTTGGTTTTTAGGTGACTTAAGATGTTCGTGGATGTTTCTAGATTGTGTTAAAACTTTCTTTAAGATCTTCAAGGTGTGTTTAATTTTGAGGAAGCATGTGCTTAATAGTTCATAGTGTTTACACAAGTTTGGCTGAGTTGGTTGTTTACACTAATTATTGTTGTGCTTGGTTGATTGTGGAAGAGTGGAATAGCGCATAAGAGTGGATTTAGATCCATGCTAATATTTGGCATGGTTTGCATTCATTCCCTTCCTCCACATGAATGTTTAATTCTAGACATAATTTGAATTTTATGAGTTAAGATATGTTGCCAACCCTGGAGAATGTTTTTCAAGATTAATGATGGTATAAATAAGTGTCAAGGATTTATGAAAGTAGAATGGTCATGGAATATGAGATTTGAAATGCAATTTTGATCAGGGCAGTAAGAGTTTTCATGTGTTAGGCTACAAGATGCAGTGAGCAGAAGGTATCTACTATATTTTGTTGTTGTCGCAAAGGTGATGTTTGAGTTGTGGTATTGAGCTTCATTGAAACTAAACTCCATGCATAGGTTAGATGCAATTATATTAGTTCATACCTGGCAGTGAGCCTTCTCTTCTTTCTCTCTATCTTTCTCAGTGGGCAGTGAGTCCACCTATAGTGAGCATTCTCTCTTTTGGGCAGTGTACCCTTTGGCAATGATCCTTTTGAAATTCAGTATTGCTACTACTTTATATTGTGAGCTGATCCTTATCATGGTTTTTCCCTTGGATTTTCCACATAAAATCTAGTGTTGTCCTGTATGTGATGTTGTTATGATTCAACTTCTATTATTTTCTTTTCTTGCTTAATCATCATAACAAGTTTAAGGGTTTAATTAAGCTTATGTGGATGTGAATGTTTGTGAGGTTTGAAGTTTTTGATACAACTTATTCACCCCACCCCTCTCAGTTGTCTTGTGCATTCAACAACTGGTATCAAAGAAAGGTTCCTTTGAAGAAAGCTTAACAACTTGATGTAGATCTAGGATGGCGCATAAGGACATTCCCTTGTTTATTGGATCAGACTATGCTCTCTGGAAGGTACAGATGGAAACCTTTCTAATTGCTCTTGGTTATGAGATCTGAAAATCTATTAAGTCTAATTACACTGCACCTTAGAATGGTATAAGTATTGATGATGAGATCAAAGTTGCTGAAATTGATGGTAAGGCAAAACATGCTCTTTAAGTGGTCTTACTAATTTTGAATTGGTGAAAGTTGTGGATTTGAAAACTACTAATGCAATTTGGGAAAAGTTGGAAACTATTTATGAAGGAGATGATAAGGTTAAATAAGCTAAATTGCAGAATTTGACGCTCACTTTTGAGACCATGCATTTGTCTAAAGATGAAAACATTACAAGCTACTTATAGAAGGTGTATGAGGTTGTCAATGGCATCAAAGGACTTGGAGGAAGTATAGATGATAAAGACGTGATATTGAAGGTACTCAAAACTCTTCCTAAAGCCTATAGTCATAAGGTTTTTGCAATTGAAGAATTACAAAATTTGAATCAGTTTACTAGTGAAAGTAAGCTAGGTGTGAGGAAATCGCTTCCTACACTAATCTAATGAGGAGAGGGCTATGCAAATTCAAATTAATCCTTACAACTATAGAAACATAGAACATCTAATGGAGATATTTGTAGAAATACAAATGAACTAGAAAGAAGACAAGAGAAGAGAGACAAAGATTTACAATGGGGAAAACCCTTATCGGGTGAAAACCCCACACTCAAAAACCAGCATAATGTATTAACAAATATGAAAGAATGTTTACAATACACTTGCAATGCAAGCTTTAATAGTCTTCAACACTCATTTCTGGAGTCAATTTGGCATCATAACAGTACCTGTAAACCTGTGATGCAACTCCCTTTCCAAGCACCTGATTATATAGAAAATACAAGGCAATATTGGACCTATCTTGGGATGGGTGTCCAACTTGGACTCATGGCCCAAAACCCATGCTTAATGACGCTTGGTCAACCTTGTAGAATGTTCCTAACACTTGTCTACATCTCCCATCCCAAAGAGGTCACCTATTTCCAAAATGGGCTATGACAGATGCTCTTACAACACTTACGACCATCATAGAATCTGTCATAGCGGTTACAACTTACAGCTGTAAGAGAATCTATCATACATAGGCTATAAATAGTATATTCTCTTACAAAATGTCATAGTCCACCTTGGGGCACCCAAATATGCCTTTTTCAAAGATGCTTCATGACACATGTCTTCACATGTCTTACATGCTTCTATTTCTGACTCTTACATGTCATAGTTTCGTCATAGGAATCTGTCATAACTGTTTGGTCAAACATTCCCTTACACAACATGGAAGATGCTGACACATGGTAAAATGCTCCTACCACAAAGTGGTATGCCTATCTCATTATGTGAGGACAAAATTACAAGTTGTCATATTCCATGTAGGATGACACATCACCGTGCCACATCCCACAATATGACAATATAGAATTTACAATTTATTTACAACATAGGCAATTAATTAATATATAAAAACATAAATAATGCAAAGAATTACCAAGGTTGAGACACCTTAATTTCCAAGATTCTGCCACTTGTCGGTCACCTTGTAAGAGTCGATAGAATAACAGGATTTAACTACTATAGGCCGAGAGGCCCATAGACTTCGAACACCATTTGAACTTCTCCATGCCCACTGGTTTCATCAATGCATCTGCAATATTCTTCCAAGTATCTATCTTCTCCAAATTTACCTTTCCATCCTCAACCATGTCTCGTATGAAGTGAAACTGAACATCAATGTGCTTTGTTCTAGCATGGAATGTTGGATTCTTTGCAAGGCAAATTGCACTCTAACTGTCACAACTAATCGTGATCTAACTTACATCAACACCAATATCTGAACACAATCTCTTAAGCCAAATGGATTCCTTACAAGCATGAGTTTCTATCATATACTCAACTTCAGTCGTGGACAAAGCAACAATAAGTTGTTGCTTACTCATCCAACTAATAGCTCCACCAAAAAGTGTAAACACATAAGCACTGGTGGATCTCTTGCTGTCAATGTCACCTACCCAATCTGAATCCACAAATCCATGAATATCAATAGAATGCAGAGGTCCTGTAACATTACCATGATAGCATATGGAATACTCGAAAGTACCCCTCAAATATTTGAACACTCGCTTAACTGCATCCCAATGAACCCATCCAGGATTAGCCATAAATTGACTAAGGACTCCCACTGCTTGGGCAATGTCTGGTCTTGTGTAGACCATAGCATACATCAAACTATGAATAGGACTAGCATAAGGTACTCTGCTCATGTCCTCCACCTCACTAAGAGATTTTGGACAATCCTCAACAGACAACTTTGTCCCCAAAGAAATGGGAACACACAATGGTCTACAATCTACCATGCTGAACCTTTCCAACACAGTGTTCACATACTTACTCTGGCTTAACCAAAGTTTTTTGTTGGTTCTGTCTCTTCTAATTTCCATTCCTAGAATGTAGCTGGCTCCCCCTAAATCTTTCATTTCAGACTATGCTGACAACTAAGATTTAAAATCAGAAATCATATTCTTACCCTTCCCAATGAGCAACATATCATCAACATACAATGCAACAATGAGAATACGATCACCATCAAACTTAAAGTACACACAGTGATTCAATTTCGATCTCCCAAATCTAATTGACAACACAAAGGCATCAAAGTTCAAGTACCATCTCCTAGGGGATTGTTTCAAACCAAACAAATACTTCTTATGTTTGCAAACCAAACTTTCTTTACCTTTCACTATGTAATGTTCTGGCTGTGACATGTAGATTTCTTCCTCCAAATCACCATGAAGGAAAGTTGTCTTCACATCCATATGTTCTACCTCTAAGTCATAAGATGTCACAAGAGACAACAAGAATCGAATGGATGTTAGCTTTGCAACGGGAGGGAAGATCTCACCATAATTTATACCCTCCACTTGTGAATACCCCTTTGCAACCAATCTAGCCTTATACTTCTCAACACTGCCATCTGCACCAAATTTCTTCTTGAACACCCATTTGCATCCAATGGGTTTCCATCCAAGAGGCAAAGGCACCAAGTCCCAAGTTTGATTCTTTTCAAAAGAAGCCATTTCATCTTCCATGGCCTCCTTCCAGGAACTTGCATCTTTCATGTCCATAGCCTCTTATATAGTTCTAGGTTCATCATTGTTAGTAAGCAAAGCAAAAGCACAACTAGAATCAAGAAATGTAAAACCAAACCTTTTAGGTTGCTTTCTTATCTGTGTAGACCTCCTCAAGAGCTGAGGTTGAGGTTTAGCTTCTTCATCTAAGCTTTCAGAGCTGCTAGAGCTCTCCTCATCATCAGGTCCAACATTGTCTTTCTGTTCAGTCTTCTCAAGGGTAGCAAGAAACTGAACAACATCCTCTTTCTTTTCTTTTTCTTCTAGCTGTAAAACAATGGAAGAAGGTGTAAGCTCTCTAAAGATGACACTTTTTCTATACAACACATTTTTAGCCACGGGGTCCCAAAGCTTGTATTCTTTCACACTGACACCATAGCCAATGAAGATATACTTAACATCCTTGTTCTCCAACTTTGACCACTTCTCCCTAGGCACATGTGCATATGCCTCACAACAAAAAACATGAAGATGCCTTATTGAAGGCTTTCTACTAGACCACACCTCCATGGGTGTCATTCCAACAAGAGCTGATGTAGGAGATCTATTAACAAGATAGCAAGCAGTGGCAACAACTTCAGCCCAAAACTTGTGTTCTAGGCCAGCTCCACTAAGCATACTCCTAGCCTTCTCCATCAGTTTCCTGTTCATCCTTTCTACAACTCCATTTTGCTACAGGGTGTATGGAGTTGTCTTATGTATTTCAATCCCAAGTTCCTTGCAATATTTATCAAATTCTATAGAACAGAACTCACCACCATTGTTAGTTCTCAAACACTTAATCTTTTTACCAGTCTGATTTTCAGCAAAGGCCTTAAACTCCTTAAACTTACTATAGACTTCAGATTTGCTTATGAGAAAATAAATCCATGTCCTTCTATTGTAATCATCTATGAAAGATACAAAATATATAGATTTTGATAATGAAGGAACATTAACACGACCAAATACATCAGAATGAACAAGGTCCAACACACAAGAAGACTTGTGAGAACTCGAATAAAACTAAACACAGTTTTGTTTCCCATAAATGCAATGTTCACAAAAGTCAAACTCAAGATTACAATCGTCTAACCCCTCAATGATGTTTTTATTTTTTAGGGTACGCAGACCCTTCTCACCAATGTGGCAAAATCTCTTATGCCATAACATTGTCTTTTCAGTAGGAAGTTTAACTTCCGAGGCATGATTACAAACATCAAAACTAGAAATAACAAGTTTCTTAACTACTCATTTAGATGGTGGGGATGAAGTGACTTCTGCCCTCTTCCTTGAATCAAAAGAACTATTGCATTGTGAAATGCATGCCTCCAGCTGAAACAGAGTACCTCTCCTGGTACCCTTAGCAAGCACCATAGCTCCTCTAGTCATCTTGCATCCTTCTTTAGAAAAGACAACTTGCACACCTGCATCATTCAAACTACTTATAGAAAGTAGGTTCCGTGCTAAGCCTGGGATATGTATCACCCCACAAATTCCCTTCACTTAACCATCAAGGAATCAGATAGAGACTCTTCCATGACCAACAATCTTCAAACGAGAGTCGTCACCCAAGTACACCTTTTCACCATCAAACTCCTCATACTTAGTAAACCAATCTCGATGCGAGGTCATGTGGAATGATACACAAGAGTCAATCAGCCACACATCATCAGATGCATGGGTTGCTAGGGTTACGATGAAAGCATCACCATCATCCTATGATTTATTAGAATCTGAATCTGGGGTCTTCTTCTTCTTTTTCTTTTCTTCTTTGCATTCCTTTCAGAAATGCCTAGATTTACTAAAGTTCCAATAGATAGCCTTGGACTTTCTAGGAGATTTGGATCTCCCACAAGATTTGAATCTACCCTTCTTAGCTTTCTTGTCCTTCTTTTTCCCTTTCTCCTTAGGTTTGTTGGAGTTTCTCCCGAATCAGCAGAGGGTTTGCTAGTTCCAATGCATAGGTAGATTCAGCCAACGAAGACAGGAGGTTAGGTGAGCTACCTCCCCTTCACTGCTGGTTCTGCCACACCCAAAGAGATTTAGCTTTACAACAACAGGCAGAATACTCTCATGTATGGACCAAGATTTGGGTGATAAATCACAAGTTTGGCAACGGTCTTGGACATATCTAACTAGTTGAGGATGAGAGTGTGCAGGGGTCCTATTTCTACTCCTACAAACTAACAGGTTAGAAATATGAAATGGTTTGGTTTGATATTTTAGATGCAAGATAGGGGGTTTTGGATCATAACTACTACACAAGAAACATACTGGTGCCTATCTCTAGGCAAGAAGTCAACTAGATGTATACAAGAGAATGGCTCACACTGGCATTCAAGTTTCAAGGGGTTAAGATTGGTATTTGCCTTACAAACACCACCCAAGGATAAGTATTTAATTTTCTCTGCTTACATACATCCCAACTGACATACAATCTTCTCCATACTCAACCTAAAACAATTTAATCCACTCCTTGAATGGAAGTTAAAGATTAAACATGTGATACAAAAATCTATACCCTAGAATCTAAGAAACCCTTAGCAACTAGATTCAAAAGAAGCGAATGCATACAACACATGGAGACAGACATATAAACACATGCAATAATGCATTTTTCATACAAAATGACAAGAAACTGAACATATATGCAAGGTACACTCAAATGCAACTCATAAACTCCAACAAAGATAAAACAACCAAGAAAATGCTCTGTCTTTCATTATTTTTTCCCCAAAAATGCCCAAGTCTTCAACAACCAGAAATGAGTAACACAGTTTGCATTTTATAGCAAGACTGTGTACTCAGCAATAATTATAAGACATTTTCAAAATTCCTGCCAAATACAGTGCACCACAGAATGGTGCTAAAATCATTGAATGTTCTAGGTAGAGAGAAGGAAGGGAGCAGGTGAGATCGAGAACTGTGTAGCTGCTTGAAGATTTTCTTCATCAAATTTGGTGGTTGGCCAATCAATCATACCCATACCTCAATGCAAATAGCCATTAATGGCATACCAACCAGCGGCCTCTGGAAATGTAGCTAACTATGTACTTTTGAAACTTTCTTGCCCGAAAATAGCTACAGATACAAAGCAAATCCATCGCTGAAACTTTGAAACTAAGCTGTCGATCTCCCTTCTTGTTGCCAAAATCCACGGCATCAAAACATATTGAAAAGTCACCCACCAACTAGATCATGCCATGTAGGCACCCTATGCTTCCATCGCTAACTTTTCTCATCGCAAACATGCATTTTGCCCTTTCCGCCATATTTTGCCCTTTTTTGCCATGTATATGCAAAAGAACATGCATATACATACAACCACCTACATACAAGGTGCAGACCCCAAATTTTATAGAACAAATTGAAATCACATTTGGGTCCTACCTTGTACATTTTCTTTTGCATATCTCCTTGTATATTACATATATACATACAATGTGGATCTCAAATCATTATGAAACAAATTGCAATCGCTTTGAAATCTAGCTTGTATCTTAACCTTTGCATGTTCGCTTTGTATATTGCATATACAAACACAATATACATTCTGCGGATTTCAAATTTTTATAAAGCATTTTGAAATTGCTTTGAAATGTAGACTGTATCTAAACACCTTTGTATATTAGCCCATATATAATGCACATAGCATGCGAGCCACAGACACCAGTGTCGAATTTGCCACATTTGACTTTTAAGTCAGGTCTAACTTGTATATCACTCCCTTGTATGTTCACCTTGTATATTGCATCTACAAATGCAAACATACAAGTAAAAACATACATTCACCTAGACTTATGCCTTTATCAACTACACTGCATACCTTTTCAGGTCCAGGCCTTGCACCTCAGGAATGCATGTTCCTTTGTATGTGCGAACATACAATCGCACTTGTATATGCAACTGGTGGGCCCCATGCTTTGGTTCTTGCTTTGCATATATCTTCTTGTACATTACCGTTGATGCATCTACCCGATATACATTTTTCTATGTATGTCTGCGGGCCCCACCAAATGTATCGCCTGCTTTGTATATTGCCGAATGTACAAGACCCCTTGTATCTTTTCATTGCATGTATCTTTGACATACATTTACCTTTGCATTTGCATCAACCGTCGGGGAGACTTTAGACTCAGCCGCCAATGAAGCTTGTTATGTTGATGAAACCTTTGTACATCGCCCATTGTAAATTTTGCTTGTATGCCACCAATGCATCTAGCCGTTGTATATCTACTTCCATCTTTTCTATTGTATGTATCCATTATATGTCTAAACATACAAACCCGATATACAAGCAAACTCAACATACAACTGTAGAATATTCCAAGAATCTGTGAAAGATTCCTCAATGTATATGCACCTATTCCAAACCCGATATGCATACAAGGAGGCATATAACTGATTTTTTCCATTTTTTGAAGGTTGATTGAGCATTCTACAAGCCCGCCAATGTACATTTGCATTTGCACATACAAACCCCTTTTTATATACAAAGATACATGCATTTAAAACTATTTTTTGCACTTTTAAACTTTAAAGGCCAAAAGACTTAGAATTTTTTGGATTTTTTATGAAAGTTGCCTATGAATTTAAATACTTGAAACCTGAATGTTTATATAGGCACCAACAAGGTCTTCCACGAACTGCAAGAGCCTATTTGGCTTAATCAGACGACTTTCTTCACATCTCTTCAGATAACAATGAAGAAACCACTTCATTTATTTTGAATGTGGATGTGGTGCTTCTAATAGCCATGACAAGGTGATCCCATGAGTCTAGAAAGGAATAGAGCAAGGTCATACATCGATCCTCCTCCTCCATCTTTACACCAATAGATGTCAATTGTGCAACCAACATGTTAAAAGCATTCATATGTTCAGCAAAAGATCCTCCATCCTCCATCTGAAGATAATACAACTTCTTTCTCATAAAAAGTTTATTAACCAAGGATTTGGCTTGATACACATCTCCCAACTTCTTCCAAAGCAGGGTTGCAATTTTCTCCTCATGGACATTTAACAACACAGAATCAACAAGGCTAAGTCTTATGAGACCCTTAGCCTTCTGATCCTTGAGATCCCACTCATCTTGTGACATTGCAGCTGGTTTAGTTCCATTAACATTTTCCCAAAGGTCTCAGTCAACAAGCATGTCTTCCATCTTGAGCTTCCATAACTCGAAATTAGTGCCATTGAATTTCTTCACTTCAAATTTTCTTGATGTGCTTGCCATCTCCTTGCTATAATAGAATTCAAAATACTCTACACAGACTCCCACTCAACTTAAGATCAGTTCAAAAAACCCTACCCAACAACTAAGACCAAAACTGGCCAGGCTTTGATACTAACTGAAAGGAAGCTAGGTGTGCAGAAATCACTTCCTACACTAATCTAATGAGGAGAGGGCTATGCAAATTCAAATTAATCCTTACGATAGAACAACATAGAACATCTAATAGAGATATTTGCAGCAATACACATGAACCAGAAAGAAGACAGAAGAAGAGAGACAAAGATTTATGGTGAGGAAAACCCTTATCGGGTGAAAAACCCCACACTTAGAAACTTGCACAATGTATTAACAAATCTGAAAGAATGCTTACAATACACTTACAATGCAAGCTTCAATGGTCTTTGACACTTGTGTCTGGAGTCAATCCAATAGCATAATAGTAACTATAAACTTGTGATGCAACTCCCTCTCCAAGCACCTGATTATATAGAAAATACAAGGCAATATTGGACCTATCTTGGGATGGGTGTCCAACTTGGCCTCATGGCCCAAAAATCATGCTAATGACAATTGGTCAACATTGTAGAATGTGTCTGACACTTTTCCACAGCTCCCATCCCAAGGAGGTCACCTGTTTCTAAAATGGGCTATGACAAATGCTCTTACGATACTTACGACTGTCATAGAATCTGTCATAGCGGTTACAACTTACAGTTGTAAGAGAATCTGCCATACACCAGCTATAAATAGCATATTATCTTATAACATGTCATAGTCCACCTTTGAGTGCCCAAATATGCCTTTTTCAAAGATGCTTCATGACACATGTCTTCACTTGTCTTACATGCTTATATTTCTGACTCTTACATGTCATAGATTCGTCATAGGAATCTGTCATAACCATTTCAGTCAAACATCCCCTTACACAACATGGAAGATACCGACACATGGAAAAATGCTCCTACCACAAAGTGGTATGCCTATCTCCTCATGTGAGGACAAAATTACAAGTTGTCATATTCCATGTAGGATGACACATCACCGTGCCACATCCCACAATATGACAATATGGAATTTACAATTTATTTACAACATAGGCAATTAATTAATATATACAAACTTAAATAATGCAAGGAATTACCATGGTTGAGACACCTTATTTCCCGACAACTAGAGATCAGTTGGTTGGCACCATAACTACTTTTGAAATAAGAGAGTTTGGTACAACTAGTGGAACTACAAAGGTTGAGACTGCTTGTAAAGATGACAAATCAGAGAAGACTGTGGAATCAGATCTGAAAGACCTTAATGAAGTGGAAGCTAACTTTGTGAGAAGGATGAAAAAGGGAACTAGAAAGTTCAGTGGTAAGTTTCTGTTTAAATGTTTTAGTTGTGGAAAGATAGGTCATTATGCTTTATGATGTCTAGATGAAACTCTAAGAATTAAGAATAGGGAAAGCAGAGGTAAGATGATTAAGAAAAGTTACTATGTTATAGAAGATGCAAGTATATCTTATGATGAAACTGTTAGACTTAGGGCACAAAACTAAGAGGGGGGAGTGAATCAGTTGTGCAAAACTTTCTCAAATTCCATACTTAAAACCTCTTAGTGATTAGTAATATATCAATCATGAAACATAATGCATTCAAATTAAAAGTAGAAACACATCAACACATAAGACACCAAGATTTTGACGTGGAAAACCCGCTTAAGGGAAAAACCATGAGGTGATTAACCCAAGATTGTATTCTCTATTAGAAGAATAGAAAGAACAAAATGACACATGCCAATTAGGGCTCACTACTCGAGCACACTACTCACAAGAGGCTCACTACCTACAAGAGACACACTATCTACAAAGAAATAAGTATCACATATATGAACTGGAGAATAGCATCTTCACCATGCTTGAATCAGTTCCATTTAAGCTCAATACTTTTGCTCTGCCTTTCGCTCTCCTCCTTGCTACCACACACTCATCTCCACGAAGACAACTTTGAAATGACTTCGTAACCCCTTATTTATACAAGACATCAACTTAGGACTAATCATCTAAGTCGGTAAACATCTACCAGAACATCCACAAGATGTGTAACTTATCCGATCAGCCAGTCTCAGGAAGAACACCATCACCCAGAGGTTATTCTTCAATAGTGAGCTCCAACTCCAATGCAGACCACTAACACACACTAGACACAATCCAAAGTCCTTCACAAGGTTGCCTGAATAACCAAGAACATCTGCACTTCATCTGCATACTGAAATCCTTCTCTCTTTCATCTGGAGCCTCAAGAACATAGTCTATCACCACTGTCACCAAAGAATGGATACTTCTGGATCTTCAATTCATGAACCAATCGAGTTGACACATCACAAGGACTTCCTCAACACTATCTCAAATCTGTAGAGCAGGAAACTGTACTTCTGGATCTCACCAGACCTGTCTGTGTCACTCTGTTACCTTTGAACACCTACCGGAATTGGTTTTACTTGAGCGGCCACAACTTCTTCAGATCTTCATGCGGACCTCTGAAATATCTACTTGATCACCTCAAGACACATATCTACAAACCCTTTAATCTGTATCCTCTGATCCTTTTCCTATATTGGACTTTTGTCTTATTGTCATCATTGATCTTCATTGTTCCTGATTGAGACTAATTTTCTCAATATCCTCAGCACATAGCTTATCCAATCCTTATCATTAATGCAACATGAGTATGTTGATATCAATGACAACATAGGTTAGGCCCATACTTGCAACAATCTCCCCCTTTGTCATTGATGGCAACATATGATGTGAAAAAAAAAATTGTTTTGACCATCAAGACAAGAACTTCTCCTCACTGTCACAACTCCCCCTATCAGTAACAACCATTCACATGTGTTCTCTCCTATTACTTCTCCCCCTTTGATCAGCAACCACTTTTTTTTCACATGTCTTCTCTCCCCCTTTGACATCAATGGCAAAGGGCACATACTTGTAATTCCAACACTTCAAAATCATACATGTTGCTCCCCCTGAGTAGCAACTCCCCATCAATCCAAGTCACAAGATATGACTGTGACCTCCACTGGACTGATGCACCTTAGTGCACCTTAGTTCATCACCGGAGGGGCAATAACTTCTAACTGAGATACTCAAAAGAGTCCTTAGGTAGAGGTTTAGTAAAGATGTTTGCAATCTGATCCTTGGAAGGCACAAACTCCAATTTGACTTCATTCTTGTTCACTTGCTCTCTCAAAAAGTGAAACTTGATGGATATGTGTTTAGTCTTTGAATGCAACACCGGATTCTTAGATATATTTATAGCACTTGAATTATCACAGAAGATTGTGATAGGTTCTTCATACTCCACTTTGATATCTCTTAGCATCTGCTTCATCCATAAAACGTGAGTGCAACTACCTATTGCTGCAATATATTCTGCTTCAGTTGTAGATAGAGATATTGCCTCTTGTTTCTTGCTTATCCAAGAAACCAATCTCTTCCCCAAAAAGAATGGTCCACCACTGGTACTCTTCCGGTCATCCACATCTCCTACCCAATCCCCATCAATATATGCATGAAGAGAGAAATCAGGATCTCTAGGATACCACAGACCATACGCAACTGTCCCTTTTAGATATCTAAAAATCCTCTTGATTGCCATGACATGAGATTCTCTAGGATTAGCCTGAAATCTAGTAACAAGACCAACAACTTGTATAATGTCTGGTCTAGTTTGAGTAAGATACAATAGTCCTCCAATCATTGACCTGTACTTTGTCTGATCAGCCTTAGGAGTATCATCATCTTTGCTCAATTTACATCCGGTTGCCATGGGAGTATTCATTGGTTTTGAGTCTTCCATCCCAAATTTCTTCAACAATTCTTTCACATATTTGGTTTGAGAAATGAAGATTCCTTTCTTTGTTTGAGTGATTTACAGACCCAACAAGAAATTCATTTCACCAAGCATGGACATCTCAAATTCACTTTTCATTTGATTTGCAAAAGTTTTACACATACTATCTCTTCCTCCAAAAATGATATCATCAACAAACACTTCAACAATCAGGATGTTTTCATGATCAATTTTGAAATACAAATTACTGTCAACAGTACCTTTGTTGAAACTAATCTTCAAAAGGTGCTTATCCAATCTTTCATACCAGACTCTTGGGGCTTGCTTTAGCCCATACAGTGCTTTCTTCAACTTGCAGACCATATCATCATGATCACACAATTAAAATCCATCCGATTGCTCAATGTATACTTCTTCTTCCAAGTCACCATTTAGGAAGGCAAACTTGACATCCATCTGATATACCTTGAAGTCCTTGAAAGTAGCAAAAGTAAGAAATAATTTGACTGTTTCAATTCTTTCCACTGGAGCAAAAGTTTCTTCAAAATCAACTCCTTCTATTTGAGAGTAACCCTTGCAGACCAATCTGGCTTTATTTCTGATTACTTCACCAACTTCATTTAGTTTGTTTCGGAAGACCCATTTGGTTCCAATCACTTTCTTGTTTCTAGGTCTAGGAACAAGATCCCAAGTGTGATTTTTCTCAATTTGCATCAACTCTTCCTCCATTGCTTTAGTCCAGTTTTCATCATTGCAAGCTTCATTCACTGTCTTAGGTTCAATTTTTGAAATAAAACAATACTCATCTGAGTTTTGAGAAATTTTCCTTCTTGTTTGTACACTTTGCTTTTATCACCTATGATCTAATATTTAGAGTGATTCAATCTTACATACCTAGGCACTTTGGGAGTTACTTGCATTTCTGCTTCTTGATCAGGCTCATTCAAACTTATGTCTTCTTCTTGAGTTACTAGATCAATCTAGATCTGAATCACAGAAGAGGTTTGGGCACCTTGGATCAGAACACCATTCTGATCATCTTCATCATATTCATAGAATCTTGAGGGTTTTTCAATTCCTTCATCAACCTTCACATTTGTACTTTCTATCATTTTCCTCAATCTCTTGTTATAACACCGGTAGGCTTTACTTTGAGTAGAGTATCCCAAGAATATTCCTTCATCACTTCTAGCATCAAACTTTCCTAGATCTTCATCTCTTTTAATGTAATACTTGCTACCAAAAACTCTGAAATACCTTACAGTAGGAGTGATACCAAACCAAAGTTCATAAGGAGTCTTACCGATATTGCTTCTGATTTGAACTTGATTGAGAGTATAGACTGCAGTGCTGACAGCTTCTCTCCAATAGATCTGAGGAACATTTTCTTCCATCATCATGGTCCTAGATGCTTCCTGGATGGTTCCGTTCTTTCTCTTCACTACTCCATTCTGCTATGGAGTCCTAGGAGCAGACAAGTGTCTCTTAATTCCATGTTTCTCATAGAACTCTATGAAATCACCGGATGTGAATTCTCCACCTCTATCAGACCTCAAACACTTCAATTTTAATCTAGTTTCATTCTCTACCATAGCCTTGAATATTTTGAATTTCTCAAGAGCTTCTGATTTCTCTTTTAGAAAGGTTACCCACATCATCCATGAATAGTCATCAATTAGTAGCATGAAGTATCTATCACCTTGAATACTCTTGATTCTTACCGAACCACAAAGATCAGTATGAACTAAGTCCAATAATCTGGTAGAAGACAGTTTCTTACTTTTGAATGTGACTCTGCTCAGCTTACCCAACTGACATTCCTTGCACAAGCTATTAGTAGGTTTCACCAATTTTGGAAGATCTCTTACAGCCTGAGTATTTCTTATCTTGATGATATTATCAAAATTCACATGACACATCCTTGTATGCCATAACCAACTCTGATCAACTTGAACAAATAAGCAACTTTTACCAGTACCAACCAAGTGGAAGATATTACCTTTAGTTTGAGTACCAGATGCAATTTATGTTCTAAAACTTTCAAATATTTTGCATTTTCCATTCTTGAATCAGAGATCATAGCCTTTGTCCACCAACTGTCCAACACTGAGAAGATTGTGCTTCAAACCTTCAACATATAGTACATTACCAGTTTTGTTCCTTCCATCAAAAGAAATAGTTCCTCTTCCTCTAATTCTACTAGCAGAATTATCACCAATCTTAACCACTCCTCCTTCATACCTCTCCAAATCTATGAACTTATTTTTGTCACCTATCATATGGTGAGAGCATCCATTGTCAATGACCCAATCATCCTTCTCTTCAACTTGGGTAGCTAGAGCTCTTTCCACAGTCTTATGATTGATAGATACAAAGGACATTGGATCTTCTTCCTTGATGGCAATGAACACCCATTCATTTCCAGATTTGTTTCCTATCTCTGATTCATCATCTGTTACTCATTCATTATCATCATCTTCATGTACATAATAACAGTTCTTTTGGAACCTTGGCTTGTTAGGATTTTGACTTGAAAACCTTTCCGGACACCTTGAGGCAAAATGACTAATCTTATTGTAGTTAAAACACTTAAAAGGTAATTTTCCTTCATACTTACCGGATCATCTTGGCAGCCTCTTTGCAATAAGGGCTTCAAGTTGAGTAGTTTCTACTTCTTCTTCCTCCAGATCTTTTCTTGCTTTTTCATACCATGACAACTTCCTTGATGAATTCTCTCCTGGATCAAACCTTTGTTTACTTTTAACAGAGGTACTAGCTTTAAATGCAGATTCAGTCTTGGGGGGTCATCTGCAAACTCTGTCATTTCAAATGCTGCCAATTTTCCAGCCAATTGATCTCTTGTGATAGTTGTATCAGCTCTGAATTCTTCAATGGTAGTAGCTTTGATTTTGTAAGAAGCAGGAAGGGATCTAAGAATTTTGCCAACAATCTCATCTTCATCCAAGACTCCAATAGCATTTCTAATTCCAAAAACAAGCTCATTTACTCTTGGCATAAAAGTAGTGATGTTTTCATCTTCTCTCATCTTCAGATTTTTAAATTTTCCTTTCAGACTTTCTAACCTTGCACTTTTGACATACTTGTCTCCTTCATGCAGAAGTTCTAGTTTTTGCCAAATCTCAAAAGCAGTTGGTAGGTCAATAACATTTGAGAGCTCTAAATCATATAATGTGCTTAGAAGACCCTCTATAGTCTGCAGATTGTTTTTAGCGTCAGTGATTTCATTTTGGGTTTTTAGACCACCCTATGGAGGTACATACTATGTTGTATCCATGGTCTAGTACGCCATTCCCATACATCTCAAGTGACATTTCATGCGACCTTTCTAGAGATTAAAATTGGTTCCATCAAACTTTGGACTATCCTTCTTAGAAGATGACATCCTGGATCTCCTCAAGCGGTTAAACACTTTTTAGAGGAACTTAGCTCTGATACCAATTGTTAGACTTAGGGCACACAGCTAAGAGGGGGGTGAATCAGTTGTGCAAAACTTTCTCAAATTCCATACTTAAAACCTCTTAATGATTAGCAGTATATCAATCATGAAACATAATGCATTCAAATTAAAAGCAGAAACACATCAACACATAAGACACCAAGATTTTGACATGGAAAACCTGGTTAAGGGAAAAACCATGGGGTGATTAACCCAAGATTATATTCTCTATTAGAAGAATAGAAAGAACAAAATGGCACATGCTAATTAGGGCTCACTACCCGAGCACACTGCTCACAAGAGGCTCACTGCCTATAAGAGACACACTGTCTACAAATAAATAAGTATCACATACATGAACTCAAGAATAGCATCTTCACCATGCTTGAATCAGTTCCATTTAAGCTCAATACTTCTACTCTGCCTTTCGCTCTCCTCCTTGCTACCACACACTCATCTCCATGAAGACAACTTTGAAATGACTTCGCAACTCCTTATTTATACAAGACATCAACTTAGGAATAATCATCTAAGTCAGCAAACATCTACCAGAACATCCACAAGATGTGTAACTTATTTGGTCGGCTAGTCTCAGGAAGAACACCATCATCCGGAGGTTATTCTTCAATAGCGAGCTCCAACTCCAATGTGAACCACTAACACATGCTGGACACAATCTAAAGTCCTTCACAAGGTTGCCTGAATCACTAAGAACATCAGCACTTCATCTGCATACTAAAATCCTTCTCTCTTTCATTTGGAGCCTCATGAACATAGTTTGTCACCACTATCACCAAAGAATGGATACTTTCAGATCTTCAATTCATGAACCAATCGAGTTGACACATCACAAGGACTTCCTCAACACTATCTCAAATCTGCAGAGCAGGAAACTATACTTCCAGATTTCACCGAACCTGTCTGTGTCACTCTGTTACCTCTGAACACCTACCGGAACCAGTTTTACTTGAACAGGCACAACTTCTTTAGATCTTCATGCGGACCTCTGAAATAACTACTAGATCACCTCAAGACACATATCTACAGACCCTCTAATTTGTATCCTCTGATCCTTTTTGCTATATTGGACTTTTTTCTTATTGTTATCACTGATCTTCACTGTTCCTGATTGAGACTAATTTTCTCAATATCCTCAGCACATAGCTTATCCAATCCTTATCATTAATGCAACAAGAGTATGTTGACATCAATGACAACATAGGTTAGGCCCATACTTGCAACAGAAACTAATTATGAGGATGATAATGATAATGAATGCTTATTCATAGCCCTAAGAGATGAAACTATTTCTGCTAACTCTGATAGTTGTGTGAAGGAAAAGGGTCTGGAAGTGAGCACTAATCCTGGAGACATTATAATGTCTTCTTTTCATGCTAAGAGTGAAAAATATGACTAGGTAATTGACAATGGATGCTTAAATCATATGACAGGTGATAAGAGTAAGTTTGTTAAACTTGAAAAATATGATGGTGGAGTAGTTAGGTTTGGTGATGATGTGGCTGCTAAGATCTGTGGAAAAGGCTCAATTAGTTTTGATGGAAATAATAACACTAATGATGTTCTTTATGTTAAGGGTTTAAAGAACAATATATTGAGTGGTGGACAGATGTGTAGCAAGGGTTACAATCTTATGTTTGAGGATGATGGCTATGAGATCAAAAAAAGTTCTAGAATAGTGATTGCTGCTGGAAAGAAGATTGGTGGAAATGTTTATCATCTCAAAGGTGGTGATGGTTACTACTTCATGAATCAAATAAGTGAACATTGGCTATGGTATAGGAGATTATGTCACATCAATTTTGATAGCCTAATAAGGATAAGTTTAGTTCAATTTGTGAGAGATCTGCCAAGGATTACAAAACCTATCAATACCATTTGCAAGGAATGTCAAGTTGGAAAGCAATCAAGAGGAGGCTTCAAAGTCAAAGAACAATCTTCTACCAGACTATTGGAATTGGTACATAAAGACCTTTGTGGTCCTACCAGAGTAAGGATTTTTCAAGGTGACAGGCATTTCATGTTGTTTATTGATGATCACTCTAGAATGACATGGGTCAATTTTCTAAAGGAAAAATCAAAAGCCCTAGATAAGTTTAAATCCTTTAAAGCAATAGTTGAGAATGAATTGGATATGAAAATCAAATTTTTGAGGTCTGATAGAAGTGGAGAATTTACTTCTAATGACTTTAACATGTTTTATGAGAATCATGGGATAAAGAGCCATTTATCTGCCCCTAGGACTCATTAGCAGAATGGAGTGGTTGAAAGGAAAAATAGGATTGTTCAAAAAGCTACAAGGACAATGATAAAAGAAGAAAACCTACCAAAAGTCTACTGGATAGAAGCAATTCATACTGTTGTCTACATACAAAACAGAGTTCAAGTAAGAGCAAATGACACAAAGACTCCCTATGAGCTATGGTATGGAAGGATTCCTACTGTTAAATATTTCAAATTTTTTGGAAGCAAATGTTACATTAGAAGAGATGAAGAACTAGGAAAGTTTGATGCAAGATGTGATGAATGTATTTTCCTTGGGTACTTTTATCACATAGAATTACACCCAGCTTGGAGAGAGTCTAAGCATTCTACTGACACAATAGGAATGATCTCAAGGTGTGGGACCTTGCAAGTTGAGATCAGACCTCCAAAGAAGGCCAGTTCCTCATTCTAAGACTAATGCTTAGAGAAAACATCTAAAGCTAGTGTTAATGTTCATAGGGGGAAAGGGTTAGGAAGAAACTGAATGGAAATAGAGGTGATGCACTGATTCAATGAGTGATAGTAAGTCTGGAAAAGACAACAATAATCTCAATCATGAAGGAAGGTTCACATAGACTTATAGAACTGATTGAGGCTTTGGAATGAAAACCTAACCTATAGAGGAGCCATTTTACTCATAGAATAGATCACAGCTTCAAGTAAAACATAGAAATCAAAGCATGACAGAGGCAAAATATCATGAATATATTGATCATGAAGGCCAAAATCAATTACAATGTAAAATAACTTATAGTAGAAAACACACAGTATAGCCAATTACATTCATGGGTGGATTAACCAGAAGACAAAAGAGGCCAAGCTACAGGCACAGTGAGTTAAATTCTAATAATCCAACAATTGTATTAAGAGGTCTGACTACAAGGAATTTGGTAGCATAAAAGCCCATAAAATGCTTTTATATATCAATTTTTTGTGCAAAGGGCACTGAAGTAGGTCCACGAGACCTGTTGGCAAATTTTCAACATTGAATGCTTTGCATTATATTCCTAGTTTCAATAAAGATAAAAGTTTCTTGAGAGTGAATGGAGGCAGGCCATTTGAGAGTAACCATTCAAAGTGAACTCCCTCAATTTTAAGACTCTTGTGTGCTTAATAGATAACAAAGTATTCTCAGTTCTCAGTTACAAAAGTTTGAGGCCATAGTCAATCGCACTACATAAAATCTAAGCATATAGCCATAATGTCGTGGCCTCTCAATGGTGCATAGGCTGTCAAAGATTAATGGCATAGCTTATAACGATTGAGGCTCATATGATCAAGACTCTTAAATACAAAGACCCACTACAAATTCAATACAAAAGAGCATTCAGCCTTCAATGGTGTGGGCTTCATAAACATAGTGATGGTGTGGGTATAAGTTAAAGCATGATACAATTATAAAACACAATCGCGGCCATATTGGCGATTAGCTAATAGTAAAGCCTCCATAGTCAATCACACTCCTCTTCTAAGGCTCTCAGCCATGTCAATAAGATATGCATCCTCCAAATAATGATGCTTAGATTAACAATGGACTTTAAGGTGCCAATTCTTAAAATGAAGATTCAGTCCTTACTAAGGAATGAAGCCCGACCATTAAAGGATACACATTGATGAAATGGTGCTATTTTGTTTGAAATGTAGCATAGTTATAATGTGGCTCTATCAAGGTAAAATTATAGCACAACTAATAAAATTTAAGTCTGAGCTTTTCTTTGTGGAATGCCACACATATTAAAATTCATAGTCAAGGAAGGCATCATTCAGTGTTCATGGCAGGGTTTTCAGTGATAAACACATATCCCTAGAGTGGCGCACCAGTCCAATGATGGTGACCATCAATGGGGTGCATGGTTATATTCAGAGTAAGGTGTTTCCCAGCTAAATATGGCACAACCAATCAAGAAGGTGCTGCTAGTGCAGAGGCATCAAATATGAAGTAGAATCTCAACCAGAATTAAACATTCAGCTCCACAAACATCATTCAAAGCTCAAGCCACAGTTTTAAGTTCTTAGTCATCAAAGGCACTTGACTCCAAATAAAGAGGCATGGCATGATAAAGCGATCAACCATTAATGATGGCATTGTAAATTTCTAACGCAGCTAGTGTCTAATCTAGGAAGCCATTCAGAATGATGCTTAGCTTGAAAAGGATATGGCACGAACCATGATGATACCATGCACTCGGCCATCCAAACAAACAACTAAAGTGAGCGTTTGGTAATTCTATAGAAACAAATGCCTTGATTATGAGTAGTTCCGCCACCACTGAGTATCTCTTTGTCATTGATGAAGAATGATTTATGAAAGGCACGATCATTTAAATGGAGGATTCCAATGCAAAGTGAGCTTTTGATAAATCATTTCATGCCTCTACAATGAAGATATTGCCTTTGAATAAAAGGAAACAAGCATAGGATGTGCAGGAAATACAAGCAAGAATAATGGTGGCTACTTCATGAAGATTTTGCAAGAGAGAGTTAGGAATAGGGTTTATATATGTAGCAAATTTGTAACCGTCAGATACAACGAGATCTAATGGCTTGGATAGTAGCAGCTAATGGAGGCTTTGGGATGCAACCACATGTTAGAGAGGGAGAAATAAGAGAGTAGCTCAAAAGGCACCAAAGTGATCCATGTGGGAGTTGTAGGAGTTAGAAATGAAAGGAAGCATCAAATGAAACCATGTGGTGCAAGCCGAAGAGGGAAAAATAAATTCGTTTCATTTTTAATAAATTGCATCAAAGGAGTCATGTGAGTTTTTAGAAGAGAAACTGAGTCTTTAAAAAGAGTGCCTTATTAAATAATATGGTGGGCCCTCCTTTTAAATGCTAAAATAGTCTCATTTTTAACTAAGCTGCGGGTGAGGTAAAGAAGGATGTAAATCTTTATTAAATAAAATGTGACATGTGGGATCCTCAACAAAGTAGAAACTTTATAAAATATGACTCTCTTTTGTCTCTATGTTACCTCACGTGAAATAAAGACATATGCTGCCCTAAATCAAGAAGCCATGTTTTCATTTTTCATGGGAAGCTATAGCCACCGGAGGTAAAATGAGCGGGAATTATTTTCTCATACAGGCAAAGAGATATTTTCTAGCCATGAGGAAGTAATAGTTTCAGTTACAGTTGCAGTTACACAGCCAAAATTTGTGCCAAATTTTGTGGGCAGTTACAAAGATTTTCATTTGCAAGGAGATCTTCAAAGGGTTTCATTTTTTGGGTTAGATCTGAGGGATAGAGTTCCACACATTCCTAGATCAGATTTTGAGCAGCAGACAGAGATTTTTCTTTTGCCTCAGTAGTTATCTCTCAATGAGGGATTTGAATGTAATATTCTGTGCAAGTTATTTCGGCCTTTGTATTTTCATTCTCCTACAAAACAATGAAGAGAGATGGTGTTTTTGTGCATATCTGAGTCTATTTTCTATTCTTGTTTCTTAGTTTCTATTTTCCTTGCCTTTGTTAAATCTATTTATAAACTAGGTATTAATCATGCATCTTTGCTCTTTGATTTCTCAGTTAATCATTTAAGGTTTAACACCATGCAACTGGGTAGTTATTTTAATCCGGTACATCACCTTAGGGATTAGATTTATTTCTATTGTATGTATAATCTTGTTTCTTCTTTTGCACTTTTTCTCAAAACCCAATTGAAAATGGAAGAGCCAGCTTCCCTAAAATCTAGAGGTCACTTTGAGAAGCAATCCCATGTTTCAGAGTTTCTCATGTTGGTGCTGGAATCCGCACAATTTTATACATCAATATTTTTTGGCATGCCTGGTGGGACTGGATTCAAAGACTTGGGTCTTTGTGTTCATTGAATCTTTGCCCTGTATTTTATGTTTTTGGTGGAAAATCACATAAATATTTGCTCATAGGAGCATGAATCTTCCCTCTAGTGACTCTATTGGTGAATCTTTCTCAGATCTTTGCTCCTACAGACCATGGTAGCCCTTGGTATCTATGTGCATCTGCACATTCCTACAAGAGATCTACCCTTTGTGTCTTAGGATTCAAGTCCTCTTGTTCTTCAGTAGCAGGGTCAAATTCCTAACACAGCTTGGAAGGCCTTGTCTCACTTTCTTGGAGATGGCTTTGTTTCTCCTGCAGATCACATTCAAGATGTAGCTAGTTTGTGTACCACTCACAATATCATGACTGAGGACCATGCTCTTCTGTTGCTTGCATCTTCCTTCAAAGGCAAAGCAAAAGAGTGGTACAAAAGTTTACAGCCTGGTTCAATCACTGGATGGGATCATCTAGGAGGGCTCATCTACAATCAGTTCAGAGAGAGGATAGATGTTAGTACCCTTACCTAGAATCTTATCACCATCAAAAGGCATCCAATGGAGCCCATACATGATTTCAATTCAAGATTTGACAAGGTATGGAAAAAAAATATAGTTGACATGAGGCCTCCTCTAGTTTTTGCATTCTTGTATTATTTAAAGGCTTTAGACCCTAAAATATATGTCATGATACAAGCATTAGGAGGTGAAACCCTTCCTCAGTCATATGATCTCACTATTAGAGCTCAAAATAACCTCATTGAGGCTGGTAGGTTGTCTCCTCTGTCTTTAATACCTTTGATGCCTCATGCAAATCACTTATCTTAGACTCTTTCTTGTAGACAAATGCATATGGATTTTAGACCACCCACCCTCCCTACTAATTTGTCAAATCATGAGGAGATGAGTGTAGTAAAAGAACTTATAAAGATCCTCTCTCATGAGATCAATGAGCTAAAATATCAAGCTACTCCAAATGTCATACTTCAAGATCCTTATAAACAACAATGCCAATATGATCAATTTGTAGAAGAGATCCTCCCTCAGGCACAAAAGAGACCTCCTTATCTTCACAATTATGCATTACATGCCTCTGTAGCTACAAATCAGCCCATAGAAGTAACAAATTGGGTTCTTTGTCATTTTGACATTAAAGAAAATCAGTCTCAAAGATCAAGGTACAAGTCAAGTGGCTCCTATCTATTTAGTGTGTCCTGGTTATCAACATAAGGCATATGTGGCAAGGTGTGATTCAAGGATTCTGTCAAGTCATGAAGCAGATTTAGAAGTTAATTATGAAGTGAGATTTCTAGAAGCTGAAAAGTACTTCAAGAGGTGCTTTCAAGCTTCAAAGTACTAGGTCTAGATTGACGCTGCATCTATACCTTATTTTGAGGAAGAAGTTGCAAGAGAGTTTTCTGCAGAGTCTACAAAGAATGAGTGTCTTTATTTCAGTCATGAGTTCTCACATTTTGGAGAAGATAGAATAGAGATGCATGAGCAACATGAGGGACATCAAGATGAGGATTTGTTCTCACTTTTTCAACAAGGCTATCAGCTTTTAGATGTAGAAGACCCTACCATTGAGCAAGTGCATGGTTTATTTACAAAGCTTGTTGAAGGTGATCATGGAGAAAATATTGAAACAGAGGAAGATCCAAGATTTGATTTGTTCTCCATTCTTACAAATGGTTATTGTCTTATTCTTGATGAAGTTTTGCCTCTACAAGATGATGAGATCCAAAGAGACATTTATCAAAGTGCAGAGTCACATACAATGTCACAAACTAAGTTAGATTCTACATCTTTCTTCTTGCACGAAGGAACCCCAATCGGATTCAAGACTATTCTTGGTAGCTCTGTTGCTTGCATGCTTGTTTTTGATACTATCATGGGTTATCATTCTATGGAAGAGTCAGCAAGAGAGGTCACTGATGAAGTCCAGTCAATAGAAGATTTTAAATGCAAGCAGAGGAAAGAACTTCAGTGCTTAATTTTCCCTTCCTGCCCTCCCCCGAAGCAGGAACAACATACAAGTCAGCCTAATTGGTATTTTTGTGCAAAAGAACCTCTAGAGTGTAGAGGTACCAAAAGGTACAAAATCTTGTTATACTTTTAATGTATTTTGTCTGGTCAGTTATCAGTGCAATGTGGATCATTTGGAGAAGTATAATCAGATATGGCAGTTATTTTGCCACTTCCATGAATGGGCATGGCCCTATGGGTTCCATTTGTCAGTAATATAGTTTTAGTTTTCAGAATAAGCTATAGTTGTAGCATTAGTTTTAGGTTTGGTTAGTTTGTTTTCAATAAATCTCAGCTACAACAGAGGATGAGGGTCAATTTTTGTGGTTCAGCTCTGTATCAATTCCAGAGGTTTTAGATTCAGTATCAGTTGGATGCAGATGTGTATTCAGGTGATTTATATTGTTTTGGGGAAAATTGGATTTGTTAATGTTCTAATGTTTAGATTTTTAAATCCACCTCTCCATTATACATTCAAGGATCTAGGATTGAGTGACAGGCACTATCATACCCTAGGTCACTTACAGATGTAGGTAAACTTGGATTAGGGAATTTAATTATTAATTTTCCTTCTCCTATGTCCAATTAACCATTAAAATCTTAATTATGTAAATACGGCAACAAATTGATGAAACATGGAAAATGCTCTTGTAGACAGGAATAAAATATCAAATCACAGAATACCTATTTTTTGGGTTCTAAAGCAGAACAATCAAGGACACTGGAGCAGGTACCCAAGTCCAAGGTACCTACTTTTTCGTGAAATCCGGACCTCCTTCCGACACTCATCAGCCCTGTAACTTCTATTTTTGGAGATCTGTTTGTGAAGGACACTGGAGCGAGCATCTAAGTCCTAGAGGTGCTCCTTTGTCTGACTTTTCTTCATATTCTGAATCCTTGATTCCTGCCAATCCTTCCTACAACTCCACGTTTCCCAAATGTGACACCTATAGCCTACAATCACAAGACTTGGTTAGCGGGTTGTGGTGTTTAGAGGCTTGCCTCAATCAAGTCTCGGAGGACACTTAAGTCTTTGAACATGGTTGTCAGATAAAAGAGTTTGTACCCTTGTGAGGTAGAGGCAAAAACTAAAGGAATCAATGATGAAAACACAATATTATGTCACCTTGTAGTGAAGCTCTCATGGAGGAAGATGCTCTTCATGCCACGAGGAAATTGATGCTCAAATATGCAAATATCAACACACAAAACACACACGTCTGCTCTTGCAACACAATAGAAGCCTTGAATCACCTTCAGAATGCCTAAAGTTCACAATGATCATCTAATTGAAATCTAGTTTACAAATGAATGCCTAAGCATGCTTATATATTCAACTACAAGCACTGCCGACAAGATTTTAAAAATCAAAACTTACCATGTCAGAAAATGGATCTAATAACGGTCATAAATTGACACCCAAAAATTAGGGCTGGCCCAAAATAGGGCAGGACTAGGGTGCGGGCACCCAAGTCCTCCCCCCTATTTTGGGTAGGGTATAGCTCAAGGGGTCCACCTAGGTCTAACTTGCCATGGAACCTAGGCCTAATTCGATCAGGATGCTAAAATATGAACTAAAATGTCCTAAATGCACACTAAAGACCTGGGAGCTAAACCTTATGAGGGAAAAGCCCCCAAGGGGACATTTTCCAATGTTAGATTTAGCCCCCATTTTAATGCATGTATAAACACGAGGCTAATACATGCATTAAAGCAAGGTCACAAACACAGTTTTCAGGGAAAAATTGGATTTGTTAACATTCTAATGCTTAGATGTTTAAATCCTCCTTTCCAACTTACATTTAAGGATCTAGGATCGAGTGATGAGCACTATCATACCCTAGGCCACTTGCATATGTAGGGAAACTTGGATTAAGGAATTTAGTTATTAATTTTCCTTCTCTTATGTCTAATTAACCACTAAAACCCTAATCTTGAAAATACATCAACAAATTGATGAAAGACGAAAAAAGCTATTGCAGACAGGAGTAAAATACCAAATCACAGAACACTTGTTTTTAGTGTTCCAAAGCAGAATAGTCGAGGACACTGGAGCGGGTGCCCAAGTCCAAGGTACCTACTTTTTCACGGAATCCAGACCTCCTTCCAACACTGATCATCCCTGTAACTTCTATTTTTAGAGATCTATCTATGGAGGACACTGGAGCGAGTGCCTAAGTCCTGGAAGTACTCCTTTCTCCTTTTCTTTAGATCCCAAATCCTTGATGTCTGCCAACCCTTCCTGCAACTACAGTTTTCCCAAATGCGACACCTGTAACCTACAATCACAAGACTTGGTTTGGGTGTTGTGGTGTTTAGAGGCTTGCCTTAGTCAAGCCCCAGAGGACACTTAAGTCTTTGAACACCGTTATCAGATAAAAGAGTGCATGCCCTTGTGAGGTAGAGGCAAAAACCAAAGGAATCAATGATGAAAACATGATATTATGTCACCTTGTAGTGAAGATCTCATGGAGGAAGATGCTCTTCATGCCATGAAGAAATTGATGCTCAAATCTACAAATATCAACACACAAAACACATAAGTCTACTCTTGTAACACAATAGAAGCCTTGAATCACCTTGAGAACACAATGATCAACTAATCAAAATCTAGTTTACAAATGAATGCCTAAGCTTTATTATATATGTAACTACAAGAACTCCCGCCAAGATTTTAAAATCAAACTTTACCATGTCGGCAAAATAACCGAATAACGGTCATAAACCAACACCCAGAAATTAGGGCTGCCCCAAAATAGGGTAGGACTAGGGTGTAGAAGCCCAAGTGCTCTCCCCTATTTTGGGCAGGGTATAGCTCAAGGGGTCCACCTAAGTCCAGTTTACTATGGAACCTAGGTCTCATTCCATCGGGATGCTAAAATATGAACTAAAATGTCATAAATGCATACTAAAGTCCCGGGAGCTAAACCTTATGAGGGAAACACCCCCAAGGGGACATTTTCTGATGTTACATTTAGCCCCCACATTAATGTATGTATAAATGTGAGGCCAATACATGCATTAAAGTAAGGTCACAAACACAACAAACACACCAAGCACAGAGGACACGACAATCGCATAGGAGATAGTAATAGGCACACAAAACATAGAGAAGATAGTTACAGTCATGCAAACATGGAGAAGATAGTCAATGGATAGAAGACACATTAATGCATGGAAGATAGAAATGATATCTTTTCTTTTCTTTTTCTCATATATATGAAATGCAAATGCAAGTACTAGAAAGTAAACAAACCTCTCATAATACATGATGCGCTACCTTAAGGTGCAAGTCTCTATATAAATGGGGTAACACACATGCAATACATGCAAAACCTCCCAAAAATATAGGAAGCACTACCTAAAGACATTGGTCTCTACATATGGGGCAACAAACATGCCACACAAAACAAGCACACCAAAACAAACACTTGAAGACACAAAGAAAACATGATAGATAAGCGATGGAGTGTACCTATTGCTAGGTCCAACACCATCTTAGGCACATTACAGGCACACACTGATGATTGGGATTCACCACAACAATCACCAAAAACATGCTTAAGGGTTGAGTTAGTCATAGAACCTCTCCCCACCTCCACAGAGGACTTTTGAAAATGCAACCCCACTCGCATCATAGAGATGCCTTACAGTGAAAAGGAACCATGGCATACCACCCCACCTGCATCATGGAGATGCCTTACAGTGAAAAGGAGGTATGAGCTCAAAAGTATAAACCCCACCCTCATCATGGAGATGCCTTGCGGTGAAAAGGAGGTATACACAATAGATAGATTGATTGATTGCAAACAAACTCAAGATGTAGGAAGTACTCATCGTACTAGCCTACACCTAAGGACAAGCACATTGCTAACATCTACAACAAACAGCTTACCTTATATATGCCCCCACCTTAAGGTGGTTGATATCATGCAACGATATCAAGCACGTTAAGGTAGGAAGAAAACACACAAGGGAACACCAACTTCTACAAAGCCCATGCCCCGTAGAGGTGATAGTACTTTACGATCGCGAAATGTTCCCACAAACACATCCCTGCAAGAAACATGTTAGTGTCTATGAAATCATGATAAACAACAACATCAATGCATTTGATTATGTACACAAAGAGCCAATGTTATACAACAAATTCAGAGTTCAAGGATAACAGTAGGGCTATATCATGAAGCTCTTTGAATCGAGTACTGCCAAGGGTAGATTTAAAGACAAACAAAGGTGCATAGAGCAGCAGTATTGTTAAGGTTTGTAAATGTGATAGAAACATCAAATTCACTATGTGGAAAGCACGAGTGCTTCCACTAGCCAAGCATCGGATAAAATATGCAACCCCGTCGTCATATTAGGAACTAAGTCCATTTTTTTTATTGCTCTCGAAAGGGACACTAGGTCCGCATCAGTATAATTTTTTTTGTTGTCATCTGTCTATTAGATGGAAACACTAGAGGAAGGGAAACAATAAATAAGAGAGGAGAAACAAGTGTCTTAGGGACAGTCACATAGGAGGGTGCCCCCAGGTCACCAATCATGATGCTATGTTTGTAAGACACAACACACAATGATGAAATTAGAGAGAGCAATTTAGAAGAATGATGATACAAATAGAGGAAGGTCACAACAGAGGCGGTCTCCTGGCATACTGAACCTTACAAGAGAATCTGAGGTCATTCCAGGAGGTGTAAACAACATATAACACATCATGGGGGAAGCACATTATGATAGAGATAAAGGGTTAGAGGTACTTACCTGTTAGGGTACCACCATTAAGAACCTGCATATCTAGGATATCTGTCATGCTATTTTGATCTTGTTGAATTATCATTAAGTGTAGGATGACAAGAGGCTTTCTTTTATTTAAAAGGATTATATCTAATGCCGCTTGAGTAATGTGTTGAAGTGGATTCTATAGGTACTTGGATCCGTTGTTGATTTACACCACATCCCTTATCATCATATTCACAAGTGTTAGAAAGGATTTTAAATCCTCTACCATAAAGGGATGTTATTTCCTTATAAGAAGGTGAAGCCTCATAGGTGCCATAATTTGTAGTGTAAGTGAGTGTATTATCTTTGTTTTCTACCCAAGAAGCTTTTTTTTCTTAGGGGCTTCATAAGATTGCTTAGGTGAGATCGATGCAACTTTTGATGTGTCAAGGCTATTAATTTTATATTCCCCTATACTGCAAGGATTAAAATCTAATGAACCCCAATCATAACCAACAAATGCATTCAATGGTTTAGAGTCTTCGACAACATTAGTCATTAATGGATCACCTTGCAATTTGTTTAATCTTATAAGGTTGTGAACAGGTTTTTGCTTTTCAATAAGTAAACAATTATCTGGTTTAGGATCAATATGAATAGTGTGAAGTTTACCTTTTAATATAAATTTGATTGAACGATGCAAAGTGGAAGGAACTACCCCTAATGCATGAATCCAAGGTCTACCAAGAATCATGTTTTAAGATAAAGAACAAGGCATGACATGAACCGGGGTAGGCACAAGCACAGGTCCTACTTGTATAGGTAGAGTTATAGTGCCCATGGATTATCGTCCAACTTTACCAAAGCCTGGAATGCTAATGTCATTTGGTGTGATTCGTGATGTATCGTCCTTGATTTTGTGTAGTAGGTCAATGCTACAAACGTTAAGAGATGATCTAGTGTTGAACATAACCCGTTTTACCAATGTTTTGTTTATTGTGACAAAGATTATAAGTGGGTCATACTTGTTTTAGATTTCAATTGATGGTAATTCATGTGGTTGAAAGATAATATCCAGTTTTATCACATGCATACTATCCAATACAGCTGCTACATCATTAGGCTTAGCAGTTGGTGGGACAATCACCTTCTGTAAAGCTTCTTGGAGCATTCCATGGTATGTAGGTGATGTTTGTATTAAATCCCAAAGAGAGATCTTAGCCGGAGTAGCACAAAGTTGTTTGACAATATCACACTCTTGACCACTTTTATGAGTAAGACAAGGTGGTTGAGGGGGCATAAGTTGAGAACATGGAAGAGAGATAGGCACATGTGGTGCTTGGTTACTTTGCTTGTTATTATGGGTGTTATATGTGTGAGCAATCACATTATGGTATGATTGTTGTAACACATTTTGAACACCTTGAACCGTAATCACTGGCTTTAAGTAATAAGGTGCATTAGGTGCCCCCCACACAACAATCTTAGGAATAGTGCTACCAAGACTATTAATAAGTATCAAATTAACATTGTTTCCCACTTGATTGCACCCAACATCCATCCCTAAAGTACTTAATGTGAGAGACCTTTTCTCATCCACTAATGCTACATCTTGGCCAAGGAGAGAAATGGGATGAGAGGAAGGTACATCATCACCATCATACTTTATGGAGGAAAAAAGATTTTCACTCTCATCTTTCTCATGAGTGTTCCTAGAGTTGAACTGGTTAAATATTCTAATATCAAATGATGTTCACCCACGAGGATTAAAAATTGGTCAAAATCAAGATCTTTGCTAAATGCATCCAAAGATGCCATTGAAAAATGACATGAAGGTTCCATTCCAATGTAAGATTAGATTTTGAAAATCTTTTCCAACTTTATGCAAAAGTCAAATGCAAGACTATATGCAAAAAGTGACCTAAATGCTTAGTTTTTTGATACTTTTTCAATGCCAATGAATGAAACTAAGGATGTTGTAAGGATTTTGATCAAGGGAAGCAAGTTATATGTCTGATATCAGTCCAAAATAGAAATATAATCACTCTCAACACACTCTTGATGCAAATCCAAGATAATGCCAAGTCAAAATATAGTGAAAATATGTCAAAATAGGCACCTTTTTCACCAAAATTCAATGCAAAAGAGCATAACAAAGGGTGTTGTGAGGAAAATGATTATGGAAAGGAAATAAAATTAGTAATAAAAGTCACTTGATGTAAAAATACCCAACACAACATGCTTTTAGTGCCACTTAAGGTAAAACCCTATTGAAAATATAGCAAAAATAGGCTATTTTTCATAGTTTTTCAACTCCAAGACCTAGCAAAAGGGGTGTTGTAAGGGATTTTAGGAACTAAAAAAAATAATATAAATAATATCAGTTACCTCAATCCATAAAATTGATCACAACACGCTTGGAGTGCAAACTAGGTCAAACCCTAGGGCCAAAATAGTCAAAATGTGTGGTTTTTTACAAAATTTTCACTACAAGAGCCCGATAAAAGGGTGTTGTGAAAATTTTTTATGAGGGGAAGAAAATGATTACCCTGATAATAGAAAAATAATGCCAAAATACCTTTCACAACACACCTATGGTGCAAGTTTACAACGTCGATAAGGCTAATTTTAATGAAAATTGTTGTTTTTGAAGCCCTAGGTTTGAAATCTTGGGATAGAATTCTATGTGAATGCTTTGAAGTCTAATTTATGATGAAATTGACTTAATCTCAGATCTAAAAATGATTTTCAATCCTTAACATGCAAAATGCCCATGCAAATTTATTGAAAATGCATCAAAATTGCTAGTTTTTGTTGAAATTTTCTATGTAAAATGCGAGTATTTTAAATCTAAATGAAAATTCACACTAAAATGAAAGACTACAGCCAAATGCAAATTTGAATGAGCCTCTAAAATTAGTAGAAAAATATGATAAAAGATTTTTCCTACTAACCCTAGATTTTGGAATTACTAGGTTATATAAAACTATCAAAATTTCCACAAAACCCTAGCAATTAAATGATGAAAATGCAAGGCAAATTTCTGAATTTTTAAATTTTTCTATATTTTATATTAGATCTGATGCAAAAATCATGAATTAGGAAAATTTAGGAAGAATTGATGCAATTTAGTAAGCCAAACAATGCAATTTTTTTGTATTTTTCAAAATTTTCATTTTTTTTGAATTTTTCTCAATGCAATGAAGTGAATGACCAAATGAATGAATGAAATCAATCCAAATATGAAGAAAAACACTTAGAAAGTTGTAATATAAGTCCAAAAATATGGGTTCACCAAAATGTTTAGGGGGAAATTGGATTTGTTAATATTCTAATGCTTAGATGTTTAAATCCTCCTTTCCACCTTACATTCAAGGATCTAGGGTCGAGTGACGAGCACTATCATACCCTAGGCCACTTGTAGATGTAGGGAAACTTGGATTAGGGAATTTATTTATTAATTTTCCTTCTCTTATGTCCAATTAACCATTAAAACCCTAATCTTGCAAATACGACAACAAATTGATGAAAGACGAAAAAAGCTCTTACAAACAGCAGTAAAATACCAAATCACAGAATACCTATTTTCAAGGTTCTAAAGCAGAACAATCAGGGACACTGGAGCGAGCGCCCAAGTCCAAGGTACCTTCTTTTTCATGGAATTTAGACCTCCTTCTGACACTGATCAACCCTGTAACTTTTGTTTTCAGAGATATGTCTACAAAGGACACTAGAGTGAGCGCCCAAGTCCTAGAAGTGATCCTTTGTCCTTCTTTTCTTCAGATCTCAAATCCTTGATGTCTGTCAACCCTTCTTGCAACTACACTTTTCCAAATGCAACACCCTGTAACCTACAATCACAAGACTTGGTTTGGCTGTTATGGTGTTTAGAGGCTTGCCCCAGTCAAGCCCCGGAGGACACTTAAGTCTTTGAACATCGTTACCAGATAAAAGAGTGCATGCCCTTGTGAGGCAGAGGTGAAAACCAAAGAAATCAATGATGAAAACATGATTTTATGTCACCTTGTAGTGAAGCTCTCATGGAGGAAGATGCTCATGCCATGAGGAAATTGATGCTCAAATCTGCAAATATAAAAACACAAAACACACAAGTCTACTCTTGCAACACAATAGAAGTCTTGAATCACCTTGAGAACACAATGATCATCTAATCAAAATCTAGTTTACAAATGAATGTCTAAGCTCGCTTATATATGCAACTACAAGCACTCCTGCCAAGATTTGAAAAATCAAACTTTACCATGTCGGCAAAATAACCAAATAACGGTCATAAACTGACACTTGGAAATTAGGGCAGGACTAGGGCATGGGCACCCAAGTCCTCCACCCCTATTTTGGATAGGGTACAGCTCAAGGGGTCCACCTAGGTCCAATTTTCCATGGAACCTAGGTCTCATTCCATCGGGATGCTAAAATATGAACTAAAATGTCATAAATGCATACTAAAGACCCGAGAGTTAAACCTTATGAGGGAAAAGCCCCCAAGGGGACATTTTCTGACGTTACACACAACAAACACACCAAGCATGGAGAAGGCACACCAATCACATAGAAAACAGTAACATGCACGCAAAACACGGAGAAGACAGTTATAGTCACGCAGGACACGGAGAAGCTAGTCAATGCATAGAAGACACATTAATGCATGGAAGACATAAATGATATCTTTTCTTTTCCTCATATATATGAAATGCAAATGAAAGTACTAGAAAGTAAACAAACCTCCCATAATATAGGATGCACTACCTTAAGGCGTAGGTCTCTGTATAAATGGGGCAACACACATGCAATACACTTAAAACCTCCCAAAATGTAGGAAGCACTACTCAAAGGCACTCGTCTCTGCATATGGGGCAACAAACACACCAGACAAAACAAGCACAACAAAACACACACACTTGAAGACACAGAGAAAACATGGCAGACAAGCGATGGAGTGTACCTATTTCTAGGTCCAACACCATCTCAGACACATTAAAGGCACACACCGATGATTGCGCTTCACCACAATAATTGCCAAAGACACGCTTAAGGGTTGAGTTAGTCATAGAACTGCTCCCCACCTCTGCAGAGGACTTTTGAAAATGCAACCCCACCTACATCACAGAGATGCCTTACAGTGAAAATGAAGCATGGTATACCACCCCACCTGTGTCATGGATACGCCTTACAATGAAAAGGAGGTATGAGCTCAAAAGTATACAACCCCACCTGCATCACAGAGATGCCTTATGGTGAAAAGGAGGTATAGACAATAGATAGATTGATTGAATGCAAACAAACTTAGGATGCAGGAAGTACTCATCGTACTAGCCTACACCTAAGGACAAGCACATTGTTAACATCTACAACAGACAGCTTACCTTATATGCCCCCACCTTAATGTGGTTGATATCAGTTATTGATATCAAGCACATTAAGGTAGGAATAAAACACACAAGGGAACACCGACTTTCACAAAGCCCATGCCCCTAAGAGGTGACATGTACTTTACGATCTCCAAATATTCCCACAAACACATCCTTGCAAGAAAGATGTTAGTGTCTACAACATCAATGCATATGATTAACCACACAAAGAACCAAGGTTATACAACAAATTTAGAGTTCGAGGATAATCGTGGGCTATATCACAAAGCTCTCCGAATCGAGTACCGCCAAGGCTAGATTCAAAGGCAAACAAAGGTGCATGGAGTAGCAGTATTGTAAGGGTTTGTAAATGTGATAGAAACATCATGAAATTCACTACACAGAAAGAATGAGTGCTTTCACTAGCCAAACGTCGGATAAGATATACAACCCCATCATCATATTAGGAACTAAGTCCTTTTTTTATTGCTCTCGAAAGGGACACTAGGTCTGCATTAGTATAAATGTTTGTCATCATCCACCCACTAGATGGAAACACTAGAGGAAGGGAAACAATAAATAAGAGAGGAGAAACAAGTGTCTTAGGGACAGTCATGTAGGAGGGTGCCCCTAGGTCACCAACCATGGCGCTATTTCCATAAGACGCAACACTCAACAATGGAATCAGAGAGAGCAATATAGAAGAATGATGATACAAATACAAGAAGGTCACAACAGACGGGGTCTCCTGGTATCCTGAACCTTATAGGAGAATCTGAGGTCATCCCAGGAAGCCTAAACAACATATATCACATCACGGGGGAAGCACATCATGAGAGAGATAAAGGGTTAGAGATACTTACCTGTAGGGTCTTCATATTATATCTTGGAGCTCTCGAACCTCTTGGAGAGGTACTTGATCATGTTTAATGCAAATTTTGAGTGCTTCTTATGAAAATCTTGTTTGTTATCATATGATATTTGTTCCTTAAATCCTTGTTTGAATGAGACTTTTTGGTGCTTATGAGGGGTAGAACCACTATTATTTCTGACTATTGATTGTTGTCTTGCTCTTTTTCAATTTTTAGCGAGTTTTCATTGTTGAATCTTTCTAGAATAGTAACAGAAATCATCCTGTACCATCTTACTCATCTGTATCAGTTGTTGTTCTTTCCTTTCAGATGAATTTTGATTATCTCCCAATCCATATAAGGATAATGGCTGAGAAACCTCAGCATAAATTCTATTTCTTCTAGGATGAGGTGGTTTATCCACTTCTTTCTTATCTACTTCAATCATTCTGATGCTATCATAGTCCAAGTAATCATCATCATCTACTTCCACTAAATCTTGTTCCACCATATTATTTTTGGTATGTTTAGGAAAAGGATTAGTGAAGATTTGTAAATTCTAATTCTGTAGAGCAATTGACTTATTTCCATTATCATTCACACCCGATACCTGGATGACATTTGAATCAATAAGGCCCTATATCTCATGTTTAAGATGCATACATCGTTTAGTGTCATCTCCTTGTGTTTGATGATAATGACAAAAGGCATTAGCATTGAAGTAAGGTCCTTGTTTACTAGGATCAACAAGCTTGATCGGAGGAAGCTTGAGAATGTTATTACTCATAGCTTGATTTATGATAGAATGATAGGATAAAGATATCAGAGTAAACTTTCTTGGTTGATATGATGCTTTCTTTGGATTATTTATTGCAGACACATTCGTATTAGATCCATTGATCTTGATGAAACTCCTATTATTGTTTCTCTTAAAATAGGTTTGTGATGATCCACCCATGGATTGACTAACTTGAGCCGATGAGTTTTGGTTTTCATACTAACTACATGAAAGTTGGTAATCGGGAAGATCGGTACATAAATGTTGAAAGGAGTTGTATTCAATTTAGAGGCAATGAGCAAAATCATTCTAAAGAAGTATCTTTGAGAGATCACGAGAAAAGTTTTGCTAACAAATCTTCTTCAAAATAAAAATCATTACACATAGCTGTGAATGCTACCACATGAATATTAGGATCACCTTTTCCACCATATTTTTCAAAGCGAGGAGTCTCAAACCTCTCAGGCATAAGAGTTATCAAGATTGTGTAGGATAACGGATTACAAACATGATATGTTTGTAGACTAGGTTGCGAATAATTTGTCAAATTTGTTACCTTTTATTGCAAAGTAGTCATGCCATGTAAACGTTGGTTTAGGATGGCATCATTGGGAGATGCAGTTTGTTGTGAGGAATTAGAACCAAGGTGAGGAGGTGATTGAGCTTGAGATACAATAGGCAGAGGTTGAGAATAAGTTAACAATAGTTGTCCATAATGATGGGTGGAAGATGGTTGCGAGTATGTAATAAGTGGCTGGAAATGAGTGGAATAGATAGGAGGTTGAGAATAATTATGCATAGAGGAGGTCCCTTTGGGAACCAAATTCTAATAATTAAATCCCATAGTTTTGTAATTAGTGCCATTAGATACTCCAATATCAGTGGTAGCATTACTACAAGTTTTCACATTAGTTGTTAAGATCGTTGACATAAAAGTGGATATTCCCTTAGTCGGTATAACTGCCAAAACTTGAGTATGAGATGGCAATAGTGTGTTATTTATTGTTTGTGCATATTTGGTCATGGGCATGATATTGGTTTGTACAATATGTGTTAGATCATGAATTGCATTAAAACCATCTTGTCCTTCTTTTATCAATTCTCTTATGTTATGAATTGTAGGGACAACGTCCTCAGCTATTCTCTCATTTTCCATGAATGATTGAAATTCAACTAGCTTTTTATCCAATTTTTCTATTTGCTCATCATATGCATATCCTTTTGCCTCAATAGTATTTCAACATCATGAGAAGTTTGTTCTTCCATTGAGGTTGGAGGATGCATAATATCTTGTATAATTTGAGTTTCTCCCTTTGTAAAGAAAGTGTCTAAAGTACCAACTTCCTCAAGATTACTTGATCCCATTAACCTTTTACTTCTTCTCAAAGGGATATTGCTTTTAGGACAGCATGTCATAAATATTATACAAAAGAATACAATGCACAAACTAAGAGAACAAATCTTAGGAGAAGGATATGATTGACGACCAAAATGCTTTGTTTTTTGTACACTTTTTAATGCCAATGAATGAAACAAAGGATGTTGTAAGGATTTTTGATCAAGGGTATAAATTTCTATGTCTGATATCAGTCCAAAATAGTGATATAATCACTCTCAAAAAACTCTTGATGCAAATCCAATATAATGCCAAGTCAAAGTATAGTGAAAATATGTCAAAATAGGCACTTTTTTCACCAAAATTCAATGCAAAAGAGCATAACAAAGAATGTTGTGAGGAAAATGATGATGTAAAGAAACTAATATCAGTAATTACAGCCACTTGATACAAAAATACCCAACATAACATGCTTTTAGCGCTACTTAAGGCAAAACCCTAGTGAAAATATAACAAAAATAGGCTATTTTTCACATGTTTTCAACTCCAAGACCTAGAAAAAGGGGTGTTGTAATGAATTTCAGGAAGTATAGAAAATAATATTAATAATATCAGTCACCTCAATCCATAAAATTGATTAGAACATGCTTGGAGTGCAAACTAGGTCAAACCCTAGGGAAAAAATAGCTAAAATATGTAGTTTTTCACCGAATTTTCACTACAAAAGCCCATTAAAAGGGTATTGTGAAGATTTTTATGAGGGGTAGAAAATGATAACCTAATAGAAGAAAATTAATTCAAAAATACCTTTCACAACACAACTATGGTGCAAGTTTACAAAGTCGATAAGGCCAATTTTAGTGAAAATTGTTGTTTTTGAAGCCCTAGGTTTGAGATCTTGGGACAAAATTCTAGGTGAATGATTTGAAGTCTGATTTATGATGAAATTTAATTACTCTTAGATCTGAAAATTATTTTCAAGCCTTTAGATGCAAAATGCCCATGCAAATTTAATGAAAATGCATCAAAATTGCTAGTTTTTGTTAAAATTTTCTATGCAAAAATGCAAATATTTTAAATCTAAATGAAAATTCACACTAAAATGAAAGACTATAGCCAAATGCAAATTTGAATGAGCCTATAAAATTAGTATAAAAATCTAATAAAAGATTTTTCCTACTAACCCTAGATTTTGGAATTACTAGGTTATATAAAATTATCAAAATTTCCACAAAACCCTAGCAATTAAATGATAAAAATGCAATGCAAATTTCTAAATTTTTGGATTTTTCTATAGTTTATGTCTGATCTGATGAAAAAATCATGAATTAGGAAAATTTAGGAAGAATGGATGCAATTTAGTAAGCCAAACAATGCAATTTTTTTGTATTTTTCAAAATTTTCAATTTTTTTTTGAATTTTTCTCAATGCAATGAAATAAATGAGTGAAATCAATCCAAATCTGAAGACAAACACTCATCAAGTTCCAATTTAAGTTTAAAAATAGGGGTTCACCAAAATGTTTAGGGGAAAATTTGATATGTTAATATTCTAATGTTTAGATGTTTAAATCTGCCTCTCCACTATACATTCAAGGATCTAGGGTCGAGTGACATGCACTATCATACCCTAGGTCACTTACAGATGTAGGGAAACTTGGATTAGAGAATTTAATTATTAATTTTCTTTCTCTTATGTCCAATTAACCATTAAAACCCTAATTATGCAAATACGACAACAAATTGACGAAAGAGCTCTATCAGACAGGAATAAAATACCAAATCATAAAATACCTATTTTCAGGATTATGAAGTAGAACAGTTGGGGACACTGGAGTGGGTGCCCAAGTCCAAGGTACCTACTTTTTTGTGGCATTTGGACCTCCTTCTGACACTCATCAGCCCTGTAACTTCTATTTTTGGAGATTTGTCTACGGAGGATACTGGAACGAGCGCCTAAATCCTAGGATTGCTCCTTTGTCTAACTTTTCTTTGGATCCTGAATCCCTGATGCCTGCTAATCCTTCCTACAACTCCACTCTTCCCAAATGTGACACCTGTAACCTGCAATCACAAAACTTGGTTTGGGGGTTGTGGTGTTTAGAGGCTTGCCTCAGTCAAGCCCCAGAGGACACTTAAGTCTCTGAACATCGTTGTTAGATAAAAGAGTGTGTTCCCTTGTGAGGGAAAGGCAAAAACCAAAGGAATCAATGATGAAAACACAATATTATGTCATCTTGTAGTGAAGCTCTCATGGAGGAAGAGGCTCTTCATGCCATGAAGAAATTGATGCTCAAATCTGCAAATATCAACACACAAAACACACAAATCTACTCTTGCAACACAATAGAAGCCTTGAATCACCTTCAGAATGCCTAAAGTTCACAATCATCATCTAATTGAAATCTAGTTTACAAATGAATGCCTAAGCATGATTATATATGCAACTATAAGTACTCCCACTAAGATTTTAAAAATCAAAACTTACCGTCTCGGCAAAAGGATCTAATAACGTTCATAAATCGACACTTGGAAATTAGGGCTGCCCCAAAATAGGGTAGTACTAGGGTGCGGGTGCCCAAGTCCTCCCCCCTATTTTGGGTAGGGTACAGCTCAAGGGGTCCACCTAGGTCCAACTTGCCATGGAGGCTTCATTCCATTGGGATACTAAAATATGAACTAAAAGGTCTTAAACGCATACTAAAGACCTGAGAGCTAAACCTTATGATGGAAAAGCCCCCAAGGGGACATTTTTTGATGTTACATCTATGTTAGATATTTTGACTCTATTGCCTAATATTTAAGGCTCTAGTCTGTGAAGCCAGAGATTCTAGAGTTCTCAGTGAGCAGGTTCACTTTCCCAGCCAGTCGCCAAGAATGTTGACAAATTTTCAACATTGAATGCTTTGCATTATATTCCTAGTTTCAGTAAAGGTTCAATAAAGATAAAGGTTTCTTGCGAGTGAATGGAGGCAGTCCATCTGAGCGTAACCATTCAAAGTATAGTCCCTTAATTTCAAGACTCTTGTGTTCTTAGTAGATAATAAAGTATTCTCAGTTCTCAGCTATAGAAGTTTGAGGCCATAGTCAATCGCACTACATAAAATCTAAGCATATAGCCATTGTGTCATGGGCTCTCAATGGCACATAGGCTATCAAAGATCAATGGCATAGCTTATAATGATTGAGTCTCTTATGATCAAGACTCTCAAATACAAAGACTCACTACAAATTCAATACAAAAAAGCATTCTACCTTCAAAGGTGTAGGCTTCATAGACAATGATGGTGTGGGTATCCATTAAAGCATGATACGACTATAAGACACAATCGTGGCCATATTGGTGATTAGCTAATAGTAAATCCTCCACAATCAATTACACTCCTCTTCTAAGGCTCATAGCCATGTTAATAAGATACACATCCTCCAAATGATGATGCTTAGATTAACAATGGACTTTAAGGCGCCAATTCTTAAAATCAAGATTTAGTCATTTCTAAGGAATGAAGCCTAGCCATTAAAGGATACATAGCGATGAAATGGTGTTGTTTTGTTTGAAATGTAGCACAATTATAATGTGGCTCTATCAAGGCAAAATTATAGCATAGCTAATAAAATGTAAGTTTGAGCTTTTCTTTGTGGACTGCCACACATATTAAAATTCATAGTCAAGGAAGGCATCATTTAGCCTTCATGGTGGAGTTTTCAGTGAGAAACACATATCTAGAGTGGCATGCCAGTCCAATGATGGTGACCATTAAAGGGATGCATGGTTATATTTAGAGTAAGGCACTTCCCAACTAAATATGGCACAACCAATCAAGAAGGTGTTTCTAGTGCAGAGGCATCAAACATGAAGTAGAATCTTGGCCAGAATTAAACATTCAACTCCATAAACATCACTCAAAGCTCAAGCCATAGTTTTAAGTTCCCAGTCATCGAAGGCACTTGGCTCCAAATAAATAGGCACGATATGATAAAGGGATCAACCATTAATGATGGCATTGCAAATTTTTAATGCAGCTAGTGTCTGATCTAGGAAGCCATTCAGAATGACGCTTAGCTTGAAAAGGATATGGCATGAACCATGATGATACCATGGACTCAACCATCCAAATGAACAACTAAGATGAGCATATGATAATTCTGTAGCAACAAATGCCTTGATTATGAGTAGTTCCACCACTGCTGAGTATCTCTTGGCCATTGATGAAGAATGATTTATGAAAGGCATGATCATTTAAATGGAGGAGTCCAATGCAAAGCAAGCCTTTTCATAAATCTTTTCATGCCTCTACAATGAAGATATTGCCTTTGAATAAAAGGAAACAAGCATAGGATGTGTAGGAATTACAAGCAAGAATAATGGTGGCTACTTCACAGAGATTCTGCAAGAGAGACTCAGGAATAGGTTTTATATATGTAGCAAATTTGTAACGATCAGATACAATGGGATCTAATAGTTTAGATAGTAGTAGCTAATGGAGGCTTCGAGAGGCAACCACATGTCAAAGAGGTAGAAATAAGAGAGCAGCTCAAAAAGGCACCAGAGTGATCTATTAGGACAGTAAAAATTTTAAAATTTTACTGTTTTCTCACTCAATCATGTTTGAACACAATCCTTAAAAATATCCCAAAAATCATAATAAAAATTTGTATTCATCTCACAAGGTGTCTATAGATGAGCAGTGTTAAATTTCTTCAAGGCCAATCTGTCGGCAAGATGTTGTGTTGTTTACACCGATACATAAGGAATCATTTGAAAATAACCATCAGCATGAGAATAGAGATCGGAAAGAGATTTATAGAAGTCACCGATGGAATAAGTGATAACGATGAATTTACATCGGCAAGAAAAGCGAGTGGTCATACCGATCGGTATGATAGACAACTATCAGATGACCTTTTAAAAGTTGCCCCGACGGTATATATCATACTGATAAAGTATTTCGGAAAGAGTCTCACCGAACATCCTGCGGAGGTAATGAAGCAGACGACCATTGGCAAGAAGTAAACTATCAGGATAAGATACAAGGAAGTTTCTGATACTAAATGTCTTGGCGATAAGAGAGCTTTCGGCAAGACTCACAGTGATACTATTATCTGTCGGGATGACTCAACATATCGGAACAAGGGAATTAGGTCTCGCCGATTCACAAGTCACAGCAATCAAAAGGTATCGGTGATACTTTGACATCTCTGCCCGATAAAGAATATGAAAGAACCATCAGTGAGATGATTCAGAACGGGTTATCTTTTGAAAGCTATCCCGATAGTATGTTTCACTCTGATGGGTATGCTCTATCGGCAAGACATTAAAATAGTCATTCCGATCCAAAGTAATATGACTATCGGTGGGACAACAAGAGTCGGGGAAACATAATTATGTTATCCCGATAGTATTAATCATCCCGATAAACAAATCATATCAGTAAGACTCATTACATCAGAGTGAAATCTAAATCATATGGCGATGAAGGAAGTCATGCTGATGGTCGCACCCACTTGAAGATATGACATTTCATAGCGTCAGGAATACAAATAAGGGGTCACGCCGATTGATTGTTCATGCCATAAAAACATTAAGGTCACCCAGACATTTCAAAATTCACGCCGATAAGAGGAGCTATGGCGATGTGACATTTCACAGCGATGAACATTGAATTGATCAAATGATTAAATACAAATGGCTACGAAATTTCTATGATCATTATAGTTGCAAAAAACCATCCGAGAAGAGAATACAGAAGAGCTCTTAAGGTGAAAGTAGAGGATTCCAATTCCAGCCACCAAACAACAGGTACATATACACAAACCACTGTATAGCCTGTATTTAAATTCTCTGCCAAAGTTTTAAAATGGAAACTCCGGGGAAGGGAAAAGGCAGAAAGTTACAAGGGGAAACCAGTAAACCCAAGAAACAAAAAACTAAACAAACACCTGAGGAGAAAGTAAAAGAGAGAAAATTGAACCAGGACCTAATTGATCAATTACCTGGGTCAACTCCTAAGGCTAGAAGGTCTGCCCAACTCAGGGCAGAAGTGGAGAAATTAGAAGATAAACACAAACACCTGGGAGATATCTGGACCCCAATTCGGGGATATGAACTTTTCAGATTCCACTACAATAGAAGGTTTAGGAATGCTCCTGTGTCAAACCCATGGCACATGAATTTAGGAAAACTGGTTGTACCCAATGTATTCTTGAATGTGGAGCTCCTTCAATTACTTGCCAGACATTATAATTCAAACCTGAGAGCCATCTGCAACCCACAGAGAGAACCAATTGTGCATTTGTCAAAAAATGCTATTTGTGAGGTGTTTGATTTAGATGATTTATGCACTGTCCCTATCATTTATGAAGATCTGGATAAGGAGTATTGGAGAATGGACACAACTTACAATGGATGGAGGTTGCCCATTCATAGGCCCAGGATTGAAGGAGAAGTGATGCCCTTAACTGAAAATGATGGCCCTCCCTTTCATGTAGCAATATTTGAACCATATATACAATATACCCATTACTCTGTAGGCCAAATCCTGGGTTCAGAGGTCCCTGAGTTCATGACTATTCCTCTGATGGTCATAGCCTCTGACATTAAGTGTCATAATGAAAGGCAATTTGATTATGCTTCCTATATTGCTAATAGAATAGACTCTGGTCTATCTGCAATAAAAATAGTGCTCTAGCATGCTCTTTTGAGCATTACTCAATGCTTATGCACATGGTGTTATATTATGGCCAGGAGGTAGGGTTATGGCCAACTGAGTTTCAAGTTATTGCTGCAGATAAGAAAGGGGAAAAGATACTTGTACAACTGTGGACCAGAATTTGGGAAAGTAGATATGCCCATTCCAGCTATGCTCAATTTGAAGAGCATTGTGTAAAAGTACTGTATAGGTATTTTAATCACCCCTGTGAATATTCAATTTCAACTGAAATAAAAAGATTCCTCAGACCAAAAGATTATGGTGGCCCAACTACTGTCACTCATAATTGGGGAGACTAGTATTGCTTTGAGGATGCTACTATGATCAGAGTTTATGGTTTTGAAGATGCTCCATTCATATTGCCCAAGACTGTCCCTGACAGGCTTGCATATCTAGAGATAATCAGGCAAATGCATTGTTCAAATGTGATGCATTTGAGTTCACATGACAAACAATCGTTTATGCCGAGCACCTTATGTTTTGGAGATTTTACTGTAGTTTCAAAAGAAGGTTACAATCTCATTATGGATAAATTGATGCATTATAACATGATGACTGCTGAGATAAGAAAAGGATTTGACCCTGAAGGCTTTATTGATTCTGCAAGAAGAAAACAGAATCTCAGTGGATACATGCACATACATTATCCACATGATGATGTCATTAGAAATTTGGAAGAAGCAGAAGTCGAATTGGTGGTAGAAAAATATAAAAGAGATCTAGATGAAAAGAAAAAGTAGTTAGCAGAAATTGAGGTTGTATCCTCTGAAGATGAAGAACTAACAGGGCAAGAACAGCCACCTGATAAAAAGGTAGAGATGTCCAAGAGGAAAATGCAACAATATCAGCCTCCTGTTGCACTACATGATGAGGAGGGGTCTGCTGATGAGGATCCATGCCAAACAGCCTATGATTCTTTCATTTCAGATGATAAGTTTATTCAATCAAAGGAATTTAAATCATTTTTGTATAAATACAAAGGGAAAGAAATCAGAGAGACAGTAGATGATGTTTCTGCTGATAATGAAAAACAACTATTAGACATGCTGAAGGAAACAGTAGATAAAGAAATGCAAGACATGACACCTAGCAAGGGTAGACAGTTGCTTAAAGATGCAGGGGTCATGATTTTTCCTGGTCTGGATTTAAATTCTGCTTTGGTTTTTGATAGTTTTCTAAATAACACAGATGATAAGTATAAACTTACTCCAGAAGGAGTTAATGAAGTATATATGGGAACAAGGTATAATAATGATGAAAATTCCTTGATGATATGGGCGTTATACCCTCCCCATAAGAAGACGGCCATCATAGATACTGAAAAGACTTTTGGCCACGTTATGACTTTGAAAGCAGGGGAAACTGACCCTATAATTACAGCTGACATTGGTATCAATGTTGCCAAATTGAATAAAGCACAAGCTCAAATGTTGATCAAAGAAAGGGATGCATACAAATTGAATTGTGAAAGACTGACAAAAGAAAATGATTACTTAAAGGATGCTGTTAAGAGTACTTTTGGCCAGTCCACAAAAAGAATAACTCAAGGTGAGAGCTCACAGGGCATTCAAGTGTTATCCCCTGATCAGGCAACCCAAATTCAGATGGATGCATTTGTTACAATACTGCAGAGCAGGTATGCAAACATGGTGCGATGGTTAAACCAGTTTTTGGATAACTTCTCAGAGAATCATAAAGCAGTTCAAGAACATGAAATACTTGAAAAGAGAATACGAGAAAAATTGACTGAGATACAAAATAGGAGTACTGTTGATAGTACAGATATCTCTGATGCAAAAGCATTTCTCAAACAGCATCAAAATTACTATGACAAACTTAAAGCTGATGCTAAGGAAGGAAATGATGCCTCAAATGCAGGAGTGCCCAGGATATTTAAAGACAATGGAGAGGTGAAGAGCAAGGAAGAATGGATCATGGATTGTCAAAGTATATTACACAAAGCCACAGGAGCTCTGAAAGACAAAGCCTCTGCGTCTAAAGAAGTTTGCAAACAATTGGAGAGCATGATTACACTTGACATAATTACCAGAAGTGATGTTCGCCTTACTGATTCTCATCGTGAGCAGGATTACTTGGATTACTTGGCAAAAGTCTACTTGTGGCTAAATAGAGCCTAATCATAATTATGTTATAATTATTAATGTTTGTTAAAGTTCCCAAAAGACTTATTGAAGAGTTATGACTCTTCATAGAAATATCTATATAAGTCCAAACAATCGATGCTAAGAGATCATCAGCAGTAGAATATATTTAGATATATCATATATACAATGTTTCAAAATGACTATATTGCATATTTTATTTGAAGAAGAAGTTTGAAGTTCTCTGATTCAGTGGTTCTGCTTTGGTATCAGTTGTTTGTTAAGATTATTTAGTTGTGTGGCTGTCTCCATTTCTGCATTTCCTTGATATTCAGATTGAACATATCAAGTATAAATTTGATCTGTCAATACACATTTGTTGTATCTGTGTGATTAAATAGGTTGGTATCCATTTGAGGAATTAAACCCTTCTGATTTAATTACAGTAGCCTGGAAGTATTAAGCTTGGATTACTAAGTAGGGCCATACAATTAGATTGCCATACTGTCTCCAGTAAATATTATCTGTTAATCTTGTCTATTCATTTCATTTGGTTCCTTCAAGTAAGGATTAAAGTACCTTCTGGTGAATTATAAGATATCTAATTTTATTTGGTTGGATTATCAAGAAGAGTCTGTCAGTCATTTACTTGCATGTTTATACAAGCTATAAACTAAAACTGTGCCAAACAACTAGAATTATTACCATTAGGAAACCATTAGTCCTGGTCCTTCAAACTGACTCTGTTACCCAACAAGGCACTAGTCTTATTTTACTTAAAACCTTTTTACCTTGATATTGCTTATACAATTCTTACCAATCACTCATTAGACATTAAACCTAAAATCAGTCAGCAAGCACTTCATCTATCCTACATCTTGTGCCATTGTAGATAGATTTAGTTAGTCCAAGCATTCACATTCAATCTACTTTAATTTTCCAAGGTTTACCCACCTAGGTGTAGCAGGACCTAAAGTGAAGGAAATCATCTAACCTTAAAGTTTGATTTCATCAAGTTAGTTCAGAAACGTTGCCAATCTAAACATAGAGCTTGGCATCCCCTTAGGATTGGCAACCTGCATTTCTGAGACCTAACAAATTGGTAACTCTACTGGGGACTTAGTAAAAGACCTTAGAAATTAATCCTTTTTTTTTTTTTTTTTAGAGTCATTTCAGAAAATTTAAGTTGGTAACTCTGCTGGTGACAAGAACCCTATAGATAAAACATAAATTTTTCCTATTTAATAGGTGGCGACTCTAGTTACAATTATAAAGAATTCAAATGGATGGTAGGAGATCCAAGATGGAAGGTAGAAATTTGCAGTCATCTCCACCACTTAGAAACATTTCCAAAAGAAATGTGAATCCAAAGCATTCCCACCAAGATAATAATCTGGACATCCAAGAGAATGATTCAGAACAAAATATTTCAATTCACAACAAATTCACACCTCTACATGATTCAAATGAGAACCTCAGTGGAGCAACTGATGATATTTTGGCAAGGAACAGACCCACTCCTCAAGAACAGCGAGATCATGATGCAAAGGTCATGAGGGATATTGATAGGAACCAAGCTGAACATGATTTCAAGATATCATTTGATCAGGGAGAAGAGATAGGGTATGGATTTTCAAATCAAGGAATGAATGATAATTCAGAACATCAGGAGATAAATAATCAGGACATGAGTGAAGAACAACAGGAAATACTCATGCTCTGAAAGGAACTTGAGAGGTACAAGATACAGGAAGAGAGGGAGTTTTTGTAGCAAGAAATTCAACAGAGAAAAAATAAAGCCAAAATAGCTCCCCCAAAATATGTACCCCCACATAGAGGGAATATTTCAAGAAATACACAGCTAAATACAAGTGGTGCTCAAAACTCACATGCTTCCGGAAGTCATCAGAACACTATTCCCCAAAACCCTAGACCACCTCCCATACGTAATGTATCTCAACACATAGTAAATACTTACCCACCCCCTGGTCAACAATACTATAGACCACAAAATCATCACACAAACCCCCACATGAACCAACATCAACAATATGCATATCATCAGCCACCAGGTGGATACAATTATTATCCCAATCCACCACCTTTGAATTTCCCACCCCAAAACCTTGCAAATATATGCAGTCAATTTGATTTAACTGGATATCAGTTATATCCATATCCTATGGATAGTACTTGGAGAAATATGGTTCCCAAGTTTGCTGGAAATAATGCAATATCTGCGGAAGATCATATCAGAAGCTTTAATGCTTTTGTACAGGATATTGGTATGGATTGGGAAGACATTAGAATGAGGTTATTTATGATGTCCCTCACTGAAGATGCCAGAGATTGGTTTAACAGCCTACCTGATGCATCAATCAATTCAATAACTGATTTCCATAACCAGTTCAAGGATCAGTATGGTAACCAATATGCTCCTGAGTTTGCACTACATGAATTAATAAGTATACAGAAGTATCAAAATGAGTTAGTATTTGATTTCAACTTGAAGTTTTCCAAGCTACATAATAAGGTACCACATGGGGCTAAGTTATCTGACCAGGCAGCACTAAGTATCTATATGAAAGCATTTGACCCTAAAACAGGGTATGAACTTAGAAACAGGTGTCCTGCAACCTTGGCCGAAGTACAGAAAGTGGCCATAACTATTGAAAATAATAGGAAGGCTGCAGGAATGGTCAGTAAGAGGGATAATCATAGAAATCCTCAGAATCCAAATGTTTAACAAACTAAACTAGAGGGTCAGCATAGACATGATAGACCTAGGTTACATGATATGCCCTACAATACAAACTGGAAGGATGGAAGGCCTATCGATAACAACAGAAAGCAACCATATGGAAAAGATACTCCTGATCCTTTGAAAAGAAACATGGCACACATGGCAGAAAATAAGCCTTGGTGTTTTGTATGTAATTTACCGCATTTACCTGAATACTGTGAGGTAGCTAAATCCATACAGCAAGAGGAAATGCTATGCAACTATAATAGGGATAATCATACCATCAATATGATGCAGGATACACCATGTGTGGTGATAGAAGATTATTCTTCTTCAGAAGAAGAAGGATATGAGTATGATGTAGGGAACCAGAAGTATCATATCAACATGGGAGAACAAGAGGTATTCTCAAACCAAGAAGATAGTTATAACAATAAGTCATATGGTCAATGGAGAAAACCTACTGAGGATGAAAGAGAAGCTCTCACAGTGGCTGCAGTGCTCAAGCTCAAAACACTTATAACTCAAGGAATAGAACAACAAATGTTGGGCAAGGAACTCCTAGAAGTGTATTTATAAAAGACCAGAATAACAAAGGAAATAACACTAAATCATCATCTAAAGAACTAGAAAAGGGGGATAAAAGTAAAATAAAAGAAAATCAAGAAAAAGAGAACACAAAAATAGAAAAGAATGACCAGATCATAGCCCATTCTTTTGATATTGCACATGCAGTGTCTCAGGTGAAGATATCAGTCCCACTTCTAGAGATGATGAAAATAGATAAATATAGGAGTACAGTTGTCAAGATGATTTCTGATACACCAAATCCAAAACATAAAGGGTTTGAAAAAACAACAAATAATGTGCATCAGGAAAATTTCAAGATGCCTGAGGTATACCTTGGTGACACACTTACAAAAAATCCCTCGCAGGTAGACCCATTCTATACCACATTAGTAATCAAGAACAGGATAGTCAGAAATTGCATGATCGATTCAGGTGCTGCTATGAATATCATGCCTATAGCAGTTATGAAAGAATTGGGAATGTGGGTTGATACTACGTATGGCCAGTGTTATGCAATGGATAACAGATCTATTCCAGTAGTTGGTATCATGAAGGATGTAGAGATAAAACTTGCCTCACATCCTGAAGCCACTTATAACATTGACATTACTGTGGTTGACATCCCACCGTATTATGGGATGCTTTTATCAAGGCAATGGGCTACCATGGCAGGAGGCAACGTTCAGTTAGATTTATCATATGCCACCATACCAGTGGGTGACAAGGAAATCAAATTGTGCAGAGAGCCAAGGTATGACAATATCATAGAAAGAATGGACCGGCATCAGGTGAATTTCTTTTGTAACACAGATTTGGGAGTTTTCAAAGTTGGAGAAACTACACCAGAGTTGCATAACACTGACCCAATACACACTGAATCTATGAAAGAAGAAAATGAGTTGTGGAAAATGTATTTTGATGGTGCATGCAGCAAAATAGGAAATGGGGCTGGAGTAATTTTCATTTCGCCAGGAGGTAAAACTTTTAAATACTCTTTCCTATTGACATTTGAATGTACAAATAATGTAGCTGAGTATGAAGCCCTGCTCATTGGCCTAAACATAGCCACCAAACACAAAATAAAAAAGTTGGCTGTCTATGGTGATTCTGAATTGGTCATCTCCCAAATAAGAGAAAAATACTTATCTAAAAATAAAAGATTAAGACAGTACAGAAATGCAGTTTGGGATAGTGTTGAATTATTTGATGCCTTTTCAATCAGCTGGGTTGATAGGTCTAAAAACATTATGGCAGACTTTTTAGCAAACATTGCATTAAAGAGAGATGATGTCACATTGGGAGGAATCACAGAAGTTGAATTTAAAACTAGACCTACCATCCCTGATAATATACAGAACTGGCAAGTATTTGATAGTGATGCTGATATAATCAATTTCTTGCATTGTGCTGATTATTATGAAAATCAAGAAATTGATTTCAGTTCATTTGTGGAGGAACATGATGGGAAGGAAACCCTTTTTGGCCAAGAAGTGGTCCAGTTGAAAACGAATAAGATACCCAAAGGACTTATTGCATTAGAAAAGACATTTGATGGCCATGACAGGTATAAAAAGAAAGACACACCAGTGGTACCTAGTAACCTTGAAGAAATCAATTTGGGGACACAAACAACTCCAAAAAATGTGTATATTGGAAGAAGTCTTGACCCAAAAATCAGAAGCAGACTTATCAACCTGCTCAGGAAGTACAGGCATGTGTTTGCTTGGTCATATGATGACTTAAAAGCATATAGAGAGGATCTATTTCAACATGAGATACCACTGAAGCAAGATGCTAAACCATTCAAACAGAAGCAGAGACTGATTAATCCTACACTAGCCCCTAAAATGTTAGAAGAACTTACAAAGTTAAGGGATGGAGCTATAATCAAACCTATTAGAAACTCTTCCTAGGTTTCAAACTTAGTTCCTGTCAGGAAAAAGAATGGTGACATTAGACTGTGTGTGGATTTCAGAAACTTGAATAAATCTTCCCTCAAAGATAATTATCCTCTTCCCAATATGGAGGCAATATTGCAGAAAGTCACTGGATGCGAATTATTGTCAATGATGGATGGTTTCTTCGGTTACAATCAAGTAAAGGTTAAGGAGTCTGAACAATTTAAGACTGCATTCACCACTCCGTGGGGAACATATGTGTATTTGAGAATGCCATTCGGATTAACTAATACTGGAGCAACATTCCAGAGAGCGATGGATGTAGCTTTTGCTGAATTGATCAATAAGATTATGATAGTATATCAAGACGACTTGACAGCATATTCTAAAAGGGCCGAAGATCATTGCACACATTTAGAACAAGTATTTATCAAAGCCCTAGAATATGGGATATCACTGAACCCTAAGAAATGCCATTTTGCAGTGACAGAAGGAAAATTGCTTGGCCATATAGTCTCAAAGGAAGGAGTTAAAAGAGATCCTGAAAGGGTAAAAGCAATTGATCAGATCCCTATTCCAAAGAATGTAAAAGCCATACAATCATTTTTTGGCCAGATAAATTTTGTCAGAAGATTTATACCAAATTTTGTAGAAATTGTTTGTCCTATATCAAGAATGCTGAAAAAGAACTCATAAATAAAATGGACAACAGAAACACTAGAAGCATTTGGTAATATTAAGGAGGCAATCAAGCAAGCTCCAGTCTTAGTGTCCCCTGACTTCAGTAAACCTTTCCAACTTCTCTCATTTGCTTCCTATCATACAGTAGCAGCAGTGTTATTACAGAAAAATAATGATGGATAGGAACAGCCTATCTCATTCTTCAGCAAGTCCCTTCAGAATGTAGAGTTGAAGTATGACATTATTGAAAAACAAGCATATGCATTGGTAAAAGCAGTTAAAAATTTTAGACCATATTTGGTGGGAGCTAAAATCACAGCATATGTTCCTAATGCTGCAGTGAAGGATGTATTGGTCCAAACTGAAGTCACTGGCAGGAGATGTAGGTGGATCAATAGGATTCAGGAATTCAACATTGAAATCCAAATCACTAATTTGGTAAGGGGACAGGGTCTTGCCAAATTGATGACTGAAAGTAACCTAGAAGCCTCTCAGATATGTAATGTTGATGCAAGTACTAGTATTGAACACACTCCATGGTATACTGATATAATATATTATCTAAATCATATGAAATGTCCTGAAGGATATGATGATAACAAAAGGAGGACACTCAAACTACAAGCTTCAAAATATGTACTCATCAGTGGGGATCTTTATTGGAAAAATAGAGATGGGATTCTACTATTATGCTTGGATGAATATCAGTCAAAACGTATTATGAAAGAGCTGTATGAAGGCATGTGTGGAGGTCATTTCTCAGCGAAAACTACAGCCCACAAAATCCTGAGGGCAGGATATTATTGGCCTAAAGTTTTTAATGATTCATACCAGTACACTAGAAAGTGTGAAGCATGCCAGAAGTTCTCAGGGAAGTTAAAATATCAAGGAGCACTACCCTTAAAACCTATGCAGGTTGAGGCTCCATTTTATCAATGGGGTATTGATTTTATAGGTGAAATCTCAGAAAAATCAAGTGGAGGGCACAAATGGATTTTAGTGGCTACTGATTACTTTACAAAATGGGTGGAAGCAATCCCTACCAAACAGGCTATAAGTAAAGTTGTGATCAATTTTCTAATAGATAATATTATATGCAGATTTGGTACTCCAGTATGATTGATTACAGATAATGGGATGTGTTTTAGATCTAATGAATTCAAAGATTTTTGCAGTACACATGGTATCACTGTTTCTTATGCTGCTCCCTACCATCCACAAGCCAATGGACAAGCTAAATCAAGTAATAAGAGCCTCTTGAAAATCATAAAAAGAATGCTGGATAGAAATAAGAAAGCTTGGGATTCAAAATTGAGAATGGCAGTATGGGCTGATAGAATTACTATAAAAAGGGCAATTAGGAGATCTCCTTATGAGTTGGTATATGGAACACAAGCAAGATTACCATTGGACAATCTTATACCAGTGTATAAATTCATTCTCCAGGAAGACTTGAATATTCTTGAACCAATGGAGGAAAGGTTAGAACAATTGGCAGAGCTTGATGAAACAAGAAGAATAGCTTAGAGGCAGAATGTTAAACTACAATCATAGGTAAAATATCTCTTTGACAAGAAGGCCAAAGACAGGAAGTTTGAAATAAATGATATGGTACTGATGTGGAATGCAAGATGTCAGGACAAAGGAAAACATGGAAAATTTGAAGCCCTGTGGTTGGGTCCTTTCGTTATCACTGGCAAGGGAGGTGATGATTCTTACTATGTACAGAATATGTCAGGAGAGGAGCAAGAATTGCCTGTACATGGGCAATATTTGAAGCAGTTCTTTTCATAAACATGTACAAAGAGAATTGAGCATTGCCAGTGCATGGACAACCCTCAAATAATTCTCAAGATATTTTATTCCATGCACAGTAGTCTAGGAATCATTCCCGATCCCCATCATTTGTTACTTTCCTTTTCCCATTTTCATAAAAACATCACCCCCAAATAAATAAAACATGTGGTCTACTTCCCCAGGAGATCTGGATCCTTGTCATACTCACAGGGAGTATACATCCCAGACAGAGCCACTGTTAGGACAGTAAAAATTTTAAAATTTTACTATTTTCTCACTCAATCATGTTTGAACACAATCCTAAAAAATATCCCAAAAATCATAATAAAATTTTTTATTCATCTCACAAGGTGTCTATAGATGAGCAGTGTTAAATTTCTTCAAGGCCAATCTATCGGCAAGATGTTGTGTTGTTTACACCGATACATAAGGAATCATTTGAAAATAACCATCGGCATGAGAATAGAGATCGGAAAGAGATTTATAGAAGTCACCGATGGAATAATTGATACCGATGACTTTACATCGGCAAGAAAAGTGAGTGGTCATACCAATCGGTATGACAGACAACTATCAGATGACCTTTTAAAAGTTGCCCCGATGGTATATATCATACTGATAAAGTATTTCAGCAAGAGTCTCACCAAACATCCTGCGGAGGTAATGAAGTAGACGACCATCGGCAAGAAGTAAACTATCGGGATAAGATACAAGGAAGTTTTCGATACTAAATGTCTTGGTGATAAGAGAGCTTTTGGCAAGACTCACAGCGATACTATTATCTGTCGGGATGACTCAACATATCGGAACAAGGGAATTAGGTCTCGCCAATTCACAAGTCACAGCGATCAAAAGGTATCGGTGATACTTTGACATACTCTGCCCGATAAAGAATATGAAAGAACCATCGGTGAGATTATTCGGATCAGGTTATCTTTTGAAAGCTATCCCGATAGTATGTTTCACTCCGATGGGTATGCTCTATCGGCAAGACATTAAAATAGTCATTCCGATCCAAAGTAATATGACTATCGGTGGGACAACAAGAGTCAGGGAAACATAATCATGTTATCCCGATAGTATTAATCATCCCGATAAACAAATCATATCGGTAAGACTCATTACATCGGAGTGAAATCTAAATCATATGGCGATGAAGGAAGTCATGCCGATGGTCGCACCCACTTGAAGATATGACATTTCATAGCGTCGGGAATACAAATAAGGGGTCACGCCAATTGATTGTTCGCGCCATAAAAACATTAAGGTCGCCTAGACATTTCAAAATTCACGCCGATAAGAGGAGTTATGGCGATGTGACATTTCACAGCGATGAACATTGAATTGATCAGATGATTAAATACAAACAGCTACGAAATTTCTATGATCATTATAGTTGCAAAAAACCGTCCGAGAAGAGAATACAGAAGAGCTCTTAAGGCGAAAGCAGAGGATTCCAATTCCAGCCACCAAATGACAAGTACATATACACAAACCACTGTATAGCCTATATTTAAATTCTCTGCCAAAGTTTTAAAATGGAAACTCCGGGGAAGGGAAAAGGTAGAAAGTTACAAGGGGAAACCAGTAAACCCAAGAAACAAAAAATTGAACAAACCCCTGAGGAGAAAGTAAAAGAGATAAAACTGAACCAGGACCTAATTGATCAATTGCCTAGGTCAACTCCTAAGGCCAGAAGGTCTGCCCAACTCAGGGTAGAAGTGGAGAAATTAGAAGATAAACACAAACGCCTGGGAGATATCTAGACCCCAATTCGGGGATATGAACTTTTCAGATTCCACTACAATAGAAGGTTTAGGAATGCTCCTATGTCAAACCCATGGCACATGAATTTAGGAAAACTGGTTGTACCCAATGTATTCCTGAATGTGGAACTCCTTCAGTTACTTGCCAGACATTATAATTCAAACTTGAGAGCCATCTGCAACCCACAGGGAGAACCAATTGTGCATTTGTCAAAAAATGCTATTTGTGAGGTGTTTGATTTAGATGATTTATGCACTGTCCCTATCATTTATGAAGATCTGGATAAGGAGTATTGGAGAATGGACACAACTTACAATGGATGGAGGTTGCCCATTCATAGGCCCAGGATTGAAGGAGAAGTGATGCCCTTAACTGAAAATGATGGCCCTCCCTTTCATGTAGCCATATTTGAACCATATATATACAATATACCTATTACTCTGTAGGCCAAATCCTGGGTTCAGAGGTCCTTGAGTTCATGACTATTCCTCTGATGGTCATAGCCTCTAACATTCAGTGTCATAATGCAAGGCAATTTGATTATGCTTCCTATATTGCTAATAGAATGGACTCTGGTCTATCTGCAATAAAAAACAGTGCTCCAGCATGCTCTTTTGAGCATTACTCAATGCTTATGCACATGGTGTTATATTATGGCCAGGAGGTAGGGTTATGGCCAACTGAGTTTCAATTTATTGCTGCAGATAAGAAAGGGGAAAAGATACCTGTACAACTATGGACTAGAATTTGGGAAAGTAGATATGCCCATTCCAGCTATGCTCAATTTGAAGAGCATTGTGTAAAAGTACTGTATAGGTATTTTAATCACCCCTGTGAATATTCAATTTCAACTGAAATAAAAAGATTCCTCAGACCAAAAGATTTTGGTGGCCCCCCTACTGTCACTCATAATTGGGGAGACTGGTATTGCTTTGAGGATGCTACTATGATCAGAGTTTATGGTTTTGAAGATGCTCCATTCATATTGCCCAAGACTGTCCCTGACAGGCTTGCATATCTGGAGATAATCAGGCAAATGCATTGTTCAAATGTGATGCATTTGAGTTCACATGACAAACAATCGTTTATGCCCAGCACCTTATGTTTTGGAGATTTTACTGTAGTTTCAAAAGAAGGTTACAATCTCATTATGGATAAATTGATGCATTATAACATGATGACTGATAAGATAAGAAAAGGATTTGACCCTGAAGGCTTTATTGATTCTGCAAAAAGAAAATAGAATCTCAGTGGATACATGCACATACATTATCCACATGATGATGTCATTAGAAATTTGGAAGAAGCAGAAGTTGAATTGGTGGTAGAAAAATATAATAGGGATCTAGATGAAAAGAAAAAGCAGTTAGCAGAAATTGAGGTTGTATCCTCTGAAGATGAAGAACTGACAGGGCAAGAACAACCACCTGATAAAAAGGTAGAGATGTCCAAGAGGAAAATGCAACAATATCAGCCTCCTGTTGTACTACATGATGAGGAGGGGTCTGCTGATGAGGATCCACGCCAAACAGCCTATGATTCTTTCATTTCAGATGATAAGTTTATTCAATCAAAGGAATTTAAATCATTTTTGTATAAATACAAAGGGAAAGAAATCAGAGAGACAGTAGATGATGTTTCTGCTGATAATGAAAAACAACTATTAGACACGCTGAAGGAAACAGTAGATAAAGAAATGCAAGACATGACACCTAGCAAGGGTAGACAGTTGCTTAAAGATGCAGGGGTCATGATTTTTCCTGGTCTAGATTTAAATTCTGCTTTGGTTTTTGACAGTTTTCTAAATAACACAGATGATAAGTATAAACTTACTCCAGAAGGAGTTAATGAAGTATATATGGGAACAAGGTATAATAATGATGAAAATTCCTTGATGATATGGGCGTTATACCCTCCCCATAAGAAGACGGCCATCATAGATACTGAAAAGACTTTTGGCCACGTTATGACTTTGAAAGCAGAGGAAATTGACCCTATAATTACAGCTGACATTGGTATCAATGTTGCCAAATTGAATAAAGCACAAGCTCAAATGTTGATCAAAGAAAGGGGTGCATACAAATTGAATTGTGAAAGATTGACAAAAGAAAATGATTACTTGAAGGATGCTGTTAAGAGTACTTTTGGCCAGTCCACAAAAAGAATAACTCAAGGTGAGAGCTCACAGGGCATTCAAGGGTTATCCCCTGATTAGGCAACCCAAATTTAGATGGATGCATTTGTTACAATACTGCAGAGCAGGTATGCAAACATGGTGCGATGGTTAAACCAGTTTTTGGATAACTTCTCAGAGAATCATAAAGCAGTTCAAGAACATGAAAGACTTGAAAAGAGAATACGAGAAAAATTGACTGAGATACAAAACAGGAGTACTGTTGATAGTACAGCTATCTCTGATGCAAAAGTATTTCTCAAACAGCATCAAAATTACTATGACAAACTTAAAGCTGATGCTAAGGAAGGAAATGATGCCTCAAATGCAGGAGTGCCCAGGATATTTAAAGACAATGGAGAGGTGAAGAGCAAGGAAGAATGGATCATGGATTGTCAAAGTATATTACACAAAGCCACAGGAGCTCTGAAAGACAAAGCCTCTGCGTCTAAAGAAGTTTGCAAACAATTGGAGAGCATGATTACACTTGACATAATTACCAGAAGTGTTGTTCACCTTACTGATTCTCATCGTGAGCAGGATTACTTGGATTACTTGGCAAAAGTCTACTTGTGGCTAAATAGAGCCTAATCATAATTATGTTATAATTGTTAATGTTTGTTAAAGTTCCCAAAAGACTTATTGAAGAGTTATGACTCTTCATAGAAATATCTATATAAGTCCAAACAATCGATGCTAAGAGATCATTAGCAGTAGAATATATTCAGATATATCATATATACAATGTTTCAAAATGACTATATTGCATATTTTATTTGAAGAAGAAGTTTGAAGTTCTCTGATTCAGTGGTTCTGCTTTGGTATCAGTTGTTTGTTAAGATTATTCAGTTGTGTGGCTGTCTCCATTTCTGCATTTCCTTGATATTCAGATTGAACATATCAAGTATATATTTGATCTGTCAATACACATTTGCTGTATCTGCGTGATTAAATAGGTTGGTATCCATTTGAGGAATTAAACCCTTCTGATTTAATTATAGTAGCCTGGAAGTATTAAGCTTGGATTACTAAGTAGGGCCATACAATTAGATTGCCATTCTGTCTCGAGTAAATATTATCTGTTAATCTTGTCTATTCATTTCATTTGGTTCCTTCAAGTAAGGATTAAAGTACCTTCTAGTGAATTATAAGATATCTGATTTTATTTGGTGGGATTATCAAGAACAGTCTGTCAGTCATTTACTTGCACGTTTATACAAGCTATAAACTAAAACTGTGCCAAACAACTAAAATTATTACCATTAGGAAACCATTAGTCCTGGTCCTTCAAACTGACTCTGTTACCCAACAAGGCACTAGTCTTATTTTACTTAAAACCTTTTTACCTTGATATTGCTTATACAATTCTTACCAATCACTCATTAGACATTAAACCTAAAATCAGTCAACAAGCACTTCATCTATCCTACATCTTGTGCCATTGTATATAGATTTAGTTAGTCCAAGCATTCACATTCAATCTGCTTTAATTTTTCAAGGTTTACCCACCTAGGTGTAGCAGGACCTAAAGTGAAGGAAATCATCTAACCTTAAAGTTTGATTTCATCAAGTTAGTTCAAAAACGTTGCCAATCTAAACATAGAGCTTGGCATCCCCTTAGGATTGGCAACCTGCATTTCTGAGACCTAACATGATCCACGTGGGAGCTATGATAGTTAGAAACCAAAGGAAGCATCGAATGAAACCATGTTGAGCAAGCTGAAGAGGGAAAAATAAATTATTTTCATTTTTAATAAATTGCATCAAAGGAGTCACGTGAGTTTTCAGAAGAGAAACTGAGTCTTTAATAAGAGTGTCTTATTAAATAATATGGTGGTCCCTCCTTTTAAATGCAAAAATAGTCTCATTTTTAACTAAGCTATGGGTGACATAAAGAAGGATGTAAATCTTTATTAAATAAAATGTGACATGTGGGACCCTCAACAAAGTAGAAGCTTTATAAAATATGATTCTCTTTTGTCTCTATTTTACCTCATGTGAAATAAAGATATATGTTGCGCTAAATCAAGAAGCCATGTTTTCATTTTTAATGGGAAGCTACAGCCCCTGGATGTAATATGAGCAGGAATTATTTTCTTATACAAGCAAAGAGATATTTTCCAGCCATGAAGAAGTAATAGTTTTAGTTACAGTTGTAGTTACACAACCAAATTTTGTGCCATATTTTGTGGGCAGTTACAAAGATTTTTAGTTGCAAGGAGATCTTCAGAGGGTTTCATTTTCTGGGTTATAAATGCAAATCTAGGGGACAGAGTTCCACACATTCATAGATCAGATTTTGAGAAGCAAACAGAGATTTTTATTTTGCCTTAGCAGTTGTCTCTCAATGATGGATTTGAATGTAATATTCTGTGCAAGTTATTTCTTCCTTTGTATTTTCATTCTCCTACAAAATAATGAAGAGAGATGGTGTTTTTGTTTATATCTGAGTCTAGTTTCTATTCTTGTTTCTTAGTTTCTATTTTCCTTGCCTTTGTTAAATCTGTTTATAAACTGCGTATTAATCATGCATCTCTACTCTTTGATTTCTCAGTTAATCATTTAAGGTTTGACACTATTCAACTAGGTTGTTATTTTAATCTGGTACATCACCTTAGGGATTAGATTTATTTCTATTGTATCTATAATCTTGTTTCTTCTTCAGCCCTTTTTCTCAAAACCCCATTGAAAATAGAAGAGCCAGCTTCCCTAAAATCTAGAGGTCACTCTGAGAAGCAATCCCACGTTTCAAAGTTTCCCATATTGGTGCTAGAATCGACTCAATTTTATACATCAACAAGACCCAAGAACACAAATGCGGTCATTAATGCAGAGCCAAGAACAAATGGTGATGAGGATAGAACCCATGCCACTGGTAGACCTACAACACTAGGGATGGCTGGCCATATGCAAGACAAGACATAGCATTTGAAGAAGAGAGCCCAAAAGTTGTCGCCAACCATTGAAAGATTTGCCACCAAGCTGCCTGAGTCCTCTCGAATTGAAGAATCAATCCATCCCTCTTCAATTCCATCTGTAGAGCTCACCAACTTGAATTAATGTGAAATATCTGCCTCTACAACACTTCAAGTCAATCATTGAGATGTCTTGTCAGCTGAGCCTGCATATTCATCCTTAGTCGGCAACTATCCTGATATTCGGATGTGCACATTTGTATTTGGATCATAATTTCAAAATGAGGATTTTCCAAAAAAAAACCTTCCAAATCAAAGAGGAGGAAATTTTAAGCAATTTTTCCTTTTATATCATGTAGAAATTCCTCAAGATGAGGGAGATATTTACAGTCAAAGTTGCAGTCAACGGGCATATGGATATCCACGTGTCATCATCTCGCAACCGTGCAGTGGGAACATGATGTTAACTTTAGCATTCTATGGGCTTATGATGTAATATAGGGGGGATTCACTCAAACAAACCAAACTTTCAAACTTTGTAACCCTATCTTGGTGGGTTTCTCTCACAATTTCACCATTCTCCTAGTAGCCTTCCAAAACTAATAAAATGATGATAACTTCCAGACCAGACCTCATATCCATAATCTAAAACCTGTTTTAGATACCCATTTAGAATTTATTCAGCATATCTCAAAATGTGCTAGGGTTGTTTTGTATAGAATAGGGCAAAAACAAGACAGTTCCTGTGCAAACCCTAGGACTGATACATAACTACTTTCACTGAAAATGACATAACTCACTCAATACTTAATAAAATCACATGAAACCAAAAGCATTGTAAACTAAAAACCCATATATTTCCATACATATATTATAATCTTCAATATGGGTCCATAGCATGCCATACCATGCATTTTTTTGGACCATGTTTTCAGAAAATTAAACTTTACAGACCTACCCTCAATAAAAATGCCATAACTTATTCAAATCTTGATGAAAATTGATGAAACAAAATAAAAAATGAAGTAGATTCACATGAACACATTTTCTAACCATTTTAAGGACCATACCTATCCATATCAATCTATACCATGTGAATTACAGTCACTGTTTATAGAAAAACATTAATATAAACATGCAAAATGAGGTGTATTTTATTCCAACTTCTCTCCCACCTTCAACCTTCTCCAACATTCTCCAACCCTTGTGTTCATGTTTACATGACATATTTATGCTATTACATCCATTTCCATCACCCAAAACTACTTCCTAACTTCCCAAACCAACTTTGCAACTTTTTGACAACTTTGACAAATTTTATATTTTTTGCAACTTTTGACTCCAAAAGATTACATAATAGATTTAAATGACTCCAAATGACTTAAAATGGTCTTACATGACCTTATTGACATGACTCAAACATAACATAAAGCTAGTATTTACAAAGTGGCCTCATGGAGGCATAAAGTCCATTAGGTGGATTCACTCAAACAAATCAAACTTTCAAAATGTATCACCCTATCTTGGTGGGTTTCTCTCACAATTTCACCATTCTCCTAGTAGCCTTCCAAAACTGATAAAATGATGATAAATTACAGACCAGACCTCATATCCAAAATCTAAAACCTGTTTTAGATACCCATTTGAAATTTATTCAACATATCACAAAATGGGCTAGGGTTGTTTTGTATGGAATAGGGCAAAAACAAGACTATTCCTATGCAAACCTAAGGACTGTTACAGAACTACTTTCACCCAAAATGACATAACTCACTCAAAACTTAATGAAATCACATGCAACTAAAATCATTGTAAACTAGAAACCCATATCGTTCCATTCATATATTATATTTTTTAATATGGTTCTGTACCAGGCCGTACCATGTGTGTTTTTGGACTGTATTTTTAGAAAATTAAACTTTACAGACCTACCCTCAATAAAAATGCCATAACTTATTGAAATCTCCATAAAAATTGATGTAACAAAAATAAAAATGAAGTAAATTCACATGCCCACATTTTCCAATGGATCATAGCTATCCATATCAATCCATACCATGTGAATTACAATAATTGTTTACAGAAAAAAACATTGATTTAAACATGCAAAATGAGGTATATTTTATTCCAACTTCTCTCCCACCTTCTCCCACCCTTGTGTTTGTGTTTACATTACATATTTATGCTATTACATCCATTTCCATCACCCAAAATGACTTCCTAACTTCCAAAACCAAGTTTGCAACTTTTTGACAACTTTTACATTTTTTGCAACTTTTGACTCCAAAACATTATATAATGGATTTAAATGACTCCAAATGACTTCAAATGGTCTTAAATGACCTTATTGACATGACTCAAACATAACATAAAGCTAATATTTACAAAGTGGCCTCATGGAGGCATAAATTCCATCAGGTACTCCTACATCATACTCCCAGAGAAAAGAAAATTCAAGTCCCATTGAATGCTAGTATGCTCCTTCCTGGTCTTCCAATTCCTCTGCAATTTGTCCTTCTTTGCAACTGTCCCTAAGTCCTTCTTCCTCTTCTTTTTCTTATTACATCTCCTATTCAGCATCCTCTCAGCTTTCAAGTTCTAAAATTCCATTTCTTGTGCATATACCTTAGTAGCATCATCGTTTATGTCTTCATCATACAATATAGCAGCATATTCACCATTACCACAATCTACATATACCTCCTTAACAAACAAATCTGCAACATATTCATTATCAACCTCCTCTATTGCTATTGTCATAGCATCCTCTTGTTTAGAAATGGTTGTAATGTCCATATCTTCTTCTTCATCTTCCTTTGCTTGATCATTACCTTTTTCCATCAAAGGTTCTTATGTCTTCACATATGATTCTAATTCTTTCATTTGTCTTCTCTTTTGCATCAATGTTTGAATAGGCCATACAACCTTCTTCTTTATTATCAAGTGCTAACTTTGCAACTACTGCATCTTCATTTGGAACTCCTGATTTCTTCTTTCCATATCTTCTGCCATCTGTTTCAATATTTTTTTCAATTCTACTACCTCTTAATCAATTGCCTTTCATTTTGCCTTTTTTTCTCCTTTTTCATTTCTTGTTTCCTCTTTGATGAACCCTCACCCAGAAAGCACCTCTTCAACAAATCCATCTTTCCTCAAGCAAGTCTCTTTTACCTTACTTCTTCTTGTCTTTGCCTCACTTAGGTCTCTTCTCTTTTCCTCTACCTAGACTTTTGGCAACCAGGTTCTCTCTTCAACCTGCACAAACACAGAAACACAAAACCAAACTCTCTTGCCTAGACCTTTTGAGCTCTGATACCAATTGATGTAATACAGGGGGGATTCACTCAAACAAACCAAACTTTCAAACTTTGTAACCCTATCTTGGTGGGTTTCTCTCACAATTTCACCATTCTCCTAGTAGCCTTCCAAAATTGATAAAATGGTGATAACTTGCAGACCAAACCTCATACCCAAAATCTAAAACCCGTTTCAAATACCCATTTGGAAGTTATTCAACATATCTCAAAGTGGGCTAGGTTGTTTTGTACAAAATAGGGTAAAAACAAGACCGTTCCTATGCAAACCCTAGGACTGTTACAGAACTACTTTCACCAAAAATGGCATAACTCACTCAAAAATTAATGAAATCACATGAAACTAAAAGAATTGTAAACTAGAAACCAATATCCTTCCATACAAATATTATATTCTTCAATATAGGTCCATACTAAACCATACCATGCATGTTTTTGGACTGTATTTTTAGAAAATTAAACTTTAGAGACCTACCCTCAATAAAAATGCCATAACTTATTCAAATCTACATGAAAATTGATGAAAAAATAAAAATGAAGTAGATTCACATGCCCACATTCTCCAACTATTTTTAGTACCATAGCTATCCATATTAGTCTGTACCATGTGAATTATAGTCACTATTTACAGAAAAACATTGATTTAAACATGCTAAAAAATGTAAAAGTTGTCAAAGTTGTCAAAAAGTTGCAAAGTTGGTTTGGGAAGTTAGGAAGTAATTTTGGGTGATGGAAATGGATGTAATAGATTTAAATGACTCCAAATGACTTAAAATGGTCTTACATGACCTTATTGACATGACTCAAACATAACATAAAGCTAATATCTATAAAGTGGCCTCATGGAGGCATAAAGTCCATTAGGTGCTCCTCCACCAGCCTGCAATATCCAGATATCCCTCAAGATCTACATATTTAAAAAAATATCCGGATGCACCCATCAATTTTACCTCTACATCATGGGGAGGCCATCATCCATATGGATATCTATTGTCAGGTTATAAACTTAATATGCCAGACCTTATGAATATCTGGATGATGCCATCAGCATGAAGAGCTTCGTTGAAGAGGAGATCTAGATGATGTCATCAGGATGTTAAGACTACAGGATAATATGTCGGTGGTGGAATGTCTAGATGATGTCATCAAGATATGCACTTCTTTGGAGAGGGGGTCTAGATGATGTCATCAAGATATTTGCAAGAGCATGGACATTGGGAAGGATCTGGATACTAGTTAAGATCCAAATGTTTAGAAAACATCCAGTTATTAACTAAGGACCGAATATGAAAGGGATATCAAGACCTTAGCTAAGGTCCAGATATTAAGACAATATCTAAATGTTAGCTAAGATCCAGATAACATCTTCATGACATGCACTTCAAAATGACCAACTATGTAGGTGGAAAATCTCTGCGAAGGAAAACATTGAAGGCAAAAGGTTTCTAGGTTTTTTTTTGGTTTTTTACAAGGATCCTCCTAATGAGATTTTAGGGATTTTTACAAGGTAGATTACTGGGATTTAAAAGATAAAGTCTTGCAAGACAATATCACAGGGGGTATCCAGGAGATTTTCAAGGTGAACTATTTGACTCTGGATAGAGGAAAATGGGTCAACATTTTGGTGACCTCTCAGGGGGTGTTTACCTGCTAAACAAATGGAAACTAGTGGCCTTAACAATCCATTAGGCATGGGGTCAAAAGAGACTACAACAAGAATAGAGGAGCTAAAACAACTAGGGTAGGCTACCAAGGCAAAACAAAACAACCAGCAAGCATGTATTCTCCTAATGAGAATATAGTAGAGTGCAAGGGCACTTATTGAAAGGGAACATCTAACCTATTTACAAGTCTCACAACCATGCTAAAAGCAAGGTTTGAGATGAATCCCATTGACTAGGATTGACAGAACCTCTCTGTTCAACCCAGAAAGTTGAAATACATTAGCCTATTTGTAATTGGTAATGATATAGGGGCCACTCCACATGGCATTAAACTTTGAATGTCTTCTAGATTTGGCCCTATCTACATCCCATTTCAGCAATATATCTCCTTCACTGAATGTTCTATCAGTAGATTTCCTATCAAAGGTCCTCTTGACCTGATCTTGGTGGGCTTTAAGGGTCTTCATACCAGTATCCCTCTTCTCCTCAAGTTCCAACAACTCTACAAGCCTGATTGTCATGGCATCATTCTCCATTAATTCCAGCGATTGTGCCAACTTAAGGGAAGGCAATTCCAATGATAGTGGGACCCTTGCTTCCCTCCCATATACAAGCATGAAAGGGAAGTACCTATGGCTCTTTTGGGAGTGATTCTGTCAGCCCGAAGAGCAGTCTTTAACTTGGAGTGCCATGTTCTTTGATTATCTTCCACTATTTTCTTCATGATTATGATTAGATTTTTATTGGTAGATGTTGCGCAATTTTGCATACCATCTCAAAAAATTTCAAACAACATATTGATTAGTTTACAGATGTGATTTCAGGGCAGGATGTTGCACTAAAGTTTTAGAGGAGATTCAGTGCCAGATTAATGATGTAGCCACTTAAGATATGACAAGATCCAACAAATAAAGGATGGTACATGCATTCATAAAGGGTACACCTACAAAGAGCCACTCATGATAGAAGGCCCCACCATTTTAAATCTTGATGATACATAAATGAGGTGCAACTTTGTATCATAGGGTGCTATCAGAAAGGCTGTGGTCTAAGAATTCTAGCACAGGCTCTATTCATGATACGACATATTATATGGTGCTAGAAATGCATATGAGTCTAAAGCACATATTTGTAGTTCATTCAAATTAGTTATAGGCATTTGAGCTGAAGCACAACATTCAAATGAAGAAACAAGGTATACAATTTTGGCATAAGGCAAGTATAATTAAGGTGCGAGCCTATTTAGATGGTGGCACATTTGTTACCATTAAGAACATTAATAGCGAAGGTGCTAGTATAGTTTGGTCCCCATTGTAGGTTGCAGCTTCTTCAAGTGAGACATAACCCATGTCATGGATCTCGATATATCTAATAAAGGTAAGCATTCAAACCCAAGTAGAGCCATGAGGTCCACATCATTTACTTTATCTCAATCACCTTCGATAAAACTAAGGCATGCCAAATACCATCAATGATTATCATAGTGCACACGGGAGGACGGGGTATACCTTGAATTGGCATCCCATGGGCGCAACATAGTTATAATTCATCTTCTTCATAGCAAATGAAGGCGCGATTCATAAGGGATGGCATAGTCTCCGAATGAAGACTCTCAGACAAAAGAAGATGCTTAGTTAATATCAAATATCTCAGCTGATCATAGCCACAGCACTACCCATGATATCAAGGCAAGCTAGTTATGATGCCATCACATTGTAGAAGGTGAGCAATGTGAGAAGTAAGGTCATAAGTTTATAGTAATAGCTTGGCCTATGCAAAAGGATGGTGCTCCTCAAATCAAGGCACATCACTTCATAGTGGTGTTGCCTATTCAACATCAAAGCCATAGTCTATAAAATTTTAATGCTGCCATCAAATCTTCCAAGCCTCTCAAATAAAGTGCCACAGAACAAAGTCCTTAGCGATTCAAGTCATATGGCAATATTCATAAAGGTTTAAAGCACTATATATATGAAGTCATGCGACCCAAAAAGGAGAGTCAGGCTATTAGCCATGAAGGAAATACAACCATGGTAAAGATCACAACAAAGAGAATAGTGTCACCAATATACAAGTTCTGGCTAATTTTAAGTGGTGGTGTATCCAAATAGAAGGTGCATAAAAGAAAAGTGCCACAGTCCATAAAAGGAAAGGTTCACCAAATAAAAAGAATGGTGGCCATCATACATTTGAGAGAAGACTCAAGGCATATCAAAAGGATGCAGAAAGATGACACATGACTTGGGAAGCCAATGGCGCCATCAGATAATAGAGCATAGTCTGTATACATAAGATAATGCGGCCTTCTCTAACTTGCTACATTCATCAAATAATACGCAACCATTGTCACGTATAGCCAAGTATGCCATAGGTGTAAGAATCAAAGGTGGTATCTATGGAAAGTATGAGTTAACAGAAATGATAATGGCAAATCTAAGTCTTAATCATAGATATAAAGCACGCATGTCATAAAGGAGTGAAACTCATCATTGCATTTGACTATGCACATAATCATCAAAGGCACCAGCATACAAGCGAAAGGATTAGGCTATTAAAAGGAGATGTAATTCGCACATAAAGATGGCGGCCTCCATTAAGGTGTAGTATAAGTAGGGTGCAAGTATGTGACAAATCCAAGCTAACATGAAAGCAAAGGATCGGCCATAATGGGAGTGAGTATGGTGTCAGCTAAAGAAGTGAAGCACAAATGTTTCATGGCACGACTGTTAACAATGAAGGTACTATCTTTAAAGGAAAGAGACTCAACATTTGAGAACTAAAACAATACATAGCTAAAGCTAAGATGACTCAATCACTGTCAGATGTAAAAATGATCAATGGCTCAGACAGGTTCGAGGAAAAGAAGGCACCAGAAGAAACCACGTGGAAGCTGCGGGATTGAGAAGCACAGAGAAAGTGTAGAGGCAACCACATGGCTGAAGTGGAGAGCAGAGAAATGTTTGTTTTGTTTTATTAAACTCAATAAATATTAATGGTTCATGGGAGTCTTAAAGAGGCCGAGTCTTTATTAATAAGAGTTCCTCATTGAACTAGTGGGGCCCCTCCTCATAAAGTTGAGTTTTAATATGGGTTTCATTATTTTTTAACTCACGGGAAAAGTCAAGTTTAGATAAATAAGAATATTTTATAAGATCCTTTCATTGAAATGGTGGGTCCCTCTCAAAAGCAAAGTAGGAGCTTCATGAAATAAAGATTCACTTTGACTCTCTTACCTCATGGGAGATGAATAAGGATGTAGCCCTAATTTTATTGGAGCCACTTTTATTTTTCATGGTAGCTGAAGAGAAGAGTGGGAGTAATTTTTTCACACAGGCTAAAGGATGGAGGCAAATATTTTCCAGCCATGAGGAAGTAATAGAAAGAGCCAGTTTTAGTTGCAGATGCCATTATAGCCAGATTTTGGGTAGATTTTGTGGGGATTTTCAATTGAGATTTTATGGGAGCAGTTGCAAGATATTTTCTTTGTTTTCTGGGTTATAAAAGGATGGATCCAGGTCAGTATGAGATATACACTAAGTTCCACATAGATTAGATAGCAGTATCAAATATTTTCTTTTTGCCTCTTCAGTGCCTCTTTCATGAGGATGTAATATTTTACTTTGTGCAAATCTTTGCCTCTGTAATTGTTCTTCATTCAATAAAGAGAGATGGTGTTTTGTGCAGCTATGAGTCTATTTTTTGTTCTTGCTTTCTAGTTTCTATTTCTTTTGCCTCTGTTGAATCTATTTATAAACTATGTATTAATGTGCCATCTCTGCTCTTTGATTTCCAGTTAAATTTATTAGGGTTTGACACTATGCAACTGGGTTGGTTTCAAATCTGGCGCATCGCCATAGGGTTAGATTTTCTTTTATTGTATCTATAATCTTGTTTCTTCTTCTGCCTTTTCCCCAAACCTCATTGAAAATGAAGAGCTATCCTCTATAAAATCTCGAGGTTGTTTCAAGTGTCAAGTTCCACATTCTTGAGGCTTCCCATGTTGGTGCTGGAACCCGCGCAAATTTATCCATCAACAGTTTTTGGCATGCCTAATGGGACTAAAATCAAAGACTTGCGTCTTTGTTTTCATTAAATTTTTGCCCTATATTTTGTAGTTTTTGGTGGTAAATCATAGAAATATCTATTCATTGGAGCATGAATCATCCATCTGGTGACTCTATTGAAGGCTCTTTCTTGAATCTTATCTCTCACAGACCATGGCAGCCCATGTTATATATGTGCATCTAAATATTCAGGCAAGGGATCTGCCCTTTGTGACTTGGGTTTCAAGTCCTCTTGTTCTTTAGTAGTAGGGTCAAGTTCCTAACACAGCATGGAAGGCACAGCCTCATTTTCTTGGGGATGGCTCTGTTTGTCTTGTAGATCACATTTAGGATGTTGCAAGTTTATTCTCCATTCACGATATCACTAATAAGAATCATGCTCTTCTATTGCTTGTATCTTACCTCAAAGGCATAGCAAAAGAATGGTACAGAGGATTGCAACCTGATTCAATCACCAGATGGCATCAGCTAGGAGGACTCATCTACAATCAATTCAAAGAGAGGATAGATGTTTGCACCCTCACCCAGAATCTCATCACCATCAAGAGACATCCTGCAGGGAGCATGTGTGATTTCAATTCAAGATTTGATAAGGTATGGAAGAAATTCTTAGTTGACATGAGGCCTCCTCTAATCTTTGCATTTCTTTACTATTTAAAGGCTCTAGACCCTGAAATCTCTGTCATGATACAAGCCCTAGGAGGTGATACTCTTCCTCAGTCATATGATTTTGCCATTAAGGCTGAAAATAACCTCATTAATGCTGATAAGTTGCCTCCTCTACCTCTAGAACCACTTATGCCTCGTGCAAATGTCACATCTCAAGCTCTAGTTTATGACCAAATTCGTACTTATTCTGATCCACCCACCCTCCCTACTGATTTACCAAATCATAAGGAGATGCTGGAGATAAAAGAACTCATAAAATCTTTTTCCCATGAACTAAATGAGTTAAAAGGTCAGCCTATGTATCAGGTCGATCCTAGTTTCATGCCTCAGTCTGTATGAACAACAATATCCATCTAGTCAGTTTATTGAAGAGATCCTCCCCCTGGCTCAGCATAGACCCGCTTATCTTGAAAATTGTGTTTTACAAACCTCTGTAGCTTCAAATCAGCCAATAAAAGCCATAGGCCAAGTACTTTGTCATTTTGATATTAAAGAAGATTTGAGTCTAAAAGATTTACATGCAACCAAGAAAGTGGCTCCTGTCCATTTAAGGTGTGCTTTTGGTTATCAACATTATACACCTATGGTAATATATAACTCAAAGATTCTATCAAGTCATGAAGAAGATTCAGAGCATGCCTAGAATTGCAGCTTCTAGAAGCTGAAAAGTACTTCAGGAGGGGCTCTGAAGCTAAAAAGTACTGGGTGAACAATAATGCATTATCTGTATCACATCTACAAGTAGGAGTTGCAAAATAAGTTACTGTTGAACCTACAAATGAAGGCAATCTTTCTGTCATTTTTGGGAAAATATCAAAAATATATTTTTTGGTATTTTCTACATCGTACTAAATTGCATTTTCGGAGGCCTTCAGAGTGGAATGGGGGCTCAAAACTTCTTGGTTGGTTGGCATTAAGCCTTAGCATCTAGTAAGCTCAAACTAGATAATGAGTTTATCTTTCCAACGAGTCCAAGAAGTTTAAATTCTGATAAAATAGCTAGGAGTTATGACCCTCGGACTGGGTCACTAGGACATTAGACTGGATCTGCAGGAACAACAGTGATGTAGGCATGATCTTTAGTGTCTTCAAGCTCCAAGGACATATTTTCATCATCCTAGACATCATACTAACATCATCTTGCAGGTGCAGCAGCAATTTGGTTGATAAAATGAAGTTTCTGCATTTCTAGGTCAGCACTGCATATCTATGTGGACATCCTTCCAAGATGGTTCCAACAAGCTCCTATGCTCTCCAAGACCTACAATTCACAATGAAAAGCATCAATTTCATCTTAACAAGTCATTTTTCATCAATTTGGATCAAGACATGTCCATTTCTAGTCATGGATCAGTTAAAAATAACTCATTGTCAATGTTTCTTCCTTATAACCAACCTCTTAAATCTAGTGATTTTCACATGATTTCCTACGTTTTTTTCCATTTTCAAGTACCCATTTGGCCTATATATTGATCTAAGAAGTTTTGGGGTCAATAGAATCCATTTGGGAACTTTTAATTCATGTTTTTCTAGCATTTTCTGTAAAAAGTGAGATTTTTGGGTGTCACAAACTTTTCATGTGCAATAGCATTAATTGTCGTAAAACATGCCAAAAATTAACACAAACTTGGTAAAATGTTCATCATGATGTGACAAATAGGTATTCAATTCAAATCTATCAACAAAATCCAATTTACTCCTTGAGAAACTCAATTTTAGGCAGTTTACTGACCTAGCGGGGATTTTGGGGTCTACCGACTAAAAGTCGGTGCAATGCAATTCTAGTGTAGGTCAGAGAGGTTCATTTTTAGCACAAAATACTTTTGCGCTACTTTTGGCCGTAACCAACTAGCGTGGGTTTTATCACCAACCGACCTGCGCGACTTAAGTTAGTGGAAGGCCATTTCAGTGCAAGTCTGTAAAGCAAGTTTTTAACGCAAAGGTCGGTAGAGGCTATTTTTAGTGATAAGGTTAGTACAAGCTATTTTTAGCACTTTTTGAAATTGGGGTCATTTTTAGCGCTAGATTTTGAATTGGCCAGGGTGAAAGTATATTTAAAAATATATTTAAGTATAATACTTTAAATATTTTTAAATATACCTTTAAGATGTTTGAGATAGGTTCCAGATCCATAGGATTTCATATGCAGATTCTAGAATTTTGAGGTTCTTCAAGATTTTAGACTTAGCCATTTTTCAGGGTTTCAGGACCATGTATCAGGGTGAAAGCATATGGACCCCTTAGTGAAATCTAGTGGAATTTGACATGATTTTGCAACTCTAAGACCTGGAAACTATGATTTTCAACATGAAACATCATGTAGAAGCACTTTCAAGGGCAATATCTAGTGACACAAGATTTTAGAGCAAAGTGCAGTAACACCCAATTTTAGCGCAAAAGGCAACAAATGACTATATTTTAAGCACAAGACCACCCAAGACACCTCCAAATCAACCATGCACACCATCAAATGAGTCCTAACATGCAAAATACTCAAATCTGAAACAAATCTAGCACTCTAAGCACAAATTCACTTTCTCATCATCATAAGGCAAAAAGGTTGAGACTCTAAGCCAAAGTAAAAGAGGGGGTCTCCATTTGGCAAAATGGCGCATGTGTGTGCAAGGCACAACAAATGGTGACTCTTCTAGAAAATACTCTAGAGCATTTCTTAGATAAACTTAAGTTTTGAATCTATAATCTCTGTGTTTCCCACATATTAGAGGAGAAAGCATAATATCTTATTAAAGAATCAAAGACCACTAACTAGTGCAACCATCCATATCCTAAAAACCTGAGTGTCTGCAATTGCATTCATTCCCATCCCTTGGCAACTAAGTTCACCCAAGATCCTTCGTGGTAATCTATGCAGTTGGGATCATTCTACCACCAAGAAAATGCTCTAATGCTGAGATATCATGAACCTTCAAATAGTAATCCTTCTACAATGATACCTTTCTTGATAATGCTTTTGATGATCTCTGATGCTAATACTCTTCAAATAATATTCTTCATATGAGAGTCTTCAAATGATAATCTTTATATTGATACTTTGTAGTGGGTCTGGTGTTGAAAAACACCTTTTATTTTTACCTAGTATACGCTAGTAGTACTTAGTACCGTTTGCCACTCTCATTTGGATCCATAGCACTGGTGTGGGTGGTAAAATGGGAATTTGAACTTTTTCACTTAACACAAGATCACCCAGACTTACTTAGCTACTTCAAGATTATTTTAAGTGTGAGAGATATATGGTTAGAAAATACTTTAGGTGCACTAACTAATGACTCATTTCAATTGAACAGACATCATACTCCCTAGTATAATAGTGGAACCCATAGCAAGACTAAGTGGAAACCTTGGTTTCTCAAAGAAATATTCCAAATTACTTACCCAACAAAGAAGTACTTGTAGGGCTGCACAACTGCCATCACCTTCAAGAAATAGAGAATCCAAGCAAAGCAAGTGCAGAAGAGAAAAGAAAAGCAAACTACTCTAACCAAAGCAAAATAGGCAGAAAGAAAGAACTAACAACTAAAAACTAAAGAAAAGACAAAGCGGAAACTAAACTAGAAAAGTAGACTACTAACTAAAGGCTAACTAGAAACAGGCAAGACTATGTACAAAAGCTTTGGACAACAAGTATTAACACTCCCTCGTGACTTATTTCTTAGGACATGCAGGAGTAACAGGGTGTGGGTCGGTGTCCTAAGTTTGGCAAATTCATCTTTGTACTCTGAAAAGTGAGGTAGAGGAGTATCAGCAATTGGGGGAGTTCATTAGAGCCATGATCAATCCAGATGCATGTTGTCTTATGGGTAAATGCGAGAAGTTGTGTCCACTTAAGGTGGAAGTTTCAGAGTTAGAAAAAAATCCGAAATCGGGTTAACCAAAATGGGATCCCACTTTTTGTGAAACGGGATCCCGTTTTGTTTCAGAATCCTGAGCCAAAAGTGGGATCCCGTTTTCAAAAAATGGGATCCCGTTTTGAGTTTCATAAAAGGTTGATATTTTAAGCTTTATGAAACGGGATCCCGTTTTGAAAACGGGGTCCCATTTCAAAACGGGATCTCGTTTCATAAAGCTTAAAATATCAACCTTTTATGAAACCGGATCCCGTTTTAAAATGGGATCCCGTTATTTAAAATTTGAATTTTAAGCTCAGGTTTTGCTTTGTAACCCGATTTAGAAAATGCTTTGGGGACCCGAACCTGACCTCTGGACTAGGTTTGACCTGCAACTTGAAGGTCCTGTCAATGTCACAACAAAATAGTGACTTTGGGCATATATCTGAAGATCTATTTTGCAGAATATTTTGACGAAATTAAAACCCATTATAGATGAGATAGTGTAGATTCCAAATATGTAAATTTTTTTTACAATTGGATTAATTTTTCTATTTTTTAATCAATTTCTGATGAAATAGGTCCATAAACTTGAATTATTAGGGTTTTTTAGTATTTTAATAACTTTTTATTAACATATTTTTTTGTAAAAAAATTTGTAGGAAAACGTACTTTAGACAATTCTTTTCAATTTAAAAAAAAAATTCAAAAAATGTTAAGTTTAGGTCATCTTATGCGTGACGTACACGATGATTTTTTAAAAGACCAAAAATGGCCAATAAAAAATAAATAAAAAAAAACATATTCAATAAAAAATTACAAAAAAATATGGAAAACGTGTTTCAGTGGGTTACAAATCTTTTCCCAAAAGGATTTTGAAAAATGTGATTATTTAGGTCAAAATATGGATGACGTACATGTACATGGTATAGTAAAAAAAAGTGACTTTTAAATAGTGGTTTTTAGAAACACCTATTCAAAATCACTTTCTATCATCTGGGTATTGAAAAAAATTACATATTTGGAAACTAGACTCCGAGTACTATATTTCATATTTAGTGACTTTTTCCAAGATTCCACCGTTAAGTGCTTCAAATTTTTAGGTCAAATGTGACAAATTATGAAAATCAGGGAAAACACTTCCACTTTTTGGCCAATAAGTGGACACAACTTCTTGCACACACCCTTACCTAAATCACCATAATCAAATTGATAACTACTGAAACTAAGTGAGAAGAGGTAAGATACAACCTAATTTGTAGTACCATCAGTCAGAGATGCAAGTTCTTCACCTTGCTACATTGTGATGATGTCAGATTGTCATTGATGTCAAAAGGTTCTTCAAGAGGTTCATCAAGAATGTGCATGTGCTTGCAGAATGATATTGTGGAATTATATTCTTGATCTTCATAGATGTGGTCTTCAATTAGAATATCTCCAAGCATGACAAAGTTGAAGTGACAGGTTGAGTATGATGTCTAATTTTGTGATATTTGTTTAAGAACATCATCAGGAGTTAAAAATGTTACATGCAAAGGATGAGAGTGATTCATGATGCCCTTCATGGTAACTTGTTGTTGCACTAATTTTATATTCTCAAGATGAAGAAGTTGAAAGCCCTAATTTTACTTAAGGAGCTCACAATGGTTGAATCAAGATATTGGTACAGTAATGATAATATGCAGTGCATATATGGTTATGCTTCAAACTTTGTTTGTTTGATGCCAAGATTGTTATCATACTATTCACAATCAGGTTGCAAAGTTTGTTTTAGGATGTCTTAAGGATAGAGGAAGCAAAGTGTTCAAAGGAAGAGTTGTTATTCCATCTAATGATAACTTCAAGCCAAGACAGGATGGCATATTATTATAAATCACTTTGCATCAATCTTTATGTTTAAAAAAAAAAATCTCTTAAGAATGCCTTAATATGGATATGTTCAAAGAAATTCTAAAGTTTTAGAATGTTGATCTCTATTCACATTTGAAGTGCTCCTTGTTTGTTTTAATTTTAAATTGACCTTTTGAACAGGTCAAAAGCCACTTAAGTGGCAACTTTAAGGGATCCATTACCATGAGAAACCGGCCCCTATCTCAAGGAAGACCGATGGGATCGGTCACTTGCATCTTATGTTGAGCGCCAACCTTAAATATATGTTCAAGTTTAAATTTGAACATATGTGGAGATCATCGGTCCTCATCCATTTGGAGCACATTCCAAATACTAACTAGCGGAGTATGAAATATGTTTTGTGAAAGCACAAATTTTGTTGGAGAAGTTAAGGCATCGTATGAAGGGGCACCGAATATGCAATGTTTTTTTTATACTTGTGAAAGCCTGAATTCGTTGGAGGAGATAGAGCAATGTTTACATTGAAAATGTTTTTCTTGATATATGAAAAGCCGATTTCCTTGAAGTTTATAAAGTATTTTTTTAAGCATCGAATTATTTTTGGAGAGTTTTTTAAGGTATCAAATATTATAAGAAGGGAGTCAAATAAGGTAATAAAAGTTTTTTTTAGAAAATGATTTGTTCTCCTAATTTGATGGGATTTTAAATGACATCAAGTGGATTTGTTTTGAGATTTCCAAGGAATTTTTTTTAAGAAAGATTTTCTTTCTTTCTTGAATTATCTCATGGAGAGAAAAGCAAAAGAGGATCTAAATATTGTGTTTATACAGAGTAAAGAAAATTTGCAGATTGGAGAAGATTTTCTTGTGAGAAAATAAAGTTATGAAAAAGAAAATATTTTTTGAGGAGATGATTTTATTGAAGGAATGTGAAAAGTTTTTTCAGATGGATTTTTGTGGGAAGCTTCAAATTGGAGAGTCATTTTTTATTTTTGTTTCATGCAAGAATATCAAAGAGAAGACAGAATATGAAAAATCTTTTGCAGGTGAATCAATTTGTGATGGCTCTTCATTTTTGACATGAAAAATTGAAGCAATCCAGTGATTTTTTATGGATATGAAGGATCATGCAATGAAGATGAAAGTGAATGCACAAAGGAATTTGAAGAGTTATTGTTTTATTTTTGACAGGGGCAAAATGATTAAATTTAATTGAAGTTGTTTTTGCAGATATATTTTGTTAAATGTTTTATGCAGGGAAAAAATTGAATATAGAAATTGTTCAAATTGAAATGTGAAAGAATATGAAGGATCATCAAAAGATTGCCGTATATTTTTTATAAGATAGATGATGAGATGATGAACTGATAGGGATCAAATACAGATACAGAGATTAACAAGGTGATTAGAAAGACAATATGCAATTGCAATAACAATCAGGTGCATGAATCATGAATTTGATTGATCAAGACATTGAAACTAGTAAGACAGAGATGAAACATACAGAATATGCAGTGTGGTTGAGGGGATCCAGAAAAAGGATTGATTTTGAATAGAATGACCATTAGACAGACATATATTTTGTATTGAATGAAACAGAGTGTCCCTCTGAACTTGTTTGTTACTTGCAGTGAAGATTCAGTTTGCCAGTGAGGCCTTGTATTAGCCAGTGAGGCTTGTAGGTCAGTGAGACCTATTTGTTTACCAGTGAGGTATATCAATGTTGGAAGTGGGTGCTTCTGTTTGGGATTGGAGTTGGTGCTCCATAAGGAGTTGGTGCTCCTAGATACAATTTGTATTGCCAGTGAGGCATGTTTTTCAGTTAAGCCAGTGAGGCAATTTTGGAGTGGTTTTTCTACCCCTAGAGGGTTTTCCACTCATGCAATTCTTGTGTCTTAATCATCTCTCTATGATTGTATGTTTTACTCATGAGTTTTGTTTATGTGTTTGACAAAGTTATGTGCATATGTGTTTGACAATTCAATGATAACTTTCTCTTCTTTGTGCTCTGCAAGTTAAATATTGAAAAAGATTTAAAAATTCACACAACACTGATTCACCCCCCCTCTCAGTGTTGTCCTTGACTCCTACACATTGTACTACTAACATGTGCACCTTAAGGAGGTTTTAGCTCATGCAAGGTCATATCATGTGCATCGAATTGTTCTGGATCATTGAATGCTGCAGCAATCTCCCAAGCAAATAGGAAGTCTAGACAACCTTCTTTAGAATGTGGATCATCTAGATAAATTTGACATGAGTTAGCTAAAGCAAAGACTGTTATGTGCGGTGAATTCCCATGAAGTAGCATATCTTTGCTCATTGTGGACACCAACTCAATGACGTGATCAAGTGATTGACATGAAAAAGCTTCCAAGCCATCACTTTGCATAATAGTTTGATTTTTATTATTAGATTGCAGACTTTCTCTTTCATTTCTTATCATTGGATCAACATCAACCGTGTGGAGATCTTCTTCAATGCAAGCAAAAATAGGATCAGCATGGGGAACAAATAACAAACTCCAATCTACTTTGTACATATTAGTTACATGCTCTAGAAAAACTTCCTCTATATCAATCAACAACCTTCCTATTTGGATTAAGGGTTGGCATTGGGTTGGTAATTCACTGCCTGCAGCAGAAAAAAGGTCTCTTTCGTCTTGCATAGCTGGATTTATGATGTCAATGTTATCTTGGAGTGGTGCATTTTCCTACTTTTCTTCATTTGACTCATCTTGAGACCCTTCTGCAGCCATTATATCAACCAGATATGGCTGATCATGATTATTTACTGGGCTGATATAGTCAAGAACTTGATCATTGTTCTTTGGATAATATGATTGTGGCTCAAATATGTCAACTAGAATGACTTCGTGTGTGGCTATCTGTGGCTATTCTTTATCTAAAGGATTGATTTCTTCTTGTTCTTGCATATTTCTAATTTGAACAACCTATTGTTCTAACTCTGAACTATTAGCAATCTGAAATAGACTACTGTTCTCCACCTCTGCAACAGCAGATTTAGTCTTAGAACTTGATATTTTTTAAGCACTTGATTGTTGATCCGCTTCCCCAACATGATTGTTCATTAAATCTGATTTATCATCTACCTCATCCACTTCCTTAGTAGCAAAAAATTAACCCTATACATTGTTATGTTCATTGTCTTGTGACTGAAAATCAGATTTTTGCCATGCTGGAACAACATATTCTATGACTGAATAGTCTGGATCTGGTGGTTGAAAACCAAGCTTTATCTAAGGAGGGACCTCATCTTCATTAGTTAGGTGACCTGTAGACCACATGCATTGCCTGCTTTCATCACCTCAACATGTATTTTGATGAACAACTTGAGGGACTTCAATTTCTCCAATGTACAAATTACTCTGTTGACCGTGATCATTTATGAATGGAAGATTTGCAACTCTTTGCAAGGTCTTTCATTGAATACGAATATGTCTGTTATGCCTATATCCCACTTCAGGCTTGTAAATCTCAAAGATAGGGAGCAATCCTTTTAAATGTAGATCCAACCTTTGGAGGAAGGTCAAACAATCTATTTTGTCATACAGCTCTCCGGGATGTACAATGCAGACCTGAGGTGAACTAAAATCAAGCAATGTAAATGGAGGATACTTTGCTCTTATCTACCTATCTAACACTTCTTTAAAAAGTGGGATATCAACTTGGATGTTCTCTTCATGATATGACAGTTGAGATGGTCCTCTAAAGAATGAAGGGATTTCATGACTGAAACCCTTATGTGTACCCATTGGATTAGAATTTTCAAAACATTCATTTCATTTTAGCATTTGTAGTGAACTAGTAAACTGAAAATGTGCATAACATCTTTGTCAAGCCCTCTTTTTAGTGCCAATTCTGTTGATGGTGGTTTTAGTACACAACAATGTAGGTATGATTGCTGGTATCACACCTCTCTTGAAAAGTATCCTACCCTAGGTAAGACTACTCCAAGGTTTCTATAGCTAGGTCTTAGCTTGCTTGGAATGACTCAGTGTTATGTCTAGCTATGCCAATAAGGGGTCTTACATGCAACCTATAGATCTTTGAGTTGGAATAACAAATACATATAAGCCCTTCAAGATTTCTGCTGATGAACAATGTAAAATGCTGCTGAAATTCCTAATCTAACCAAGGTTTTTTAAAGAAAATGCAAAAGGTTAGGGTTTTAGAGAAATCCTAAGTGACATTCACAATACATAGATTTACTTTAAGTAAACTAATGCTCTGAAATTTAACAAGTTTTCTAAGTTACCAAACTGAAATGGGTATTACAACACTGCAAAAAATGATGCAATCTTCAATGGAAATCGAAATATTTTCAAATTACATTCATTCATTAAATACCCAACAAATGGCGCAACTTAACATATGAGATGTAATTGAACTAAGCACAACTGATCAGCCCAGACTAACTTTACATAGTCATTTACCATCAGCAAACAACTAAAAGTATGGACTAGAGCATTCATTAAATACTTTCAAAAAACCATAACATTATAAAGCACAACTAACTAAATATTGGAGAGAAAGAAGTGAACCATGAAAACCAAAATGAGCTAATACAAAATACAAATTCTCAAGATAATTGCAGAAATTTGCTTTACATTACTTCAAATGGCATAGTGTCAACAATTCAGCGTCAAAATGGTCCAGATTACATGACATTTAATTAAGTATAGCAATTTGTTACATTTTCGGATTTGCATTTGTCTTGTAGGAAAAAGATAAAAAAATAGCTTGCAAATACATCAAATCTAGAGAAAATGGATACCCATTTGGTCGTACATGATGAAAAGTCAATTTTCAAGGCCTAATGAAGCCAAAATAGAGTCACATGACACTTAAAAACTTGAGTTGATGTGGATTCACAGGATTCCAAGTGCTGAATGGACCAAGAGGAGTATGTGGCACATTCTTTGATGAAGACATATCCAATTAGATGCTTACTGGATCATCATTGCATGACTAGATTGTTGGAACAACTATATGCATGCCTTGGTGATCCAGTCCATGGTCATTTGAGTGGTGCTTTTGGGAAAATATCAAAAATATAATTTTTGGTATTTTCTACATTGTAGTAAATTGCATTTTTAGAGGCCTTCAAATCGAAATGGGGGCTCAAAACTTATCAATTGGTTGGCATTAAGCCTTTACAACTAGTAAGCTCAAACTAGATAATCAGTTTATCATTCCAACAAGTCCAATAAGTTTAAATTTTGATAAAATACCTAGGACTTATGATGCCTGGACTGGATCTGCAGGAACAACAGTGATGTAAGCATGATCTCCAATGTCTTCAAGATTTGGGGACTTATTTCCATCATCCCAGACATCATACTAACATCCTCTTGTAGGTGCAGCAGCAATTTGGTTGATAAAATGAAGTTTCTGCATTTCAGGGTCAATATTGCATATCTGTGTGTACATCCTTCCAAGATGGCTCCAACAAGCTCCTATGCTCTCCAAGACCTACAATTCACAATGCAAAGCATCAATTTCATCTTAACAATTCATTTTTCATTAATTTGGATCAAAACATGTCCATTTGTAGTCATGGATCAGTCAAAAACAACTCCTTGTCATTGTTGCTTCCTTATAACCAACCTCTTAAATCTAGTGATTTTCACATGATTTTTTGCATTTGTTTCCATTTTCAAGTACCCATTTGGCCTCTATATTGATCTAGGAAATTTTTGGGGTCAATAGAATTGATTTGGAAACTTTTATTTCTTTTTTTGCAAAAAGCAAGATTTTTGAGGGTCACAGACTTTTCATGTGTAGTAGCATTAATTGTTGTAAAACATGCCAAAAATCCACACAAACTTGGTAAGATATTCATCATGATGTGAAAAATAGGCATGCAATTCAAATCCATCAAGAAAATCCAATTTACTCCTTAAGAAACTCAATTTCAAGCCAAAATACCAAAAAGCGTTGATTTTGGGGTTTACCGACCTAGCGGGGATTTTGGGGTCTACCGACTAAAAGTTAGTGCAATGCAATTTTGGTGCAGGTTAGAAAGGTTCATTTTTAATACAAAATACTTTTGTACTACTTTTGGCTACAACCAACTAGCACAGGTTTTAGCATCGACCGACCTGCGCGACTTAAGTCGGTGGAAGGCCATTTGAGCACAAGTCTGTGAAGCAGGTTTTTAGCGCAAAGGTCGATAGAGGCTTTTTTTAGCACTAAGGTTAGTAGAGGCTATTTTTACCACTTTTTGCAGTTGGGGTCATTTTTAGCGCTAGATTTTGAATTGGCCAGGGTGAAAGTATATTTAAAAATATATTTAAGTATAATACTTTAAAGATTTTAAATATATTTTTAGGATGTTTGAGATAGGTTCCAAATCCATAGGATTTCATATGTAGATTCTAGAATTTTGAGGTTCTAGCAGATTTCAGACTTAGCCATTTTTTAGGGTTTCAGGACCATGTATCAGGGTGAAAGCATTGGACCCCTTAGTGAAATCTAGTGGAATTTTACATGATTTTGCAATTCTAAGACCTGGAAACTAGGAATTTCAACATGAAACATCCTACAAAAGCACTTTCAAGGACAATATCCAGTGACACAAGATTTTAGAGAAAAGTGTAGTAACACCTAATTTTCATGCAAAAGGCAACAAATGACTATATTTTAAGCACAAGACCACCCAATACACCTCCAAATCAACCATGCACAACATCAAATGACTCCAAACATGCAAAATACTCAAATCTGGAACAAATCTTGCACTCTAAGAACAAATTCACTTTCTCATCATCATAAGGCAAAAAGGTTGAGACTCCAAGCCAAAGCAAAAGATGGGGTCTCCATTTGGTAAAATGGGGCATGTGTGTGCAAGGCACCACAAATGGCTACTCTACTGGAAAATGATCTAGACCATTTCTAAGATAAACTTAAGTTTTGTACCCAGAATCTCTGTGTTTCCCACACATTAGATGAGAAAGCATGATATCTTATCAAAGAATTAAAGACCACTAACCAGTGCAACCATCCATATGCTAAAAACCTGAGTGTGTGCAATTGCATTCATTCCCATCCCTTGGCAACTAAGTTCACCCAAGATCCTTCGTGGTAAGCTATGAAGTTTGTATCATTCTACCACCAAGAAAATGCTCTAATGCTAAGATATGATGAACCTTCAAGTAGTAATCCTTATGCAGTGATACCTTTCTTGATAATGCCTTTGATGATCTCTGATGCTAGTACTCTTCAAATAATATTCTTCATATGAGAGTCTTCAAATGATAATCTTCATATTGATACTTTGTAGTGGGTCTGGTGTTGAAAAAAACCTTTTATTTTTACCCAATATAGGCCAGCAGTACTTAGTACCATCTACCACTCTCATTTGGATCCATAGTACTAGTGTGGGAGGTAAAATGGGAATTTGAACTTTTTCACTTAACACGAGATCACCCAGACTTACTTAGCTACTTCAGGATTATTTTACGTGTGAGAGATATATCGTTAAAAAATACTTGAGGTGCACCAACTAATGACTCATTTACATTGAACAGACATCATACTCCATGGTATAATAGTGGAACCCATAGCAAGACTAAGCGGAATACTTGGCTTTTCAAAGAAATATTCCAAATTACTTACCCAACAAAGAAGCACTTGCAGGGCTACACAACTGCCACTACATTCAAGAAATGGAGAATCCAAGCAAAGCAAGTGCAGAAGAGAAAGAAAAGCAAACTACTCTAACCAAAGAAAAATAGGAAGAAAGCAACAACTAACAACTAAAAACTAAAGAAAAGACAAAGTTGAAACTAAGCTAGAAAAGCAGACTACTAACTAAATCCTAACTAGAAATAAGCAAGACTATGTACAAAAGCTTTGGACAACAAGTATTAACAATCCCTCGTGACTTATTTCTCAGGACATGCAGGAGTAACACGGTGCGAGTCAGTGTCCTAAGTGTGGCAAATTCATCCTTGTACTCTGAAAAGTGAGGTAGAGGCATTCTAGGTTCATGTTTAGAGTACCAATTTTGCAGTATCAGCAATTGGGGGAGTTCATTAGGGCCATGATCAATCCAAATGCAAGTTGTCTTACCTAAATCACCATAATCAAATTGATAACTACTGAAACTAAGTGAGAAGAGGGAAGATAAAACCTGATTTGTAGTACCATCAGTCAGAGATGCAAGTTCTTCACCTTGCTGCATTGTACTACTAACTGTTGCACCTTAAGGATGTTTCAACTCATGCAGGGTCATATCATGTGCATTAGATAGTTCTGGATCATTGAATGCTGCAGTAATCTCTCAAGAAAATAGGAAGTCTAGACAACCTTCTTCATAATGTGGATCATCTGGATGAATTCGACATGAGTTGGCTAAAGTAAAGTCTGTTATGTGTGGTGAATTCCCATGAAGTAGCATATCTTTGCTCATTGTGGACACCAACTCAATGACGTGATCAAGTGATTGACATGAAAAAGCTTCCAAGCCATCACTTTGCATGATACTTTGATTTTTATTATTAGATTGCAGACCTTCTCCTTCATTTCTTATCATTGGATCAACATCAACCATGTGGAGATCTTCTGCAATGCAAGTAAAAACAAGATCAGCATGGGGAACAAATGACAAACTCCAATCTACTTCGTCCATATTAGTTACATGCTCTAGAAAAACTTCCTCTGTATCAATCAGCAACCTTCCTGTTTGGATTAAGGGTTGGCATTGGGTTGGCAATTCACTATCTCTAGCAACAACAAAGTTTCTTTCTTCTTGCGTAGCTAGATTTATGATGTCAATGTTATCTTGGAGTGGTCCATTTTCCTGCTTTTCTTCATTCGACTCAGCTTGAGACCCTTCTGCAGCCATTATATCAACCTAATATGGCTGATCATGATGATTTACTGGGCTGATACAATCAAGAACTTGATCATTCTTCTTTGGATATTATGATTGTGGCTCAAATATGTCAACTGGGACGACTTTGTGTATTGCTATCTGTGAATATTCTTCATCTAGAGGATTAATTTCTTCTTGTTCTTGCATATTTCTGATTTGAACAACCTACTGTTCTAACTCTGAACTATCAGCAGTCTGAAATAGACTACTGTTCTCCACCTCTGCAGTAGTAAATTTAGTCTTAGAACTTCATATTTTTGAAGCACTTGATTGCTGATCCGCTTCCCCAACATGATTGTTCATTAAATCTGATTTATCATCTACCTCATCCACTTCCTTAGTAGCAATACATTGTTCTGTTCGTTGTCTTGTAAATGAAAATTAGATTTTTACCATGCTAGGACAACATGTTCTATGACTGAATAGTCTGGATCTGGTGGTTGAAAACTAAGCTTTAAATAGGAAAGGACCTCATCTTCATTAGTTGGGTGACCTGTAGACCATATGCATTGCCTGCTCTCATCATCTTGACATGTATTTTGATGAACAACTTGAGGGACTTCAATTTCTCGAATGTGCAGATTGCCCTATTGACCATGATCATTTATGAATGGAAGATTTATAGCTCCTCGCAAGGTCTTTCTCTGAATATAAATATGTCTGTTATGCCTATATCCCACTTTAGGCTTGTAAATCTCAAAGATAAGGAGCAATCCTTTTAAATGGATATCCAACCTTTAGAGGAAGGTCAAACAATCTATTTTGTCATGTAGCTCTCCAAGATGTACAATGCAGACCTGAGGTGAACTAAAATCAAGCAATGTAAATGGAGGATACTTTATCTGCCTATCTAACACTTCTTTGAAAAGTGGGATATCAACTTGGAAGTTCTCTTCATGATATGATAGATGAGATGGTCCTCTGAAGAATGAAGGGATTTCATGACTGAAACCCTTATGTGTACCCATTAGGTCAAAATTTTCAAAACATTCATTTCATTTCAGCATGTGAAGTGAACCAGTAAACTGAAAACCTACATAACATCTTTGTTCAGCCCTCCTTCTAGCACTAATCTTGTTTATGGTGGTTTTAGCACACAACAACATAGGTATGATTGCTAGTATCACACCTCTCTTGAAAAGTATCCTACCCTAGGTAAGACTACTCCAAGGTTTCTACAGCTAGGTCTTAGCTTGCTTGGAATGATTCAGTGTTATGTCTAGTTGTGCCTACAAGGGGGTCTTACATGCAACCTATAGATCTTCAAGTTGGAATAACAAATACATATTAACCCTTCAATATTTTAGCTAATAAACAATGTAAAATGCTACTGAAATTCCTAGTCTAACCAAGGTTTTTTAAAGAAAATGCAAAAGGTTAGGGTTTAGAGAAATCCTAAGTGACATTTACAATGCATACATTTTACTTTAAGTAGACTAATGCTCTAAAATGTAACCAGTTTTCAGAGTTACCAAACCGAAATGGGTGTTACAACACTGCAGAAAATGATGCAATTTTCAATGGAAATCTAAAGATTTTCAAATTACATTCATTCATTAAATACCCAACAAATGGCGCAACTTAACATATGAGATGTAATTGAATTAAGCACAACTGATCAGCCCAGACTAACTTTACACAATCATTTACCATCAGCAAACAACTAAAAGTATGGTCTAGAGCATTCATCAAATACTTTCAGCAAACCATAACATTATAAAGCACAACTAACTAAATATTGGAGAGCAAGAAGCAAACCATGAAAACCAAAATGAGCTAATACAAGATATAAATTCTCAAGATAATTGTAGAAATTTGCTTTGCATTACTTCAAATGGTAGAGTGTCAACAATTCGGTATCAAAATATCTCTTACAAATGAGAGAAAAGGATAGCCCTTTTATAGGCAAGGCACCATACCGAGTTTTTCAATAGTCGGTGGAGATTAACTCAACACTAATGGTCCAGATTACATGACATTTAATTAAGTATAGCAGTTTGTTACATTTTCAGATTTGCATTTGTCTTGTAGGAAAAAGATAAAAAATAGCTTGCAAATACATTGAATCTGGACAAAATAGATACCCATTTGGTCGTACGTGATGAAAAGTCAATTTTCAAGGCCTAATGAAGCCAAAATAGTGTCACATGATGCTTGAAAACTTGAGTTGATGTGGATTCACATGATTCCAAGTGCTGAATGGACCAAGAGGAGTATGTGGCGCATTCTTTGATGAAGATGTATCCAATTGGATGCTTGCTGGATCATCATTGCATGACTGGATTGTTGGAACAGTTGTATGCATTTCTTGGTGATCCAGTCCATGGTCATTTGAGTGGTGTTTTTGGGAAAATATCAAAAATATAATTTTTGGTATTTTTTACATTGTAGTAAATTACATTTTCAGAGGCCTTTGAAGCAGAATGGGGGCTCGAAACTTCTCAGTTTTTTAGAGTTAAGCCTTAGTAGCTTGGTAGCTCAAACTAGATAATTAGTTTATCTTTCCAACAAGTCCAAGAAGTTTAAATTTGATAAAATAGCTAGGAGTTATGACCTCCGGACTGGATCACTAGGACATTGGACTGGATCTATAGGAACAACAGTGATGTAGGCATGATCTTCAGTGTCTTCAAGCTCCAAGGTCTTATTTCCATCATCTTGGACATCATACTAGCATCCTCTTGTAGGTGCAGTAGCAATTTGGTTGATAAAATGAAGTTTCTACATTTCTGGGTCAGCACTGCATATCTGTGTGTACATCCTTCCGAGATGGCTCCAACAAGCTCCTATGCTCTCCAAGACCTACAATTCACAATACAAAGCATCAATTTCATCTTAACAAGTCATTTTTTTATCAATTTAGATCAAAACATGTCGATTTGTTGTCACAGATCAATAAAAAATAGCTCATTGTCAATGTTGTTTCCTTATAACCAACCTCTTAAATCTATTGATTTTCACATGATTTCCTGCATTTTTTGCCATTTTCAAGTACCCATTTGGCCGATATATTGATCTAGGAAGTTTTTGGGGTTAACAGAATCTATTTGGGAACTTTTATTTCATGTTTTTTAGCATTTTCTGAAAAAAAAAAAAGGATTTTTGGGGGTCACAGACTTTTCGTTTGTAGTAGCATTAATTATCATAAAACATTCCAAAAAACTACACAAACTTGGTAAAATATTCATCATGATGTGACAAATAGGTATGCAATTCAAACCCATTAGGAAAATCCAATTTTCTCCTTGAGAAACTCAATTTTTGGCCGAAATACCAAAAAGCATTGATTTTGGGGTTTACTGACCTAGCGGGGATTTTGGGGTCTACCAACTAAAAGTTGGGGCAATGCAATTCTAGCATAGGTCAGAGAGGTTCATTTTTAGTGCAAAATTCTTTTGTGCTACTTTTGGGTGCAACCGACTAGCGCAGGTTTTAGCACAGACTGACCTGTGCGACTTAAGTCGGTGGAAGGCCATTTCAGCACAAGTCTGCGAAGCGGGTTTTTAGCGCAAAGGTTGGTAGAGGTTGTTTTTAGTGCTAAAGTTGGTAGAGGCTATTTTTAGTGTTTTTTGCAGTTGGGATCATTTTTAGTGCTAGATTTTAAATTGGCCAGGGCGAAATTATATTTAAAAATATATTTAAGTATAAGTTTAGATATGGAATTTCTTATATTTTAAATATTTTTAAATATAGTTTCAGGATGTTTGAGATAGGTTCCAGATCCATAGGATTTCATATGTAGGTTCTAGAATTTTGAGGTTCTACCAGATTTCAAACTTAGCTATTTTTCAGGATTTCAGGACCATGTATCAGGGTGAAAGCATATGGACCCCTTAGTGAAATCTAGTGGAATTTGACATGATTTTGCAACTCCCAGACCTAGAAACTAGGAATTTCAACATGAAACATCCTACAAAAGCACTTTGAAGGGCAATATCCAGTGACATAAAATTTTAGAGCAAAGTGCAGTAACACCCAATTTTAGCGTAAAAGGCAACAAATGACTATTTTAAGCACAAGACCACCCAAGACACCTCCAAATCAACCATGCACAACATCAAATGACTCCAAACATGTAAAATATTCAAATCTGGAACAAATCCTACACTCTAAGCACAAATTCACTTTCTCGTCATCATAAGGCAAAATGTTTGAGACTCCAAGCCAAAGCAAAAGAGGGGGTCTCCATTTGGCAAAATGGTGCTTGTTTGTGCAAGGCGCAACAGGTTGCCTACTAAAGGGAAATACACAGACTTAACCAACAAGACATATCAAGGGCCGACTTGAACTATTGTAAAAGATTTGGAAAGGTAGATATTTTGCATTAATTGTTCTAGGTGAGTGCTTGAGCTGCTCGCATTAAAGACATAAATATCTTCTAGCTGCTTGATGGATTCAGATATTTTCTGCATTGAATTCTTGCAGGAAGATGTCCCTTCTAGCATGAATTTTCTTTTGACTGCACATGTGGGAAAATTTACTATAATTGACTTAGGTCAAGTGCTCAAATTCTATATATGCATCTTTGAGGGATGTAATAAGGGTTGGATACTTGTTCATTCTATATTCAAATAGAGCCCTACTCTACTGTAACCATGCCTTTTTTATTGAATATGTGCTGGTTATTCTCACCTCTTTATGTTTGTTTTTAACTCCATGTAAATCTAAGGATGGCTTGTCTGTGAATATTTCGTTCCTCACAACCATTGCTTGCTTCTTACCTCTATTGGGATTAGTTAAATATGTGTGTACTTATCAGCTATATCTGATTATGTTGTGCATTTTCTCAGTTTTGTGAGAGCTTTTATATTGAAACCTAGTGTATCACCTCCCTTTAATTTCAATTCATCCCTCTTACTTTTTTCATAAACAAGTGAATAGATTAGGTTTAGTCTTAGGATCACTGAATCTCTCATTTAGCAAGGGAACTTGAATCTCTCTAGATATTTGACCTCCCTATAGGGTCCCACACTTGGAGGTCATCTCAATGTTTCACTAGATTGTTGGAGCCCTAAAAGCCTTCAACATTGGGTGTAAATCTATGTGACAATAGTTTCTGGCATGCATGGTGGGACTATAAGCATAAGTAATCAAAGAATCCAGCTAAGAATCTGGTGTTCTTCTCGGTACTCTACATCTTGACAGATATTTCATACACCTGGTGACTACAAATTTTTGATCTTGATCAGTGCCATCTTTTATACCTGTGCAAACAAGGGCATCTTCAAGAGGTAGTTTTCAATTCACTAAACTATCTGTTGCTTCTTCAAGGATAAGATCCAAGTTTTCTAGGTTTCCTATGAGAAGGAATAGTAGCCCTACTTTACCTCATTTAAGAGCTCAATCTACACCTCTTCCTGTTAGGTCTGAACATACAAGTAGAAGCTTGCATATTCCTATTCTAAATTTGTATATCCCTATTATGGCAAGGAAATTTTCTTTAATGACCTTCAATGGAGGTAGTCCTTTAGATTTGGCTGCATACAATGATATACCAACTGCAGCCCTAAAAATTGTTTCACCCTTCATAGGTGATGGTTCTATAACCCCTACTGAACACATCAAAGACATATTCAACATGTGCTCAGTCCATCATATACAACATCAAGACATTGTACTCCAACTCATGGTCTCATCTTTTAAAGGGAGAGCTCTTCAATGGTTTAGGAGCTTGACCCCTACTTCAATACATACTTGGGATGAGATAGGAGAGGCCCTCTACAAACAATTTGGAGAGAGGGCAGACAATGTTTCATTGCTTGAGTAGCTAACAACTATCAAAAGAGCTCCAAGTGAGATCCTTGCAGATTTTAATTTCAGATTGTAGAGGACATGGGAGAGAATTCTAGCTCCCATCATGCCATCCTCACAAGGTGCTTTCTTGTATTTTTTAAGAGCTTTGAATTCTGGCATTGCAGTGATGATGTAATAAAAGGGTGTTGAGTTTCTACCAGCTGGCTATGAGACAACTCTTAAATCTAAAAATTGTTTAACATAGGCTAGGAAAATTGCTCCCAGACCCCCTCTTCAAATTTTTTGAGAGTTGGCTTCCTCATTCTAGCAACCTGCTATTTCTCCCATTCCAGAGCATAAATCTTCAGGGTCCTCTCCTTCCTAAGAAGAGAGTGATCTTAAGACCCTAATGTATTATTTGACTTAAAAAGTGAATAGTATAGTTATTCAAACTGCCCCCAAACCCCATTAAAATTATAATTAGGGGCAGTCATCTAATTCAAATTAGAATCTTGGTTACAATCCTAATAGAAATCAGAACCGAATTCAAGGTTACCAACAAAATAGGTATGAAAATCCTAACACTGCACAACCTTTACAAACAGTTCGACCTATCCAACAAATACCAACTGTGAATCCAACAAATACTCAGAATAATCTTTCGAAGGAGGTAGACTGGTACTACCACTACAACCAACCTCATAATCAATTCACTTGTGCTTTTGGAGCACAAGAAAGGGCTTTAATGGTGTAGAACTTTCATACCGAGAAGGCATCATTATCAAAGGCAGTGAATAATAATCCTAAAGTGTCAAATGAGGCTACCTCTAATGCTAGTAATATTCTATGGACTTCAAAAGATTTTTGTGCTATCAATCAGCCTATGGACAGTGTTGTTATGCCCATTGCAAAGAACATTAAGTCAAAGAAGAGGTAGTTGGAGGCTAGCCCTATGCTTGTTGTCTTACAAAAAGAGCCTGTTCCAAAGAAAAAAGTGGCCAATGCCACAAGTTTGATTCAGAATAGTAGACCTACTATTATAAAAGAAATTCACTCACTCTTAAAAGTACCTGACCAGGCTATAGATCAGTCAAAGAAGGGAACGTGGATTCCCTCAATGCACAAGGAAACCACTGTTCCATTCAATATTGTGGAACAGATGAAGAAAACAAATATCAATGTTTCTATGTGGGAAGTAATGTTTATCACCTCCCAGAGGGATCTTTTGCAAGAAGCCTTAAGGCACTTCCTATTTACTGAGTTAGTAGCATCAGACTCATCATCAACATAGAAAGAGAAGACACCTATCAGTCTTGTGCAACCAAGTGAAGGACAAGTAAGTGTGGTCAAGAAGCCATCTCCTTTTTATTTGTCTTTGATCATTGGCAAGGTTTTAGTGCACATCAACATAGAAAGAGAAGGCACCTATCAGTCTTGTGTAACCAAGTGAAGGGCAAGTAAGTGCGGTCAAGAAGCCATCTCCTTTTTACTTGTCTTTGATCATTGGAAAGTTTTTAGTGCACAATTATATGATAGACTCAAAGGTTAGTGTTTCAATTATGCCCAAGAAGATAGCAGATGCATTAGTCATCAAGTATACCCCTATCTCATCAAGAATATTACAATTAGATGGAACCTCTGTAAACACCATAGGGATGATCAAGGGACAGAAATTGAATCTACATGCATGTCTAAACTTGACCTTCCAGCAAGACATTTCAGTCATTGATCTACCTCCCTTTGTTGCTATTCGTTTGTCAAGAGACTTGAGAGATAAGGTAGGTGGCTACCTTTCTTCTAACTGGTCTCATATGCTTTTGAGGACCAGATATGGCACAAGGCTCATCATCAAGGCTGAGCCAATTTTGAATTACCATGTGGAGAATGATGACCACATCCTGGTGAATCCTCATGTTATGATTCAAGGTGAGGAAATACGTAACTTAGAATCTATTGAGACAAAAACTTCACCTCTTCCTATCCCTAATCTATTTCTTGATAAGTTGGAAAGGGATCATGAAAATTTTGACCCTTATGACAACACTGAAGCAACTGACTTGGGCAATTACATGATCCATGAAGGGGATTCTTCAATCCCTTCTGTACTTAGGCTAGAGGATGACTCCATTGGCCCATGGAAGATGTTATTTAATGGTGCAAAGAGTAGGAATGGAGCTGGTACATGTGTTTTTCTTGTCTCTCTGATTGGTAAGAAGTTGCATTTTTCTTGCACAAATAATGTGGTACAGTATAAGGCATTGGTCCATGCCCTGTTGTTAGCAGAAAAGAATAAAATCAAATATATAGAGATCTTTGGTGATACTAAATTGGTGGTCAACCAAGCTAGAGAGTGATGTGCAACAAAAAAATAGCTTTTAGGAGCTTATAGACATAGAGTTTGGGACATTTTTGAGAGTTTTGATGCTCTCAACCTGTAGGTGATCCCAAGGAAACTGAATGTTGATGCTAATCAATTGGCAACGGCGAGGGCTCAATTTTCTCCACCCATAGAATTATTTCAACGTCCTGATGAACATGTCAGGGTTGTTGTCAGACCATCTGTTCCTAATAATGATACTCATTGGTGAGTCTTTGATGGCAATGAGAATATTGTGAACTTCATTCATAATGAAGTGCAATTTTCCTCCATGGTGCAGCCTAGGTTGCAGGAATGCTATGTTGACTAGATCATCCACCTAAAGTCAAACAAGCTACCCAAGGGTCTAGTCACCCTTGAGGCCATCTTCATCTATGATGATGAGTTCAGAGGCGAGACAAACAACATGGCCTTCAAGAAAGAAGAATACCAAAAGGTCAGTGTCACCACAAACAAAGAATTGCTGCAAGGAAAAGTGTGTGGTGATATAGAGGAGCAAGAGTTCATCAAGCTTGCCTAAAAGTATAATGAATTCCTAGCATGGACAAATGAAGATCTTAATGGATTTAACCCGAATGTGACCCATCATGCCAATGATCTAGATCCTAATTGCAAGACCAGTGCGCTAAAAGTAGCAGCCCATAAATCCAACAATCGAGCCACTCATGAGAAAAGAGCTTGGTAAGCTCATACAAGCAAGGATTATCTTCCATATCAAGTATTCTACTTCAGTGACCAATCTAGTGCCCATAGGAAAGAAGAAAAGAGAGATCAAGCTCTATGTAGATTTTAGAGACCTAATTTAGGCCTCTCTAAAGGATCATTATCCTCTACCCTCTATGGATCAAATTTTACAAACGGTTGTAGGAGTAGAGAGGTTTTCATTATTGGATGGCTTCTCTATCTATAACCAGATCTTTGTCAGAGAGGAGGATAGATTTAAGACAACATTCACAACCAAATGGGGAACCATGACATATGCAAAGATGCCATTTGGTCTGTCCAATGTTGGTGCCACATTTCAAAGGGCGATGGTTATTGCCTTCAAAGGATTTATAAATAGATTCATCTTGATTTATCTAGATGACATTATAGTCTTCTCTAGGAAGGGAGAAAATCATATGGAGCATCTGGAAAAGGTTTTCCAGAGATGCAGAGAGTTTGGGGTGTCTCTAAACCCCAAGAAATGTATTTTTTCTATTTCTCAAGTTAAGCTTTTGGGTCACATAGTTTCTAAGGATGGGATACCCATAAACCCTGATAGAACATCTGCTCTACTTTCTCTTCCACTGCCTACTCACAAAAAAGATTTACAATCATATTTAGGTTAGATCCACTTTGTTAGGAAGTTTATTCCTAACTACACTGGCTTAGTGAAGCCTCTAAACCTTATGCTCAAGAAGGATGTAGTCTTCAGATGGACTAAGGAAGGGAAGGATAGTTTTGAAAAGATCAAGGAAGAGATCGCCCAAGGACCCACTCTCATGAACCCAAATTATAAGGACTTTGTCCTCTATGCATATGGAGGAGAAAATAGTATTGTTGATGTCCTGATGCAATAAAATGAAAAAGGGATGGAGCAACCCCTGGCATTCTTCAATCAGATCTTGGAAGACTATGAGGTCAAATACAACCCCATGGATATTCCATTGTTAGTGCTTCAAAGAAATTCATATATATGCTGACAAATAATCATATTAAAGTCTTAGTTTCTCATCCTAGTGTGAGAGATTATATAATTGGAATTGGGATTAGTGAAAAGAGAGCCAACTGGGTCACCAAGATCCTAGAGTATGATGTGATCATCAAGGCCACTAAGTTGATTAGAGGTAGAGGATTGTGTGAACAACTAGCTCAGACATCAATAGATGAAGTGAATTCATCTTACCATTTGAATGAGGAACCTATAGCTGATCCACCAGTTTTGAGTTCTTGGACAATAGATATGGCTAAATTTCTATCCACTAGTGAGTATCCCTATGGACTAGACAGAACCAAAAGAAGACATTTCAGGCTATAGTCTATTCCTTATGCTTTGGTAGATGGTGTTCTCTTCAAAAGAAACATGGATGGAGTCTTACTGATATGCATAGAAGAATATCAGGTTAATAGAATCCTTGGTGAGTTTCATATTGGCCAACCTAGTGGCCATTTCTCTGCTAGAGCTACAACAATGAAAATAATGATAGCAGGTTACCTTTGGCACACATTATTCAATGATGCCAATGTGTGGGTAAGAAATGCAAAGAGTGTACTCTCTTTGCTGGAAAGAAAATATTGGCAGCACTCCCATTACACCCCTATTCAAGATTATCAACTCTTTTTATAGTGGAGATTAGATTTCATTGGTATGATAAATCCAACTTCTAGTGCTGGTCACAAGTGGGTTTGGACTGCAACATACTACTTCACCAGGTGGGTTGAAGCAGTCCCACTTAAAGAAGCCGCTAAGTCAGCTATCATGGATTTCTTGGAAGAAATTAAGACAAGGTTTGGAGCTGTTCATACTATTATTTCTAATAATGTAAAAGCATTCACTAGTTTTAGGATTGTTGATTGGGTTCTTAAATATAATGTATTCTTGAAGACCTCATCCAACTATTACTCTCAAGGTAATGGGCTGGCTAGATCTACCAACGAGAACTTGATCAGAATTTTAAAGAGGACTATGGAGACAAATTAGAGGCAATGACATAATAAGATCAGATTAGATCTTTGAGCTGATATGATCACATATAAGAGGGCCATTGGGAATTCTCCTTTTGTTCTGGTGTATGGAAGAGAGGCTAGATTACCTATATTCTTAGAACTTCTTGTGCTAGATTTGGCTTATCAATTGGCATTAGAAGGAGAAGATGCAAGGTTTGTTAGGATGGCTAAATTGACTAAATTAGAAGAAGAAAGATAGTTAGTCATGATCACATTAAAAGGGCATCAGATACAGACCAAAAGCTATTTTGACAAGAAGGCCAAGATCCAAACCTTCAAAGAATGTGATCTTGTTTTGAAATGGGACGCAGATCGAGCCAAACCTGGAGGCCACACCAAACTTGATGCATTTTGGAGTGGGCCATACATCATCATCAACAACAAGCAAGCAAATGCCTTCATTCGTTCAAGGCTGGATGGTGAAGTTCTACCGATCTAAGTTAATGGGATCCATCTCAATCCTTACCACTAAGGTTAGTATGAGGTCATGTACATATTGTCTTAGTTTATTTTTGTTTTAGGTTTCCATTTCCATAGGTTCTTTTTTGTAGGTTGCATTGTCATTAGGAGAGTCTAGGCCTCTTTCCCTTTTGTGTGTTTCAGGAGGTAGATTTCAGTTGTCTTGACCTTTTTCAATTTCTCTTATGGACTCCATGCCCAATGTATGCTTAAGGCCACTGGTCTATTTGTTTAGCAGGCAAACATCTTTGAGAAGTCACCAAAATGTTTACCTATTTTTGTCTGCCCAGAGTCAAATTGTTCACCTTGAAAATCCCCTTGAAATTCCTTTGAACATGGCTCTGCAGACCTTAACTCCTTGATGAGTTCCAGGTAGCACCCATGAAATGCACCTTTTTACCCCTCTTTTTCCTTCCTTCTTATTCCATTGTCCTCATGACTGCACCAAAGTAGATTAACAAGATTGTTCTAATTATGTTTAATGAGAGATGAATTACTTAAAATCATGATTTCTGATTGAAGGACTAATGTACATTGAATTCATGGAAATATATAGAAATTCTCTCTTTTTGAATCTACAAGTGTGGATGTTCAGGCAAAGACAATTTTGGTCATCTTCAGAGATGGTCCAAATAATCTTTGAAGATGACATATGGATACCGCACAAGTCTCCAATATGATTGGAGAGATTTTGAGAGAAGGCAGTGAATCATCTCAGGAGCTGAACTGAAGTCATGAGTATATCTCTGGAGCTACAGACAGAAGCACACACCTCCAGATCTCCTCAACACAAATTTAGATTTCCAACGCTGCTGCCAGTCAACACTTCTAGTGGTAATTGGGATGCTCTAGATATTACTCAATCAGCACCTAAGTAATTGAATGAAGACCATAGTTAACTACTGGAAGTTTTATCTTTCTTTTTAATTTTGCATGAGTTCTCAACAAACTGATTAAATACCTATATTTCAGGGCCTTGCTACCCAATTGTATTTGAAACTAAGACTCTAATTTAGTGAGATTGTTGTTCCACTAAATCTATTTCAATTGCATGAATGTTTACTTTGTAGTTAAATAGTTAGTGGAATAAGAGATTGGTACTATCTCATAGATGAACTAGTAGTTAGGGTAAGTGATATCTCATCATTGGATTAGATATAAACTTATAAAGGTAGCACTAGAATATACAACAGATAATTTATTGTTATAGTAATCTCATTTTGATATAGACATATTTTTGAATACAAAAGATGATGGAATTAGACTAAAAGTGAATTGTGATATTATCTTCTTGTGCTAATTCATTGCTTTGGTCTTCATCCCTAAGGGTGTGGAGCAAGGGCCCACTCCCACCACCAAGGCAGAAGGCTAGTATTGTTTGTTTTGTTATTCTATTTCAAATTTTGATTGTTTGCTATTTTGTTTCAAATTTTGTTTAGAAAGATAGTTATTGATTTCTCATAGATAAATGTATGTGTCAATTGTATGGAATAGTGTAGATCTACATTAGCAATTCATTGTTTCAACTCTATTTCTAGGATTTCTAGAGTTCATCTTCAAAGTAGATAGATCAGTATTATTAGTTTCTTTAATCAGTAGAGATCATTAGAGTTAGTTAAGTAGACTGTCAACTATAAAATTCCTAATTGCAAATAGCTAAGGACACAACCCTAGATTTGACACATGAAAATATGATTAAATGCTAAGGTACAATGACCCTTATCATTTTTGGTATAGATGCCAGGGATCTCTGTGTTAATTAGGAAAACTTAGTTAAATAGTTTTAGGATAGATTGAATCTGTATGGTTAGAGCTAGAGATTCAAAAGGAAGATACATAAAATAGACACCCCATCAACAAACTATAAGAGAAATTAGTGGAGTGGCACAAGATCTTATTGAAGAGAGACACCTAGAACCTACTTTGGAAACTGCAACTCAATTAAATAATCCCTTAGACCCTCTGATTCCTCCACTTGTTGATTATATCCAAGAATTGCAATAGAAATTCTAGGTAGAAATTCAAAGAGAAGAACCAGTTGTAGGAGTACAATCAACACTGAAAAGGGGGTGAATCAGTGTTGATATAAAAACCAAATTTTATCACTTTCTCAAAATTGTCAAAGAGGTTTATCACAAATTGAACTAATTAATTGAACAATCAATCATCAAATGTTCAATCACATAAATCACATATGGTAAATGAAGCTATGCAAGACATCAAGATGTGAGACTATGACACAAGGAGATTAATGAGTGGAAAACCCTCTTGGGGTAGAAAAACCACTCAAAATACCTCACTGGCTTAAGCTTTGAAAAACTTCTTTACAAGGCCTCACTGGCTGATATATGTGTCTGACTAACAAATGAAAGGTCTCACTGACCTACAAGCCTCACTGGCTAATCACAAATCAGATGACAAGAATTGATTTCAATTTAGGGGGTTACCCTGATTCATTAAAGCACATAACACCTTGATTATTACAATTATCAACACCAAATATTCTCCTTCAAATTTTCACAAATTCTTCAATGTCTTCAATACCATAACCTCTGCAATTTGATATGTTTTACACCTACAATAACCAATTTCAATCTGCAAAATATTCACCTTTGAAAACAAATCACCTCTGTAAAAGATTGAGATATACTCCTGATAGATTTTAGGTCTTCAAATCACTTTCATATTTCAATCATTAATGGAGTATTTACAATCTGTGAAAATAAACTATCACTGCAAAAAAAATATGAGCTTTTCATCTTTATCTTCAAACATGTCTCTACAATTTTTCTTCATCTCTACCTCTATAAAAAAAATACTCTTTACCTTCATAACATTGCTTCAAAAATATATAACATATTTTTCTTATGATAAAAAACTTCATCACAAAAACATAGAACTACCTCCTTAGAATAGCATAAAACATGAACTAATCATAAAATTAGCAATATCCATCACTAATGTGTCTGCATACATTCGAACATCCACACAAGAAGCCTAAAAAAAACCTAGCTTTTTTCCTTTTATTTGTCTTTTATCCTTAGAGACCATCAACTTTAATCGAGGAACAAAATCGTTAGAATTTGAACTGACTTTAAATCTTAGACATTGATCTTGCATTGCCACCAAGTCTTCGACCGTTCGATTTAAATACCTGCCAAAAGCTTTTAAACACAACTTTTGCCACCAGAGTTCCTAGGGCATCAGGGCCATCGAGGCTAGTCACCAAAGGAACTAAAAGGCCTCCAAGCAGTGGACTTTAAGTGTCTTACCTGCTTCTTCTGGTCAACATTGTTTTATAACATAAAGAACACTTTTAAATGATGGGCTAGGGTTAGAATTAAGAACATAGGAATTAAAGCATTTTCAAAGCATAGAAAGGATTAGGGTTTAGATAATTTCTTCCTCCATGCTCAAAATATCTTCTGACTTGGGTCCACTGTTGATCATCATTGAATTTCACCTACTCTCCAATGCACAACAAACTCCACTAAGAGTATCATCTGAGCCCACTATATGCATATAATGATATAGATACTATCTGAGAATACTTGAAGCTATAATCTCTAATATGAATAACACTGACCCTAAAAGGAACATAGGTCCTGATGACCAAATCTCTAGATATCTCATGAGAATACACACCACCTACATATCATCATGGGAATGTCAAGACCAATTGAACACGTCATGAACAAGGCATGAACAAGACATGATGCCAACCTTTTTGACATCAATGACAAAGCAAGAAAGATGCTAAACAACAAACTACCCCTTTGACTAACATTGATGTCAAAACACCAAACAACTAGCATGACATCTCCCTCTTTTGACAATCAATGAAAAAAAACTAATACAACCCTTTCACTCTAAATTGATTGTTCTGATCTGCCCTACTCACAGTGCTCACCCTATTTTGGCACTCATGAAATACACAGAGATTATATGCAAAGATTATATTCTATCCTCTATTAGGAAATACACATTGTCAAATGAACACACTGAGATAATACATCATTATCACTAACTTATGCACTTTCATCTAACTTTTACACTGTCCTGATCATACTCTATCCTGATCATATGCACTATCCTAATTTGACTTATGCATTGTCTAACAGAAGTAGAGATATCACTGTGAAATTGATATCAAATGAACTCTTAAAAATATTGTGAGCACATTGATTTTCTTTATCTCAGTCATCCCTACAAAAGTCACTATCAAGAACAAATAATAACATGATAACATGTCATATGAAATTATATCACTGTCAAGAACTGTCAACAACTACACCAATCTTCTTATGCAAATTACTCCAAGCATTTTCTCCCTATGTGTCAAGGATATTGACAGCACTTGTTTCAAAAGATATTTGTGGTACAAATCAAATCACACACCACATGTCAATGGCCTATCATCACTTTCATTAAAGCATAGTGTCAAGGTGTTATTTTCAAGAGAGCACTATCTTGGGCCATTCACTCAATAAGTCTGATATATTTACAAAATCTTTGTCTTGTATTAGATGTCAAGCCCCTTCATATTATTAAACTATGTTTTTCTCTCTATCAAGGTTTGCATGCAATGTGTATCCCTATCAACAATGTTGATATAGTCATACACAGGTTTGTATCACTGAATCTTAGTCTTTGTGGAACTCTTTCTCTACATTCTTTTCACAATCTCACTATCCACTTTGTCTTCATTGCTATGTCACACATACCTTCAATATCATTTATCCATGCACCTATTAAACATCAACTAAATCTCCCCCTGTCTTGGATCCACAAACCACCTTCAAGCAAACACAAACTATTACAGAGCAAAATGCCAATGTCACTAAGATATCAACGTACTTATCCAATGTCACTAAAATATTATAGACCACCACCATACTTCACTTGATATTTTATGGAAGTGACAATTCACTGTCACTTGTTCTCTTTGTGACCACTCCCCTGACACCAAACTTCTGCAACTAAAAAGATCACTGTCAAAGACATACACCATTTCAAGGAAAAACATCAAACAAGAGCATAGGAGTGACTTCACTGTGTATTCTTCATATTTCACAGTGCAATTCACATGTCACTGCAGAGTTCATTGTCCACAAAGCCTTTGTCTTACACCAAAGATATCCATATTGGATTTATTTTTAGTGTAACACTATAGAGCCAAAAGAGCAGAGATGAAAGCACTACCACAAACAACTTAATCAATCATTATTTCATTGTCCTTTGTACCAAGCATGAATCAACCTTTTGCAACCATGTTTACCAGGATACTTTGTAATTAAATTATTTGAAGATAAAGTGAATCCTTATAAAAGTATGCAACATTAACCTTGTTCATCTATCAATGACCATGAAATGTGAATAAGAGACAAAGTAATCACTGTCCAAAAACTTTGTAACTATCCAAAGATGCACACTTCCCAACAAACTTGCAATTTTTAAATCATAACCAAATATAGACTGCACTCTAATCCACACAAAACCTTGTTACAATTTCCACTACTACAACAAAGATATCATCAATCCACTGACAGAGTATCCTATCTATATTTGTACTTGTTCATTGGATGATTTAATCTTGAAAAGACTTGATAATCAGTCTTAGTGACAACTGAGATGTCACTAACACAACACAAGAAAATTTGATCTGATCTTGATATAGATAGGTTTGATATGAACCACTAATAATAAGGGACTGAACTATGTTGATGAAACCATGAAATGTTCACTGTCAAACTTCAACATGTGTCATCCAAAACAAACTAAATATCTTGTCAAGTTTTGCATACCTTTGTCTGCTCTATAGGTTCTTTCACAGTATTACTATCCTTCATCCTCAAGGATCCTTCGAATATGAACTTCCCTAAAACAAACTTTGATTGCATTGCAAGCATAGCACCAACTGACTACATGATGAGCAAAACCAATGTCAAGGATTTAATATGCATTGCCATAGTATAACCCACAAGAATCAAATCTGTCTCAAGCCTTTAAGACTTGTGAAGTCTACTCTTTTTGATTGATATGCTCTTACCAAAACATCTATTGTCCCTTATACTATTGAAATAATTCATAGTCTCTCCCATGATGTGGCAATAGAAATAACATGATTTAAATACACTTATCCTAATTAAAAACATAGTCCTATCTACCTTGGTAGAAATAACTTATCATTTGAATGAACAAGATCAAACACTTAATTAGTATAGACATATCAAGTCTCTTATCCATACATTGAAGATGAGCTAATCCATTTAAATACAAGAATTGTACCTGACTATCTTGAACCTTTAGATCTCAGGTTTTTACTGACCTATACCACTCTAAATTCACCTAATCTCTATTTGAAGTGTTCAACCATATCCTTGGCTAAGAAAGAAATTATCATACTCATATTGATAATAATATCATGTTATCACACAGAGGTGAATAATTGACTGAAAACCTTATAGCAATGTATCACATGTACCATACTAATCAATGCACTGTATGTCTATTTCACTTACTCCACTTAGAGAATTCTAGCACTGACCTACTAATCCACAAAGAAAAGATGTAAAGGTCTTAACTTATGCACATATCTGACATGAACTGTCATACACCATATCACTATTAATAACAGGATGGTAGAAAGGTTTGAGATGTAATCATTGTTCTTATATAAACAAACACCATACAGTACTGTCCTGCACTTGTCTCACTGCACTTTCATCTACTCTTAGACTATTCTTCTACATTTTACAAACAATAAACCTTCTCCTTTATATAATGATGAAAGTCATACCTTGTTTCAAAGATTTACTAAACAAACCTTTGCATTATACCATCTCAACACCAAACCAATGAACTCCTCTCAACAAGACTGCCATCAATTATAACATCATTGCCATTTTAGATGATTACCAACAATGACAACTAAATATCCTTTATTCAATCTCCTGATAAGATATGCATGTCTAATCAAATTCACAGTTGACACTTCTCAAGTGCAACTTATGGGGTTGAAAGATAACACATTAACTAACTCCCCCTCAACTTCATGCTTCTTTTTATGCACTTATGGATGAAACTTGAGCAGCATGCCCAAGCTCAGATTCTTTCTTTTCCTCTTCTTGTTGCTTTCTCCAAACTATTATGATCCTTGTTTTCTTATGATGGCTAAAAGGATTCACCAAATTAATCTTACAAAATAGTGCTTTATGTCCAAACTTATGACCAGTGATTATTTTAGTGGTGAATCTTCGTCAATTGGTAAATAGTTAAAATTGGGACCTCCAGAAATGGCGAATAGTACAAGCTAAAAAGGAGAGTGAATTGCTAGGTTTTTACAAAAAATAATTTCATCTTAGATAATTCACCTATGCATTATTTTTTTAAACTGATAAATCGGATTGATTCACCATGTAAATGATGTGTCATTGGAACTGATTCGCCAATAGTTTATAATATAATTACAAGTCTTAATTATATTCGCCAATAATATTATATTCCTACCAATAATTTTGGGGCAATATCGCCACTAATAATAAATTTTACCATTTAATTTTAGGGATTTTTAGCTTCAAATAGAGGTTTTATTTATTACCATTGATTAGCTTTTTAATTGGAGGGCTGCAGGTCAATTTTGTGACCTATATGCACGTGCCTTTTCAAAGGCTTCTTGAGGCCCATAATTTGTTTTGGGCCATACGATCAAATTGAATCATGTGGCCCAAAACAAATTCCAGGCCTCAAGAAGCCTTTTAAAAGGCACGTGCATATAGGTCGTGAAATTGACCTGTAACCCTTTGATTAAAAAGCTAATCAATAGTAGCAATTTCATGGTTCTTTTAGTCTTATTTCTAAAGTGATATTTTTAAAAAATAATTAATCCACTAACCCCAGACCCCACAAGGGGGCATTTCCCCCTTGACCCCCGCAAGGGGCTCTGCCCCCTTGACCCCGCCGGTGGCTGTCATCTCTGGGCCTCTGCTTCAATATTACAAAAAACAAAAAAAAAATTGGGGGGATTGCACCGACCAACTATGCAATTTTTAAAGGAGAGATTCACCATTGTAATTAATTTTTTTAATGATTATTCACTATGATTCGCCATTGTAATTATTATTTTTACTAATTATTCATCAAGATTCACCAAGATTTTACAAGAATTTCTATAATGTGCATAGATTCACTAGGAAAATTAATATTTTTTTCAAAAAAAGGGAAAGATTCACCAGGAAAATTATAGCACTTAGCCAAGATTTGCCAACATTTTATAAGGTTTTTTAGGGAGGAGTTCCTTAAAATTATCACTACCTCTAAGCACCTATTTATATAGAAAATACAAGGCAAAATTACCTCTATCATGGAATGGGCATCCAACTTGGCCTCATGGCCCAAAACCCACACCTATGGACACTAGGTCAACATTATAAGATGCTTCTGACACTTGTTCGTAGTCCCCATCCCAAAGAGATTGCTTATTTCCAAAATGGGCTATGACAGATGCTAGTATGACTCTTACGACCATCATAGAATCTGTCATAGTAGTTACAACTTACACTTGTAAGAGAATCTATCATACACAGGCTATAAATAGCATATTCTCTTACAACATGTCATAGTCCACCTTGGGGTGCCTAAAGATGCCTTTTTCAAAGATGCTCTTTGACACATATCTTCACCTATCATAAAATCTCCTATTTTTGACTCTTACATGCCATAACTTCGTCATAGGAATCTATCATGACCGTTACGGTCAATATTCCCTTACACAACATCCAAGATGCTGACACATGGAAAAATATTCCTACAACAAAGTGGGATGCCTATCTCCTCATGTGAGGACAAAATTACAAGTTGTCATCTTCCATGTAGGATGACACATCATCGTGCCACATCCCACAAAATGACAATATAGAATTTACAATTAATTTATGTCATAGGAAATGAATAAATAAATACAATCAAAATAATGCAAGGAATTACGAAGGTTGAGACACCTTAATTCCCAATAGTGTCGGGTTGCATCAAGTCTCAACAAGGTTGTGGCGTTGTAGCCAAGTACATTGGATCATCATCATTAAGATTGATTTAGGTAATTCTCTTTAATTAACTTAGTAACTATCTTGACAATTCTATTTTTGGGTGCCGTTATTGTGCCACATCTCCCTACCATTATTTCCTTTCTTAGCTCATGCATGCCACCATATTTGTCACACTGTCGACTTGTCTACGAAGTGTCCCATCACTCTACTGCAATTATGACTGTATAAACACACTAAACCACTCTCAAGCTCCTTTCCCATAATATGAGAAGTAAAACAAAATGACATATCAACCTTCACTCAAGATTGTAGATTTCTTTAAAAGTATTTGAGTGTAAAATTCAAGTCTCTTGACACAGTCCTCGAGACTGAAAAGATAACAAATAGACTACAAAGAGAAATAAGAATTTTAGCTACAGGAGGTGGAATAGGATAGAGAGATGGGTGTCAAGAAGAAATAAGAGCCAAAGAATATAATAGGCCTGTTGAAGGATGAAGCTATGGTAGACATTCTAAGGAATGCAGGGTGGTTAGAGTTCTTGGAGAAATTTGAAGGTTTTCAGGAGCATATTGTTGATGATTTCCTACGAAACCTAAGAGATAATCAAACAATTGTGAGAGGGGTTCAAGGCAATATCTCTACCACTATCATCAGTCATATCTCCAGATTACCAGAACAGGGTGAAAAGTTTTACCATTTGAAAACCCTAAATGTTGATTTAATTAAAAATTTCTCTAGAGAAGGTGAACATGCAATACAATTACATTTAAGTAAAAATGAGGTTAAAGGAATTGTTAGGTCTTTACTTCCACACCCATGGTAGTCTGTATCATTATGGTTGATGAAATACTTTACATGTGATGGCCAATTTTCTATAGTTTTAGGACCAATAATGAAAATGTTAATTTTTCTGAGGCATGGAAATGCTCACCTAGAATTTAGCATAAACATTCCAAACTTTCTATACTCTACAATAAAAGCATCTACAGACACGTTTCAACAAGGGAAAGGTCCTATGAAATACCATGGCATCATTTTTCTAATTGTGAAACATCACTTTATGTCTCAAGCTGATGGAGAAGCATTATGGTAGACATTTTTAAATAATAAACCATAGGACAGAACACCATAGAGGGCACAAAGAATGGATGAGGCTCCCTCTACCTAGCAAGAAGAGGAGGTAGATTCTTCAACTTCCTCTCCAACTACTGAGAGAGGTAAAGGTCAAAAGCCCTCACTGAAGGCAACTTCATCTACTGCCCCTATTTCTGGCAGAAAGAGAAAAGGGAAGGAAGTTATGGAACTTGTTATAGAACAAACCCCATATGTGACTTGCTCAACAAGGTGAAAGATGACCTTGGCTGAGGAGTCTATTCCAATTAAACCAACAGGGGAAATAGTTGTTATAGAGCAAACCTCCACCCAGACTTCTGACCCCAAGAAGCAAAAGAAGAAGACAAGGCAAGGTCAGAAAATAAAAAGAGCTTCAAAGAAAGTTGAATCTAGCATACACTACTGGGCTGAGGAAGCATCTCATGATTCAGATGAAATTCCTCTTGTGAGAAAGAAGAAACAAAGAGAAGTTTCCCCACAACAATCTGTTCATCCAGGTTCCCATAGTCCAACTTCACAACATTCCCCTACTCTGGAGATAGAATAGAGAGACACATTGACTATTTCCTCAAACTCTGAGGATGATATACCTACTATAGAGGCACCTACTCCACTTGTGCTATGGAGAAGCAAGAGAAAAAGGCAACTCACCCAAGCTGAAAAAGATACTGCTCTCCTGGATGAAGTTCTCTTGGGTTTTAGAACTTCTGTAGATGAGGTTGGGCCTTCATTAGCACCAAAAATTGAAGAGAGAGATCAAGAAGAAGCTATAAGGAGATTGTAGGGGAATTTGAAATAGGGCAAGTGGATGCAACTGGTAGTGAAGAGCAAAGAGCTATGGAAAACCCTGAAGTGGAATAGACAAAAGAAGAAATAGGGACTTATTCTCACCCCTTTGATCAAGAGGATGTTGAGATTTCAAAGCAACAACTAATGCTAGAGGAAATAGATAATCTGAAGATATTATTATGGGGGAAGAACCTAGTTATTACTGACCTCAAGAAGGTCATGAAAGAAAATGAAATGGAACAAACATTGGTGATTGAAGGACTACAAACAAATCTCTAGAATAAATAGAAAATAATGTAGGAGAAAGAGGCAAAAATGAGAAACAAAGAAGCAGAGGCAGCCCAAAGCATCAAGGGAAAGGAAGTAGAGATAGCACAAAATATTTCTGATCTTACAAAGGCTCGAGACAACAGTCTCACAATAATTACAGCACTTGTTGAGAAAGTGCAAACTCAAGCAAAACAACTAACATGGGCCAACAATAAGATAGATGATCAAGAGGAGTACATTTAGGAGTTGATTGGCCCAGGGGCAACCATGGAACAGGGGGTGCATATAGATCCATACTCAGGCCCAATTCCAATAGATATTCCTAAAGCATTATTCCATTGGGAAAGGAGATGTAGGGAATATGAGTCTTCTAAACCCATCCTACAATTACAAAGAACAATAACTGCCATGTCAAAAAGAGTACAAACTTTGGAAGAAAAGGTCCTTCAGGTAGCTTCCATTTCATCTAAGATCCTATCTTGCAGACCCCCAAGTGGAAACTATGCTTTGTTTTTACAAGAAAAAGTCCTATAGAAAAAAATGTCTTTGGTTCTGTCTAATTTGACTGAGGACATAGAGACAGGGATAGGGTTCATGGAAGCATACATGAGAAGTTTTGATGAGGATAAAGATTTTCTGTGTGAGTTATATTTGCATGGTTTCTACATTGATGATATTACCTTCATTATTAACTATTATGTAGGAGAATGTCAACTCAGGGCATTCATGTTGCTGATGAGAAATCATTAGATTTGGAATGAAAGGATGGAGGCCTATCTAAAGAAGGATGCAGAAACAAGCCTTTTTATCAGAAAAGAATGTCCAAATCCCAATGCTTTTAAGATCTAGTTCAAGGCATACATTTACCAGCCAGATAGTAAGACCAGGATTTGTCCTTTATATCTAAAACATCTGCAAGAATGCTCCATTGATTTTGGTCTCCTCATAAATAGTTTATCTAATCAAATGCTTCTAGTGGCAAAGAAAAGGTGGAACACCTTGACTACAAAGCAAAAGATGAGGGAAGTGGTGTCCCCTACTAACCTCAGGTTGTTTATGAGGAAGGTGAGGTTAGTATCCAAAATGATGGATAAATACCAACTGGAGTGGATAGGTGGTCATTTCAAACCTCCTCTCATCATTGAGCCACTACCTATCTAGGATGAACACATGGAAGATGATAAATTGTAGGAATGGATGAAGCAAGTTGATCAATTCAGAGGAAATGGTAATACAGACCACACCACTTGGACTACTTATGCAAAGGACTACAATTTGACTGATAGAATATTCCACCTGAATAATTCCAGATTGTAAGAAGCAGGAGGACATGCTGACCTTTAAGTACAGGGGGATAATGCGTTCTAGGTAGCACCCATGAAATACACCTTTTTACCCTTCTTTTTCTTTCCTTCTTATTCCATTCTTTTGATGACTATACCAAAGTAGATTAACAAGATAGTTCTAATTATGTTTAATGAGAGATGAATTACTTAAAATTATGATTTCTAATTGAAGGACTAATGTAAATTGAATTCATGGAAATATGCAAAAATTCTCTCTTTTTGAATCTACAGGTGCAGATGTTTGGCCAAAGACAATTTTGGTCATCTCCAGAGATGGTCCTAATAATCTCCAGAGCTGACATATGGATACCACACCAGTCTCAAATATTTTCCAATATGATTGGAGAGATTTTGAGAGAAGTGGGTGAATCATCTCTGGAGCTGAACTGAAGTCATGAGCATATCTCTGGAGATGCAAACAAAAGCACACACGTCTAGAGTCTCCTTAACACAAATGTAGATTTCCAGTACTGCTGCTAGTCAACACTTCCAGTGGTAATTGGGGTGCTCCAAATATTACTTAATCAACACCTGAGTAATCGAATGAAGACCATAGTTAATTGCTTTAAGTTTTATCTTCCTTTTTGATTTTGCATGAGTTCTCAATAGACTGATTAAATACCTATATTTTAGGGCCTCGCTGCCCAGTTGTATTTGAAACTAAGACTCAGATTTAGTGAGACTGTTGTTCCGCTAAATCTATTTCAATTGCATGAATGTTTACTCTGTAGTTAAACAATTAGTAGAATAAGAGATTGGTACCATCTCATAGATGAACTAGTAGTTAGGGTAAGTGATATCTCATCACTGGATTAGATATAAACTTACAAAGGTAGCAGTAGAATATATAGTGGATAATTTATTGTTATTGTAATCTCATTTTGATATAGACATTTTTTTAAAAACAAAAGCTAATGGAATTGGACTAAAAGTGAATTGTGATATTATCTTCTTGTGCTGATTCATTGCTTTGGTCTTTAGCCCTAAGGGTGTGGAGCAAGGGCCCACTCTCACCACCAAGGTAGAAGGCTAGTGTTGTTTGTTTTGTTAATCTGTTTCAGATTCTGATTGTTTTCTATTCTATTTCAGATTATGTTTAGAAAGATAGTTATTGTTTTCTCATAGATAAATGTATGTTTCAATTGTATGGAATAGTGTAGATCTACATTAGCAATTCATTATTTTAGATCTATTTCTAGCATTTCTAGAATTCATCTTCATAGTAGATAGAACAATAGTTTTAGTTTATTTAATCAATAGAGATCATTAGAGTTAGTTAAGTAGACTGTCAACTATAGGATTCCTAATTGCAAATAGCCAAGGACACAACCCTGGATTTGACACATGAAAATATGATAAAATGTTGAGGTGCAATGACTCCCTCCAATCTTAGTGTTCTAGCTTGCAAAAATCTGTAAAAACTCATTTGGAGAGTCCTTGGAAAAACTAAAAAAAACCTTAAAACCTTTAGTCTTGAATGCCTTCCTTCACAGAGATTTTCTATCTTCATATTTAGTCATTTTGTTATGGATATCTAATGTCCACATATCTAGATCTTAGTTAACATCTAGATATTATCTAAATATCTGGACCTTAGCTAAAATTCCAATAGCTCTTGAGTATCTAGACTGGTGCAGGAGCACCTAATGGACTTTATGCCTCCATTAGGCCACTTTGTAAATATTAGCTTTATGTTATGTTTGAGTCATGTCATAAGGTCTTGAAGACCATTTCTAAGGTGTGTAAGGTGTTTGAGTCAATATTAGGTTATTAGGTGATCTAAGTTTTTAAGTTGTCAATATTGCACAAATATTGTCAGAGTTGCAAAAGTGCAAAATCAAGGAATATGAAGGGTCATCGGTTGTAAATAAGAAGTTGAATGAGTAGAAACTCAAAAGACAAGTTAGCAATGGTTGTGTTGTTTTATAAACAATTTGAATAAGCCTTGGGAAAGAGAACCAAGGAGAGGGGTTGAAGTTTTACACAAAAAACAATAAAGAAGCTTTGTTTTATGCATTTTCAGAACATTAGTTTGATGTTTCAGTGAATTGTATAGATTTGTACTACCCTATTATGACCTGCATGTGGTATGGTTGGAATGATAATTGAGTTACCATTCTATTGCTTTTGGTCTAGTCATTTTTTCTCATGTTCTATGAAATTTATGATCAAATTAGTGATTGTCACTCCCAAATTTTAGGCCTAATTGGCAGAAGAACCATCCATTTTTTAAGGATTGTGTATAAAAAAACCTACCCTTATTTTGATATATGTTGAATAATAGCCAAATGGATATTTAAATCAAGTTTGCTTCCTTGGATATCAGCTCTAGTTTGAAAGTTATGGCTGAAAAACCCTATTTGTTGTACCTACTATATACACCTAAAATTGACATGACTCTACTTAAGTAAATATTTTAAATATTTATTTCATCATTCACATTCTTGTATCAATAAATAAATAAATTCATTTATTTACCTGATTCATTTCCTCTCATTTAATTAAATAAATACATTTATTTAATTAATTAAATTCATATACATCACCTTCATTCTGCTAAATAATTAAATAATTTTAATTATTTAATTAAAACCTTTTTATTTTTCCAAATTTAAATAAAATGCAAATTTTATTTAAATAAAATCTAAATTCTCCACTAAATAAAATATATTTTTATATTTTATTTTATTCCTCAAATATCTTCACAAAAATAAAATATATTTCTATATTTTATTTATTCCTCTCAATTATCTACAAAATAATTAAATAAAATCTTTTTATTTAATTATGCATTCTTATCTTCAAAAATAATTCTTATCTTCTAAAAATACTTTCTTCTTGTCACACAAAAGCAAAAGCATTTTTAAAGCATCTTTAAAGCAAATCTTCTCTTAAATTAGAAAAATAAATTCTAATTTAAGAAAATCAAATCTCATCCTCACCAAGAGAGTAGTTAACTCAACAAGACTGCTTTTCGAGTGACATGTGTCCTTCCATTTGTTGCACATTCCTTAACAATCCTCCTTCGTCGATCTTCTCTTTTCTTCTCAACCATTGATCTTCCCTCACCTTTTTCTATAAATACAACTTTCTTCTCTCATTTCATATATCCATCATTTATGCAAACTTATGCTGCAGGAAATCAAGCGCGCCTTTGGCACCCTCATTTTCTAAAGCATTCATCTCATCCTCTATCTAGTGTGTTGAAGCTCACCTTCAATCACACGAATATTAGAGCCATTATGTCTTTGTCATCTTCAAACAAGCAAGGGAGCAATAGCTTCTGAGGAATTCATCACCAAGATCAAAGAAAGATAGGCGAACTACGGAAGACACAAGGTAAAGGTGTAAGTATTGTTGTTTATTTGTTTTAATCTCCTTTTATCTTCAAATTCTGTAGATGTTTGGGTTCTATAATCTTTTGGATTAACCTATTTTGCCCCTCACATTTTGGCACCCATCGTTTAATTTTATATTTTTTGTAATTTTTTGTACTGAAAATTTGTGTTTCTCTAAACCCCATTGTCAAGTTTTGCAAGGATCTATCAAAAGGTGACCTCTTGGTCTGAAACTGACATCACCAACGTGCTTAGAAGGGTTGAATACCTTAGAATCACCTGTTAATTCACAAAAATTAGAGACTAGAAAAATCTATGTGATTTTTTGAGGGTGCATCCTTTTATCCAGCGGTCCAAAGGGTGCTTCCGCAAGGTGCATCGCCTTATCCAATGGTTCGAAGGGTGTTTCAGCGTCCTTTTATCAAACTGTCCGAAGTGCTTTTTCGCAGGGTGCATCCTTTTATCCAACGGTCTGAAGAGTGCTTCCATAGGGTGCATCCTTTTATCCAGTGGTCTAAAGGGTGCTTCCATAGGGTGCATCGCTTTATCCAGTGGTTCGAAGGGTGCTTCCGCGTCCTTTTATCCAACTGTCCAAATAGCTTTTTCGCAGGGTGCATCGTTTTATCCAGTGGTCCGAAGGGTGCTTCCGCACGATGCATCATTTTATCATACAATCTGAAGGGTGCTTCCATAGGGTGCATCATTTTATCCAACAATCCTCCATCCTGCCTTCTTCTACATGCCATAAGGGTGGTATCTTTTTCTTTTTGCCATAACAGGAGCATACGAATTCGTAATCGCACAACTAAACACTCGTTGGAAAGGTAATTTTATGAACTTCACAATGGAGCAGGTTTGATCAAGTGATTTTATCAGCTACTTTTACAGTCAAAGTTTAGCTATCTTTCTAATTTTAAATCTAGTGTTTTTTTGCTAAACGCTGATGTCTTTTGCAGGAATTCTCTTATCAGTTTTGTAGGCTAGGCACTAGTTTAGATTCATGTAGTTGCATTTGCTAGATCACACTTTGATTTCTAAAGTGGGAAAGTAAAATAGATTTTCATACAAACTTCACATAGTTCATAACTAGGAAGGAAGTAACAAGACCCAAATTGATATCTTTGCATTGTTCATTTATTTTCCTAGATTAGACCACTGCTATCTTTACAAATGGGAAACTGAACATTGATATGTCTTAATCACTTTCAAGTTAACAAATAGGAAAATGAACAATGCTATGATCTAAACACTTCCAAGTTAACAATCATGTGAGTGCACAAATAGATTAGCTCATTTAGTTTTTCTATTTTTAACTAGGTTGGATTAACTAGTGTATTATGTGCTTGTAAATGACAATAGGCTTATGCTCTCCCCTTAATTGGGTGACCAAAGTGCCAGACTTGTCATTCCCTTTCTTTAACCTTTAGGGGGGCCTGCCCTTGGATGTACACCTATCCAAGTGGTAACGACCCTGAGTGGTAACAGGCTAAAGCCAAGCCCTACCAAGCCACTTAAAATAAATTATGCTTGAGGTGAAAACCTCCTGCAACGAGTGTTGCTATGTTACACTGATAGCCAACCTCCCCCAAAACCCTCTAATGCATAACCCTTTGAGGCTGGGAGACTCCATAACAGAGAGTAGTGCTACCGCATGTGTAACCACTCGAACCGTGCCTTGATTAAGAACCAATTGTTTAGCAAGCCAAAATCCCCTATTTGTTGATGCAAAGGACAGAGCTCTTAAAGTAGCCTCAATTCATGTGACTCTTAGTAGAGGTAGCAGGGACAATCCTAAGGTTCGGTGGGGGTACGAGCCTAAGGAAACCCAGATCTGGTATGCATGACAAGTGAGTGCCATGGAGGGGAGCTGGTGCTACCAGATCTTGGAACTACATGCTTTGAGTGGCATAGATGGAGGATTCAATGAATATTGTCATATCCAACCTAGGTTGTACTTGTTTTGAGTCAAAATAGTCCAAAAAATACAAAAAAATATAAAAAGATAAAAATCATGAAAAACTTCTATGTGTTTGCTGTGTTTTTGCCATAATTGAACATCAGACTATTCAGAAACACCAAGTTTTTCAAACCAAAAATAGAAGCTCCTGAAAACAATCCAAAATTTTGCAAATTTTTTGAGAAAACAAGGAAAAACACCAGAGTTGTGCATTTGATCCAACTTGTAGCGCATTTGCACTCTATTCTGGCGCATTTATTTTTGCACATCCAAATCAGTAAGATTTTCCAGTCTTATGTCAATGGCAAACCAATTAGAATATATTGGTCAAAAACTCCAATACCTGTACTTGCAAATAAACTTAGATCCCTTGCCCCAAAATTGTGTAGCAATTTCTCAACAATTCCAAGTCTTAGAACAAGAAATGGCAATCTTGCGAGCTGAACAAGTCAATACTAGCTATGCCTGGCCCCAAACTTGTACATCCTTTTCCCATACTCATGACAAGGCAACAACCACCTCAAGTCAGAAATCATATACCACCCTGTCTACTAGTCCTCCTTCGCCACCTTCTAAGACACTTATTCCAAAACATACCAGTTCTACACCAACACCACCATCTAGTTCCTCAAACTCTAAATGGATGACCAAAAAAGAATCAGATGAGTGGTGTGAAAGAGTTTTTCCAAATTTATATAACCAGAGAAAAGCTAGAGAGAAATCTAAATCCCCTCATTCACCTATCCATACACCTACCAATGATGTGATCTAAGGGCTACTAGCGGAGAGTCAACCATGTCCCCAAATTCTGGTCCTTGACCTTACGAAAGATTCTTCCAATCCCATGTCAAATCCTACAACACCTTCATGTCATCTACAAACCCTTGAGCTTATCAAAGAACCTCCTACCATGAACCAAAGTCAAAGTCCATCGAACATCCATGTTGTCAACCAAGAATCTATCCAAGAGCTATCCACTTCCATTCAAGAAGACCAAGAGCTATGCCAAGAGCACACCTTAGAGCATGTGGAAATATCCACCCTTTGTCTAAATCAAGATCAAAACACCCCAATCCAATTTCAAACCATTCATAACCTTTATCTCTTCCATGATCAAGATAATACCTATGAAGAATCTATCCATGAGCAACTTGATCCTATACATGGGAAAGAGATCAAATTTCAAACCATTCATAACCTTTATCTCTTCCATGATCAAGATAATACCTATGAAGAATCTATCCATGAGCAACTTGATCCTATACATGGGAAAGAGATCCAATTCCAACCCGTTCATAATCTATACCTTCTCTATGATCCAGATGCTACCTTTTATGAAGATGATGTTCATGAACAACTTGATCCCATACCCCTTCGTGAGCAAGAAACCTCCATTACTCCTATCCATCTTCCATCTAGTCCTATCCATGATCCAACAACTTCCACTTCCTCTGATGAGACACTTGCCTCGAAAGTGCACATGAATGATCAACCTAATAACTTAGATCCTAAAGAGCATAATGATGATCAATATTCTAGTGATCCTTCACCATCCATTATTGACCAAGTTGCAAATCTGTTATCCTATATCCTTGGTCTCACTACCTTCATGCATGAATGTTCTTCCTTAGAACACCAACAACCATTATCCACTATCTCGTCTTCCTCATCCTATAAAGAACTTGTGTCTAGTGTTCCACCTACACAAAATCCTACTGTCTACCGCATACTCCAACATATGAACTATCAGGGTAAAGGCTTAGGCCTTCACGAACAAGGTATTTTGGAGCCCATCCATGTCAATGTTCCTCCACCTTCATATGGTCTTGGATACATACCCCAAGGTGAACAATCTCGAGATGTTGGTACTTCCTCCACCACTCCTAAGTCTACCATTTTCCATCACAAACCCTATCATATCCCCAAAACATATGTTGCCATTCCACCTCCATCATCCTACAATTGTCAAAAGCATGTGACCATACACCTTCCACCATCCAATCTACCTCTGCTACTTCCAACTCCTAATATCCCTCCATGCAATTTACCTCCACTTCTTCCAACACCTTATCCATCCATCTATAAATCCTTTAAATATCCCAATCATGGCAAACAAATGCACATGTTGTCTAAACAACGAGCTTCCACCAACATCACTTCCACCATCCCCAGGGGATTCAAAAGCACAAATCTGTATGCCTCTACCTATAAAGTTAAAAATCCTAAGAGTCCTCATGACCTAGGATACAAAAGCCAAGAATCAAAGAAACATCCATCTCAAAAGCTACATACACCCACGCACCTCAATGCCAAACTAAAAAAGGTGTGGGTCCCCAAGAAAGAAATAATTATCTCAGAAGTTGCACAAAAGCTGCATATACCCAAGCCCATACCTTCACAGGTAAAATCTAAAAGAAAAATGGTTTGGGTACCCAAACAAAAAGCCATCAAGTCAACTGAGGCATCCACCTCTAAAGCATCCCAACCATCCACTTTCTCCCATGCCATCCACAAGTATCAAATCCTTCCATCCCACATGACAAATAAAAATTAGAAGTATACTAAGTCTATGTGGGTCTCTAAAGGCCTATATCATTCATCTACCAAGCAAAAGTCTTCATTGCTTCCCACACCACCTGCCTATCATAAGCTTCAATGTTTATCACAGTATGTGCAACCATTGGTCATGGTTCCCTTCCATTCCACAACACTTCTGTATAACTCCATCTCCCCTCCTTTCCACTACTATCCTACATATCTTCCTCATCCTATGGTCCATGCTTTTGCATAAACCTTCCTTCAATCCTTGCATAAGTCCTTCTGTATTCTGCATCATCATCCACTATCACATCTTCCATAATCTGCTATCTACATACTCATATCTCACTTTCATGCACTCCCTTACCAACATCTATGAGCACACTTGACATAGTCCATGCGACAACATCCATCTAGCAGGACTATCACCTTTCAAGAAGCTAGATGCTTGAGTTTCTCCTTTCCATATCCACCTTCTCCTATCTAAATATTCAAAAAAAAGAAGAATCCCTTCACCCAACGGTGAAAATCTGGCAAATAGGTGCCTTGGATAAGTACCATGATGAAAACCTGGCAAATAGGCATCATGTGTAAGTTGACCTCCTATGTCACCCACACTTGGGGGCACCTTGTCTCATCAGCGTATCACTTTTTCTCCTACCAGTTTCCTCCATACCATTTCCTATCCTATTCATCTATCCATTACATACCTATACGGTCCAGTCCATCCATCCTAATCTTCCATTCCTTTATTTTTCTTGATCTTGATAAAAGATTGGGGGCACAATGTTCACAAATGTTCTAGATGTCTCTTGACATACCTTATCCCTCCAAAACCACACAAATCCTTCATTATCCTCTCATCCTCCTGTCGTCATAAACATTGTCATGAAAACTCCTACGTATTCTACCTACAATGGGGAATGTTTTTCTTATGCAACATGGTCCTTGGAGATCACATCCTTGTTTCCTTCTACCTACCCTACCATTGATCCCCTATCATCCATCCATCTACCTATCCGTGGTGTTTCCCTTGTCATCAGTATCTAGCATTAAGGCTATCCAAAATTCTTGTCCAGTATCCTGTCCACAGTGTCAGCTTAGCATGGCCTCTGTCATCAATGTTACCTGATCCATATCTAGTCCATATTGTGTCTCATCTGATCCATATCTTAGGTCCATCAAGGTTCACCCCAAACTACGTTGCCTCTACATCATCACGTAGGCAAGGCTATTATCAATGCACCCCTGAGGCTCCGCACCACTTCCCATCTATTCCATATTTTGTCGTCTGTCCTTCTCTCTATCTACATCCGCACCCTTTCACCAAGCAAGCAAGTGTAGCACAATGCGTTTCCAAACAAAACCTTGGCAAAAACATCAACCTGTCCAAAGTAGAGCACCATACTGAAACACTCAAGCTAATTCTATATCAATTATGGCAAAAAGACACATCTAATGCAAAGAATGTTTTGTGAACAGGTTAACTTACATGGTCTTGGATTTTTGTCATTATGTCTTCCTATGCTACTCGAGGATGCCAAAAGCTAGAGATGCTATGATGGGGGCATAATCATTTTCTTTGTCTACTTCTTGTGGATTAAACTTTAGTAATGTGACGACTTTTGTCTAATGACATGATCAGCAAAATATCATCGAGGACTCCAAGGTCTAAACATAAAAAGGGGCAATCCTTGTCTGTTGAAATGCAAGAAATACTCAAGTCATCTAGATTCAAGTTTGACTAGATGCTTGTATTAACTCTCTATATCAAACTCCATGTAAGTAATACTCAGGTCATCTTAATTTAGTTATACCTAGATGCTTGTATTTTCTTACAACATTATAAAGCCCAATGATGAAATAAGCACTTCAAAATACTTGCTATATCAAGATGACAAATATCCATATCCATATCCATACCATATCCAATTGCAATTCATATCCATATCTATATCCATATCCAATTGTGTTTCTCCATATCCCATCCAATAAAGATCCAAAATGTAGTGAATCAATGTTTACAAAAGCTTGTGATTTCTTCTATTGAGTCATTCTTCTATCGAGTCATTCTTCTATCGATCAACTTTCTATTTGTCTTCATGTCTCTCATCAACAGTTCTCGCTGTCAATCTGAGCATTGATCAAAATGTAAGTCTATCCTTAATCCATACCAATCAAGCCAAGCCAATCTTGTCAAATTATCCAATCGCAATCAGCAGTCTTGATCCTAATCTTGTCGTAAACCAAATCAATCAGTCATAACTATCCTTCGTGTTGCTCTAGGGATATATCATTCCCCACCATGAGAACACTATCGTATATTGCTATCATATCAAATGTCTTCGACAGGATGTTACATTGTCAAAACTAGACCTAGAGTCTTATACGACATGTTTCATTCCTGACACCAAACATCATCGATCTATATCATTGGTTTACTGCTTGACTGGGGCAATACCTTGCCTATTCTTGTATCATTTGTGTATGCTGGCTTACTTGCTTGCATGGGTCATCATTTTATCTTGCATCACATATCATTCACCTCTTTCTTCTGCATCCAACCATTTCTTCTCCTATTTCTCCTCTTCTTCATCGTGAGATTGTCTGTCTCACGCCTTTCTATCGTCTCCCCATCCAATCTCACAAGGGGGCAAACTGGGGCATGTATCATTGTCAAAAAAAAAATTTCTTTGAAACAACGTGATAAAACACATTGCATCAAAGAGGGGCAAAATGTATACCCCTAAAATTGACATGACTCTACTTAATTAAATATTTTAAATATTTATTTCATCATTCACATTCTTCTATCAATAAATAAATAAATTCATTTATTTACCTGATTCATTTCCTCTCATTTAATTAAATAAACACATTTATTTAATTAATTAAATTCATATACATCACCTTCATTCTACTAAATAATTAAATAATTTTAATTATTTAATTAAAACCTTTTTATTTTTCCAAATTTAAATAAAATGCAAATTTTATTTAAATAAAATCTAAATTCTCCACTAAATAAAATATATTTTTATATTTTATTTTATTCTTCAAATATCTTCACAAAAATAAAATATATTTCTATATTTTATTTATTCCTCTCAATTATCTAGAAAATAATTAAATAAAATCTTTTTATTTAATTATGCATTCTTATCTTCAAAAATCATTCTTATCTTCTAAAAATACTTTCTTCTTGTCACACAAAAGCAAAAGCAGTTTTAAAGCATCTTTAAAGCAAATCTTCTCTTAAATTAGAAAAATAAATTCTAATTTAAGAAAATCAAATCTCATCCTCATCAAGAGAGGAGTTAACTCAACAAAGTTGCTTTTCAAGTGACATGTGTCCTTCTTCCATTTGTTGCACATTCCTCAACAATCCTCCTCCATCGATCTTCTCTTTTCTTCTCAACCATTGATCTTCCCTCACCTTTTTCTATAAATACAACTTTCTTCTCTTCATTTCATATATCCATCATTTATGCAAACTTATGCTGTAGGAAATCAAGTGCGCCTTTGGCACCCCCATTTTCTAAAGCATTCATCTCATCCTCTATCTAGTGTGTTGAAGCTCACCTTCAATCACATGAATATCAGAGCCATTCTGTCTTTGTCATCTTCAAACAAGCAAGGGAGCAATAGCTTCTGAGGGCTTCATCACCAAGGTCAAAGAAAGATAGGCGAACTACGGAAGACACAAGGTAAAGGTGTAAGTATTGTTGTTTATTTGTTTTAATCTCCTTTTATCTTCAGATTCTATAGATGTTTGGGTTTTATAATCTTTTGGATTAACCTATTTTCCCCCTCACACCTACCTTAAGCCTAGTCAAGAGCAGTAACAGTCCATTTTTGAAGTATACATTCCAACGTAACCATATCTGATTTCCACATATGTTGAAGAATGCCCAAACGAGTATCTGAAACACCATTTGGTTTCTGGGTTTGGGGAATATTCTGTAAGATATGCTCCATTTTCACTGTTTGGAGTGCTACTAACCAACTTGAAGAAATTGTTAGAAAGTGTTTGTAATATGTTTGTTGAGTGAGCCCTCCTTGTTCTGCATCAATTGATATCAAAGCTCATAAGATCTAGGCAAAAAAGAATTTGGTGTCTGTGTTTGTGTGTTTGTGCAGGTTGAAGAGAGAACCTGGTTGCCAAAAGACTAGGTAGAGAAGAAGAGAAGAAACTTAGGTGAGGCAAAGGAAAAGAGAAGCAAGAAGAGAATTGCTAGAGGAAAGATTGATTTGTTGAAGAGGTACTTTCTAGGTAAGGGTTCACAAAAGAAAGAGAAAGAGAAGAGAAAAGAGACAAGTGTGAAGAAGGAAAAAGATGACAAGGTAGAAATAGAAAGTCTTAAGCAAGAGGTACAAAAGTTGGATCAAGCTATGGAAGAGATTAGAAGAAAGATGGAAGAGAAGATGGAGCAGTTGCTCAAAAGAGCACTAAGTTGGCGCTTGACAATGAAGAAGAAGGTTGTACAGCCTATTCAAAGGCTGATGCAAAAGAGAAGACAAATGAAAGGATTAATGGAAGAAGACAAGGAACAAGCCAAGCAAGCTGAAATGATCGTAGACCAAGACAAACCCATGAAGGATGCAGCCATGCCAAACCATGAAGATGTTGAAATAGCAGGTGTGAAGCTTGATCTAATTTTAGTAGAGGATGATATTGAATTGGTGTCAAAAGATAATTTGGTTAAGGTCAAGGATGACTTGAGTTTGGAGGAACAAAGTTGGTCTCAAAGGTATGATGGTATGATGTTTTCTTCATTGATTTTCAAGGAGGATAATGGCTTTTCAGTTTTTTGCACTGTAGAGGTTTGTGATCCTAAGAAGGTGACGAGGTTGAAGGTAGAGTAGCAGATGGGAAAATGAGGACAAAAGGTGAAGGGATGATATCTACACCAAAAGGGAGAAAGAGTAAGGATGGAGTATGCATAGTTCTTGTTGAGATTGTAAAGAAGGACAAACCAAAGTTCCAGATGAAACCCAAGGTGAAATTGAGTACTACATGGAGATGCTTTAAGGAAGACATAGGGTAGATCATAGAAGGCATCAAGAAGGAGCATTCAGAGGTGGATACCTATTGTTAACCTCAATTCAAGAAGGCTTTGAATTTCTTTTTGGTCAAGAGTATGGTGCAGGAGCACCTAATGGACTTTATGCCTCCATGAGGCCACTTTGTATATATTAGCTTTATGTTATGTTTGAGTCATGTCATAAGGTATTGAAGACCATTTATAAGGTGTGTAAGGTGTTTGGGTCAATATTAGGTTATTAGGCGATTTAAGTTGTTAAGTTGTCAATATTACACAAATATTGTCATAGTTGCAAAAGTGTAAAATCAAGGAATATGAAGGGTCATCGGTTGTAAATAAGAAGTTGAATGATTAGAAACTCAAAAGACAAGTTAGAAATGATTGTGTTGGGTTATAAACAAGTTGAATAAGCCTTGCGAAAGAGATCCAAGGATAGGGGTTGAAGTTTTACACAAAAATCAATAAAGAAGCTTTGTTTTATGAATTTTTAGAACTTTAGTTTGTTGTTTTAGTGAATTGTATAGGCTTGTATGGCCTTGTTATGACCTACACGTGGTATGGTTAAAAATATAATTAAGTTACCTTTCTAATGCTTTTGGTTTGGTCAATTTTTGTCATGTTTTGTGAAAGTTGTGATCACATTAATGATTGTCACTCCTAGATTTTGGGCCTAATTGGCAGAAGAACCATCCATTTTTTAAGAATTTCGTACAAAATAACCTACCCTTATTTTGATATATGTTAAATAATATCTAAATGAATATTTGAATCAAGTTTTATTTCTTGGATATCATATATAGTTTGAAAGTTATGGCTGAAATACCCTATTTGCTACACCTACCTTAAACCTAGTCAGGAGCAGTAACAGTCTATTTTAAGCATACTTTCCAAAGTAACCATATCTTATTTCCACATATGTGGAAGTATGCCCAAATGGGTATCTAAAACACCATTTGGTTTCTAGTTTTGAGGAATATTCTGGAAGATGTTAGGTCTCAAAAATGCAGGTTACAAATCCTACGAGGATGCCAGACTCTATGATCAGATTGGCAACAATTTTGAACTAACGCGACGGAGTTAACCTTTAGGGTTAATGACTCCCTGCACTTTAGGAACTGATATAGCTAGGCAGGAAGATCTTGAAAGTTAAGGCAGATTAAATGAATGTAAGTTTTGTGACTAAGTTAATGGATCCACCCACAATGGCAAATGGTGTGGAATAGATGAAAGCTTGATAACTAGTTCTATTTCTAATATCTGAAAGATGATTGGTATAAATTGTATAAGAAATATCAAGGTAAGAACTAATAAATGAATTTAACTATTGAAATGAGTAAGACTAGTGCCTTGTTGGGTAAATAGAGCTAAGTGAGAACCTAAGATCACTAGTGTATACTCGGCAATAACTCTAACTGTTTGGCATAATGCTTTAGTTTATAACTTGTATAAATGTGTAAGGGAATGATTGATAGACTCTTCTTAATATCCAACTGACACAATTAGGTTTCTTGTTATTTACCAAAAGGAATTTTAATCCTTTCTTCAAGGAACCAATTGAATTAACTATGCAAGAATAGAAGATAATATCAACTTGGAGATAGAATGCCAATCCTAATTATGTGGTTCTTCTTAGTGATCCAAATCAATACTTCCAGATTACTGTGACTGACCAGAAGGATTTTAATTCCTCTTTAAGGAAACTAATTAATCAAATCACACAAGTACATCAAATGTGCATTGACAAACTTAATATATACTTGATATATCAATTTGAATAATGAAGAAATACTGAACTCGAGACAACCAAATAATTGAATAATTTCAACAAACAATTGATGCCAATATATAGCCACATAATCAAAGATCTCCTATTAACTTATTATATATAGTACTTGCAACATGGTCTTTTAAAATATTATGGACTTCTTCTATTATCTCCTACTACTAATGATCTATTGACCATCATATGTCCAACTTATATAGAAATATTTGTGAAGAGACATAACTCTTCAAATGTCTTTTGAGAATTAACAAGATTAACATAACAATAAACAAAGATAATGACACTAAGCTCTCCTAAGCCATAGGTAAATCTGAGCAACATGATCCAGGTGCTCTTGGCTCTGATGTGTATCAGAAAATTCTATAGCATTCTTTGTAATCACATCTATCATCACCATCTTTTCCAAATGCTTGCAGGCCTCCCCATATGCCAAGTCTTTATGTTTTAGACCTTCTAGAGCCTCCTGTAATATAACTTGGCATTATTTAGTCCATTCATCTTTGCTCTTCAACTCCTTATCATTCCTGAACAACATCAGTACATTTGTCTTTGAAGCCTCAACACATTCCTTAGCATAATTTTGAAGCTGGTCATGATATTTCTTATGTTGTTCAATCAAATCTTGGGCACTGGAGATCCTTGTACTGTCAGGGGTATCCTTACTATGTATTTCATGGAGTTTCTTTTGGAGCCTATTATTTAACCTTTCATGTTCTTGGATAACCTTATGATTCTCAAAGTAGTCATCCCAAAATTTATTCATCCAATGCATCATATGCATATGCCTATTCTATAGTACTGCTACAAGTATGTCAATTTGAACCTGAGCTATTTGATCAATAGATGGTGACTGAGCACTTTGCAAGCTTTCTCCTTGAGTTAATCTTTTAATTGATCCTCCAAAGGCATTCTTGATAGTGTCTATTAGGAAATCATTTTCTTTTGTTATCTTTCACAATTCAGTTTATATCCATCTCATTCCTTGGTTAGCAGTTGAGCCTATGCTTTATTCAGCTTCACAACATTTAAACCAATATCTGCAGTAATCAGAGGATCAGTTTCTCCTAATTTCAAAGTCATAACATGCCAAAAGGTCTTTTCAGTATCTATAATGGTAGTCTTCTTATGAGGACAATATACGGCCCATATCCTGAGTGAGTTTTCATCATTGTTATACTTGGTACCCATGTATATCTCTGTTACACCTTCAGGAGTGAGTTTGTATTTATCATCAGTATTGTGCAAAAAACTATCAAATACCAAAGAAGATTTTATGCCAAGTTGAGGAAATATCATGACACTCGCTTCTCTAAGCAACTATCTACCATTGTTAGGAGTCAAAGCCCTTAACTCATTATCTACTATTGTCTTTTACACATCCATCAATTTCTTTCATTATTAGATGTGACATCTTCAACTGATTCTCTGAGTTCCTTTCCTTTATATTTATTTTAAAATGATTTAAATTCCTGAGAATGAATGAATTGATCATCTTCAATGAAAGAATCGTATGCCAACTATCTAGGATCCTCATCACCAGGCCCCTCTTCATCCTACTTTCTACTAGGAAGTTTATAACCTTCCATTTTTGGTCTAGATATTCTACTTGTCTATTCATGGATCTCCTCTTCACCTGCAGATTCCTTATCACCAGAAGACAATAACTCTATTTTTGGAAATTGTTTTCTTTTCTCATCTAATTCTCTATTATATTTTTCAATTACCAATTTAACTTCGGGTTCTTCAATGTTCCTTATAATATCATCATGTAGATATGGAATGTGTGTGTATCCACTGAGGTTTTGTTTTCTTCTAGCAAAATCAATGAAGCCCTCAGGATCAAATCCTTTTCTTATCTCGGCACACCTCATGTTGTAATTTATTAATTTATCTCTGATGAGACCATAACCTTCTTTGGACTCCATAGTAAAATCCCCAAAGCACAGAGTACTAGGCATGAAGGATTGTTTTTCATAGGCACTTAAGTTCATCACATTGGAACAGTTTATCTTCCTGACTATCTCTAAGTAAGCAACCCTGTCAGGAACTATCTTGGGCAGTATAATTGGGGTATCTTCAAAACCATAAATTTTGACCATAGTTGAGTCCTTAAAGCAATACCAATCTCCCCAATTGTGTGTGATAGTTGGGGGCCACCAAAGTCTTTTGGTATGAGAAACCTTTTTATTTCATTTGATAATGAATATCCACATGGATGATTAAAGTATCTATAAAACACTTTTACAAAATATTCTTCAAAATAAATGTAACTAGAGTGGGCAAACCTACTATCCCATATCCTTGTCCACATCTGCATAGGCAACTTCTATCCCCTTTTGTCTAGTTGAGCAATTCTGAGTTCATTCAGCCATATTTCCATTTCCTGACCATACTATAATACCATGTGCATGAGGAGTGAATAATGCTCAAAAGAAACTGTTGGGGCGTTGTTCTTAATTGCAATTAAGCTATAATCAATCTTCTTGAAAATATAAGTAGTATAGTCAAATTGCCTAGCATTATGACATTGGATATCTATTGCTATCACCATTAATGGAATTGTCATGAAATCACGAACTTCTGACCCTAGGACTTGGCCAATGGAATAATATGTGTATTTCATATAAGGTTCAAACAAGGACACATGGAATGGAGGTCCATCATTGTCATCAAAAGGTATTATTTTTCCCTCTGCCCTAGGCCTGTGAAGAAGCAATCTCCATCCATTGTATGTGGTATCCATCCTCTAGTATTCTTTGTCTAAATCCTCATATACTATGGGATCTGTACATAAGTCATCCAAATTAAATACTTCACAAATGGCATTTTGGGATAAGTGTAGAACATGCTCTCCATGTGGATCGCATATGGCTTTGAGGCTGGGATTGTAATATTTAGCCAAAAGTTTTAGGAGTTCCACATTCACAAACACATCCGGGACAACCAATTTGCCCAAATTCAAATGCCACGGATTAGAAACTGGGACATTTCTAAATCTTCTATCATAATTGAATTTAAACAATTCATAGCCCCTGATTGGTGTCCATACATTCCCCATGTATTTGTATTTGTATTTGGCTTCTAACTTCTCCACCTCTACCCTGAGTTGTACAAACCTTCAGGCTTTAGGGGTAGACCCAGGCAATTAATCTATCAAATCTTGATTTAGTTTTCTCTCTTTCACCTTTTCTTTAGGACCTTTATCAATTTTTTGTTTCTTAGGTTTACTAGTTTCACCCTATTGTTTTCTACCGTTGCCGTTTATTGGTGTCTCCATTAGTTATAATTCTAAATAGCAAATACAAATTGTAAGTCACCACACAGAGGTTTTATGTGTCTACCTGTTGCCTGAGATGATCACTAAATTCCTTTGTTTTCTCCTCCAAACTCTTGCTTGCATGCTTTTCTCAGACAATCCTTTCAAACACAATTGCAATGATTTATAATGACTTCTCAGGGGATTTCTTCTCAGCCTATAACTAATATTTCTAGTGCATTAATGTCCATAATCATTTTGAAATGTCACATCATTATAACATCCTTCATCGGCACGACTTTTGTAATGTTAGTGCGATCTAAACACTTCTTATGGCATGAATATTTTCAAATGACTCAATCATTGTGACCTTTTATTTTATTTCCTCGATGTCACTTTTCATGAAGGCATATGTGTGTATATATCGATGAGATGTTTCAATGCTTATCCGATATAAGAATAAGCATAGAAGCTATTGTCAGCCTAACTTACACTATCGTTATGAAAACATCATCCTACTCTGATATTTCAAATCTCTCTGATACTAATTACTTTTATTGGTATGAGTCTTCTCAAATTATTTATCAATTTCTCCTTACAGGGTGGATTAGTGAAATTGGTAAGACCCAAGAAATCAATACTGATATAATTTGTCTTTCTGACACATGTGACCTATCGGAAAGAGTCTCATCGATGTGTGTGGTTATTGTCTTCATCAGAACAACATATGCTATCAGGATGACCTTATTTGATTTATTTGATCCTTGTTGTTCCTCCAATGCCATCCTTTCTATTCTTTCTTCATTAGAATGAACACAGTCATATGTCACAGAAATCCTCTATCGTTGTGACTATAGAATCGGCAAGACCTATAAATCCTACTCTGATCTGCTTCCTTTTGCCAATGAGTTATATCCTTCACATATATCGGTATGACTTTGGCTGAAACTGCCTTATGGTTGCTGAGACATCATAAGGTCAGAGAAACATTAATTTTTTGTTCTAACATGCATTTCTTCCCGATGAGTCGATAGTTCAATCTATTCCCTCAGTTGTTCGGCAAGACTCTTGTCAAATTTCCCCATCGGTGTGATCTACATTGTTAGGGAATGTTTGGAGTATTTTCTGACAATGTTTTCTCATCCCAATGGTCCTTGTATTTGATCAATTCAGTGTGACTAGGGATTCTCTTTCCGATAAGGGGTCATCGACATAACCTCCTTTATCAGGGCGTCTTGAAATTCTTATCTTGACTTCATTCCTAATGCCGATACACATCTAATTTGCTTCAAATGGAACATGGGTCAGTATGAAAATACTGAGGTCTTGCTAAAATTAGAGATCTTAAGGCTTTTATAGATTATGGTTTGGGAGGTGAAACTAATAGTTATGGTAGGGATCTTATTATACAAATCATGCTATGTTTGTGGAATTTATTGACTATTATTATGATTTTGGGGGTATAATGTTCTAATCTGGTTGGATAGGGGATGGATAAAAGTATAAGAAAAATTTTGAAATTTTTTTGTCCCAATAGTGGTTCTGTTTGGGTTGTATACCCCTTGCAGGTATAACAAGAATTCAAATCTCTAGGAGAGTAGACTAGGTATTTTATTTGTTGGGGATAACAATTTTACAAGATTTTAGGAATATATATGGATGAAATGAGAATGGGCACTGGAAGTGACAATGATGTAAAATGGGGATGATCCTATACTACCGTACATGGAAAAGATTTTTGTTATTGTTGAGGGATTCCTAGGACTGTCCATGTACCGGCAAATCCTAATCTCTCTTGATTTCCCTAAACTACTATGCATGAATAGGAATACTTCGAGAATTATTTAAGAGTTGTCCATGCACTGGAAACACTTATCTCTCTTTGTGCATGATTTTGATGCTTTCATGAAAAGAAAGGTTTTAGAAACTGTCCATGCACTGGCAGTTCCTGCTCTTCTCCAGACATATTTTGTAGATAGTAGGAATCTGCTCCTCCTTTGCCAATGACAACAAAAGGACCTGTCCACAAGGCTTCAAACTTTCCATGCTTTCCTTTCTCTTGGCATCTAGCATTCCACATCAATACCAAGTCATCTATCTCAAATTTTCTATCCTTGGCTTTCTTGTCAAAGAGGTATTTTACTTATGATTGCAACTTGATGTTTTTTCTTTTGAGCCATTATCCTTGTTTCATCAAGTTCTGTAAGATGTTCTATTCTTTCCTCCATTGGTTTGCGAATGTCTAAATCCTCTTGAAGAAAAAATTTGTAAACTGGTAGAAGATTTTCTAATGGCATCCTTGCTTGTATTCCATACACCAATTCAAAAGGGGATCTTCTAATTGCTCTCTTCATAGTAATCTTATCAGCCCACACAACCATTCTCAACTTTGAATCCCATGCCTTTTTGTTTCCTTCCAATATTCTTTTTATAATTTTCAAAAGATTTTTATTACTAGATTCTATTTGGCCATTTTCTTGTGGGTGATAAGGGGCAGCATAAGACACAGTGATGCCATACATATTACAGAAATTTTTGAACTCATCAGACCTAAACACATTACATTGTTTGTAATCAACCTCACTAGTGTGCCAAATCTAAATATAATGTTTTCTATTAAAAAATTGATCACCACTTTACTTGTTGCTTGTCTAGTTTGGATTGCTTCCACCCATTTTGTGAAGTAATCCATTTCCACTAAAATCCATTTGTGTCCTTTGCTTGACTTTTCTGCAATCTCTCCTATGAAGTCAATTCCCCATTGATGGAATGGAGCTTCCACCTGCATATGTTTCAAGGGTAATGCTCCCTGATATTTTAATTTTCATAAAAATTTCTGGCATGCCTCGCATTTTCTTGTATAATGATATGAATCATTGAAAACTCTAGGCCAATAGTATCTAGCCCTTAGGATCTTGTGAGCTGTAGTTTTTACTAAGAAGTGTCCTCAACACACTCCTTCATGTAACTCTTTCAGGACATGTTTTGATTGATGTTCATCTAGGCATAGTAGTAGAATAACATCCCTATTCTTCCAATAAAGATCCCCCCTTGATAAACACATACTTTGAAGCCTGTAATTTAAGTGTCCTTTTCTTGTTATCATCATATCCTTTATGACACTTCATATGTTTTAGATAATATATGATATCAATATACCATGGAGTATGCTCAATGCTAGAAATCATGTTATAAACATCATTAGTATTACCTATCTAAGAAGCCTCAAGATTGTTTTCGGCCATTAGTCTAGCAAGACCCTATCCTCTTACTAGTTTGGTGATTTGGATTTCAATATTAAACTCCTGAATTTTATTAATCCATCTGCACCTTCTGCCCGTGACCTAAGTTTGAACTAATACATCTTTCACTGCAGAGTTAGGCACATATGCTGTTATTTCAGCTCCCACCAAGTATGGCCTAAAAGCTTTGACTACTTTCACCAATGCATACGCTTGTTTCTGAACTATGCCATATTTTAACTCTGCATTTTGAAGAGACTTGCTAAAAAATGAAATGGGTTGTTCATGTCCCTCATTATTTTTCTGCAATATTACTACTGCAACTGTATGGTATGAGGCAAATGAGAATAGTTGAAATGGTTTACTGAAGTCAGGAGATATCAGAATTGGGGCTTCCTTGATTGCCTTCTTAATGGTAGAAAATCCCTCTAATGTTTCTGTTGTCCAGTTCACTTTTGTATTCTTCTTTAACATTCTTGATATGGGATTAATAATCTCTACAAAATTTGATATGAATCTCCTAAAAAAGTTGATTTGGCCAAAGAATGATTGTATAGCTTTCACATTCTTTGGGATGGGAACTTGGTCAATGGCTCTTACTCTTTCAAGATCTATTCTTACTCCATCTTTCGAGACTATGTGACCAAACAACTTGCCCTCTGTTACTGTGAAATGGCACTTCTTAGGTTTCAACAAAATTCCATATTCTAAGGCTTTAATAAAAATTTGCTCTAAGTGTGCACAATGATCTTCAGCCCTTTTGGAATATGTTGTCATGTCATCCTAATATACTACCATGATTTCGTTAATCAGTTCTGCAAAGGCCACATCCAGCACCCTTTGGAATACTGCTCCAACGTTCATGAGTCCAAATGTTATTCTTAAATACACATGCATTCCCCATGGTGTGGTGAATGCAGCCTTATATTATTCTGATTCTTTGACTTTCACCTAATTATATCCTGAGAAACCATCCATCATGGACAATAGTTCACACCCTGTGACTTTTTGCAGTACTACTTCCATGTTAGGAAGGGGATAGTAATCCTTAAGAGAGGATTTATTTAGATTCCTGAAGTCCACACATAATCTAATATCACCATTTTTCTTTCTAATAGGCAGCAAATTAGAAACCCAAGAAGAGTGTCTAATGGGTTTGATAATAGCTCCATCCCTTAGCTTTGTGAGTTCTTCAAACATTTTAGGGGCCAGTGTGGGATTAATAGGCCTCTGCTTTTTCCTGAAAGGTTTAGCATCCAGCTTTAATGGTATTTCATGCTAAAAAACATACTCCCTATATGCTTTCAAGTCATCATATGACCATGCAAACACATGTCTATACTTTCTAAGCAAGTTGATGAGTATGCTCCCGATTTTGGGATTTAGCATCTTTCCAATGTATACATTCTTTGGGGCCACCTATGTCCCCAAATTAATTTCTTAAAGATCATTCTGTACTGTGGGTGTGTCTTACATTTTAAATCTGTCACATCCATCAAACATTTTCTCCAATGCTATAAATCCCTTAGGTATTTTGTTTGTTTTTAGCTAAACTATCTCTTGACCAAAGAGAGTTTATTTTCTATCATGTTCCTCCACAAATGCATTGAGATCAATCTCTTGGTCTTTATAGTGATCAATACAATGTAAGAATTTGATTATATAGGTGTCATTATTAAACACTTGCCAGTTATGGATATTATCTGGAATAGTGGGTGTAGTTTTGAATTCAATTTCTGCAATACCCACCAATGTGATATCATCTATTTACAAAGCAATGTTCACTAGAAAATCTGCCATAATATTTTTTGACCTGTCAATCTAGTTGATTGAGAAGGCATCAAACAACTCAACATCATCCCAGACAACATTTCTATATTGCTTCAACCTCTTGTTTTTGGATAAATATTTCCCTTTTACTTGAGAGGTAACTAATTCTAAATCCTTGTATACAGCTAGATTTCTTATCTTATGCTTGATGGAAATATTTAAACCAATGAGCAGAGCCTCATATTCTACTACATTGTTTGTGCATTCAAATGTCAATAAGAACAAGTATTTGAAAGTTTTACCTATTGGTGAAATTAATAGTACTCCTGACCCATTTCCCATTTTGCTACATACACCATCAAAATGCATTTTCCACACATCATTTTCCTCTTTCTTAGATTCTAGAGACATTGGATCAGTATTTTGCAACTCTGGCTGATTTGTTTCAATTTTGAAGGTCCCCAAATATGTATCATAGAATAGATTTATTTGATTTTGATCTAGGTGTTCTATGATGTTCTCATATCTTGGCTCCCTACATAGCTTGAACCCTTTGCCTCCCACTGGTATTATGGCATACGATAAATCTAATTAGACATTCCCTCTTGCCATTGTAGCCCATTGTCTTGATAAGAGCATTCCATAATATGGTGGAATATCAACCACAGTGATATCAATATTATAAGTTGCTTCAGGGTAGGAAGCTAGTTTTATTTCCACGTCCTTAATGATGCCCACAACTAGGATAGACCTATTGTCCATCACACAACACTTACCAAATGTAGTGTCAACCCACATTCCCAGTTCTTTCATGACTGCTATTAGCATGATATTCATGTTGCAAGTATGGGCCTAACCGGTGTTGTCATTAATGTCAACATACTCCTATTGCATTAATGATAAGGTTTGGAAGAGCCGTGAGCTGAGGATATTGAGAGAATTAGTCTCAATTAGGAACAGTGAAGAACAGTGATGACTGTAAGACAAAAGTCCAAGATAGGATGATAATTAGAGGATACGGATTAAAGGGTTTGTAGATATGTGTATGTAGGTGATCCAGTAGAGATTTTAGAGGTCCGCATGAAGATCTAAAGAAGTTATGGCTGATCAAGTAGAACTGGCTCCGGCAGGTGTTCAAAGGTGACAAAGTGACACAAATAGGTCCAGTGAGATCTGGTGAAGCACTATCCCATTCGACAGGTTTGAGGGAATGTTGAAGACATCTGTGTGTAGTGTCAACTTGATTGGTTCATGTTTTGAAGGTCTGGCAGAACCTATTCCTTTGTGACAGTAATGACAGACTGTGTTCTTAAAGCTCCAGATGAAGGAGAGGAGAATTCTAGCAAGCAGGTGAAGAGTGGATGTTCTCAAGTGATTCGAGAAAGGTTGTTGTGATCCTTGGATCATGTCCAATTCATGTTGGTGGTCCGTATTGAAGTTAGAGTGTGCATTTGAAGAATAACCATTGGATGATGGTGTTCTTCCTGAGACTGGCCAACCAAATGTATTACACGTCTTGCGGATGTTCTTGTAGATGTTTGCCAACTTCGATGATTATTCCTAAGTCAATGCCTTGTATTAATGAGGATTACGAAGTCAGTTTGAACTTGCCTTTTTGTGTGGAGATGAGTGAGTGGTAACGAAGAGGAGAGTGAAAGGCAGAGCAGAAGTATTGAGCTTAATGGAACTAATTCAAGCATGGTGAAGATGCTATTCTCCAATTCATGTATGTGATACTTATTTCTTTATAGACAATGTGTCTCTTGTAGGTAGTGAGCCTCTTGTGAGTAGTGTGCTCGGGCAGTGAGCCCTAATTGGCATGTGCCATTTTGTTCTTTCTATTCTTCTAACAGAGAATACATTCTTGGGTTAATCACCCCATGGTTTTTGCCTTAACTGGGTTTTCCACGTCAAAATCTTGGTGTCTTACGTGTTGATGAGTTTCTACTTTTGATTTGAATGCATTATGTTTCATGTTTAATATATTGTTAATCACTAAGAGGATTTAAAGTGTGTAAATTGGAGAAAGTTTTGAACAACTGATTCACCCCCCCTCTCAGTTGTGTGCCCTAAGTCTAACAATTGGTATTAGAGCTAAGTTCCTTTAAAAGGAGCTTAACCGCTTGAGGAGATCCAGGATGTCATCATACAAGAAGGATAGTTTGAAGTTTGATGGAACCAACTTTGCTCTTTGGAAAGATCGCATGAAATGCCACTTGCAGTGTATGGGAATGGTGTACTGGTCCATGGTTACAAAAGTGTATGTTCCTCCATAGGGTGGTCTGACAACCCTAAATGAAATCGCAGATGTTGAAAACAATCTGCGGACCAAAGAGGCTCTTCTAAGTGCATTATCTGAATTAGAGCTCTCAAATGTTATTAACCTACCAACTGCCTTTAAGATTTGGAATAAACTGGAACTTTTGCATGAAGGAGATCAGTATGTTAAATGTGCAAGGTTACAGAGTCTAAAAGGGAAATTTAAAAAACTGAAGATGAGAGATGATGAAAATATTACCACTTTTATGCCAATAGTGAATGAGCTAGTTTGTGGAATTAGAAATGTTGGTGGAGTCTTGGATGAAAATGAGATTGTTGGTAAAATTCTTAGATCCCTTCCTGCTTCTTACAAAATCAAGGTTGTTGCCATTGAAGAATTCAGAGCCCATACAACTATCACAAGAGATCAATTGGCTGGGAAATTGGCTACATTTGAAATGACAGAGTTTGGAGACGACCCCCCCAAGATTGAATCTGCATTCAAAGCCAGTGCCTCTATTAAAGATAAACAAAGGTTTGATATGGGAGAGAATTCTTCAAGGAAATTGTCATGGTATGAAAAAGTAAGAAAAGATCTAGAAAAAGAAGAAGTAGAAACTACTCAACTTGAAGCCCTTATTGCAAAGAGGCTACCAAGAGGATTCGGTAAGTATGAAGGAGAATTACCTTTTAAGTGTTTTAACTGCAATAAGATTGGTCATTTTGCCTTAAGGTGTCTGGAAAGATTTTCAAGACAAAATCCTAACAAGCCAAGGTTCCAAAAGAACTGTTACTATGTACATGAAGATGATGATAATGATGGGGTAACAGATGATGAATCAGAGATAGGAAACAAATCTAGAAATGAATGGGTGTTCTTTCCCATCAAGGAAGAAGATCCAATGTCCTCTGTATCTGTCAATCTTAAGATTGTGGAAAGAGCTCTGGCTGCCCAAATTGAAGAGAAGGATGATTGGGTCATTGACAGTGGATGCTCTCACCATATAACAGGTGACAAAAATAAGTTCATAGATTTGGAAAGGTATGAAGGAGGAGTGGTGAAGTTTGGAGATAATTCTGGTGGTAGAATCAGAGGAAGAGGAACTATTTCTTTTGATGGAAGGAACAAAAATGGTAATGTTCTATATGTTCAAGGCGTGAAGCACAATCTTCTTAGTGTTGGATAGTTGGTGGACAAAGGCTATGATCTCCGGTTCAAGAATGGAAAATGCAAGATCTTTGAAAGCTCCAGAACAAAGATTGCATCCGGTACCCAAACTAAAGGTAATATCTTCCACTTGGTTGGCATTGGTAAAAGTTGCTTATTTGTTCAAGTTGATCAGAGTTGGTTATGGCATAGGAGAATGTGTCATGTGAATTTTGATAATATCATCAAGATAAGCAATACTCAGGCTGTAAGAGATCTTCCAAAATTGGTGAAACCTACTAATAGCTTGTGCAAGGAATGTCAGTTGGGTAAGCTGAGCAAAGTCACATTCAAAAGCAAGGAACTATCTTCTACCGGATTATTGGACTTAGTTCACACTGATCCTTGTTGTCTGGCAAGAACCAAGAGTATTCAAAGTGATAGATACTTCATGCTGTTAATTGATGACAATTCCTGGATGATGTGGGTAACCTTTCTAAAGGAGAAATCAGAAGCTCTTGAGAAATTCAAAATATTCAAGGCTATGGTAGAGAATGAAACATGATTAAAGTTGAAATGTCTAAGGTCTGATAGAGGTGGAGAATTTACATCTGGTGAGTTCATAGAGTTCTATGAGAAACATGGAATTAAGAGACAGTTGTCTACTCCTAGGAGTCCACAATGGAATGGAGTAGTGGAGAGAAAGAACTGGACCATTCAGGAAGCATCTAGGACCATGATGATGGAAGAAAATGTTCCTCAGATCTATTAGAAAGAAGCTATCAGCACTGTAGTCTATACTCTCAATCGAGTTCAAATCAGAAGCAATACCGGTAAGACGCCTTATGAACTTTGGTTTGGCATTACTCCTACTGTAAGATATTTTAGAGTCTTTGGTAGCAAATGTTACATCAAAAGAGATGAAGATCTAGGCAAGTTTGATGCTAGAAGTGATGAAGGAATATTCTTGGGTTACTCTACTCAAAGCAAAGCATATCAGTGTTACAACAAGAGACTAAGAAAGATGATAGAAAGTACAAATTTGAAGGTTGATGAGGGAATAGAGAAACCCTCAAGGTTTTATGAATATGATGAAGATGATCAGAATGGTGTTCTAGTTCAAGGAGTTCAATCCTCTTCTGAAAGTCAGATTCAAACTGATCCGGTAAATTAGGAAGAAGAGATAGGTTTGAATGAGCCTGATCAAGAAGCAGAAGTGCAAGAAACTCCCACAGTTCCAAGGTATGTAAGATTGAACCACTCTGAAGATCAGATCATAGGTGACAAAAGCAAAGGTGTGCAAACCAGAAGAAAAATTTCTCAAAATTTAGATGAATATTGTCTGATTTCAAAGATTGAACCTAAGACAATAAATGAAGCCTTCAATGATGAAAACTAGACCAAAGCAATGAAGGAAGAGTTGATGCAAATTGAGAAAAATCACACTTGGGATCTTGTTCCCAGACCTAGAAACAAGAATGTGATTGGAACCAAATGGGTCTTCCGGAACAAACTAAATGAAGTTGGTGAAGTAATAAGAAATAAAGCCAGATTGGTCTGCAAGGGCTACTCTCAAATAGAACGAATTGATTTTGAAGAAACTTTTGCTCCAGTGACAAGAATTGAAGCAATCATATTATTTCTTCCTTCGCTGTCTTCAAGGATTTCAAGGTATATCAGATGGATGTCAAGTCTACCTTTCTAAACGATGACTTGGAAGAAGAAGTATATATAGAGCAACTGGATGGATTTCAGTTCTCTGATCATGGTGATATGGTCTGCAAGTTGAAGAAGGCAATTTATGGATTAAAGCAAGCCCTAAGAGCCTAGTATGATAATTCAAGTGCTATAAGTATATCTAAGAATCCAATGTTGCATTCAAAGACAAAGCATATATCTATCAAATTTCACTTTCTGAGAGAGCAAGTGAAGAAGAATGAAGTCAAATTGGAGTTTGTGTCATCCAAGGATCATATTGCAGATATCTTTACTAAACCTCTACCTAAGGACTCTTTTGAGTATCTTAGGGAGAAGTTAGGAGTTATTGCCCCTCCGATGATGAACTAAGGTGCATTGATGTGCATCAGTCTGGTGGGTATCACAGTCACATCTTGTGATCTGGATTGATGTTGGGGAGCTGCTACTCAGGGGGAGTAGTAGGTATGATTCTATAGTGTTGGAATTGCAAGTATGAGCCCTTTTCCATTGATGAAAAAAGGGGGAGAGAAGACATGTGAAAAACAAGTGGTTGATGATCAAAGGGGGAGCAGTAAAGGAAGAGAAGACATGTGAATGGTTTTTTCCGATAAGGGGAGTAGTGACAGTAAGGAGAAGTTCTTGTCTTGATGGTTTTTATGTGAATGGTTGTTGTTGATAGGGGGAGTAGTGACAGTAAGGAGAAGTTCTTGTCTTGATGGTTTTTCACATCATATGTTGCCATCAATGACAAAGGGGGAGATCGTTACAAGTATGGGCCTAACCGGTGTTGTCATTGATGTCAACATACTCTTGTTGCATTAATGATAAGGTTTGGATGAGCCGTGAGCTAAGGATATTGAGAAAATTAGTCTCAATCAGGAACAGTGAAGAATAATGATGACTGTAAGGCAAAAGCCCAAGATAGGATGATAATCAGAGGATGCAGATTAAAGGGTTTGTAGATATGTGTCTGTAGGTGATCCAGTAGAGATTTTAGAGGTCTGCATGAAGATCTAAAGAAGTTATGGCTGCTCAAGTAGAACCAGCTCCGGCAGGTGTTCAGAGGTGATAGAGTGACACAGATAGGTCTGGTGAGATCCAGTAATGCACTATTCCATTCCGCGGATTTGAGGGAATGTTGAAGACATCCATGTGAAGTGTCAACTCGATTGGTTTGTGTTTTGAAGGTTCGGAAGAACCTATCCCTTTGTGATAGTAATGATAGACTGTGTTCTTAAAGCTCCAGATGAAGGATAGGAGAATTCCAGCAAGCAGGTGAAGAGTGGATGTTCTCAAGTGATTCAGGAAAGGTTGTTGTGATCCTTGGATCATGTCCAGTTCATGTTGGTGGTCCACATTTGAAGAATAACCACTAGATGATGGTGTTCTTCCTGAGACTGGCTGACCAGATGTATTACATGTCTTGCAGATGTTCTTATAGATGTTTGCTGACTTAGATGATTATTCCTAAGTCGATGCCTTGTATAAATGAGGATTACGAAGTTAGTTTGAACTTGCCTTTTTGTGTGGAGATGAGTGAGTGGTAGAGAAGAGGATAGCAAAAGGCAAAGCAGAAGTATTGAGCTTAATGGAACTGATTCAAGCATGGTGAAGATGCTATTCTCTAGTTCATGTATGTGATACTTATTTCTTTGTAGACAGTATGTCTCTTATAGGCAGTGAGCCTCTTGTGAGCAATGTGCTTGGGCAATGAGCCCTTATTGGCATGTGCCATTTTGTTCTTTCTATTCTTCTAATAGAGAATACATTCTTGGGTTAATCATCCCGTGGTTTTTCCCTTAACCAGGTTTTCCACATCAAAATCTTGGTGTCTTATGTGTTGATGAGTTTCTACTTTTAATTTGAATGCATTATGTTTCATGTTTAATCTACTACTAATCACTAAGAGGATTTAAATTGTGTAAATTGGAGAAAGTTTTACACAACTGATTCACCCCCCCTCTTAGTTGTGTGCCCTAAGTCTAACAATTCATGGTTGTGCCTAAATCAATCATGCAGTTCCTCACTAGCCTGTTTCTGATTAATAAGGTGGTGTAGAAAGGGTCCACTTGTGAGGGGTTCTTTTATAGGGTATCACCTAGATATACTTCAGGAACTTGGACTATTTCTTGTTGAACATTCTTTATTCTATTCTCTAATTCCTTATATTTTTGATTTGGTATATCTAAAATTAGTTTAACCACTGTACTTTTGTATTTATCTATCTTCATCATTTCCAAAGTGGTACTGATATCTTCACCTGGGATATTGCATGAGCAATGTCAAATGAATGGGCTATATTTTGATCATTCCTTTCTATTCTTATATACTCTTTTCCTTGAATTGGTGATTTGTCTTTTGTTTTAATTTGCTCAATTTTTTCAAGTTCTTTAAATGAGGACTTTGCGTTATTCCTTTTGTAATTTTGATCTTTTATAAAGACACTCCCAGGTGTTCCCTATTCTGAACTTACTATCATGTTCCTTAGATTATAGGCATTTTTAACTTGGGCTACTACAGCTATTGTAAGTACTTCTCTTTCCTTTTCAGTGGACTTTCTCCATTGATCATAAGGTGATTTGTTATGAGAGAAAGTAGGTCCCTTGTAGCTATCCTCCTGATTTGAGAATACTTTATGTTTTCCCATGTTGATATGATGTTTCTGATTCCCCACATCATACTCATATCCCTCTTCTTCTATAGAAGAATAGTCTTCATTTAGCAAGTATGGTGTATTTTGCATCATGTTTATTGTATGGTTGTCTCTGTTATAGTGATACAATACTTCTTCCTATTGTACTGTTTTAGCCACTACACAATATTTAGGTGAGTGTGGTAAATTGCACACCAAACACCAGGGATTATCTTCTACCATATGTGCCCCATTTCTCTTTAGAAGATTAGGAGTATCTTTACCATAATGTTGCTTTCTATTGTTTTCAACAGGTCTCCCATCCATCCAATTTGTATTATATGGCATATCATGCAACCTAGGTCTTTCATTTCTATGTTAACTTTCTTGTTTATTCTATTGAATATTTAGACTTTGAGGAATTCTAAGATTATCTCTTTTGTTGACCATGCCTGCAGCTTTTCTATTGTTTTCAATAGTCAATGCTACTTTTTGTGCTTTAGCTAAGCTCCTAAGGCACCAGTTTCTAAGTTCATACCCTGTCTTAGGATCAAATGCTTTCAGATAAATACTTAATGATGTAGGGTTGGTCAATTTAGATCCATGTGGAATTTTTTTGTGCAATTTGGAGAATCTTAGATTAAAGTCATATACTAACTCGTTTTGGTATTTTTGGATCCTTACCAATTCATGCAAGGCAAACTCAGGGGCATATTGATTGCCATACTGCTCCTTAAATTGACTATGGAAATCTGTTAGGGAACTGATTGAGGCATCTAGTAAGATGTTGAACCAGTCTCTTGCATCCTCAGTTAGAGACATTATGAATAATCTCATTTTAACATCTTCATATTCCATACTATTATCTTGTACAAAGGCATTGGATCTTCTAATATGATCCTCAGCTGAAACTGCATTGTTTCCAGTAAACTTGGGAACTATATTCCTCCAACTACTATCAATGGGGTATGGATGCAATTGATATCCAGTCAGTTCAAATTGCCCACATATGTTCATGAGGTTTTGTGGAGGAACGTTCATGGGTGGTGGGTTAGGGTACTAATGATACCTGCATGGAGGCTGATGATAAGCATGTTGCTGTTGTGGGTTCATGTGGGGGTTCATATAATGATATTGTGGTCTACAATACTATTGGCCAGGGGGTGGGTATGGATTAGCCATATATTGAGAGGTATTATGTATGAGGGGTGGTCTAGGATTATTTGAGAGGGTATTTTGATGAATACGACTTTCGGATGCTTGCGGATTGGAAGCACCACATGTATTTTGGTGCAAGTTTTTTTGTGTGTTCCTCAAAGCATTTCCTCTATGTGGAGGTATATATTTTGGGGTAGCTATTTTAGTCCTATTCTTTATCTATTGAATCTCCTATTTTAATGGCATTTTAGTTTCCTCTATCTTGATCATTTCAAGTTCTTCCTAGAGCTTAAGCATATTCTATTGCATTTCATTCATGTTCCTTGTATCCTTTGGACTTTTATTCACCTCTTGATTCATGAATCCATATTTTACCCCTTCTCCCTACTGTAGTGATATTTTATAATCATACTCAGCCTGCCTTTGATCAATTTCCTTCATGGCCTATGTTTCAAACTCAAGCTGTTCTTGACAATCAGATCTGTATTTTGCTAATATATCATCAATTACTCCATTACTTTGAGATAAATTCTCATTTGATTCATGCAGAGGGATAAAACTATTGTGAGTTATGATAGTTTGTTCTATATTATCGACTTGGGCCTCCTGATTATTACTCTGATGAAAATAACTTGATGCTCCATTTTTCTTGGAAATGACTTTAAGTGGTGGGGATGATTGTAACTTCTTCCCTTCCGTCTTGGACCTTCTACCTCCATTTGGTACTAACTTTCCATTATAAGAAGTTTTAGAGTTGCCACCTATTTTTTGTAAATAGGAAGAGGTTGTAGTTTTTCTTTCCAAGTTCTTCTTGCCAGTAAAGTTACCAATTTGTATTCTTGAAATTTTTGACTCTATAAAAGAATGGTCTCTTACTAAGGTTCTTTGTATTTGGGTCCCCAGTAGAGTCACCAATTTGTTAGGTCTCGAAAATGCAGGTTGCAAATCCTAAGAGGATGCCAGACTCTATGATCATATTGGCAACATTTTTGAACTAATGTGATGGAGTTAACCTATAGGGTTAATGAATCCCTGCACTTTAGGCACTACTATACCTAGGCATGTAGACCTTGAAAGTTAAGGCAGTTTAAATGAATGTAAGTTTTGCGACTAAGTTAATGGATCTACCAATAGTGGCAAATGGTGTGGAATAGATGAAAGCTTTCTAACTAGTTCTATTTCTAATATTTGAAAGATGATTGGTATAAATTGTATAAAAAATATCAAGGTAAAAACTAATAAATGAATTTAACTATTGAAATGAGTAAGACCAGTGCCTTGTTGGGTAAACAAAGTTAATTGAGAACCTAAGATCAATGATGTATACTTGGCAACAACTCTAACTATTTGGTGCAACACTTTAGTTTATAACTTGTATAACCGTGTAAGGGAATGATTGACAAACTCTTCTTAATATCCAACTGACACAATCAAGTTTCTTGTTATTCACCAGAAGGAATTTTAATCCTTTCTTGAAGGACCAATTGAATGAACTATGCAAGAACAATAGATAATATCAACTTGGAGACAGAATACCAATCCTAATTATGTGCTTCTTCTTAGTAATCCAAATAAATACTTCTAGATTACTGTGACTGACCAGAAGGATTATAATTCCTCTTTAAGGAAACCAATTAATCAAATCACACAAGTACAACAAATGTGCATTGACAAACTTAATATGTACTTGACATATCAATTTGAATAATGAAGAAATACTGAACTAGAGACAACCAAATAACTGAATAATTTCAACAAACAATTGATGCCAGTACAGAGCCATAGAATCAAAGATCTATTATCTTTTTCAATATAATACTTGCAACATGGTATTTTGATGATCTCCTACTACTGATGATCTATTGACCATCATATGTCTAACTTATATAGAAATATTTGTGAAGAGGCATAACTTTTTAAATGTCTTTTGAGAATTAACAAGATTAACATAACAATAAACAAAGATAATGACACTAAGCTCTGCTAAGCCACAGGTAGATCTGAGCAACATGATCCAGGTACTCTTGGCTCTGATGTGTATTAGCAAATTCTATAGCACTCCTTGTAATCACATCTATCATCACCATATTTTCCAAATGCTTGTAGGCCTCCCTAGATGTCGAGTCTTTATCTTTGAGAACTTCTAGAGCCTCCTTTAATATAACCTGTCATTCTTTAGTCCATTCATCTTTGCTCTTCAACTCCTTATCATTCCTGAACAACATTGGTACATTTGCCTTTGAAGCCTCAACACATTCCTTGGCATCATTTTGAAGCTGGTCATGATATTTCTTATGTTGTTCAATCAAATCTTGGGCATTAGAGATACTTGTACTATTAGGGGTATCCTTACTCTGTATTTCATGGAGTTTCTTTTGGAGCCTATTATTTAACCTTTCATGTTCTTAGATAACCTTATGATTCTCAGAATAGACATCGCATAATTTATTCATCCAATGCATCATATGGATATGCCTATTCTATAGTACTACTACAAGTGTGTCAATTTGAACCTGAGCTATTTGATCAATAGATAGTGAATGAGCACTTTGTGAGCTTTCCCCTTGAGTTAATCTTTTAATTGATTCTCCAAAGGCATTCTTGACAGTGTCTTTTAGGAATCATTTTCTGTTGTTAATCTTTCACAATTCAGTTTATATGCATCTCGTTCCCTGATTAGCAATTGAGCATGTGCTTTATTCAACTTCACAATATTTATACCAATATCTGCAATAATCAAAGTATCAGTTTCTCCTTCTTTCATAGTCATAACATGCCCAAAGGTCTTTTCAGTATCTATAATGGCAGTCTTCTTATGAGGAGCATACAGGGCCCATATCATGAGTGAGGTTTCATCATTGTTATACTTGGTACCCATGTATATCTCCGTTACACCTTCAGGAGTGAGTTTGTATTTATCATCAGTATTGTGCAAAAAAACTATCAAATACCAAGGTAGAATTTATGTCAAGTCCAGGAAATATCATGACACCTGCTTCTCTAAGTAATTGTTTGCATCTATTAGGAGTTATAGCCCTCAACTCATTATCTATTGTTGTCTTTAACATATCCATCAATTGTCTTTCATTATCAGCTATGACATCTTCAATTGATTCTCTAAGTTCCTTTCCTTTATATTTATACAAAAATGATTTAAATTCCTGAGAATGAATGAATTGATCATCTACAATGAATGAATCGTATGCCAACTATCCGAGATCCTCATCACCTGGCCCCTCTTCATCCTGCTCTCTACTAGGAAGTTGATAACCTTCCATTTTTTGTCTAGAGATTCTACTTGTCTATTCAAGGAGCTCCTCTTCACCTGCAGATTCCTCATCACTAGAAGATAATAACTCTATTTATGGAAATTGTTTTCTTTTCTCATCTAATTCTCTATTATATTTTTCAATTACCAATTCAACTTCAGCTTCTTCCATGTTCCTAATAATATCATCATGTAGATATGGAATGTGTGTGTATCCACTAATGTTTTGTTTTCTTCTAGTGACATCAATGAAGCACTCAGTATGAAATCCTTTTCTTGTCTTAGCACACCTCATGTTGTAATGCATTAATTTATCTCTGATGAGACCATAACCTTCCTTGGACACCATAGTAAAATCCCCAAATCATAGAGTACTAGGCATGAAGGATTGTTTGTCATAGGCACTTAAGTTCATCACATTGGAATAGTTCATCTACCTGACTATCTCTAAGTAAGCAATCCTATCAGGAACTATCTTGGGCAATACAAATGGGGTATCTTCAAAACCATAAATTCTGACCATAGTTGAGTCCTCAAAGCAATACCAATCTCCCCAATTGTGTTGGATAGTCAGGGGGCCACCAAAGTCTTTTGGTCTGAGAAACCTTTTTATTTCATCTGACAATGAATATTCACAGGGATGATTAAAGTATATATACAACACTTTTACAAAATATTCTTCAAAATAAATGTAACTGGACTGGGCAAACCTACTATCCCATACTCTTGTCCACATCTGCATAGGCAACTTCTATCCCCTTTTGTCTATTTGAGCAATTCTGAGTTCATTTGGCCATATTCCCATTTCCTAAGCATAATATAATACCATGTGCATGAGGAGTGAATAATGCTCAAAAGAAACTATTGGGGCATTGTTCTTAATTGCAATTAAGCTAGAATCAATCTTCCTGAAAATATAAGCAGCATAGACAAATTGCCTAGCATTATGACATTGGATATTTGTTGCTATCACCATTAATGGAATTGCCATGAAATTAGGAACTTCTAACCCTAGGACTTGGGCAATGGAATAATATGTGTATTTCATATAACGTTCAAACAAGGACACATGGAATGGAGGTCCATCATTGTCATCAAAATGTACTATTTTTCCCTCTACCTTAGGCCTGTGAAGAAGCAATCTCCATCAATTGTATGTGGTATCCATCCTCTAGTATTCTTTGTCTAAATGCTGATATACTATGGGATGTGTACATAAGTCATCCAAATCAAATACTTCACAAATGGAATTTTTAGATAAGTGTATAATAGGCTCTCCTTGTGGATTGCATATGGCTTTGAGGCTAGGATTGTAATATTTAGCCAAAAGTTTTAGGAGTTCCACATTCACAAACACATCCGGGACAACCAATTTTCCCAAATTCAAATGCCACGGATTAGACACTGGATCATTTCTAAAACTTCTATCATAATGGAATTTAAACAATTCATAGCCCTTGATTGGTGTCCATACATTCCCCATGTATTTGTATTTGTCTTCTAACTTCTCCACCTCTACCCTAAGTTGTGCAGAGCTTCGGGCTTTAGGGGTAGACCCAGGCAATATATCTATCAAATCCTAATTTAGTTTTCTCTCTTTCACCTTTTCATCAGGACCTTTATCAGTTTTTTGTTTCTTAGGTTTACTGGTTTCACCTTGTTGTTTTCTACCCTTGCCCTTTACTGGTGTCTCCATTAGTTATAATTTTGAATAGCAAAGACAACTTGTAAGTCACCACATAAAGGTTTTATGTGTCTACCTATTGCCTGAGATGATCACCGAGGTCCTTTGTTTTCTCCTCCAAACTCTCGCTTGCATGCTTTTCTCAGACAATGCTTTCAAACACAATTGCAATGATTTAGAATGATTTCTTAGGGGATTTCTTCTCAGCCTATAATTAATATTTCTAGTGTATTAATGTCCATAATCATTTTGAAATGTCACATCATCATAACGTCCTTCATTGGCAAGACTTTTGTAATGTCAGTGTGATCTAAATGCTTCTTATGGTGCGATTATTTGCGGATGACTTAATCGCTCTGACCCTTTGTTTTATTTCCTCAATGTCACTTTTCATGAAGGCATATGTGTGTTTATATCGATGAGATGTTTGAATGCTTATCCGATATAAGAATGAGCATAGAAGTTGTTGTCGGCCTGACTTACACTATCGTTATGAAAATAGCATCCTACTCTGATATTTCAAATCTCTCCAATACTAATTATTTATATCGGTATGAGTCTTCCTAAAATGTTTATTGATTTTTCCGTACAGGGCAGATTAGTGAAATCAGTAAGACCCAAGAAATCAATACCGATATTATTTATCTTTCCAACACATGTGACTTGTCAGAGAGAGTCTCATCAATGTGTGTGGTTATTGTCTTCATTGGAACAACATATGCTATCGGTATGACCTTATTTGATTTATCTGATCCTTGTTGTTTCCCCGACGTTGTCCTTTCTATTCTTTCTTCATCTGAATGACCACAGTTATATGCCACCAAAATCCTCTGTCGTTGTGATTATAGAGTCGGTAGGACCTATAAATCCTACTCCGATCTGCTTCTTTTTGCTGATGAGTTATATCCTTCACATATATCGGTATGACTTTGGCTGAAATTTCCTTATGGTCACTGAGACATCATAAGGTCAGAGAAACATTAATTTTTTGTTTTGACGTGTATTTCTTCCCGATGAGTCGATAGTTCAATCTGTTCCCTGAGTTGTTCGGCAAGACTCTTGTCGAATTTCCCCATCGGTGCGATCTACACTATCGAATGTATAAAAATGGTTGCAAATATAATTACTAATTTTGTTTGATAGTTAATAAAATTAATTTGATGTGTAATTTTAATTAAAGACATTTTAGTGAACACACTCAAATCATTATAATCCACCCTTTTCTAATACTATAATTATGATTCTTGACATAACAAATAATCACACCAGCCTCACAAACATTTGAAACCCAATAGTCTCACCTATACAAACTTGGTTACATAGTGTAAGTTCTAGAAACACATTTTTAAGTGCCCTAAACATTCTTTGGTGGCTAAGTTACTTATGCAGCCAAGATTTTACATGGGTTTGTATAAAAAGTAAACAAAGTAGATGATTACAATTTAAATATTAAAAATCCATTTTTAGTGAGCTTCACATGTAAAAGGATAAGGAATTAGCCAAGATCTAATGGAGTTGTCTAGGAATGGTAAATGGGAATATGGCCTTGACCATCTTAAAAGGTATGTGTTAATGCATGACACCTCCTTCCCTTAAATTACCACAACTTCTTTGAAAGAGAAAAATTGAGTAGTTGATTGATTTTGTAAGGACTCAACTTATCCTTAAGATAAATAAAATAGATAAAAGAGGATAGATTTTTTTATTTTTGATTGAAACACTTTGATTAATATAATTAAAAAATGTTTAGATGATTTACAATGAATAGTTAATCTAGAATCTTAGGAATAGCCAATTTGGGCTATACTTAGTATCAAGGGCTTGTTGTCTGAATCAAGACAATACTACTATTTACTTACTATCCAAATGGGATAGATGTTTTCCATACAACTTAACACAATCCTTTGGCTAGTGACTTTGTCCCATCGGAACCAATTCAGGTTCTGAGTCACCTACAGAAATATACAGAAAACCCACTACTATACCGAGGATTTTCATTAGGAATGAAACCTTGCATCCTCCCTACAATTTCGGTTGTCAACCGAATACATGGATAATCCACCCTAGGGATCCTTCTAAGATTTAATGACTAAGTTATAGTATTTAGTTTTTGAGACTCAACCTCACATAATCCTATGTACCTAAGTACTTGAAACATCCTTCATTTTCTAGACTACCTACATACTCTATATCCATGGGATCAAGGTACATGAGGATTCATCATGCGTAGTATGTAGTTCTAGTTGTACTATGTTTATGCAACTGTACAAGTGGGTATGCAACCCTTTATAGGGTCCAATTTTCCTAGACAATTCTTCATTGGTTGCCACCCACTCAGGTGGAATAAAGATGGTTATTTAGTACCCAATGAAAACACCTAGAAAGGGTGTTTATCATTTAATTTTTAGTTCATTTTATTGTTTTAATTTATCTATGCACGCATATTTTTGAGACAGTTTACCTGTGTACTTAGTTCTAAGTCTTGTTTTTCCTTGTATCTAATTTTCATGAAGTTCATATACTATTTCATATTCAACAAGATCCACATGGGAGAGGTGAGAGCATATGACAAGTAGTGTTTTTTTGTTGGCCTAAGAATCATTCTTAGTGTTTCTAATGCTATATCTAGTTTAGATGAACCTGTCAAGAATAGGCATTGGTATTTTATCACCAAGGTCCATACAAGTGAGGTGAGAGCATACGATGGGTTTCTTATTTTCAACAAGAGTCTATCTAGATAAAGAGTCTCATTCTAACTTGAACAACAATATTCTCATAGTTTCTGTATACACCTAAAATGGCAAAGGCAAATTAAATAAATATTTATTATTTATTTAATTCCCATACTTCTATCATTTAGTAAATTTGTCAATTTATCTATTTGATTCACATTCATAATTACTAATCCAAATATTAAATAAATATCAATTTATTTAATTAAATCAATTAAACCTATTGTTCTAATGTCATCCCTTAATTAAATAATAATTAAATTATTTAATCATAAATCATCCTATTCCAAAGTCTTCATTCATAATTCCACATCATCCAAGCCACCTCATCATCTTGGACATGTAATTAAATATTTTAATATTTAATTATTCTATTTTCCCTCACCCACATGGCCTATTCTTCCTCCAACCATCCCTATTTCAAAGGGCATGGTCCCTCCATGTCACCATGGTCAAAGGTTGCTTTGTGACACGTGTTTCATAGTCCCTAGCATCTTTCCAACCTCCCCACAAACATAATCTCCTTGATTGACCTTCTCTCTTGGGTCATTGTGAGCCTTGTGACATGTGGACTCATGTCACACCTTTCTCTCCACCATGTCAAGGTGAGAGAAATATCTTCCCTCTTTCTCTCCCTCATCTCAACCAATTCAATCCTCACCATACACCTTTCAAGACCAAGTCTCCACCGTTGAGATCTTGACACATGGATTTGTCCCCTCCTTGGCCTATAAAAGGAAGCTCATACCCTCATTCAACAACATGCAAGCTATAGCAAAGTTACTCTACAGAAATTACAGCATGCCTTTGGCAAAGCATCTATATTGTTCATTGCATTATGTCCATTAACTTCATATCCACACAACCATGTCTTCAAATCATCCATCCCTCATCCTCACAATAGTTGCATTGTAGGTAATATTCATTGCATTTTGTCCAACATACAGCCAATCAAGTATTGTCATCTTCAAATAGTGAGGAAGCATGCTTCTGAGAGCTCTATTCATCAACAAGATCAATACAAGATAGGCGAACAATGGAAGCTTCGAGGTAAATCAGTCTTCAAGGTAAAATGTCTTTGTTTATTTGATTTGCGTCATATTTCATTGAGATTATTGGTTTATTAGTAGTTTAATACTATTGACAATATTTCCACTAACATTTTTGGTACCCACCATGGGGCCCTGCCCCATTTTTAACTTACATCTGAGTGTTTTGTGAAGGTTCTAGTATGACAGGTCATTTCTATGCATACAACTTCTAGTTTTGTGCATTCAACACTTTTTGTTGCGCTTTTACCTTTCTACACATATGACATATCCTGTTGTCCATCTGAGAGATTTCCATGCGCTTTTGCTCTTTCTGCGCATACAACATGTAGTCCTGTGCATCTAATTCATTGTACTACACATTTACAAATATGTGCATATACTACGCATATAACCTACAGTCTTGCACATTCAATTTGTAACAGAGAGTTGTAAAGGTTTTAAAAAGTTTTCCATACTAACTTTCATTTGTAGGTGTTAGGAGCTAGATTTAGTCATTTTAGCTACATTATTAAGCCACCTAGAACTAATTAGGAAGGAGTAACTTAATATGTTCATGCAAATCATCGCATAGACTTAACTAGGAGGAAAGTAAATCATTTTGTTGCATCACAACTTTCATCTAGTCCCAATCTAGGGGTTAAAACTACACAATTTCTTTATGTTTTTACCATCTTGCACTACAATCTATCACATAGCATAAAAGGGGAAAGTAATACTTATCTTATTTCTTCAAACAACAATCCAAACCTAGTTTTGTTAGATGGATAAAATTAACAAAATCTTTTCCAATGTATTGCTATCTTATTACAAATTGCTATGCTTGGTAGAGTTAACACATTTAGTTGTTTTTTTTTTGTTTTTTTATTTTTAGAATAATAATAGGACTATGCTCTCCCCTTAACTGGGTGACTAAAATGCCAAACTTATCATTTTGCATGTTTTACCTTTAGAGAGGCTTGCCCTTGGAATTCCTTCCTTCCAAGTGGGATGACCTTCAGTGATAACGGGCTAAAGCAAAGCCACCTCCAAGTCACTATAAATAAATTGTGTTTTTGATGAAAGTTGCAAGCAATGGGTGTTGTTGTGTTACACTAACCAATGTTTCCCCCAAAACCCTGTGGAGTGTAACCTCTACAGGCTAGGAAGCCTTATTATTGAAGTGAATGGCTACACATGCAACCACCTGAATGGATGCCTTGACTAAAATCCTTTTGTTCTAGTAAGCCAAAATCCCCTATTTGATGACACAGGAGGAGGAACATCTAGAGTCATCCAATGTCATACACTCATTTAGTGTAGAGACAGAAAAGTTCAACTCTTTAGAGGAATTGTAACTTGGTATGTGTGAGAAGTGAGTGCCATCGAGGGGTACCAATGCTGCAAAGTTACTAGTTGTCTGCCTTTATGCAAGTGGATGGTATAAAAACCAAGTTAAAACTCATCAAATATTGTCTTTGCCATCCCTAGGATTGTAATTGTTTGTTTTTAATTTTGTTAAGTAATCATGGAAACCTTTTGTTCACTGTCTTTTCTAGCAATAACTTGAACCAAAATCAGCATTGTAAACCTTAGATTAACTTAGGAAAATGTTCCAAACAAATCAAACTGTCAAATTGAAATAGAAAACCAAGTACATGTAGTTTTGCACTTTTAAAACACTCTGCTATGCATACAACAAGTTTTGCTATGCATTTAATCTTGTCACACATTTAACCAATTATGCTGCGCCATCTAAACGTTTTTGTTGTGCTTCTAATCTTTCTGCGCTTTTAACACATAGAACGACACATATAAAACATAGTGTTGCACTTTCAAAATCAACAAGATCTAGGCATTTGACACACAGAGCTATGCATTTGACCCATTATTCTATGCTTTTGAAGTTGCGTATCCAAAATAGAGAGATATTTCGTATAGTGTGGGGCAAAAACATTATCTATTTTAGGTACCCTTTTTGCTATAGTTTCACCTTGAAAAATTAGTTATACCATGGAAACACCTTTCCATGTCATTTTCACAAACATCTTCTTTTCACATCATTACCTTCTTATCAAAAACACCTCAAAGTCAAACCACAACTTGTTTCTAGGAACTAGTTGATACTCTACCAACCCAAACAAGAGATAGTTAGTTTTTATAACATGATTTCAAATCATCCTTCTCAACAAAACTATACTAGTGCGACCTTGACAAGAAAATAGTCCTCATCAACTAGCATTGTCAATATATCCCTATTTGGACTACCACTTGTATCAACACTTCGATAGCTATTAGACATTATACCTCAAGATTTACCTTGTTTGAGACAAACATAGAATCAACAAAAACCTTAGAAAAATCTATTCCAATCAAACTCACCTTCTACCACATTACACCTCGAATCAAAAAATTAAAATCCAACAAATCTCATTTCATCTCATCCCAAAATCTTGCATGGTGCAAACTAGATCTCAATCAAAACAAAAGAAAAACATGGACAACCTCAACAATAACATACCCGATGATGAGGAAGTCACTCAAGAGGAAATCCTCCAACGCCTCCAAGATCCTAAGTTCCAAAGGATAATGGATAGAGTCGTTGCTACGGATCCCCAAAAGTATTTCCTCATGCTTGCTCAACAAGGAGCAAAGCTACCCACAGACTTTGATATCTTTAATATACAAAATAATAATGCCTCAAACTAACCAAGAGAGCCCAAAAATAGAAAAGGCTAAGGATAAACTTAATCCTTTTGATGCATTGACAACCCAAATCCAAGTCTTACAATAGCAATTGGTAGATATCCAAAGCAGAACCACAATGAAACATTATTCACTTGACTATATCTCACCTTACCCATTTGATAAATCCTTGAACATGATGCCTTTTCCTATAAGATTTGAAGTGCCAAAATTTGACAAGTATAGAGGAAAAGGAGATCCTAGAGACCATATCAGGGAATTTAGTGACACTTGTCTTGAAGTCACTCACAATGAAACTTATCTAATGCGACTATTCCCTAGAAGCCTAGGAGGACAAGCTATGGAGTGGTTTTCACATCTACCTCTCGGCATCCGCACCTTTAACAAATTAGTGGACAAATTCGTCACACATTTCTCTTATAACATAGAACATGAAATCTCCATCCTAGACCTTTGCAATAATTAACAAAAGGGAGGAGAATCATTTGCATCTTTCTTACAAAGGTGGAGGCAGCTTGCAAGTAAGTGTCCCTATCACATACCTGAAAAACAAATGATGGAAATGTTCGTGCATAATTTGTCCACTGCACTAAGCTATCAAATACAAATTCAATGTCCATCAACTTTTAGTAAGGTCATTGAGATGGGGCTTCTCATTGATAAAGCCTTGATAGAAAAAGGGCAAGTAAAGATATACAAAGACACCCCAAGCTCTAACAACAATGCAGATAAGTCACAGTTTTGGAATAAAAACAAACCCATAGTGAATGATGGCGTGGTAGATGCAAAACATGTAGCACCAAAGCAACCTATTTTCAACCTATCCAATCCATAGAGCAACACACCATCTACCAAGCCTCAAGGCATTGAACAAAAATAAAACAACTTCCATCCAAGAAGAAAGTTCACACAACTTGGTGAATCACTTGAATCCGCACTTAGAAAGTTAATTGGGGGCAACCTCATCACACTCCCACAGGTGTGTGACTATGAACTAAAGTTCAAATCTCCTTAGTGGAATGAAAATAATTTTTGCAAATACCATAGGAGCAAAGGTCATAAAACCAATGATTGTATGAAACTCAAGCATGTCATTCAAGACCTCATTGACCAAAAATGTATATCCATTAATGAAGGACAAACTACCAATGATGAAAATATAGCATTCAAGAATCCTCTTCCTCATTATGAGAAAGGAGGTTCTTCAAACCAAAACAACAAAGGGGCTAACAAAGTAAGCTATAAAACACTTCTTTTGATTACATCATCAATCATATCTCCCAACGTGATTCACATATCAATGTGATCACCATAAATAATCAGCCTGACTATAATGTGACCACACGTCGTGGAAACATAACTCTATAAGGGGCTCAATTGAGTCCATCTTCCACATCCAAGTCACCCTCTACATCAAATCAATACAACATCATCGACCAACTTCATAAAACACCTGCACATATTTCTATCTTGGAGTTATTGCATTTATCACCATCCCATAAAGCCATTTTAGAAAATACTCTCTTGGAGACAACTGTTCCTATGAACCTTGCCCAAGATCAGTTCTAGGCTATGGTAGGTCATCTCACCACTCTGTATTTCCTATCCTTCACTGAAAAGGATGAGATGTTAATAAATCAACCACACAATGCATCCCTACACATTGATGCCCAAATACATAAGCACAAAATAAAAAAGGTCCTAATAGATGGAGGGGCTACTTTGAACATTTGTACACTAAAGTTAATCCTTGCATTGGGGTTTTCTAAAAATGTCATTGATCCCATGAAAATGATAACCATCAAGGCATATGATGAGGAAGAAAGAACCTCCAAACGAATGGTGGTTTTGCTAATATGAGTGGGACTAGTAGAAAGAGATGTAGTGTGCCAAGTTCTCGACATGGAGCTTGCATTTAACATTCTTCTAGGTAGACCTTGGATCAATGCAATGAAGGATGTCCCATCAATGTATCACCAATGTATCAAGTTCTTGCATAACGGTTAAGAAATAACCATACAAGGGGACCCCGATCCTTTTCAGTATAGCAATACCATACAATCGAAACCAGAAGTTGTGATACCCACCAATAGAGAAGCTTCTTCTTCCTCCAACCAAGTAGATCCAAGTTTCTTAGCTTCCACCTTAAAAAAATATGAGCTTAAGATCAAAGTCAAAGACAAAGGCATTGGGGAATATGTTATCGAACAATCTTTCTCTCTAGCATAGTTGCCATTATCACCAAAGTCTTATGGGAGGCCATCCCTGAACAAAGCTAAGCCACTTGAAACTCCTTTAGGTCCTTTCATTAAATGGGGAAGCCTATTTGATGAAAGTGATGAAAAAGATGTCTTACAATGGCTTTTTAAAGATGAAGACAGTCAAACCATACCAGAGGACCAACAACCTAAGCTTCCTACAGAACAATATGGTTAAGGTTTTTCCATGTTACAAAGGATGGGATACAATGGTCATGGTCCCATAGGACTAAGAAAGGATGGTATCATAGAACCTATCAAACCCCTACTCAAACAACTTGAGACACTACTAGGTTAGGATACCATGGTCAGTAAAAGAACAAAGGCAAAGGTAAACAAAAGGTTGAAGATAGACAAGCAACTACCACTAACCTAGTGGAACAAATCCACCGTTTGCAAGAGGCTAGTGAAATTGATTCAAATGAGTACGAGTGGGACAACCTCTTTGAGATGTCTTGTGAAGACAAAGGGATTGGTGTGGTCCAATGATATAGCAATGCTCTAACAATGCATGAGGGACAAACCTCTTGGGCTAGACCACTAGAGCCTGGACCACAACATGATGAGAATGAACCTCACGAAGAGAGTATGATATCAAGCTTGACGAACCAAATTGAGAAGAGTACCATAATAAACCTCGTCAATACCTCATCCCATTCAAATGAATCCTCTGTCCTAACCATAACTACCCTTGAGTCCAATCAACCTGATGATCCCTTACCTCTAGTTCACCCTAAATTAATAGATTGGGATCTATATGAAACATCACCTAAGCTTGACACCTTTGAAAATGATGGTGACATCATCGACTACCTAGATCTTAGAGAACACTTACCTATAGGAGACCATAAGGATGGATTCCCCATCAACCTTAATGACAGGGCATACTTTGGAGAGAGTGCCAATCCTTTTAGTCATAAAAATGTCAAATTAAAAATGAGATCTAATGGTGAAAATTTCTCTGCGGTAGTGTTCGAACATGAAAAGAGAAAAAGAAAAGATGTATCTGAAGGTGAAAACCTCTCTGAGGCATCGATGGATGAAAGGCTTCACCCTCTCCCCCTTTATGCACATCTAGAAAGATCTTCAGTATTGATTGAACTAGAAGAACCAGTCAACATCAGGACAGAGGTACATCCAAAACTCCTTTATCAAGTAGAGTCATTAACTACACAAGAAAGAATAGAGTTTGATGAGTTCTACAGAAGAAAGTAGATAAACTTTGCTTGGTCTTACGTCAATATGCCAGGGATTGACCCTGATCTAATAATGCACCATCTATCACTAGCCCCAGGGCTAAACTGATTAAACAAAGGCTAAGGAAAATGCATCCCCACATAGCTTTAGTGGTAAAAGAAGAGCTCAAGAAGTTACTAGATGTGGGGTTCATTAGAGCCATTGATTACCCAAAGTGGGTCTGTAATATTGTACCTATTTTAAAGCCTGACAAGAGAATCAGAATATGCAACAACTTCAGGGATTTAAATAAGGCTTGTTCACAAGATGATTTTCTTTTACCAAACATTGATATCATTGTTGACCTCACAGCAGCTCACACCTTGTTGTCCTTAATGGATAGTTTCTCTAGATATAACCAAATCAAGATAGCATCAGAGGATCAACATAAAACAACATTCACATGTCCATGGGGCACCTATTGTTGGTACATTATGCCATTCAGTCTCATGAATTCAAGAGAAACATACCAGCGAGCAATGACAACAATCTTCCATGATATGATGCATACCATCATGGAGGATTATGTTGATGATATCTTAGGGAAATCAATCACTAGAGAGGAACATCTTGAAGTCTTAGACAAAATATTCACAAGACTAGAGCAGTTTAATGTATAGTTTAATCCTAAAAAGTGGGTTTTCAGAGTAACATCCAAAAAACTACTTGGATACATCATATCAGTAAATGGAATCGAGGTGGACCTGACAAAGGTCAAAGTAATTATGGAAATGCCACCACCCAAGAATCTGAGTCAGCTACAGTCTTTATAGGGAAAGTTGTAGTCAATCAGAGGGTTCCTCTCCCAACTGGCAAACAAGTGACATCCATTCTCACATCTATTGCATAAAAATGTTCCATTCACATGGGATGATAATTGTGAGCAAGCATTTCATCACTTAAAAGAATACCTGATGAATCCACCAGTCCTAATGCTGCCAATTCAAGGCAAACCTCTACTATTATATATCTCTGCTACACCCACAGCTTTGGGAGCATTTCTAGTACAAAAAAACCATGAAGGAAAGGAGTAGGCAATCTACTATATCAACAGGACATTAGTAGGTTATGAGCTTCAATACACACCAATTGAAAGGGTGTGCCTTGTAGTCATCTTTACTTAACAAAAGTGGAGACACTACATGCTCTCTCACTCCATAAAGCTTGTAGCAAAGATTGATTCACTAAAGTATCTCCTCAGCAAAGCTACCCTAACAAGTAGAATATCTAAATGGGTTATGATTCTTAGTGAGTTTGACATTGAGTATGTGGATAGAAGAGCCATAAAAGGATAGGTCATCGTAGATCAGCTGGTGAATGTACATTTGATTGATAACAACCCTTTGATTTTTGAGGTTCCTGATGAATCTATATTCAACATCACAACAATCACTTAGAAGCTCTACTTTGATGGGTCATACATGCAACACGGATCTAGAGCAGGTCTTTCTAGTAACACCGCAAGGGGATACAATCCCTAAATCATACAGACTTTGTTCCCATGCACCAACAATGTAGCTAAGTATGAAGCACTGGTTATTGGCATAAAGATGGCAGTCAAGTGGAAGATCACAGAGCTTCATGTGTATGGGTATTCATAACTTGTCATTAATAAAATAAATGATAAATATCAAACAAAGGATGAGAAGTTGATACCATACAAGCATATTGTGGACAACTTCAAGGAATATTTCATTGTGATCTCCTTCAAAGAAATACCAAGATTAGAAAACAAAGTAGCATATGCAATGGCCACTGTTGCATCCCTTCTAGATATCTTTGAAAATCAATCACGTTATGAGTTTTTGGTGGAGCTAGTCTCCCATCCAGTCTATGAAAGCCTACAAAATAACACCATTTACCACATTGTAGGAGCTGATTCTCCTTTATATGGTAAGATTTACACCTATCTTAAAGAGAATTTCCTACCTCCTAACCTATCAAACAACCAAAAATGTATGTTCATACGCCAATCATCCAGATATACCATTGTTTCCGACACCCTATACAGATGAGGTTTAGATGGTACTCTCCTTAGGTGTTTAGATAGTGATGAATATCAGACCGCTCTAAGGGAGGTTCATGAATACATTTATGAGACACACTCTAGTGGTCCTACTCTAGCAAATAAACTCATGTGTTTAGGATATTACTAGCCGAGCATGGAAAAATATTCCTATCAATTTGTCAAGCAGTGTAAGAAATGCTAGATTCACAGTAATCTGATACATGCACCTGCTCAGGAATTACAACCTTTAATGACACCTTGGCCCTTCTGTCAATGGGGACATGATCTAGTAGGTAAGATTCACCCTTCCTCCTCCAACGGCCACAAATTCATTATCACAGCCACAAAGTATTTTACGAAGTGGATTGAGGCTATTCCATTAACCACCGTCACAAGGAAATAGATTTCATACTTCATCCTTAACTATATCATATGTAGCTATGGTATTCCATTATCCATTATCACAGATAATGGAAGACCCTTCAAGAATAAGGTTGTATAGGAATTCTGTAGTAAATTCCATATCTAGCATCATTTCTACACTCCATACTACCTGCAAGGTAATGACCAAGCAGAGGCATCGAATAAAACCATTCTGAAGATACTCAAAAAGACTATCGATGACACTGGCTAGGACTGGCATATACAATTGAATCCCACTCTGTGGGCCTATAGAACTAGTATACACACACCCACAGGTGTGACACCATACTCCCTTGTCTATGGATGAATCCATATTGCCTATCAAAGTTGAAATTCCTTCCCTGAGAGTGTCATTAAAGGGACTCATAAATGATGAGGAATATACAGTATCAAGGCTTCAAGAACTAGAATTGCTAGAAGAACAGAGACAACATGCCTTTAACCATCTTAAGGTATACCAATAGAGAATGTTAAGGAGATACAATCACAAGGTTAAGCTAAGGGTCTTTCAGGTAGGTGATCTAGTCCTAAGAGAGAACCCATGTAATCAATAGGATAGAGAGAAGAAGGGGAAGTTTGAAGCCAATTGGTTAGGTCCCTATATCATAGTCGCTACCTATGGATTAGATGCATATCAGTTCTCAACATCAAAAGGTGAAGTGTTTGATGATCCCATCAATAGTATGCACCTTCAAAGTTTCTATACCTAATAACCCCAATGCAACAGATATATAAAAATACAAATAAAAATGGTACAAGTAGAAACAAGTGGTGAAAACCTAGAAACAGGTGCTATTTACGACTAATCGCTACCTCCATTTGTTGGTACAACCCAATCCGCATCCATCTATCCTATCATATTCATCTAGTAACTGCATCCATTTAACATCAACCTTGCAATGATTTACCATAGCTTGGTGTCTTGTCACCCCTATCACCTTATCCAGTAGGGTCATCTAATCACATTATCCTATCGTTCATCCTATTACAAGTCTATTGTCAGTATTAGTCATTTCTGAACTACATCACCTCTAAGTTATCATGTAGGCAAGGCCATCATCAATGTGCCCCTGAGGCTCCTTTTCCATCCATTCCATCTTATGTCATTCAACCCTTGGTCCATTCGAGTCTGCACCATTTCTCATCACCTAGGTCTTTAGGTCCACATAGGTCCACCCCGAACTATATTGCCTCTGCATCGTCACATAGGCAAGGCCATTTAGAAATGAGCCCCCGAGGCACTAGGTCAGTCTATTAGGGCTCGTCACATTGATCATCATAAGTTCATCCATAATAAATAAATCCTCTACTTGATTGGGAGTAAATCCTTGACCTAGTTAGGGAATAGGATTCTTGAATGCTATAAATTCATAGGGTAAACAATTGGATCATGGTTTTATCACGAGACAACAAGCAACATGAGAAGCAAACTTTCAACATCATCTTGACACAAAAGATAGCAAGACTACACTTGGTCAATCCCTATTGACCTACGACATCAAACTGATTTTATGAAGTTATTGCAAGGAAACATATTTTGGGCAAGAAAGTTTTTCAATGGTTGATTTAAAAGGTCTTATATCATGATTTTTGTTATTATGTCTTTCTACACTACTCAAGGATGTATCAAACTAGAGAAACTATGATGAGGGCATAATTATTTTATTTGTCTATTGTTTGTGGATTTACCTTTAGTAACGTGAAAGCCTTGTCTAATGATATGATCAACAAAATGATCATCGAGGACATCAAAGGTCTAAACATGAAATAGTTTTAATCCTTGTCTGTTGATACACAAGTAGTAATCAGATCATCTTGGTTCAATAATACTTAGATTCTTGTACTAACTTGCTAAATCAAAATCCATGTAAGAAATACTCAGGTCATCATGGTTTAATTATATAGATGCTTGTATTTTCTTACAACATTTTAAAAGATCAATGATGAAACAAAGTACTTCAAAAATTTGCACAATCGAAGATGACAAGAATTCATATCCTTACGTATCCTATTGCATTCCATTACATTATAAGCATGTTATCATTTTACCAAAATCCATGTGTCTTTGTGATCATTCATTATCCAATTTCTTATCATTTATTACCAAATCATTCATTATCACATTTCTTATCTTTCATTATCATTTCCTTTCATATATATCCAATTCATTTTCTTCTAAAAAGTGTATTTTTATTAGTATTGAGTATACTTGGAATTAACAAAAATAAATCATTGTGTGTCATGATTAGGTCCATCATCATAAATACATATCATTATGTCCATTAGGATGCATAAATGCATGTAAATCATTAAATCACCATAACAAGAGTCATATACTCAAATCAATCATCCATTTAGTTTCATATATATATATATATATATATATATATATATATATATATATATATATATATATATATATATATATATATATATATATATATATATATATATATATATATATATATCATGATAGAAAACAAAAAAAATGCATACACATAGATAGAGTGGTCATTAATTAAACCATCTTAGTGCATGCATACATGATTCATTTCATTACATTTTGCATTATACAAATCAACACATATAGATGAATCATCATATATAGCATTATGTCAAACATCGTAAGAATGTAGAGGCATCATGTCTAGTAAATAAAAAATCTATAGAAGCATCAATATAATCATCATAGTACTACATCATACAAGTCATCATATAGAGGATCAGGTCCATCACATAACATAAGCATGAACATCAAAATCATAAACCATGTAAGTCATCTATAAGCATATCACATCATAACATCGTAGAATCACAACATAAGTCATGTCCATCACATATCATCATCACATATGTAAATCATAACATAGTCTGTTGACTCATGATCGTAGGTCATCATCATCAAAAAGAATAAAAGTGTCCAAGTATACAATGATGTCAAAATAATAATACATCTCAAGACGTCCAACCCAAAGTGGTGTGTACATGTCAAAATAAAAAGTGCTAAACAAAATTGATACATGTCAAGAGATAGCTAAGAGTGACTCCCTCCTGATGGTGCTGGTTGTGGTGGTATGATGCCTCCTACTCCTCCTCCTCCTCTGCCTGCTAACCCTGTCCCTAGTGTTGTTATATGGAGCCTAATCAGACTCGGAGGTTAAATTTTCCCCACTTTTATCGACGTGGTTTCCCCCCAAATTCCTACAAGGTCAAGGGGTAGTACCCCTTGTAGGGGTTTGGGGGCAGCGCCCCCAAGATGGGGTCGAGGGGTAGCGCCCCCATGGGGGACCAAGGGTAAGGCCCCTGAAACCTCACATGGTTTTTTAATATTTTAAAAAGGCACTGGGAGTTATTTTTTCATTGGCCGACATAAGAAACCCCTATTTTTGTAACTGATAAAAAAACTTGATAAAAGCAGCTAAGGGTTAGGTTTTCTATTGAGATTGTATTGTAGCATTTGCAGCGGTATTGAGTTACAGGGATTGCTGGTTGTAATTGGTTTGATTTACTAGATAATAATATTGGACTCTCTATTTTGGTGGATGTAGCCCGAGTTTGGGTGAAATACATTAAAACTTATCTCTCGCTGTTATTATTTCTATGTATTTCCATTCCTCTGTTTAATCTTTATTTACATTTAATTGATATCTTCTATTAGCTAACCCTAATAAGTGGTATCAGAGCAGGTCATGTTCAATTATCATTTGCAGGAAGGTCTCATGGTTGAGTGGGAGCAATGGCGAATGAGGGTAAATTGAAGGTTGATAAATTCAATGGGTAGAACTATTAGTTATGGAAGATGTAGATGGAGGATTACCTCTATCAAAAGGATTTATGGATGCCGTTGGAAGGAGTACCCAAGAAACTAGCAATAATGACTGATGAGGATTGGAATCTTCTTGACAAAAAGGCACTGGGAACCTTTTGGTTGTGCCTAGCACCATCGTTGGCATTCAATATAATGGAAGGGAAGACAACAGATGTTTTGATGAAAGCTTTGGCTAAATTGTATGAAAAATCCTCAGCATCAAATAAGGTATTTCTCATGAAGCATTTGATTAATCTGAAAATGGTTGAAGGTGGATCTGTGACAGATCATTTAAATGAATTTAATACGATTGAAGGCATGAGTTTTCCACAATTCATAATAGTGAGTGTTGCATGTGCTTCTGGATTCCACTGTGTATGTTTTTGAATCAATGTTTTGGATCATACTCAATGATCCAACATCAAGAAGAGGAGTTTTGAAAAATAGATAGCAGACTAAGCCTTATAAAGGAAATAGAGGTGATGAGAGGAACAGAAAATGAAGGGCAGTGGTTGAGGGGAGAAAAATAAGGTAAAATAAAAGGAGCAACAAGGGAAGAAACCTCACAAGGGACAACACAAGTTAATACAGATCATTGAGTATGATCCAAAGCATTGATTCAAAAATTTAATACGATTGTCAGTCAATTGACTTCTGTAAATGTAAATTTGATGAAAAAGTTAGAGCTCTCTTGATATTATGTTTTTTGCCTGAAAGATGGAATAGTTTGGTAATGGCGGTTAGTAACTTTGTTTCTGGTTCAAATACCCTGAAATTTGATGATGTTGTTGGTGTTATTTTGAGTGAGGAATTTCATAGGAAAAGCTCAGGTGGATCCACATCAGGTAGTGTTTTGAATGCATAAAGTAGGGGTAGATCAAAGGAGGAAAAGGTTCTGGAGGTCATCAGAAGTCATGAGGAAAATCAAAGGACAAGAGATCCCAATCTAGAGGATAGAAGGATTGCTGGTACTATGGGAAACTAGGTCATCTGAAGAAAGATTGCTAGTCTTGGAAGAATAAAGAAGGAGACAAACAAGAAGGAAATAAGGAGGCAAATGTTGTCAGTAATAAGTCTAAAGATGATCCTTTGATTCTTTCCCTAGATAATGCTGATGATTCATGGGTTTTAGATTTAGGGACCTCATTTCATGTTACGCCCCATAGAAGTTATTTTCTTGATTATGTCCAAGGGGATTTTAGGTTGGTTTATTTGGGAGATAATGAACCCTATCAGATTGTTGGAAAGGGAAGAATTAATATTGAGCTACAGAATGGGAATCACTGGCTACTACAAGAGGTAAGGCATGTTCCAAGGCTCAGTAGGAATTTAATTTCAGCAGGGCAGCTAGCTGAAGAATGTTGCATTGTTACATTTACTGATAAAAATTGGAAGGTTTCAAAAGGCACCTTAATAGTAGCAAAAGGTGTGAAAGTAGGCACCTTATTGTTGCAAGTATGGGCCTAACCGGTGTTGTCATTGATGTCAACATACTCCTGTTGCATTAATGATAAGGACTAGAGAAGAACAGTGAAGATAGTAAGGTAAAGATCCCTACTAAGATCAAAGGATGTAGTTCAAAGGGTTTGTAGATATGTGTCTTAAGGTGATCCAGTAAAGATTTTAGAGGTCCACATGAAGATCTGAAGAATTTGTGGCTACTCAAGTAAAACTGGTTCCGACAAGTGTTTAGAGGTGACAGAGTGACACAAATAGGTCCGGTGAGATCTAGAAATGCAATATCATGTTCTGTGGATTTGAGGGAGTGTTTAGAAAGTCAATGTGAATTGACAACTCAATTGGTTCATGGTCTGGAGGTACGCAAGCATCTATTCTATTGTGACAGTGATGACATACTGTGTTCTTGAGGTTCTAGATGAAGGAGATAAGGATTTCAGTAAGCAGATGTAGTGTGGATGTTCTTGGTGATTCAGTTAAGTTTATGGAGTATATTGGATCATGTCTAATTCGTGTTGGTGGTCCACATTGGAGTTTAAGCTTGCAATTGAAGAATAACTTCCAGATGATGATGTTCTTCCTAACTCTGGCCGACTGGATGAGTTACACATTCTGCAGATGATCTTGAAGATGTTATGTGAAGATTGGCATGTTCCTAGAAGAAGATTGAAGTCTCAGATCTGTGTGGCTGATAGTGTGTTGATCTGCATGAAGCCTTTTGTAATTAGTCATGTTATATTTATGTATTTTCTCTGTAATATTTGCTGACGTAGATGATTATTCCTAAGTCGATGTTTTGTATAAATAAGGAATTGTAAAGTCATTCCAAAGTGTATCTTGTGGAGATGAGTGTGTGGTAAAGAGCAGAGGAGCAATAGGTAGATTCGAAGTATTGGGCTTAAATGGAACTGATTCAAGTATGGTGAAGATGCTATTCTTCAATTCAAGTATGTGATACTTATTATTCTGTAGACATGTGTCTCTTATAGGCAGTGGACCTCTTGTGAGTAGTGTGCTTAGGCAATGAGCCCTAATTGGCATGTGCCATTTGTTCTTTCTATTCTTCTAATACAGAATACATTCTTGGGTTAGTCATCCCATGGTTTCTCCCTTAACCAAGTTTTCCACATCAAAATCTTGGTGTCTTGTGTATTAATGTGTTTCTTCTCTTAATTTAATGCATTATGTTTCTATGATTAATTTATTATTATGCTGCTGAATCACAATGTGGATTTAAGTGTTTAATTCGAAGAAATTTTTGGACAACTAATTCAGCCCCCCTCTCAGTTGTTTGTCTTGAGTCTAACAATTGGTATTAGAGCTAGGTTCTTCTAAAAGAGATTAACTGCTTGAGGAGATCCAGGATGTCGTCCTACAAGAAGGATAGTCTGAAGTTTGATGGAACCAATTTTACTCTTTAGAAAAGTCGCATGCAATGTCACTTGCAATGTATGGGAATGTAGTACTGGACCATGGCTTCAAGGAAGTATACTCCTCCACAAGATAGCCTAAAAATCGTAAATAAAATCACTGATGCTGAAAACAATTTGTGGACTAAAGAAGCTCTTCTAAGTGCCTTGTTTGATTCAGAGCTGACAAATGTTGTTGACCTACAAACTGCTTTTGAGATTTGGGAAAAACTAGAAATTCTACATGAAGGAGACAAGTATGTTAAATGTGCAAGGCTACAGAGTCTAAAAGAAAAATTCAAAAATTTGAAGATGAGAGAAGATGAAAATATCACTACTTTTATGCCAAGAGTAAATGAGCTTGTTTGTGGTATTAGATGTGCTGGTGGAGTCTTGGATGAAGATGAGATTGTTGGCAAAGTTCTCAGATCCCTTCCTACTTCTTATAAATACAAGGTTGCTACCATTGAAGAATTCAGAGCCCATTCAGATGTCACAGGAGATCAATTTGTTGGTAAATTAGCTACATTTGAATTGACCAAGTTTGGAGATGCCCCCCCAAGACTAAATCTCCATTCAAAGTTAGTGCCTCTGTAAAAGGTAAACAAAGGTTTGATTTGGGAGATAACTCTTCAAGGAAACTATCATGGTATGAAAAAGCAAAAAAAGACCTGGAAGAAGAAGAAGCAGAAACTATTCAACTTGAAGCCCTTATTGCAAAAAGACTAGCAAGAGGATCTGATAAGTATGAAGGAAAATTGCCTTTTAAGTATTTTAACTGCAATAAGATTGATCATTTTGCCTCAAGGTGTCTGGAAAGATTTTCATGGCCAAATCCTAATAGATCAAGGTTCTAAAAAAATTGTTACTATGTTCATGAAGATGATGAATCAGAGATAGGAAACAAATCCGGAAGTGATTGGGTGTTTATTTCCATCAAGGAAGAAGATCCAATGTCCTCTGTATCTATCAATCATAAAATTGTGGAAAGAGCTCTAGCTGCCCAAGTTGAAGAAAAGGATGATTGGGTCATTGACAGTGGATGCTCTCACCATATAACAGGTGACAAAAATAAGTTCATAGATTTGGAAAGGTATGAAGGAGGAGTGGTAAAGTTTGGTGATAATTCTGCTGGTAGAATCAGAGGAAGAGGAACCATTTCTTTTGATGGAAAGAACAAAACCAATTAATGAACTATATGTTGAAGGTTTGAAGCACAATCTTCTTAGTGTTGGACAGTTGGTGGACAAAGTCTATGATCTCCAATTCAAGAATGGAAAATGCAAGATCTTTGAAAGTTCCAGAATAGAGATTACATCCGGTACTCAAACAAAAGGTAATATCTTCCATTTAGTTGGTACTGGTAAAAGTTGTCTATTTGTGCAAATTGATCAGAGTTGGTTATGGCATAGGAGGATGTGTCATGTCAATTTTGATAATATCATCAAGATAAGCAACACTCAGGCTGTAAGAGATCTTCCAAAATTGGTGAAACCTACAAATAGTTTGTGCAAAGAATGTCAGTTGGGGAAACAAAGAAGAGTCTCATTCAAAAGCAAGGAATAATCTTCTACTAAATTATTGGACTTAGTTCATACTGATCTATGTGGTTTGACAAGAATCAGAAGTGTGTAAGGTGATAGATACATCATGTTATTAATTGATGACCATTCCCAGATGATGTGGGTTACTTTTCTAAAAGAGAAATTAGAGGCTCTTGAGAAATTCAAAATATTCAAGGCTATGATGGAGAATGAAACTAGATTAAAATTAAAATGTCTGAGGTCTGATAGAGGTGGAGGATTCACATCCAGTGAGTTCATAGAATTTTGTGAGAAACATGGAATAAAGAGACAATTGTCTACTCCTAGGACTCCACAGCAAAATGGAGTAGTGGAGAGAAAGAACTGGACCATCTAGGAAGCATCTAGAACCATGATGATGGAAGCAAATGTTCCTCAAATCTATTGGAGAGAAGCTGTAAGCACTACAGTCTATACTCTGAATCAAGTACAAATCAGAATCAATACCAATAAGACTCCTTATGAACTTTGGTTTGGCATCACTCCCATAGTGAGGTATTTTAAAGTTTTTGGTAGCAAATGTTACATTAAGAGAGATGAATATTTAGGAAAATTTGATGCTAGAAGTGATGAAGGAATTTTCTTGGGTTATTCTACTCAAAGCAAAGCATACTGGTGTTATAATAAGAGATTGAGGAAGATTATAGAAAGTACAAATCTAAAGGTTGATGAAGGAAATGAAAGACCCTCAAGGTTTTATGAATATGATGAAGATGATCAGAATGATGTTTTGATCCAAGGAGTCCAAGCCCCTTCTGAGATTTTGATCCAGTCTGATCCGATAAATCAGGAAGAAGAGATACGTTTGAATGAACCTATTCAAGAATTAGAAGTGCAAGAAACTCCCAAAGTTGCCAGGCATGTAAGATTGAATCACTCTGAGGATCAGATCATAGGTGATAAAAGCAAAGTGGTACTAATAAGAAGAAGGATTGCTCAAGACTTAGAAGAGTATTGTTTGATCTCAAAGATTGAACCTAATATAGTGAATGAATCTTGCAATGATGAAAACTGGACTAAAGCAATGGAGGAAGAGCTGATGCAAATTGAGAAGAATCACACTTGGGATCTTGTTCCCAGAACTAAAAACAAGAATGTGATTGGAACCAAATGGGTCTTCTAGAACAAACTGAATGAAGTTGGTGAAATAATAAAAAATAAAGCCAGATTGGTCTACAAGGGTTACTCTCAAATAGAAGGAGTTGATTTTGAAGAAACTTTTTCTCTAGTGGAAAGAATTGAAGCAGTCAGATTATTTCTTGTTTTTGCTGCCTTCAAGGATTTCAAAGTATATTAGATGGATTGGGTAGGAGATGTGGATGACCGGAAGAGTACCAGTGGTGGAGCATTCTTTTTGGGGAAGAGATTGGTTTCTTGGCTAAGCAAGAAACAAGAGGCAATATATTTGTCCACTGCAGAAGAAAAATATATTGCAGCAGTAGGTAGTTTCACTCAAGTTTTGTGGATGAAGCAAATGCTAAGAGACATAAGAGTGGAGTATGAGGAGCCTATCACAATCTTCTATGATAATTCAAGTGCAATAAATATATCTAAGAATCCGGTGTTGCATTCAAAGACTAAACATATATCCATCAAGTTTCACTTTTTGAGAGAGCAAGTGAACAAGAATGAGGTCATATTGGAGTTTGTGCCTTCCAAGGATCAAATTGTAGATATCTTTACTAAACCTCTACCTAAGGACTCTTTTGAGTGTCTCAGGGAGAAGTTAGGGGTTATCAACCCTCTGGTGATGAACTAAGGTGCACTGATGTGCATCAGTCCAGTGGATATCATAGTCATATCTTGTGGTCTGGATTGATGATGGGGAGCTGCTACTTAGGGGGAGTAGCTGGTATGATTCTAAAGTGTTGGAGTTGCAAGTATGTGCCTTTTGCCATTGATGTCAAAGGGGGAGAGAAGACATGTGAAAAACAAGTGGTTGTTGATCAAAGGGGGAGCAAGAAAGAAAGAGAAGACATGTGAATGGTTGTTGCTGATAGGAGGAGTTGTGATAGTAAGGAGAAGCTCTTGTGTCGATGGTCAAAATAGTTTTTCACATCATATGTTGCCATCAATGATAAAGGGGGAGATTGTTGCAAGTATGGGCCTAACCGGTGTTGTCATTGATGTTAACATACTCCTGTTACTTTAATGATAAGGATCGCAAAACAATAGTGAAGATAGTAAGGTAAAGATCCTTGCTAAGATCAGATGATGCACATTAAAGGGTTTGTAGATATGTGTCTTAAGGTGATCCAATAAAGAATTCAGAGGTCCACATGAAGATTTGAAGAAGTTGTGGCTGCTCAAGTAAAACCAGTTCCGGTAAGTGTTCAGAGGTCACAGAGTGACACAGATAGGTCCGGTGAGATCAGGAAATGCAATATCCTATTATGCAAATTTGAGTGAGTGTTTAGGAAGTTAATGTAAATTGACAACTCAATTGGTTCATGGTCTGGAGGTCCACAAGCATCTATTCCATTGTGACAGTGATGACAAACTGTGTTCTTGAGGTTCCAGATGAAGGAGATAAGGATTATAGTAAGCAGATGTAGTGTGGATGTTCTTGGTGATTTAGGCAAGTTTGTGGAGTACTTTGAATCATGTCCAATTCGTGTTGGTGGTTCGCATTGGAGTTTGAGCTCGCAATTGAAGAATAACTTCCAGATGATGATGTTCTTCCCAACTCTGGCCAACCGAATGAGTTACACATCCTACAGATGATTTTGAAGATGTTATGTGAAGATTGGCATGCTCCTAGAAGAAGATTGAAGTCTCAGATCTGTGTGTCCGATAGTGTGTTGATCTGCATGAAGCCTTTTGTAATTAGTCATGTTGTATTTATGTATTTTCTCTATAATGTTTGCTGACTTAGATGATTATTTCTAAGTCGATGTCTTGTATAAATAAGGAATTGTAAAGTCATTCCAAAGTGTATCTTGTGCAGATGAGTGTGTGGTAAAGAGCAGAGGAGCAAAAGGTAGAGCAAAAGTATTAGGCTTAAATGGAACTGATTCAAGCATGGTGAAGATGCTATTCACCAGTTCAAGTATGTGATACTTATTATTCTGTAGATAGTGTGTCTCTTGTAGGCAGTGGGCCTCTTGTGAGCAGTGTGCTTCGGTAGTGAGCCCTATTTGGCATGTACCATTTTATTCTTTCTATTCTCCTTATAGAGAGTACATTCTTAGGTTAGTCAACCTATGGTTTTTCCCTTAACCGAGTTTTCCACGTCAAAATCTTGGTGTCTTACATGTTAATGTGTTTTTTCTCTTAATTGAATGCATTATGTTTCCATGATTAATTTATTACTATGCTATTAAATCACAAAGTGGATTTAAGTGTTTAATTGGAAGAAAGTTTTGGACAACTAATTTAGCCCCCCCTCTCAGTTGTCTGTCATGAGTCTAACACTTATATCTTTGTACAAGTCATACTGTTCCTTCTACTTTAGCTCTTGCAGAGAAAAAACAAATAGGTTTAGGAACAGTTGTTGTAGGTTTGCAGAAAGAGACTAAAACAGTTGCTGCAGGTTCTAAGACAATGCTGTGGCATAACAGACTTGAGCATATGAGTGAAAAAGGTATGAAGGTAGTTCATTCTAAGAAAGTTTTACCAAGTCTAAAATGTATTAATATAGATTTTTGTGAAAGTTGTGTGTATGGCAAACAAAAGAGAGTTAGTTTTCTTAGAGATGGGAAGCAAAAGAAAGATGAAAAGTTGGAGCTTGTGCATATAGATGTATGGGGACCAGCTTAGGTATCTTCTCTTGGTGGCTCTCGGTATTATGTTACATTCATAGATGATGTAACTAGGAAGGTATGGATTTATTTCCTTTGGCAGAAATCTGATGTATTTGAAACATTTAAGAAATGAAGAAGTCTGGTTGAGAATGAGACGGGTAAAAGATTAAAATGTCTTAGATCTGATAATGGTGGTGAGTATTGCAGCAAAGCATTTGAGGATTATTGTTCATTTAATAGAATTTGTAGGCAAAAAATAGTTCTAGGGACTCCAGAAGAAAATGGGGTGGCTGAGCACATGAATAGGACAATAATGGAGCATGCAAGGACCATGAGATTGCATGTTGGGCTACCTTTAAACATGTGGGTAGAGGCTGTCACCACCGCTGTATATTTAATTAACAGAGGTCCTTCAGTTCCTTTAGGCTATGGTATTCCAAAGGAAGCATGGACAGGTAAGAAGGTGAGTCATTCTTTTCTCAAAACCTTTGGATGTGAAGCATTTGCACATGTAGATTCTAAAAATAGAACCAAGCTAGATGCAAAATAAAAATAAATGTACCTTCATTGGATATGGCATTGATGAATTTGGTTATAGGTTTTGGTATTTTGAAAATTAAAAAATTGTGAGAAGTAGGGATGTTATATTCAATGAGAAGGTGTTGTACAAAGATCAGTTACAACAACATGAGAAGAAAGAAAAGGATTATGTGGTGCTGAATGATATTCCAAATAGTGATGTTCCAGTGGTTCCTCATGCTCCACAACAACAACAAGAAATACCACAAACTCCAATGAATGTTAGACGGTCAACAAGGCTACGTAGACCTCTTGAAAGGTTTTCTCCCTCTTTGTATTCTATTTTGTTAACAGATGCTGGTGAACTAGAAGGGTATGATGAAGCTATGTAGGTGGATACACAGGTTTAGTGGGAGATTGCAATGAAAGAAGAAATGGACTCCTTGCTAAAAAATAAGACTTGGGAATTATGTAAGTTACCTGTAGGTAAAAAGGCTTTACCAAACAAATGGGTTTATTGGCTGAAAGAGGAAGATGGAGGTAAGAAAATATTTAAAGCCAGGTTAGTTATAAAAGGATTTGCACAGAAAAAGGGCATTGATTTTGATAAGATATTTTCTCCAGTTGTCAAGATGACTTCTATTCGTATTGTTTTAAGTATTGTGGCTATTGAAGATTTGCATTTGGAATAGCTAGATGTGAAAACTACCTTTCTCCATGGTGATTTGGAGGAGGAGATATACAGGGAACAACACAAAGGATTTGAGGTCAAAGGTAAGGAGAAACTAGTGTGCAGATTGAAGAAGAGTTTGTATGGCGTGAAACAAGCATCTCAGCAATGGTATTTGAAATTTAATAGTTTTATGGCTAAGCAAGGCTATAGCTAGTGTAATTCTAACCATTGTGTTTATTTTAAGAGGTTGGATTATGACAGCTACATTATTTTATGTTTATATGTTCATGACATGCTTGTAGTTGGGTCTGACATTGATCACATAAGAGAGTTAAAACAGCAGTTAACACAGTCATTTGCTATGAAGGATTTGGGGGCAGAAAAACAAATCCTTGGTATGAAAATTTGTAGAGATAGGAAGAATAGAAAATTGACTCTATCTTAGGCTGATTATGTTGAAAAGGTGTTGCAGAGATTCCATATGGAGAATGCAAAAGTTGTCAGCACACCTTTGCCTAGTCATTTGAAATTGACTAAGGAGATGTGTCCTAAGACAATAGAGGAGCAAGAAAAAATGTCCAAGGTACCATATGCTTAAACTATAGGAAGTTTAATGTATACCATGGTATGCATGAGACTAGATATTGCACATGCTGTAGGAGTCATAAGCAGGTATATGAGTCATCTTGGATTAGAGCATTGGAATGCAGTAAAATGGATTCTTAGATAATTGAGAGGTACATCCAATAAACACTTATGCTTTGGGGGCTCTAATACTGATTTTGTAGGTTATGTAGACTTAGATTTGGTAGGGGATATTGATACCAGGTGGAGTACTATAGGTTATGTCTTTACTGTAGGTGGGACAGTGGTGAGTTGGATCTCACGATTCTAAAAGGTGGTTTCTTTATCCACTACGGAGGTAGAGTATGTAGCTACAATAAAGTCAAGTAAGGAGATGATATGGCTACAATCTTTCATGGAAGAATTGGGCAAACAACAGGCTAATAGTTATTTGTATATAGACAGTCAGATTGCCATACATTTTGCAAAGAATTCTGCCTTGCATTCAAAGACCAAACACATACAGTTGAGGTATCACTTTATTTGGTCGGTGTTACATGATGGATAGTTATGGCTGGAAAAGATACATACATATGAAAATCCAACAGATATGTTTATAAAGGCAGTGACAAGGGAGAAGCTAAGTTCCTCTTCAGCTTTGGTTGGTCTTCTAGACTGAAAATAACAAAAATAGAACAACAGAGTCTAGGGTACTTATTTCCAGCGAGAGCTATAGGGCACATGATACTTCCAATCAACCCTGCCACAACTGAAGGAAGAGGTTCATAGTAAGCCACCATGTCAACCTAGCTGATCTCAATACCCTCAATCTCATCATTACCAAAGACCCGTCTACACTCATCTAATCCTACCGCAGTCTGTGACTCGTACTCAATGAGCTCTCCATCAATAGGAATGTGCAAGATCCTATGAACATCCTCTAGGGTCACTATAATCTCTCTAGTGGGAAGATGAAAAGTCCCATCCTCATTATGGAATCTCTCAATCAAAGAAGTCGGCATGCTGAGATTAGCCCTAATCTCAGGCATGAAGAGCACAAACGATAATCTAGCTGATCCAATAACAAGTAGATTAGTCTTCGTGAGATAATGCCTCATCATCTGCATAATTGGAAACCACTCCCTCGACATGAGGACATCATCTAACTCCTACTGCAATCAAAGAAGCTCATGTTAATCAATCAAAATCAACTAAACTACAAGTCTATATAGCTAGCATCAAAAACTTAGTTATTTCAACAAGAAAGCAATCCTATCATCTTTCCAAAGATTCTATGAATCTCAGAGATGACTTATTGGTTGACCTGCATCAATCACATAGTCAACTTCATCAAATTTCTAAGTGTTTTGATAACTAAAATCATATGTGCAGAATTACCTCATAAGTGCAGATTTAGCTTGCATGCATAGAAATATCTTGAATGTGCAACTTTAATTTGCATGCATAGGACTGTTCTTTGAAAGCGCAACATTATCTTGTTTGCGCCGATAAAATTCAAATGCGCCATAAAACCTTACATGTGCAACATCCCTCATTGCATGTGCAATAGGAATTTGTTTGCACAAAAATACACTTCAAATGTGAAAATCCTGCATATGTATTGATTATGGCGTCATATGTGCAGAATCATGTCCTATGTGCGGTATCACGTGTCATATGCATAGTTCTGCCTATCGATGCATACAAACCTAAATTTTTGGACTATATTTAATGCTATCATAAATGTACCTAGCCTAGAAATGAAGGGATACTTACCGGTGGCCCAAAGTCTACTGAATGGTTGAACCGTCAGATCCACTCAAATTGATGAGACTTAATAGGAAACTATTGCATCTTCACTGGCAGCTATGTACTCCTGTTGGTTTTTTCCCAGACTGGATGCTTACTCCCAGATTTCCCTACAAGGTAGCCATCAATGATCAACAGGATCTCTGGGCCAGGGGCCAACAGTGTAGGAGATAGACTCTATATTTTATCTCCTCTTCTTCTTCAGGCTCTGCAAAACCTAGGGGGGTATTCCCTACTCAACATCCATGAGGATATGCATACAAAGGCTGGGATGCTGGCAGAAAGTAGATGAGTCCTCCTATAAGTAGACCAAAACTGAAAGATAAGAGCAAAGGGGTTAGCTTTGGGCCTATTTGCAGTTGTAGACAGAGGACTTGGATCCTAAAACTAATTCTACTGTCCTAATGGTTTTTTTAGAGTTTGATTTTGATTTTAAGTTTGGATGCAAAGCTGGACATGGTTGTAACACAAACACAAAGCAAGATTGGTGCCTATCCAGGGCCTGGAGTTAGTAGACATACACCTGTGAATGATATGCATGAATAACTAAAACTGGATTTCAGGGGGATACATATGATACCTTCCTTACAGATATCTCCCAATACAGAGTGTTAAGCTATCTATACTTATGGCATCCCTATTACAGTATACCCTTCCCAATATTCAATCTGAAAACAGTTTAATCTACCCCTTGAGTAGAAGTTAAAAGATTAGACATTCAACACAGGAATTCTATGTTCTAGAATCTTAGACATTCCTTGAATACCTAGACTCAGAAGAAAGATACATGCAATACTAGAGACATAATTAAAAAAACACATGCCTACATAGCATTTCTCATATAAAATTAACCATGAAATCAGTGGATTCATGCAAAAAAATACAACAGGAGATACATAAACTCACAAGTTTTGCTGTAAAGAGCAACCAAAACAAACTGTGTTGTATCACAGAGCCAAAATGTTCAACTTTTCCACAACCTCAAAATGAGTAACACTTTCTGCTTAAAACAGCCAGAAGGTGTACTCATAGGAATTAATTACATGATGGACATCAAAAAATGTCAGATACAGTCCTCAGAAGGAATGGCACTTAGAAAATATTAATGTAGTAGACAAAGGGGGGCCTCGAGCCATGCGCCATTATCTGGTGTCTTCATTCAAAAATCAGACAACCTGACCATGTGTACCATTGCCCACATCCCTGTATCGTCGCCATTAAGCGTCTCAACCACCCGCGGCCACTGAGCAAACTGTCACAGCATTCAAAATGGAGCTTCCCTCCAAAACATGCATCACCGCAGGTTGAAAATACATAGGGAGATTAGTCCCACATGCATGGTGAGGAGATCACATTAATAGTTCATAAACAAGGTCGCACACATACCAAGTGTCAAGCGCTTTTGCCACGCTCGACACACAAGCCTTTGCCTGAGAGCCCATCACTATGACACAAGCCATCGGCCTACTCCATAATTCTCCTGCCAACCTTACTAGTCTCACCGATGCAAAACTACATACTCCACCTCCACAAGCCTCAGTCGGCCAAACCACTACCATCAGAGTATCCAGAAAACCTCTGGCCCACTAACCAAGTCTCACTGATGCCTACATCGCAACTCCATCATCGACCAGACTAGAACTGTCAGGCAAACATCTCAAACCTACGCCGACACCTGCCATCATACCGATAAACTATGGCCTCATCCTTCCGTCGGCCAAACACACGCCGATGATACCATCAGCCAGACACCACTCCATCGGTGAACCCCTTGCTGTCTTCCCTGATAGCCCCCATCATGCTGATGGCAAATCTCCATTGGTGAGAACAACACAAAAGTCACTCCGACATGCCGAACATCAATTCCCCTATCGGCTAGACCTCCCCCTGTCGGTCTAGCATAAAATTACCTCGCTAATGAAGAGCATTACACCGATGAACACCTCCCTACCACCAACCTGATCGCTAAGAAGCCTACGAGGTCATGCCGATGGGCAAGAAAATATAGGGTTTAAATGAAGAAACCTTTTAAACATGCAAAATCAACCTCCAGGTCAAAATGAGTACCAACACTGGCTCCGAATGGGGACGTGCAGGTGCAAAACCTGCAGCGAGAACCAGATCTCCGGGCAGACCAAGCAAAAAGCCAAAAAGCATGAACTGTACAAGGCACTTACAATATATACATATTTTTACACATGTGCATAGAGACAAGCCATCTATGCAAAATAGAACTTAAGGAATTGGCCATGCACAAGCAATTCCAGAATTTCACCATCTAGGGCCTGGAGGAAATAAGAGTCCTCCCCATGAGTACTGCAAATCTGATATGGGCCCATCCATAAGGGTTCAAATTTACCATGTTTACCCTTGTCCTAATTTTTTGCATTCCATACAAGCACCAGATCATTAATTTGAAACTTCCTCTTAGTAGCTCTCCTATCAAACATGTATTTCACATCTTGTTGTCTCTTGAGGTTGATCTAGTGTGCTTTCCTTCTGTTTTCATCTAGTGTAACCAGCTGGTTCACTCTTTCTGTCATGGAGTCTTCAATCTCCTCATTAGTTTCCTAGATGAATCTATAAACTAGTAGGAGATTGTTTATGGGCAATCTGGCTGATGCACCATATACTAGCTCAAAGGGTGACATTCCAATAGCCTTTTTTACTGTCACTCTGTCAGCCCATATTGCTAACTTTAATTTTGAGTCCCAAGCTCTCTTGTTCTTGTCTAATATCCTCTTGATAATTTTCATGATGCTTTTATTGCTTGATTCTGCTTGACCATTTCCTTGTGGGTGGTATGGTGATACATATGATAAATTTATCCCATATTTGTTGCAAAAATCAACAAATTCACCTGATCTGAAACACATAGCATTATCAGTGACTATCTTGAATGGTACTCCAAACCTGATGATAACATTTTCCAGTATGAAATCCATCACCACCTTACTTGTAGCTCTCTTAGTTGGAATGGCCTCAATCCATTTGGTAAAGTAATCAGTTGCCACCAAAATCCAACTGTGTCCCCCACTTGACTTGTCTGCAATTTCCCTTATGAAGTCAATTCCCCATTGCTGAAATGGAGCATCCACTGTTACAGTTCTGAGGGGTAGAGCACCATCATATCTCAACTTTCCTGAGAATCTCTGGCAAGAGTCACACTTCCTCACTAACCTTTGTGCATTTGAAAAGAGAGTGGGCCACCAATATCCTGCTCTGCGAATCTTATGAGCTATTGTTTGGGTAGTATAATGTCCACCACACAATCTTTTATGCATGTCATTCAAAACATTGTTAGCCACATCTTCATCCACACATCTCAGCAGCACACCATCAGGGTTTTTCCAGTATAGCTCACCTTGAACAATAACATACCTGATTGCATGTAACTTTAAAGTCCTCTTTTGACTGTCACTGAAATGGGAAGGACAATTCAAATTTTGCAAGTAGTGGATAATATCCTTGTACCATTCAGATCTTAATACATTCACACTCTCATTTTGGACTGCATTAACTTGGCATGCTTCCAAGCTTGACTGTGCCATCATCTTGGCTAATCCTTGTCCTCTTATCAACCTGGTAATTTGTATGTCTATGTTGAACTCTTGTAGTTTGTTTATCCATCTGCACCTTCTTCTAGTCACCTGTTGAGTGAATATATCTTTGACTGCTGCATGGGGTACATATGCAATTACATGTGATCCTACCAGGTATGGTATGAAACTTTTGATGGATCTGACTAATGCATATGCCTATTTTTCCATAATATCATACTTCAACTCAGAAGCCTGCAAGGACATACTAAAGAAAGCTATGGGCTATTCAAAACCATCTTCATTTTTCTGTAACAAACATGCAGCAACAGTGTGAAAGGAAGCAAATGAAAACAATTGGAATGGCCTAGAAAAATTAGGATATTTAAGAACAGGGGCCATCTTGATTGCCTCTTTGATACTTTGAAATGATTCTATTGCTTCACTTTCCCAGTTGACAGTTGCATCTTTCTTCATCATCTTAGAAATGTTCCTTGTGGTTTCTGCAAAGTTGGGAACAAATCTCCTAACAAAATTTATCTGTCCAAAGAAGGACTGAACTCCTTTTATAGTTTTTGGCATTTGAATTCTGTCAATAGCAGCTACTCTCTCTTGATCTATCCTAACTCCATCCTTGGAAACAATGTGCCCTAGGAGTTTTCCTTCAACTACTCCAAAAGCACACTTCTTTGGATTTAAAGAAATGCCATATTCTAGTACTCTTATGAAAATCTGCTCTAGATGCAAACAATGCAACCCTTCCTTCTTTGAATATGTAGTCAAGTCATCCTGATATATAGCCAGGATTGAATCAATCAACCCTGCAAAAGCAACATCCATTGCTCTTTGAAATGTAGCACCTGCATTTGTTAGTCCGAATGGCATTCTAACATATACGTAAGTTCCCCATGGAGTGGTGAAGGCAGTCTTATACTGTTCTGATTCCTTTACCTTCACCTGATTATAACCTGAAAATCCATCCATCATGGACAAGAGTTCACAACCAGTCACTCTCTGCAACATAGCTTCCATATTAGGCAGTGGATAGTTATCCTTTAAAGAGGATACATTCAAGTTCCTGAAATCAACACAAAGCCTAATATCACCGTTCTTTTTTCTGACTGGGACAAGGTTAGACACCCAAGTTGAATGTCTGATTAGCACAATTATTCCAGCTTCCCTAAGCTTTTTAAGCTCTTCTTGCATCTTTGGAGCTAAGGTAGGATTAATAGGTCTTTGCCTTTGTCTAAATGTCTTAGCTCCAGGCTTCAATGGGATCTCATGCAGGAATAAATCTTCCCTATAGGATTTTAGGTCCTCATATGACCAAGCAAAAACATGTTTATACCTTTTCAGTAATGTAATCAGCATACTCCTGATGTGTGGTTTGAGCTGCTTACCAATATATACCTTCTTAGGGGCTTGAGATGTTCCCAAATTTATCTCTTCTAAATCTTCCTTATTTGTGGGAGATGTCCTTGTGACCAATTTGTCTCTACTATGAAAAGCTCTTTCCAAAGCTACTAACCCTCTAGGGATTTTATTAGTCTTCAACTGAATTATCTCTTTTCCCACAAGAGTTTCTTTTCCATCTATAGTTTCTACAAGAGCTTGGAAATCAATTTCTTGATTCTCAAATTCATCTATGCAGTACAAAAATTTTAACAAATCCCTATCATCATTAAACACTTGCCAACTGCATATATTTTCTGGTACTGCAGGCCTGATGTTAACTTCTACATTTGTAACATCTGACAGAGTGATGTCACCTGGCCTTATTGCAACATTAGCTAAGAAATCAGCCATAACATTCTTCGATCTCTCTACCCAGCCTATTGAAAATGCATCAAAAAGTTCAATGGTATCCCAAACAGCATGCTTATATTGTTTCAATCTTTTGTTTTTTGAAGCATATCTATCTCTAATTTGGGATACAATCAACTCAGAATCCCCAAATACTCTTAGCATTTTGATTCCATGTTTGAGAGCTATATTTAGGCCTAAGAGTAAAGCCTCATATTCTGCAATGTTGTTTGTGCAAACAAACCTCAGCAAGAAAGAGAATTTGAGGAGCTTACCAGTTGGAGACAGAAAAACAACTCCAGCTCCAGAGCCTTCTTTTGCACAAGCTCCATCAAAATACATAGTCCACAGACCCTGCTGGTCCAGCTCTTCACTACAAATATTTTTTTCTTTATCCTCTCTATCATCTGAGACAACCTTGAAGTTATCACAGTCAGTGTTTACAAAGCATATCTGTTCCTCTACTTCTTGGTCTTCCACTGTCTCTGATGATCTTTCTTCTCTGATTAGCTTAACATCCCTGCCATTCATTGGAATCATGGCATATGACAAGTCCAGCTGCATACTTCCACCAATTAGTGCTGCCCATCTTCTTGACAGCAACATACCATACTGTGGCTTGATGTCAACCACGGTTATATTCATTTTATATCTCTTTTCAAGAAATGTTGCCAGTTTGAAATCTACATCCTTCATGATTCTAATAACTGGTACCTCTCTGGCATCCATAGCATAACATTTCCCACATGCCTTGTCAATTTTCAATCCAGCTTGTTGCATGATGGCTAAAGGCATAATATTTGTAGATGCTCCAGAGTCAAGCATACAATTTCTAATTATTTTTCCATTTATAACCAAGGATATATAAAATGGTTCCACTTGTGAAGGACACTTTGTCATAGTCACTCCTAAATAGACTTTAGGAGCCTCATCTTCTTCATTACATATGACATGTCTCTCACCCTAGATCTGAACATTTTGTTTAGCTTGAAAAGGCTCCCCTGAAATTAGGGATACTGTCCTATTCTTGATTTCTTCCACTTTCATCAGTTCCATAAGTGGAACAGAGACTTTTACTTGGGATAGGACCTGAGCTATATCAAATGGAGCATAATTTTGTATAACAGTTGTAGCTTGCTCCACAATCTTGTTTCTATCCTGAGTTGATTTAGCTTTTACTTTCATAGTTCCCTGATCATCATTCTTGTCTTGGGAATCTTTATCTTGATCTTCAGCTTGGGGGATTCTATTCTCTGGTCCTTGAGGTTCATGACCTATTCTATGTCTAAAATCCTATTTATTATTACCCCACTACCTCCTTTGTGATTCCATCCCCTTATGACCATGCACTGGCTGTCCTACAGAAACATCTTCTGGTTGACGTAAGCTACTTATCTGAGCTTTACCTCTGAGATTGTAATTACTCTTGACTTGGGCAACTGCTGCAGCTGTGAAGGCCCTAATTTCCTCATCAGAAGGTCATTGTAAGTTACTCAAAAAATTGTGTGAGCTCTGAGCATATACATAGTTATCTTCATCATCTTCATCATATGGGAACTATTGGCAGGCCCGAATTCCATCATCTGTAATCTCATCAGCATCATAAATGGGGTATCCATTGTTTGTGGACATCATATTAACATCATCATCTTGCACATAATGTGGCTCATTACATTCATTACAAGATGTAGGATTATCACACAAGGACTGGGCAATCATATACTGTGACTGTGAATGTGGCATTTAACAAATTATACACCATGGAGTATCATCAACAATATTTACAGCTTTCTTTAGAGGATCAGGAGTTTCTTTGACATGTTGAGTCCTCTGATTTGTGTTGTTATGTGGGAATATAGGCTTACCATTATGCCAATTGGTATTATAAGGCATATCATGCAATGATGGCCTCTTTTCCTGCCTTTGATAGACTTGCCTATCAGGACCTATCCCTTTTTCACTTCTAGCTAGTCTATAACTTAGGTCCTTAACAACATTTGCCAATTTGTCTATCTTATCTTTAGGGGCAGATGTATTACCTTGAGTGTTCTGAGGCTTGTTTGGATTCTGTAGAATTTTCACATCATCCCTTTTGTTAGTCTTGCCTGATGCTCTCCTGTTGTTCTCAATATTCACTGCAATTCTAAAAGCATCCCTGAGAGTAGCAGGGCTTTTATCTCTTAATCCATATGCAGTTTTTGCATCAAAAGCATTGATATACAATATTATGCACATTGGTTCATTTGGCCTCATGTGATGTGGCAATTTGTTTAACACTTTAGTAAATCTTGCATTAAAATCTGCAACCTGCTCATTTGACCCTTTAGTGATACTGGTAAACTCATTTACAAAAAAGCTAGGGTCAGTTTTGTCACCATATTGCTCCTTAAACATCCTTTTAAAATCATCCCATGAAGAAATACTCCTGTCAGGCAGATTCTTGTACCATTCTCTTGCCTCATCTACTAAAGATTGCATGAATGACTTCATGAAAACATCCTCATGTTCAACCTCAAAGTTATCCATGACATTTTGAAAAGCTTTTAGATGATCTTCTCCTGACAGAGTGTTGTTTCTTGAAAATTTAGGCACTTGCAGCCTTAGATGCTTGTCAATGGGGTTAGGATACCCAGGAATACCATCAAACACCAGCTGTCTAAATCTATCTAGTTGCATGGGCTATCTGTCAAACTGATTAACATTGATATTTCTGTTTGCATTCTAGTTTCTTACATTGTTCAGTGGTAGCCTAACATCATTCACATTTTGTCTTTCATCATTATGCTAATGTTGTACTTCATTTCTTTGCTGATGTCTCTGCACATTTGCATTCTCAAGGGTAGGAATTGAATCATTTTGGGCAGTCCTCAAAGCTTGCACTTTTTGCCTCATGTCATCTCTGATTTTCATGGCTTGCAAATACTCTAATTCTGCTCTCAGATTTCTGATTTCTTCAGCTAACTGTTCTTCCTTAGGCATGGAGGTAGATGGTCTCATACCATTCTGGTCATCATCTTCATCATCCCTCAGAGACTCTGCCTCTTCAAATCTGTCACTAGGGTCTAGAAATGGGCGTTCTTGGAACACCTCTGACCTCATTCTCATGCTACCACCCTATTGCCTCTCATATGTACCCTGAATATCAGCTTTTGCATTTGAAAAGTAAGGCACATGCTATCTTGATGGCCTAGGGTTATCTTGCGTATCATCATCTTTTCTGGGGGAGCCCTCATGACTGACTGAGACAGCTCCCTTTCTTCTGTACATCATTCTTCTTGTTACTGGTAACTCTTCAAATAAAGGATTTTGTTGGGATCTTCTCCCCTGCATATAAGTTTTACTTTGACCGGTTGGGAGATTACTTCGGAGTCGCCACCTATTACTAGGAACTAGGAACTATTTTCTTTTTGTAAACTAGGGTTCTTTCACAAACTCCCCAGCGGAGTCGCCAATTTCTGTTGGTGACTCAGATGGGTCACAAGATATAACACTTTTTCATCAATTTTCTCCCCAGTAGAGTCACCAATTTCTGTTGGTGACTCGGATGGGCACATAGATATTTCACCAGGGAGGACAAAAATAACAATTTTCAAATCACCATCCCCAGCGGAGTCGCCAATTTCTGTTGGTTTTTTCCCAGACTGGATGCTTACTCCCAGATTTCCCTACAAGGTAGCCATCAATGATCAACAGGATCTCTGGGCCAGGGGCCAACAGTGTAGGAGATAGACTCTATATTTTATCTCCTCTTCTTCTTCAGGCTCTGCAAAACCTAGGGGGGTATTCCCTACTCAACATCCATGAGGATATGCATACAAAGGCTGGGATGCTGGCAGAAAGCAGATGAGTCCTCCTGTAAGTAGACCAAAACTGAAAGATAAGACCAAAGGGGCTAGCTTTGGGCCTATTTGCAGTTGTAGACAGAGGACTTGGATCCTAAAACTAATTCTATTGTCCTAATGGTTGTTTTAGAGTTTGATTTTGATTTTATGTTTGGATGCAAAGCTGGACATGGTTGTAACACAAACACAAAGCAAGATTGGTGCCTATCCAGGGCCTAGAGTCAGTAGACGTACACCTGTGAATGATATGCATGAACAACTAAAACTAGATTTCAGGGGGATACATATGATACCTGCCTTACAGATATCTCCCAATACAGAGTGTTAAGCTATCTATACTTATGGCATCCCTATTATAGTATACCCTTCCAAATATTCAATCTGAAAATAGTTTAATCTACCCCTTGAGCAGAAGTTAAAAGATCAGACATTCAACACAGGAATTCTATGTTCTAGAATCTTAGACATTCTTTGAATACCTAGACTCAGAAGAAAGATACATGCAATAATGGAGATAGAATTAACAAAACACATGCCTACATAGCATTTCTCATATAAAATTAACCATGAAATTAGTGGATTCATGCAAAAACATACAACAGGAGATACATAAACTCACAAGTTTTACTGTACAGAGCAACCAAAATGAACTGTGTTGTATCACAGAGCCAAAATGTTCAACTTTTCCACAACCTCAAAATGAGTAACACTTTCTACTTAAAACAGCTAGAAGGTGTACTCACAAGAATTAATTACATGATGGACATAAAAAAATGTCAGATACAGTCCTTAGAAGGAATGGCGCTCAGAAAATATTAATGCAGCAGACAAAGGGGGGCCTCGAGCCATGCGCCATTATCTGGGGTCTTCATTCAAAAATTGGGTGACCTGACGATGTGTACCATTGCCCACATCCCTGTATCATTGCCATTAAGGGTCTCAACCACCCGCGGCCGCTGAGCAAACTGTCACAACGTTCAAAATGGAGCTTCCCGCCAAAATGCGCATCACCGTAGGTTGAAAATACATAGGGAGATTAGTCCCACATGCATGGTGAGGAGATCACATCAGTAGTTCATAAACAAGGTCGCACACATACCAAGTGTCGAGTGCTTTTACCGCGCTCGACACACAAGCCTTCACCTGAGAGCCCATCGCTATGACACAAGCCATCGGCCTACTCCATAATTCTCCTGCCAACCTTACTAGTCTCACCGATGCAAAACTACATACTCCACCTCCACAAGCCTCAGTCGGCCAAACCACTACCATCGGAGTATCCAGAAAACCTCTGGCCAACTAACCAAGTCTCACCGATGCCTACATCGCAACTCCATCATCGGCCAGACCAGAACTATTGGGCAAACATCTCAAACCTACACCAACACCTGCCATCATGCCGATGAACTATGGCCTCATCCTTCCATCGTCCAAACGCACGTCGATGATACCATCGGCCAGACACCACTCCATCGGTGAACCCCTCGCCGTCTTCCCCGATAGCCCCCATCATGCCGATGGCAAATCTCCATCGGTGAGAACAACACAAAAGTCACCCCGACATGCTGAACATCAATTCCCCTATCGGCCAGACCTCCCCCTATCGGTCTAGCATAAAATTACCTCACCGATGAAGAGCGTTACACTGATGAACACCTCCCTACCACCAACCTGATCACCAAGAAGCCTGCGAGGTCATGCCGATGGGCAAGAAAATATAGGGTTTAAATGAAGAAACCCTTTAAACATGCAAAATCAACATCCAAGTCAAAATGAGTGCCAACAACTCCAAAGGCTCTAATCTCCTAAAAGCTCTCTCTCAAAGACAAGTGTACAAATGACTAGGAATGTGACCCCACACTCCTATATATAGTACATGGAACGCTAATGGGAGGTACTTGACCTTGTCCATGCCAGGGCATGATTTTTACCTAGTTTTTTCTTTTGCATCAACCAATTTCTTCACCCGTCTATCTAATCAACCTATCATTCAACCTATCTCATCATGAGATTGTCCATTATCCTGTCATCAATTTCTTCCTATCCAATCTCTCGAGGGGGGATCTATAGATACCTAAAAATATTTTTTACCATCAAACCAAATCCAGACATCCCTAAACATACCAATTTCCCTCCTAATCAATTATATAAATTTTTATTTAATTAATTATCCCTTCATCACCTAATTTTTTATCATTTTATCCCCAACAATTGAATTAATTCTATTAATTCAATAGTTCAAACCTTAGCCATTTAATTTAATAAATATGCAATATTTATTTGGTCAATTTCCCTCTCCTCACTAAATCTAATTAATTAGCTAAATTATGTTTAACTAGTTAATTCAACCTAGTAATTGACCTATCCTACCCTAGGCAATTAAATAGCTATTATTTAATTGCCCACCCTAGCCTACCTCATCCTAGCCCTGGGATTAATTAAATAAAACCTATATTTAATTAATCCTAACCTCTCATTTGGGTGGTCAAACCTATCTTAACACCCTTTCCCACATCCTCCAAATAAAAAATTGGAATATATCCACATAAGTCAATTTTTTATTTAAATATATCCCACATCACAATTAATTCTTCTTACAACCCCTCACCACCCCCATACCTCATTTATCTCCACTTATCCTCAAATGAATTTTTAATTCATTTTACATTCCCCATATGAATCTTTAATTCCTAAATATTCTATCTCACCCATAATCATTTAATTCCCCCTTTTCCCAAAATGAATAAAAGATTTGCTTTTATTCCTAGCCCTCCATTTCTCCAAGATCGAATCTAGGCCCTCCACATCACTTTTATCCTCCACCATTGATCTTCCAAACCAATCTCCACCCTTGGATCAAAATCCCTCCAAAATCTCTATAAATAGAACCTCCTCCAACCCATTTTGGGATCCAAGTTTTATGTAATGTTACCATGCCCAAATATCTATTGAGCTAATTAGTGAGTTGTCTTTGAGATAGTATTTCAAATTTAAATCATTATATAGGGTTTATCTTAGGAACCTTTGGGTGCAAGTTTCCTTTCCCTTGATGAGATTGGGTCTTTCTTATTTGACGTATAACTCTTTGTGTTATTATGCATTTGGTTTGTATTTTACCTTCAACTTGATTTTCCTAATCTATAGGATCCTATCATCATTAACCTATGTCAAGGGCAAACTGGGGCATGTATCATAATTAGAAAATTTTTATTCTTTGAAACAACATGATGAAACACATTGTCTCAAAGAGGGGCAAAATGTATACACCTAAAAATGGTAAAGACAAATTATATAAATATTTATTATTTAATTAATTCCCATTCTTCTATCATTTAATAAATTCATCAATTTATCTATTTGATTCACGTTCATCATTAATAATCTAAATATTAAATAAATATCAATTTATTTAATTAAATCAATTAAACCTTTTCTTCTAATGTCATCCCTTAATTAAATAGTAATCAAATTATTTAATCACAAATCATCTTATTCCAAAGTCTTCATTCATAATTCCACATCATCAAGGCCACCTCACAATCCACCTCATCATCTCACACATGTAATTAAATATTTTAATATTTAATTATTCTATTTTCCCTCACCCACATGGCCTATTCTTCTTCCAACCATCCCTATTCCAAAGGGCATGGTCTCTCCATGTCACCATGGTCAAAGGGTGCTTTATGACACTTGTTTCATAGTCCCTAGAATCTTTCCAACCTCTCTAAAAACATGATCTCCTTGTTTGACCTTCTCTTTTGGGTCATTGTGAGCCTTGTGACATGTGGACTCATGTCACAACTTTCTCTCTATTGGTTGTTTTAAATTCCCAACCTGATTCTCATAGCAAATCTATAAAATGGCCACTTATTAATGATTAATCTTCCTTGAGGGATTCACCAACGAATAAGAGATTAGGGAGAGAAGGCTTTCTCAATCCCCCATTTCTTCCTTTGTACTTTAGGCTCTATGAAACCAAGGAGGGTGTTTCTATGTAGATGGATTTATTTCTAATTCTCTGGCTATCTCTCTTTTCCTAGGAAAATAGTGTTCTACTTCAAATGGATGGGGTTTTCAAGAGATATTAGCTTGTTAACATTATTCCTATCAAAAATATGTTCCTCATAAGCTTCTTGAAAGAATGTATGATAAAGTAAAGGGATTGGCTAGATTATTTAAGCTCTTATCTTATTCTTTGCAAAGGAACATACAAAACTTAACTTAATCAAAATAAATATCAAAGTTTAAAACTATTCTTTGATTCATCTAGAATGATTAGGGAGATTTTAGATTTTGAGAACAACAACCATCCAAAGATCAATGCCTAATCCTAGGGTTACAGAGTCAAAAAATGAATATAAATGAACCTAGCATAAGAGCACACTTGCAACTCTATTGAGAATACTGTAATGATACATTACATCACCACACCTTGAAATCAGATCATAGCATTCATTCTTACTTATCCCTACATATATCCATTATATTTGATATCCTCCTTCGAGCACTTAAATATACTCCTTGAGTAGAAGCCTTTTGGATTGGATGTCCTTACATAGGAAAGATTGTGAAGATGAACAATATTGATAATTTTATCAATTCATTCAAAAACATAATAAAAGACACAACTGCAGGAGACAATATGTTATGAACCTCAACAATATATTCAAAATACTGAGTTAATGTAACTTCATGCTAATATTGCAAATACAAATGATCTTATCTTCTTGAAAACACTCCTAGAAGTAAAATACTAATTATGGTACGACATTGTGCTATAGAAAATTTCCCCAAGATCCCTGTAACTAGGTCATAAATTCCCTTTTATAAGACAAAGGGAGATAAAATAAGCTTCAGACCTAGAAATAGATGTCATCTTCTAACCTTGACAGATTTATTAAAGATAATTGATTCCTCTAAGAGATTTGTCATAGGAATAAAAGTTGTTACAAGTTTGTTCATAAGGATTTGTAGCCTTTGGGATTTGTCCTTTTGAGGAAAATATAACAAACTTCAGCCAACTTTTCCTTCCTACTTACATTTCATAACTACCTTATGAAACAAACGATAGTTACATAAGAAAACAAAAAGATTTTATTATAGGGCAGACATGTGTGCATATTCTTTGAACAAAAAGATCTCACAACCAATACCTCAAACATCAGGCAGCTCATTGTATCTTTTATCCCATGCTTGATATTGGTCTTCTGTGGGCCATTGGAAATTAATTAATTTATCCACATAGGATAAATATCTGTTGTTGTATTTAGCCAGAACTCAATGTCCTTCTCTTATGAAATCAGTAGCTAGTTGACAGGAGTCCCATAGTTTGTCGATACTAGTGCTAAACATAGGAATATCTATATTATTATTCTGGCAGAGGAAGAAAGAGATAATAGGGACAATGTTGTCAAACTAGAGGATCCATAGTTGGGTAGGCTTAATATCATCGCCTTCATTCTTTATTGGAGGAATTATTCCCACTATGTCATTATCAAACACTTGAATCAAATTCAATGCCTTCACTTCAAGGCAGTTTATGAATGCCTGGAGATCTCCTGCTTCCTTTGTTGCTACATAGACCTGTTTGACCTCATTGGGAGAATTAGGATCATGGTTAGCTCCCTTACAAATACCTAATAGAGAAATGATCCTAGGGATCCATTTATCGAATAGAGCCATTGTTCTCTCCTTGTCATCTGTAATTTTCTTGATGGTTAATGATGAATCATGGTAGCACTTCTGAATACCGATAGCCTGGCTAGACACATTGTTCATTAATAATTTTAGAATCCCTATGACAATAGACCAATTGTCTTCCTTTTGTCTATCAAAATCATATGTAAAAATATCTTCAAATGAATCAACCTGTTGCTTTAACTTTTCAATTTCCTTTTCAAGAGTAGATCTTGAGGGAGAAGATGAACCAAGAAGAAGGAGATTGGAATCCCTAACCACTAGTGCTATTTATGATGAGGCAAAAGTTGAAGCCTAATGCTGGCATTGTATCACCTTTTCTGTCAACCTGTTATATTCTGGCAATATGTCCATATAGTCTTGTAATGAGGCATCGTATTTTTTTTAAGAACATTTGTGGTTGCCTTGTTGAATTATGCTACCTCTACCATCAGTTCTGATGCTTCTATAGTGGGGGTCTTAGAGGACCTCTTTACTATTAAGCCACCTTTAAAATCTCTATCAAGTTCTGAAAGTAGAGGTTTGTTAGTGTTGGGTGCTAAAGCCCATATGGCTAATGTATCCCACTTTGGGTTAAACTTAGCACTTGTTAATGCAGCCTCAACTTCCTCCTCTATGGAAAAGACCTTCTTATCTTGCCTTTTTGCAATGTCTGGAACAATAGCATAGGCTATGTCCCACTCAGGGAGTAATAAGATCCCACGGTCTCTAACCATTTGCCTGCCCTGATCTAGAGAGATGTTTTTAACTTCATCCTTCATATGTGTGAGTACCCTGATAGATACCTGATCACAGGTTTCCTGAGGAGATCTGGACACTTCTTCCTCCAGTCTTTTCTCATATTCACCTCTTCTTCTTTTCCATAAGAAGTCCTAAAATTCCTTAGTATTTAAAAAATCATCATCAGCAATAAAATTTCTACATGCAAAAATCTTGATGTAATATGAGTTGTCATTGCCTCTTATGCTAATATTAGAAATTCTATCCAAAGGCAATCCTTCTGGCACATCTTGGCTATGGGATGGCATCTCAATCTGTATTTCTTTCTTTTGTTATTTCCATATCTCCTTCATCATCAGGGTAGTCCACCAGAGGGCTTACGTCAATATTTGCTCTTTTTGAAGGAGGCTCTTTAGGGAGAGACTCATCCTTAGTTGTTGGTGCAAAAGGGGAAGAGGATTGAGGAGGTGGTGGCAGAGATAGTGTTAATTGAGTTGGTGGATGGGCCTGAGGGGCTTGTGCTTTGACCTCTTCATTTTTGTTTCTCCTTTTAAAAGTGTACTTGATCAGATTCCTAGTAGGGGGCTGGTATGATGGTCTTTCTTCCATAGGGACCTAAGCAGGTTCACGATCATATATGTCAACCAATTCATCAATATGAGACAAATTCTTTTTGATTCTGTTGATGGGGTCATCAACCTCTGAGAAGAGTCCTTTGAAAGATGGATTCTTCCTCTTTATTCTTTCTCCATACCTTGTATACAATGTCCACTTTGCTCTTTTTAATTTCACTTCATTATAAAAAAGAGAATTCCTAATAAGATCTTTAGGGAAGAAAACCTAATGGGGAAGATAAGCCCTGTTGATACTCTTTCTAATGTTATTGATAAATTCCTTAGGATTAGAGAATCTAGACTTTTCCTATTCCATTTTGAAAGGGAGCAATTTTACATTTAACTTTGCAAATCCTTCCTTATTTAGTTTGAAGTTGGAAAACACTGTTAAGAAGGGAAAGATAGATCCTTTCTTTTATCCTTTTAGGTGAGCATTCTCTATCTCGGTTAGTTGAAAAATAATCTCCAAGACACCCAACCTCAATGGCACATGCTTGGGTAAATAGTGCTGACCAACAGGGGTGCCATAGATTCTAAAAATTGTACCCTCTTCATGGGGGATGAAATCACCTCAATTATGCTTGATATCCAAAGGGGGCATCCTTACTATAGGTTTGAGGAAATTCATCAATGGTTTTGGAATCCTGGGTATGTCTGGCTAGAAGTGTTTTAATATTGTAACAACAAAGTAATCCCTGAAGAAACTATAATTGGAATGGGTGTCATGTCTATCCAAAATGTGAGTCCAACATTGGATAGGCATTTCATTCCCCTATTGTCAATAGGGTTGACCATTAGCTTAGGATACCATACCCCTTGAGTTCTTCCATGATACAAGAACATATGGCAGAGCAATGAGAACCATCTGAATTTGACTGACTCCTTGTTGTTTCTAATGTCTACCAATTCTTGATGGATATGTTGCACTAAATAAAAAGAAAAATCAAATTTGGCATTGTGAGATAGATGATGGATGTCTGCAGCCATATAAGTGAGATCAATAGGGATGCACTCCCCCTTATCTTCTCCCAGTACTTGACAGAGGCATAGTAAGTTTTAGAAAAATAATTTTCAAAATTAATCAGCTTGAAGGGTTCCTACTCATTGTAGGGGATTTTTACTGATTTACCATTTAGCCCCTTTTCCCTAAACTTAGGCAAATACATAGTTCTGTAGCTGCTCATGTCCTTCACATATAGGGCTTTAAATCTATCTCCATTAATCTTTGTTGAGGAAGCCAAGTTTAATCCAAAAACTTTGGCAATGGTTTATCTATTAATTTCCACTAGAATTCCTCCCTTCATGCTTCTAATTGCTTTGAACCTTTCATCATAGTTAGCCGCCATGGCTTGGAGCAACTCAATATCTTCAAATACATTGGCAACCACCAATTTTCCCAAGCCACTCTCCCACACATATGACAGTGGCACCTGAGCATTCCTCTTGCCCCACCAGTGGTAGAAATCATCATATTTATCAACTAACCCCTCAATACCTTCCAAGCCAGTCACCCTTAACCTTTGTGAACTTGAGCCTGGGAGTTGCTTCACTAGGTCTTCATGTAAGGCTCATTTCTAGGTACCAAAGGGAACTTGGGTTTTAGGTGGGGTCATATTTAAGATGGAGGACTCGGGATAAGGATTATTTGTTCTGGTTTTCAGGGGTTGACTCAATTCTTATAACAAAAAGTAATTCCTTCAACCAGAGGGAAATGGAAAACCCTAATGGAAAAGAAAAATGTAGATGAGAGGAACAAATGACTTACATGGTTTATTTTAAACAACTTGTCTCAAACCAAATTGCAGAGGTACTAGAGCAACCTTTAGCTTTAACTCTTTAGCACTTCAATACTTTTTAACATAGGAAATATTTGAAGGAATTGAGAAATGCCTTATATTAATAACACTCATCATGAACTGGAAGTAGTCACATCTGTCTTCACTTCATTTCAGATGAACTAGATCATGCAAGATTATGGACTACAAGATATTTGAATATTGACCGTCAGATTTTATGATTTTGATAGCTACCCAATGGCGACGATTAGTCTCAAAGATTTGATGGTAAGGTCATGAATGGTGGCATTTATTGAAACCTTTAATAGAATTACCCCCTTTCATATTTTTTAGTATATTCTAGAATGGGTAATCCACTAGTATTATGCTATCTCTGCCACGTGGCAACTTTCTATGATTTTGCCATTCGGTGAGGCACACTGATCAACAACCTGACGGAATGATGGAGGACCAAAAATCCATGGTGTCAAAACATGCCCCCTCTAGTTGGATATCTTCTTTCATATGTGGCAAGTAAATGTCATACTTCTACCTTTTCATAGATGCTGGCTGGGGCCCTTGAATGAGGCTTGACGAAATGACAGAAACACTTAGAAGTCACCTTTATTTCAAGGGAGGGGCACACCATTGATAGCACGCAACAATTCTTAAGGAGATATCTGTTATTCTGTAATTCTGCAATCATCTTGGTCGATTACTATTGAATGTCAGTAGATCAGCAGAAAAGAAACACACCGATGTAACCTACCAAAAAGGGTTAGTGGTACTCGACACTTGGCATGGAAATTGTTCTCAAAAATAGCTCATGTCTTACTAGGATTAGATATGGACATGAAATCACTTGGTTATCAAAGTATAGCTTTTTCAATTATGGGAAAAAGTGGTGACTATAAGATAGGAAGTGAAATAAAAGGGTTCTATGGCTTCCCTCAAGGATTTTAGCTTGGATTTACATTGTTTTACAAAAAATCCTAAATCACAGACCTAATACATAGTTTCAAATGACCAAAGCCATGGAAAAATTCAACATGGTACCATCACAAGCTCTAGTTGGGGATGCCTGTTCAACCTTGAATAGAGTGAGATGACAGAAAAACACTGGAGAAGTAGACCACAACACAACAAAAGGAAAGGAAAAGAAAAAACCCTAAGAAACAGACTAAAGAAAGGAACTAACCTAAAACTGAAAACAAATATGCATGGAATAAATTCATACCTTAGAAAAAGTATGACTTCAAGAATTGTCCATGCATTGGCAATTCAAGTAGTTCTCCAATCAGATTCCATAGGAAATAAGAATCTTCTCCATGGGTGTTGCTAATCAGATATGGTCCAAGCTAGAGGGCATCAAATTTAACATGTTTCCCCTTGTCTTGAGATCGAGCATTCCACATTAATACCATATCTTTAATTTGGAACTTTCTTTTAGATGCCTTCTTGTCATGCAGACTTTTAACCTATTGTTGCAACTTTATATTCGTTTGTTGAGCTAATCTTCTAGTTTCATCTAGCTGAGTTATCTCATATATCCTATTTTTCATGAGATCAAAAATGTCATCATCATGCTCTTGAATGAACTTGTAAATAGGTTATTTATAGGCATTATCACCTCCAGACCATACACAAGGTCAAAAGGGGCTTGACCGATAGCCTTCTTCACTATCATTCTATCATCCTAGATAGCTAGTCTTAATTTGGTGTCCCATGCTCTTTTATTTTTCTCTATGATTCTTTTGACAATCTTCATCAGGCTCTTATTACTTGATTCTACCTGCCCATTTCCCCGAGGATGATATGGGGATGAATAAGAGATTGAAATCCCATACTGGCTACAAAAGTTGGTAAATTCTTTAGACCTAAAACACATGGCATTATCTGAAATTATTTTTATGGGCACACCAAACCTGGTTCTGATATTATTCATTAATAAGTCAATCACAAACTTTCTAGTTTCCCTTTTAGTGGGGATGGTTTCAACCCATTTAGTGAAATAATCAGTGGCCACCAAGATCTAGCTATGTCCTCCACTTGACTTCTTAGTTATTTCTCCTATGAAATCTAATCTGCACTGCTGGAAGGGAACCTCGACATTCACATGCCTGAGGGGTAAATTCTGGGAGAATCTTAATTTGCCTAAAAATCTTTGACATGCGTCACAAGTTCTGGCCATGTGGTGAGCATCCTTGAAAAGAGTGGGCCATGAATATCTAGCCCTCAGGACCTTGCATGATATTGTCTTGGCCATATAATGACCTCCATAAACACTGTGATGCATATTCTTTAGAACTTCAAAAGCTTGAGTATTGTTTATGCATTTGAGTAAAATACCCTCAAAATTTCTCCACCAGAGCTCACCACCTATAATCACATACTTTATGGCTTGTAAACTTAAAGTTCTCTTCTAATTTTTAGTCATTTTATCTGGACAAGACATGTTTAGAAAATAATAAACAACATTCTTATACCACTCAGAATCTTACATGTCGCAAACCACCCTTGCATCTTGAGTTTCAATATTATTGATCTGGTTAGCCTCTAAATTTGATCTAGCCATCAACTTTATTAACCCTTGTCCTCTCACCAATTTAGTGATCTGGATGTCAATATTAAACTCTTGAATTTGGTTAATCCACCTACACCTTCTCCCTATAACTTTTTGCTAAGTGAATACATCTTTAACAGCAGTTGTTGGGACATAGGCAACAATAGTTGCCCCAACCAGGTATGGCCTAAAATTCTTAATAGATTTTTTAGAGCATAGGCCTATTTTTCAGTTATGTCATATTTTAACTTAGTTGCATGAAGAGATTTACTACAAAATGAGATGGGTTGTTCATAGCCCTCATTATTCTTTTGTAAAAAAACATCAGCTATGGTATGGAAAGAAGCAAAAGAAAATAGCGGAAATGGCTTGGAAAAATCTAGGGACTTTAAGATAGGAGCCTCCTTTGGTTCTCCTGAAAGCACTAGTTGGTTCATCATTCCAAGTGATATCGATTCCTTTCTTTAGCATATTGGATATTGGTCTAGTAGTTTCAGCAAAATTTGTGACAAACCTTCTGAGGAAGTTTCCCTGTCCAGAGAAGGATTAAATTCCCTTAATACTTTTAGGTATTAAGATTCTCTCAATGGCCGCAACTCTCTCTGGGTCAATCCTAATTCCTTCCTTAGACACTATATGGCCCAAGAGCTTCCCTTTTGTTACTCCGAACACACATTTTTTGGGATTTAAAGAGATACCAAACTTTATGCATCTCTCAAAAAGTTTATCTAGATGAGAGCAATGGTCCTATTCCCTTTTTGAATATGTAGTCAGATCATCTTGGTACACCACCATGACAACATTTATAAGGTCAGAAAAAGCCACATCCATTGCTATTTGAAAAGTAGCCCCTACATTTGTTAATCCAAAAAGCATTCTAATGTATACATAAGTGCCCCATGGAGTAGTAAATGCAGTCTCATACTGCTCAGACTCCTTAACCATCACCTGGTTGTATCCTAAAAATCCATCCATCATAGATAACAACTCACAACTAGTCACCCTCTATAGGGTTCCATATATATTTGGCAGAGGGTAATTATCCTTTAATGATGCCATGTTTAGATTTCTAAAATCAACACACAATCTAATATATCCATTTTGCTTCCTCACAGGAACAAGGTTTGAGACCCAAGTAGAATGTATGATAGGCTCAATTATCCCCCCTTCACTTAGCCAATTCTTGCTACATTTTTGGCTTTAGAATGGGATTAATAGGTCTTTGTTTTTACATAAAAGGTTATACATCTGGTTTCAAATGGATTTCATTTTGAAATAAGTCTTCTCTATATGATTTTAAATCATCATAGGACCATGCAAAAACCTTTTTGTGATTTCTAAGCAAAGAAATCAATATTTGCTTAATCTTTGGGTTCAAGCACTTACCTATAAAAACCAACTTTGGATGAGCCTCAGTCCCTAAGTTGACCTCTTCAAGAGCATTTGGGTACACTGGAAGAGATCCCATAGTTTGTTTGCTGTTTCCATCAAAAACCCTTTCTAAAGCCACCAGTCCTCTTGGAATTCTATTGGTCTTCAATTAGATGACCTCATTACCAAATACTGTTTGTTTGTTGTTTGTTGTCTCCACAAATTCCTGGAAATCAATTTCCTGTGCATGATATTCATCAATTCAATTCGTGAATTTGTAAAGATCTTGATCATCATTAAAAACTTGCCAATAAAGGACATTGTCAGGAATAGAGGGTCTAGTCAACATCTCGACTTTACAAATTCCTACCAGTGTGATATCTTTAGATTTGACTGCAATATTTGCCAAAAAATTAGCCATAACATTCTTGCTTTGCTCTATCCAGTCAATACTAAAGGCATCAAATTCTTCAATACTGTCCCATACTGCATTTCTGTATTGTCTAAGCCTCTTATTTTTCAAGCCATACTTGGATCTAACTTGTGACACTACCAATTCAGAATCTCCCAGGACTCTGAGTTTTTTAATGCCATGCTTAACGGCCATCTTCAAGCCAATAAGTAAAGACTCATATTCTGCAACATTATTAGTACATGCAAAGCCAAGTTTGAAGGAGGACTGAAATGCTTTGCCAGAATGGGCCATAAGCACAACCCCTACACCAGAACCTTCTTTTGAACATGCCCCATCAAAATGCATAGGCCATAGTCCTTCTTCATCATTGACTAGCCCAGGCTTATGATTCAAAGGGGTGTCACTATCATTGTCTATCTTGAAGTTGTCTACATCTACATCCAGGAAATACACCTGATCATTCTCCTCACTAATGCCGTCAAATATTTGGGGTGATTTTTTTTCTCTGTCTAGCCTCACATCTTCACCGTCCATGGGAATTATAGCATATGAAGAATCCATCTGGATACTACCACCCACAGTAAAGGCCCACTTTCTTGATAACAACATCCCGTACGTAGGAGGAATATCTACCATAGTAATGTTCATGTTATATTCTTTATGAGGGAAGACTGTGAGTCTGAAGCCAATATCCTTGATGATTCCAATAATGGGGACCTCCCTAGAATCCATGGCAAAGCATTTGCCATATGTTTTGGTCACTTGTAAGCCTAGAATCTCCATGATCCCCAAAGGCATTATATTCGTAGAGGCCCCTAAGTCAATCATGCAATTTTTCACAAATCTCACCTTTATCATGAGAGTGACAAAAAATGGATCAACCTGAGAAGGGCATTTCTGTAGGGTAATGCCTAGATATACTTTGAGTATTTTGGCACCATATTTCTTAACTTCTCTGATTTGTGCCTTCTTTGTCTCAGGTGGTTTGACATGTCCATGTGATATCTCAGAAGTACTAGGAGTTGCATCATTTATTTCAGCCTCAACTCTACTCTTATGTTCATGGATCCTCATCATTTCCATTAAAGGGACAGTCACCCTTATTTGACCAAATATATGGGTCATGTCTATTGGAACATATTTGGGTACTGTGCTAATGCATCTATTGTTATTATTGGTTGTAAGGGTAGGAGAGATATCCTTCTTACTTGGTTCTTGTTCCTCAGGGATTTTCTTGGTAAGTTCTTCTTCTACGGGTACCTTAGCTTTATGGGGTGGATTAGGATGCGGATTAGGCCTATCCCTGTTTCCTTTAGGTATCTTCATAGGTCCCACCTCCTTGTTGGGGTTAGGAGGATGTTGCTCTTCTTTTGTGGAAATGCTTCCTTTATTCCCCTTTATACTACTTTCTCCCTAGTTCCTTTTACTTCTTAGATTATAATCACTTTTGACTTGGGAAATCTTGGAAGAAATGAAAGCATTGATCTCTTCAGCAGAGGGATTTCTCAACCTAACATTTGCATCCTTAGTCTTCAACCAAAAGACATCATCATTTCATCCATTCACTCTTAGGATGGATTGTTGCATGACTGGTCTCACCCTGTCAATCTTAACTTTATCCTCTAAGTAATCATCATCAAAAGAATCCCAATCCTCTATGGTGCATCATTGTTCATAAACCATGTGCACACTGTGATCCTCATAGTTGTCCCCTTCCTCATAGTCCTCATAAGGGGCTCTACTATCACTCATAGATATAGCCACATCACATGAAGTAGATGAGTGTGGAGCCTAGCATTGTAAACACCATAGAACTTCATCTATGGAATGCACTTCTTTCCTTAAAGGATCAGGGGTATGCCTAGGCACACCTCCTCCATCATTAGGGGGAACTAGTTTCCCATCTCACTAATTTGTATTATAAGGTTGGTTTGCTAGCCTGGGCATCTTCTCTTGTCTATTGAAAGGAGGCCTTTCATTGGGAATTCTTTTATCATTTCTCCCTATTGAACTCTTCAATTCCTTGACTTCCTTCCACAATTTATCATATTCAGTAGTGACAGGAGCTCTATTGCTCTTTCATCTTTCTTGTGGGATAATTCTTGCATCACTTCTCTTAGAGATCTTACCAGACGCCTTTCTATTATTTTCAATATGTAAAGTTGCTCTAAAAGTATCCCTGAGAGTTTGTGGTTCTCTATTTCTCAATTCATACCCCATCTTGGGATCATAAGCATTTTGGTACACTACGAGGCACATGGCCTCATTTGGTCGCAATTGAGGAGGGATTTTATTACTTAATTTGAAGAACCTTGCATTGAAATCATGGACAATTTCATTTATTCCCTTTTGAATACTTGTGAATTCAGTCACAACAAATCGCAAATCATTGTTATCCCCATATTGCTCCTTGAAAATTCTTTTGAACCCTACCCAAGATTCAATACTATCCTCTGATAAACTCTTATACCACTCCCTTACATCTTTTGTTAAGGACTGGATGAATAACTTTATAGGTACATCTTCACACTCCACCTTGAAATCATATAGCACATTAGTGACTGCCTTCAAGTGATCCTCACTAGTTATTGCATTGTCTCTAGCAAATCTCAGGATAGCATTCCTTACTATGTTTTCAATGGGATTTGGATACCCCGGTATACCAGAGAAATCAATCTATCTATACTGGGCTAACTGCATTAGTCTTCTAGCAAAAGGGTCAATAGATTAGGTGGCGAATGTATATATGCATTTTGAGGATTTGGCGGGGGATTCATCGTAGACATCACAGGGGGATTTTGATATGGGTTTTGCTGTGTTATTTTGGCATGCAAGTTTTGAGGAGGGATCTGAAAGTAATTGGCATGCACAACAAATGGGATATTATTGTCCTGGAGCTTAATCAAAGGATCTGGTTGGGTAATAGTTTTTGACCCCCCCTGAGCTATCCTAGTTGCCATAGAATTGTCAAGAATACCATTGTTGTCACAAATATCTACTCTATTCAAATCTTGCAATCTAAGCAATAGGTCCTCTTTTCTTTTTAGTGTTTCCATTCGGACCAGTCTCTGGGTTAACTCCTTAACCTCATTTTCTAATTCCTCATTAGTCTGGTTTGAGCTAGAAGCTATGTTAGGGTCAATACCTATATTACACCCTAGGAGAAGGAAGCCTCACGTCAGGTACAACTACTTTAGGGTCAATGGGATTCTGTGTAGGAATTGTTTATGATTCCCCCATGGGGTTTATTCTCTCATTCTATATAACCGGATGTGGTTTCTCAAGAAATATTTCATCTCCGTCAGAATCCACCAAACCATTCTAAACAGTCTTAGTGGCATATATAATAGTATGATGTCTTCTTTCTTCTCTATTTTGTAAATTATTAGCACTCTCACCCAAGAGGGGTTCATTAAATGCCATGAGATCACAAATAGAAGGAGAAGAATATTCACCTAAATCATTAGTTCTCCATTTCTAAATAACTGGTTCCTACATCAGGGGTTTGCTCGGATGCCCCTATTGTGATCTTCTTCCGTACATCTTCTCTATATAGGGTTACAAAATTTCTAGCAAACTTTTGATCATGTTAGGAAGGTATATGATTGAAATTTAATTCAACAAATGAATATATCCTTGTTGCTTGAACAACAATATAAAGAAAATTGTTTCAAAGCAACATATGAGCACAAGTCTTTCTTAAGAGCAACTTCCCTTAATCATATAGATAAGGAAAAACTTGTCAAAGTCACCACCCCTTTAGGGGAAAATAATGAACACATTTTATGCAAACTCTAAAAAACCCATGACAATCTACTGCAGATAGTATTTAGAACTTTATACAAGCTCTCCAATAGAGTCGTCAATCTGTTGGTTGTTTTTAATTTCCAACCTGATTCTTGCAGTAAATCTATAAAATAGCCACTTATTAATGATTAATCTACCTTGAAGGATTGGCCAACAAATAGGAGATTAGGGAGAGAAGGCTTTCTCAATCCCCCTTTTCTTCCTCTGCACTTTAGGCTTTGTGAAACCAAGGAGGGTGTTCTTATGTAGATGGATTTATTTCTAATTCTCTGGCTATCTCTCTTTTTCTTGGGAAAACAACGTTCTACTTCAAATGGATGGGGTTTTCTAGAGATATTAGCTTGTCAACATTATTCCTATCACAGATCTGTTCCTCATAAGTTGCTTGAAAGAATGTATGATATAGTAAAGGGATTGGCTAGATTCTTTAAGATCTTATCTTGTTCTTTGCAAAGGAACATGCAAAACTTAACTTAATCAAAATAAATATGAAAGTTTAAAATTGTTCTTTGATTCATCTGGAATGATCGGGTAGATTTTAGATTTTGAGAACAACAACCATCCAAAGATCAGTGCCTAATCCTATGGTTACATAGTCAAAAAATGAATATAAATGAACCTAGCATAAGAGCACACTTGCAACTCTATTGAGAATACTGTAATGATGCATTACATCACCAAACCTTGAAATCAGATCATAGCATTCATTCTTACTTATCCCTACATACATCTATTATATTCTATATCATCCTTGGAGCACTTAAATCTACTCCTTGAGTAGAAGCCTTTTGGATTGGATATCCTTACATAGGAAAGACTATGAAGATGAACAATATTGATAATTTTATCAATTCATTCAAAAACATAATAAAAGACAAAACTATAGGAGACAATATGTTATGAACCTTAGCAATATATTCAAAATACTAAGTTAAAGTAACTTTTTCCTAATATTGCAAATACAAACGATCTTATTTTCTCGAAAACACTCCTAGAAGTAAAAAACTAATTATGATATGACATTGTTCTATAGAAACTTTCTCCCAGATCCCTGTAACTAGGTCCTGAATTCCATTTTATAAGAACAACGGAGCAAAAACAAGCTTCAAACCTAGAAACAAACGTCACCTTGTAACCTTGACATATTTCTCAAAGATAACTAATTCCTCCCAGATATTTGTCAGATAAACAAAAGTTATTGCAAGTTTGTTCATAAGCCTCGTAGCCTTCAGGATTTGTGCTTTTGAGGAACATATAACAAATTTCAACGAACTTTTACTTCCTACTTACATTTTCCAATTGCCTTATGAAACATACTATAGTTACATAAGAGAACAAAAATATTTTATTATAGGGAAGACAAGTGTCCATATTCTTCAAACAAAAAGATCTCACAAGCAATACCTCAAACATCAAGCAACTCATTCTATCTTTTATCCCATGCTTGATACTGGTCTTTTATGGGCCATTAGAAATTAATTAATTTATCCATAGAAGATAGATATCTATTGTTGTATTTAGCTAGAACTGAATGTCCTTCTCTCGTGAAATTAGTAGCTAGTTGACAGGAGTCCCATAGTTTCTTGATAATAGTGCTAAACATGGGAATATGTATCTTATTATTCTAGTAGAGGAAGAAAGAGATAATAAGGACAATGTTGTCAAATTGGAGGATCCATAGTTGGGCAGGCTTAATATCACTGCCTTCAGTCTTTATTGGAGGAATTATTCCCACTATGTCATCATCAAACCCTTGAATCAATTTCAATGCCTTCTCTTCAAGGTGGTTTATGAATGCCTGGAAATCTCCTACTTCCTTTGCTACTGCATAGACTTGTTTGACCTCATTAGGAGCATTAGGATCATGGTTAGCTCCCTTATGAATACCTAATAAAGAAATGATCCTAGGGATCCATTTATCGAATAAAGGCATTGTTCTCTCCTTGTCATATGCAATTTTCTTGATGGTTAATGGCAAATCATAGTAGCACTTGTGAATGTCGACAACTTGGCAAGACAATTTGTTCATTAATAATTTTAGAATTCCTCAGACAATAGACCAGTTGTCTTCCTTTTGTCTATCAAAAGCATATGTAAAAATATCTTCAAATGAATTAGCTTATTGCTTTAAGTTTTCAATTTTCTTTTCAAGAGTAGACCTTGAGGGAGAAGATGAACCAGGAAGAAGGAGATTTGAATCCCTAACCACTAGTGTTATTTGTGATGATGTAGATGTTGAAGCTGTATGTTGGCATTGTATCTCCTTTTCTTTCAATCTGTTATATTATGGTAATATGGCCATATATAGTCTTTTAACAAGGCATCATATTTTCTTGAAGAACATTTTTGGTTGCCTTGTTGAATTTTGCTACCTCTACCATTAGTTCTGATGCTTCTATAGAGAGGGTTTCAGAGGCCCTCTTTACTATTAAGCCACCTTTAAAATCTCTATCAAGTTCTGCAACTAGAGGTTTGTTAGTGTTGGGTTCTAAAGTCCATATGGCTAAGGTATCCCACTTTGGGTTAAACTTAGCACTTGTTGATGCAGCCTCAGCTTCCTCCTCTATGGAAAAGACCTTCTTATCTTGCCTTCTTGCAGTGTCCAGAATAAAAGTAGAGGGTATGTCCCACTCAATGAGTCATAAGATCCCACCGTCTCTAACCATTTGCCTGCCCTAATCTAGAGAGATGTTTTTAACTTCATCCTTCATCTGTGTGAGTACCCTGATAGATCCCTGATCATTTCCTGAGGAGATCTGGACATTTCTTCCTCTAGTATTTTCTCATATTCACCTCTTCTACTTTTGCATAAGAACTCCTAAAATTCCTTTGTATTTACAAAATCATCATCAATAATAAAATTTCTACATGCAACAATCCTGATGTCATCTGAGAAGTCATTTCTAGTACAGGAGCACCAAGACATCTAGGATTTGGTTGATTTTCAAGTTGTTTTGTTCAATAAGGTCCTTGAGACCATTCAATGTTATAATACGGCTTGAAAGCCATGCATGTAAATGGACTATGTCCAAAAGACTATAAGACTACTGCTGTCATGTTGTAAGTCCCAAGGAGGACAGTCATGTGGTAAGAGGCCGTCATAGGTTTCTTTGCATTTGTAGCCCTCCTAGGGTATGTAGGAGGCAATCCTCATATTTGTTAGCATGTAAAGAGTTAAAAGGTGTGTTAGAACATTGTCCAAGGTTCTCCAAATGATGGAAAGTAGTATCAAACACAAAACAGTCAGTGTAGAGGCTAGTTACTAAAACAGTCATTTAGTGTTGCAGTTCAAAATCAAGAAGAAGCACGATGGTTGGGGTAGTTTCATTGACCCCAACCATTCCAAATCAACTTCATGCAATGTAGGAGGCCTTCTTTAAGGTAGAAGGGATTTCATTTTTGTAAGAGACATATGTGGTTTGCAAGAAATAACAAAAACAACTATTTTCCTGCCTTTTTTTGTGTTTTTCTACTTTTCCAGTCCATTCCCACACCTGTACGGATTAGTCATAGCCCAAGTTTGTAATGGATGGTTAGAGGATTGAAGTAGCTGGGTTTTGAATCTTGTTTGGGCTCTTGACACTCTTTTATAACTCTGCATTTCTCCTTTCTCTGTAAGTGGGTTTGAAAACCTAGGTTAGGGTTTTTCTGTGTAACCCGATGGATTTCTCCTCACTCCACTTATCTTTTCTATTTTTGATCAGTGGAATGGGTTGTAGAGTATTCAATGCAAGGGCTTGTGAAGGTTCTGGGAGGTAGGAGGATGGTTTGTGTTGAGTTTGTCATGTAGATGACTCTGTAGAGCTGTGTGTTGAGACTTAGAGAAGAGAACAACAACGAATTGATGGTGACCACCGATTGTGGAGGCAGAAACCCTATGAAATGTTAGTCATTGCTACTAATGCAAGGTGTTCTAGGTCCTGCAAGGATCCTGTGATAGAGGATAGAACAAATTCCTCCATGAAATATGTCCTCCCTGCCTAGTGTGACTCTGTCAATCCTCTTGGAGACAGTCACTACAAAGAAGGAAGACATTAGGTATGTTTGGTATGCTATGGCTTTGTCAATGAAGGCATTAGGTGATTTGTATGTTATTGATTTGGTTTGTTGTATGGCATTGAGTTGTCTTAATTTAAATCACTCCAAGGAGGACATTGTGGCTGTCTCTATAATGAAGCAGAGATATTGTGACTATCTTTAGAAGACATAGTTGAGACTGTTGTTGCAGACCCTGCACAGTGGGTTGGTTGGTATTTTAGACTGAGTTAGGGGTCTAGTGAGATGTGTCCTGAAGTCCCCTCACTCTTGCATCTTGAACATGCATAGTGTTGTGTTAAGACCTGCATTATGAGAAACCTGATTTCTATCAGAGACAGTGAACTTTGAGAGTCATTTCATGTGAAGGTTTGAAGTGTCCTCCTCTGTCCTAGATGCTCTACATCAATTTCCTCTAATGGTAATATCAGAAATTCTATCCAAAGGTAATCCTTCTGGCACATCTTGGCTAGGGGATGGCATCTCAGTCTATATTTCTTCCTCTTTTATTTCCATATCTCCTTCGTCATCAGGGTAGTCCACCAGAGGGCTTACTTCAATCTTTGCTCTTTTTGGAGGAGGCTCTTTAGGGAGAGACTCATCTTCAGTTGTTGGTGTAGAAGGGGAAGAGGATTAAGGAGGTGGTGGTAGAGATGGTGTTAATTGAGTTAGTGGAGGGTCCTGAGAGGCTTTTACTTTGACCTCTTCATTTTTTCTTCTCCTTTTGAAAGTGTACTTGATTAGATTCCTAGCAGGGGGCTGGTATGATGGTCTTTCTTCCATAGGGACCTCAGCAGGTTCATGATCCTTTAGGTCAACCAATTCATCAATATGAGACACAATCCTTTTGATTCTCTTGATGGGGTCATCAACCTCTGAGAAGAGTCCTTTGGAAGATGGATTCTTCCTCTTTATTCTTTCTTCATACCTTGTATACAATGTCCACTTTGCTCTTTTGAATTTCACTTGATCATCAAAAAGAGAATTCCTAATAACATCTTTAGGGAAGGAAACCTGATGGGGAAGATAAGACCTGCTGATACTCTTTCTAATGTTATTGATAAATCCCTCAGGATCAAAGAATTTGGGCTTTTCCTGTGCCATTTTGAAAGGCATCAATTTTACATTTAACTTAGGGAATCCTTCCTTATTTAGTTTTAAGTCAGAAAACAATGTTAAGAAGGGAAAGAAAGATCCTTTCTTGTTCCCTTTTAGGTGAGCATTCTCTGTCTTAGTCAATTGTGAAATGATCTCTAGGAAACCTAGCCTCAATGGCACATGCTTGGGTAAATAGTGCGGACCAATAGGGGTGCCATAGATTATAAAAAATGTACCCTCTTCATGGGGGATGAAATCACCCCAATTATGCTTGATATCCAAAGGGGGAACCCTTAATGTAGGTCTGAGGAAATTAATCAATGGTTCTAGAATCCTGGGTATGTCTGGTTGTAAGTGTTTTAATATTGTAACAACAAAGTAATCCCTGAAGAACATATAATTGGAATGGGTGTCATGTATATCCCAAATGTGAGTCCAACATTGGAGAGACAATTCATTCCCCCTATTGTCAATAGGGTTGACTATTAGCTTAGGGTGCCATATCCCTTGAGTTCTTCTAGGATACAAGAACATATGGCAGAGGAATGAGAACCATCTAAATTTGACTAACTCCTTGTTGTTTCTAATGTCTACCAATCCTTGGTGGATATGTTGCGCTAAATAAGAAGCAAAATTAAATTGGGCATTCTGAGATGGGTGCTGGATGTCTACAGCCATATAAGTAAGATCAATAGGGATGCACTCCCTCTTATCTTCTCCTAGTACTTGATAGAGAGCAGAGTAAGTTTTAGTAAAATAATTTTCAAAAGTAATCAGCTTGAAGGGTTCCTTCTCACTATAGGGGATTATTATTGATTTACCATTTGTCCCCTTTTCCCTAAACTTAGGCAAATATATAGTTATGTAGCTACTCCTATCCTTTGCATACAGGGTTTTAAATCTATCCCCATCAATCTTTATTGAGGCAGCCATGTTTAATCCAAAAATTTTGGCAAAGGTTTCTCTCTTAATTTCCACTAGAATTCCTCCCTCCATGCTTCTCATTGCTTTGAACACTTCATCATAGTTAGCCACCATGGCCTGGAGCAAATCAATATCTTCAAATACATTGGTAACCACCAATTTTCCCAGGCCACTCTCCCACACATATAATAGTGGCACTTGAGCATTCCTCTTGCCCCACCTGTGCTAGAAAAGGAACCAACCATGGATAGGGATTTCAACATCCTTACAATCAGCATATTTGTTAACTAACCCCTCAATACCTTCTAGGCCAGTCACCCTTACCCTTTATGAACTTGAGCATGGGAGTTGCTTCACTAGGTCTTCATGTAAGGCTCATTTTTGGGTACCAAAGGGAACTTGGGTTTTAAGTGGGGCCATATTTAAGATGGAGGACTCGGGATAAAGATTATCTCTTCTGGTTTTTAGGGGTCAACTCAATTCTTATCACAGAAAGTAATTCTTTCAAATAGAAGGAAATGGAAAACCCTAACAGAAAAGAAAAATGCAGATGAGAGGAACAAATGACTTGTTTTATGCAACTTACCTTAAACCAGATTGCAAAGGTGCTAGAGCCACCTTTAGCTTCAATTCTTTAGCACTTCGATGCTTTCTGACATAGCAATTATTTGAAGGAATTGAGAAATGCCTTATATTAATAACACTCATCCTGAACTAGAAGTAGTCACATTTGTCTTCACTTTGTTTCAGATGAACTAGATCATGCAAGATTATGCACTGCAGGATATTTGAATATTGACCGTCAGATTTTATGATTTTGACAGCTACCCAGTGGCCACGATCAATCCTAAAAATTTGATGGTAAGGACACGTCTGGTGACATTTATTGAAACCTTTAACAGAATTACCCCCTTTCATGTTTTTTATTATATTCTAGAACAGACAATCCACCAGTATTATGCCATCTCCAACACATGGCAGCTTTCCGTGATTCTGCCATTTGGCGAGACACACTAATCAACAACCTAGCAGAATGATGGAGGACCAAAAAACCATGGTGTCAGAACATGCAGCCTCCATTTGGATATCTTCTTTCATATGTGGCAAGCAAATGTCATTCTTCTGCCTTTCCACGGATGCTGGCTGGGGCCCTTGAATGAGGTTTGGTGGAACGGCAAAAACACTTAGAAGTCACCTTTATTTGGGGGGAGGGGCCCACCATTCATAGCATGTGACAATTCTTAAGGATCTATTAGTTATTCTGCAATTCTGTAATCATCTTGGTCTATCAATATTGAATGTCAATGGATTGATGGAAAAGTAACACATCGATGTAACCTCCCAAAAAAGGTTAGTGGTACCTGACACCTGGCATGAAAATAGTTCTCAAAAATGGTTCATGTCTTACTAGGATTAGATATGGACACGGAATCACTTCGTTATCAAAGTATAGCTTTTTTAGTTACGAGAAAAAGTGGTGAGTGTAAGATAGGAAGTGAAATAAAGGGGTTCTAGGGCTTCCCTCAAGGATTTTATCTTGGATTTACATTGTTTTGCAAAAATTCTAAATCATAGACCTAATACATAGTTACAAATGACCAAAGCCATGGAAAAATTCAACATGGTACCATCACTCTCCACCATGTCAAGCTGAGAGGAACATCTTCCCTCTTTCTCCCCCTCATCTCAACTAATTCAATCCTCACCATACACCTTTCAAGACCAAGTCTCCACCATTGGGATCTTGACACATGGATTTGCCCCCTCCTTGGCCTATAAAAGGAAGCTCATACCCTCATTCAACAACACACAATCTATAGAAAAGTTACTCTGCAGAAATTCTAGTGTGCCTTTAGCGAAGAATCCATATTGTTCATTGCATTATCTCCATTATCTTCATATCCACACAATCATGTCTTCAAATCATCCATCCCTCATCCTCAAAATACTTTCATCGTAGGTAATCTTCATTGCATTTTATCCAACATATAGCCATTCAAGTATTGTCATCTTCAAACATTGAGGAAGCACACTTTTGAGAGCTCTATTCATCAACAAGATCAATACAAGATAGGCAGACAATGGAATCTTTGAGGTAGATCAATCTTTAAGGTAAAATGTCTTTCTTTATTTGATTTGCATCATATTTCATTGAGATTATTGGATTATTAGTAGTTTAATACTATTGACAATATTTCCATTAACATTTTCCAATTGTGAGGCATTTAAGATTAGCAATAAGTTTATTTGTCCTTTCACAAGATTATTACTCATCATATCAATGAATAAGTCAATAATGGAATTACTAAACCATAATATCTTTTAACTTCACATTACATTGTAATCATATGTAATGTAACTTGGTATAAGCTATTCGATATTACATTGGAGAAATACAATTATTATTCTCTAAGAATTAATAGAAATCAATTAAATTCATGATCCTTTGTATCTTTTTGCTAACCAATAAGAACATTGATTTCCTAAGCCATATCATATTAAATTCTGAACCATTACCACATTAACTTCTAACCACTATGATATTAAATTCCTAATCTCTTTCACATTAAATTCCTAATCCTTAATACATTTATTTTATAACTTATTTCATTTCCCTTTATTCAAGTCAATCATAAATGTAAATTTAAAGGAAAGTATCTATATTCAATTTACTAAACTGTAGTGTTTTCATATAAGGAAATCAAATACTTGTATCTCAAGAAATTGAACTACGTAATCAACTTGCAACACTACTATGATAATAGATAATTACATGACTACAAAATATGAATCACTAAAAATGTAATACTATTACTCCCTTGTGGTATGTTAACTTCCCTAAGATAAATTCCATCATAGTTCACCATAACCATCAATTATTAACTTAGAAGAAAATGATGCACTATCTATCAACAAATAATTAAGGAAGGCCACCATAATACAGAGGCATAATTATATATAGAGTATATAAATTATGTCATTGTATTATGGTGTAACATATATACAATCATCTTATGATGAGTAAATAATATGCTAGGCCAAACTATTTTCAAGTGGCTATGATGCATGTATCAAAAAGTAAAACACATGTATATATATGGCCTCAGAAGTCAAACATTATAAATAATTCAGATACTTAACAATTTTAAGGCTAGAATGACTGCCAACTGGCATATGGTTGTGATAGCCATAGATAATAACACAAATAACAATGCTACTCTACTACAAGTCATACTTTAGATGTTATATGTATAACATATTTTCAGCAACGAGCCTTTCATATAGATGTTATATATACAACATTTATGTGGCTATATGTCATGATTACCAAAATGAAATAAAAGCTATATAGGCTAAAGCCACAACACTCATAAGATATACTTAGCTTCGCTAAAATATATTGTCAAATCTATAAGGAAATCTCTACAATGATTAACAATATCTAAACAAATGAGAAGCCAAAGAATAGAGATATACAAATAATTGATCAGCTATAAGGGTCGTGGTTGTAAGGAATGTATTATAATTCATATTTTATTAAAAAGTAATATATATAATAATCATTTACTAAATCAGCCATGAATAAATTTATTGGTTGTAATACAAAGGCATACACAGTCACATAGCTATGTGTATTGTGTATGTCTCTATATGACAGGTGCATCCATAGATACAACACTGAAAAACAACAATCCATTAAATAGAAACAAAATAAAATTTATACAGAGACCATTGCGCACCTAACTGTAAGAATACCTAAAAATTTATAGATGCAAATATTTCCTTGAACCTATTAACAATTCATATAATCAAGATAAGATTCTAGTTAACACACCATTTATTCAAGAAACAACATTCTTGATAAATAAAGCCCATTGCACCCAATGCAAATGTAGAATTTCAATATCTATCCCAGATAGTGTATCTTTTAATCTCTCAATTAAATCTGCATAATAACATCATTAAATCCCTAATTTAAAATGTACACAACAACTTCACTAAATTCCCCAATTCAAACTTGACAATAAATCATTAAAATTTCCCAATTAAACTCTACATAACAACATGCAATACCCATTAGGAATAATTATAAAAAGGCTCCTCCAGAGGTCATCGGAGTCCCATTTTATATTTCACAAAAGAGGAATAAAAACATGGATTCCTAATGGGGAAGAGAGATGATAACCAAATAAAATACAACAAATGATAAAGAATTTGCAAATAAATCAAACCCATGAACATGCAACTACACAGTGTTTATTATTCTGTAGACAAGAATAATTTATAATCAAACATAATGACATAGGTTTGCCTATGATTGAAGCTTACTCAAATTCATATTTATTTCCAATCAACAAATCTTCCAACTTGCACATAGAACCCATTTTTCCTTCCTTCCCAAAAATCTAGTAAAATTTCCCAATATCTAGATCTATCCCATATGTATTTTATCATATTTATTTTTAAATCCATTCATTGGTGGTTACCAAGAATTTCCTTCTAGTACTCTACATGCTCTAATTAGCCATAGAAGCATTCCCTTTTTTTTCTACTACCAGGGGATGTTTATTTGCATTTATTTGTGTTAATCATGTTTTTTTGAGTTCAATCCATGTTTTATTATTTTCTTATCTCTTTTCTTATTTTTTAATTAAAATAATTAAGAGAAATTAAATCTAAATAATCATCATATGAATATTTTCTTAGCAATTAATTAAAAAAAATATTCACACTTTAAGGGTAATAATAATAAATAACTAGGGTCATGACATACCTCACACCTAAGACTTTGCATAATCTCAATGCAAGCAAGTAGATTGATACTGTTCAATCATATTCAACATAAAAAAATTCAAGCAATCATTGAGATGTCAAGACTACCAAAATTTAAATGCTATCCATGTTAGCTAACTCAAAAGGATTCTTCAAATAAATGAGGGTATAGTCACTGGATTTCCATTGTCTCTTCCCAAGTAGCATCTTCAATTGAATAACAATTTCACTAGACCTTAGATTAATCCACCATTCTATTGTGTAATTGGAACTGGTGTCTCTCCATGACTTTGTATGGCTCCATCATTAATATTCCGGTCTCTTTCACCTAAAATGTACCTCTTTAGCAAGGATACATTGAATACCTCATGAATTCAGATCAAATATGGAGGCAAGGCTACGAAATATGCCATGGGATTGATTTTCTCCACTGCTTCAAAGGGGCTAACAAAGCAAGGGGCCAACTTTGATTTCTTCCCAAAATCAATAGAAATTTTTTGAGGTTAAACTCTAAGAAAAACCTTCTCACCCACTTGGAAACTTGTAGGGGTTCTCTTCCTATCTAGAAAACGTTTCTCCTTATTAGAGTATTCCTTTAACCTTTGCTTAATACATTGCATATGATCCTTCATATCCTTCAATAGTTGAGGGATGACAACTACTTTGTCTTCCAACCTATCCAATCCGAATGGGTTCGACACTTCCTTCCATAGAGATCTTCAAAGGGTACCATGCCTAGGGTTGACTAAAAATAGTTGTAAGCAAACTCAGCCAAAACTAAATATTCCTACCATCTAGATTGATGATCCATGCAATAAATGTGAAAAAGATCCTCTAAAATATAATTAATTCTCTCAGTCTATCCATCAATTTTAGGGTGATACTTTGAGCTAAAATTTAGTTGAGTTCCCATGGCATTATGTAGAGTAGTCCAAAATCTATACATAAACTTTGTAGCTCTGTCAGTAATTATCTTCTCAAGAATTCCATGTAATCAAAACATTTATTTTACAAACTTTCTAGCTATTGCAAGGGCATAATCTATCAAATTCCTAGGAATGAAATGGGCCACCTTAGTAAGTTTGTCCACTACTACAATAATAGAATTGTTTAGATAAATGAAGTCATGGGTAACCCTTGAACAAAGTTCATACTTATCACTTGCCATTTATACTAAGGTATCTCATGCTACATGCAGGTACAACAGTCCCATAAGATGTACATGTTTAGCCTTGTTTCTTTGACATTATAGATGTCTGGCAACAAATTATGCAATATCCTTCTTCATTCTAGTCGAAAAGAATATTGTCTTGGTATATGCATACATCTTGTTTAATACACGGTGACTGGAATAAGGTGTGCTATCAACCTCTATCATGATTACATTTTTAAGTTCATTTGAGTTAGGTAGATATATCCTCCCTTGATATCTCATTAGCCATTCTTGATCCAATGCATAAACTAGAAACTTAGGTTCTCCATAAGATTTCCCTAAGGATGCCTAAACCTACTGATACCAAAAATCATTCTTTTCCTCATACAATTTTTTTGGCCTAATGTTTACTTGAAGGTTTGCAATAACTATCACATGTCATCTTCTACTCAAAGCATCTGCTACACTATTCTCTTTCCCTTTAATGTATTCAATCTCAAAGTCATATTCCAACAAGAGTTCTAACCATCTCCTTTCTCTAGCATTGAGGTGTGGTTGGGTAAAAATTTATCTCAATCATTGATCTATTTTTAGTTCGAAGGGCTTCCCCAAAAAGAAATGCCTCCATTTCTACAAGGCATGAATTATAGCAGCTATCTCAAGATCATGGGGAGCATAGTTTACTTCATGAACCTTTAATTTTATAGACTCATAGGCTACCACACTTTCATATTGAAACAACACTCCTCCTAAACTTTCTATTGAAGCATCAATCACCACTATGAAATTACCGCTAGGGTCTAGTACCTTCATGATTGGGGATATCGATAACCTTCTCTTCAAGATCATAAAGGCTTCATCACACTACTCGATCCAAACAAACTTTTTTTTTCTTCTAAGGAGATATGATTGGACTTGTTATCTTGGAGAAAATCATCACAAACCTCCTATAGTATCTAGCTAGTCCCATAAAACTTCTTACTTCATTCACATTCTTAGGAATAGGCCACTCAGTTATTGCCTTAATCTTATCAGGGTCTACCACAATACTTTCACATGTCATAATGTGTCCCAAGTAATGTATCTTCCTTTCAAAGAAAGAACATTTAGATAGCTTCTCTAAATCTTGTGCTTACAGAGCCTTTATAACATTAGCTACAAATGCGTGAGATGTTCTTCTTCATTCTTAGAGTAGATTAAGATGTTGTCCAGAAACAAGATCACAAACTTGTCTAGATACTCATGGAAAAAACTATTCATTAAGTTCATTAATATGTCTAGTGCATTTGTTAAGCCAAAGGGAACTACTATGAAATCATAGTGGCAATATCTAGTTCTAAATGTTGTCTTTGGTATACCGCCTCTCTTATTTGTAATTGGTGATATCTTGATCGAAGGTCAATTTTAAAAAATATTGTTGCTCCTCTCAATTGATCAAATAGATCATCTATTCTAGGAAAGGGTATCTATTCCTAATGTTAATGTTGTTTAAAATCCTTTAATAGATACATAGCCTCTTGCTTCCATTCTTCTTTTTTACAAATAACATTGGTGTAGCCTAGGGTGACACACTTGGCCTGATCAATTGTCTTTCCAAAAGTTCTTGCAGTCATATCTTTAACTCTTGTAACTCTATGATATTCACCCTGTATGGAGTCTAGGATATGGGTTCTTCTGCAAGAAGTAGTTCTATTGAGAAATCTAACTCTCTCTTAATGGGCAACTTATAAAGCTCCTCAGGGAATACATCTTTGTGATCCCAAAGAAAAGGATATCTTTTGAAAGTTGGAACTTCTTGTTCTTTTTCATCCATAGTTACTAAAAATATTTGGTTTCCCTTTTTCCTTCATGTCTTCTTCACTTCCGTCATTGATATTGTTTCCACAACAATCGGCCTATATATTCCTCAAATCTTAGTCTTACGAACCTCATCATCAATACAATCTACAAACTTATTATAACAATCTACGAAGGTTCTATGATGAGTTAGACAAATTATACCCAAAATAACATCATAATCACCTTGGGGAGAAACATATAAGTCTAGTTGTGTGCTAAACTCAGGAAATTCAATAGAGACATTGATGAGAGGGTCAAACCCATAATACATAGTAACACAAATTGCACATGGAAAATATGAATGTTCTTTTATTGAACCGAACAACATATTACATTATAAAAATTGGAATCAAATCAAAGGATGAATCCTCAATAGGTTGAAACACATTACAGCTTACTTCCTCTGGATTTTAGAATCTTCTACCTTCTATAGCTTCAAATGTGCTAGGGTTTCTATTTTCCCTCCTTTTCCTAACTCACCAATTTCCCCATTTTCTCTAATTCTCAAAGGATTCCCAAAAATGGTCATAAATAGCCTATTTTGGCACCTTCCAGCCAAAATTTTGAAATTTACAACTCCCTCAAAAATAGGTCAACTTCTAGGAGCCATAACTTTTGATCTGGGTGTTTGATTCATGAACCATTTGATGCATTGGAAATATCATGAACTACTCTATGCCCTTCAAATCTACTTTTCTAATTCTACCTATTTTCAGGGTCGTATGAACTTTAATATCTTAAAGAAATAGAACTTTAATATCTTTTAGCCTGCAAATGATATTTGGTTAATTCATTCACCAAAGGTTATATTTTTAAATTTTGAAGATTTTAGTAAATTTCTACTTCCATACAATGCTCAAATGCAAACTTTCTAAACATAGTAGGTTTTTATTTTTAGCATGTTGGAAAAACTAAAGGTTCTACATCATTATTCAAGCAATTGGGTATCCACAAATACCAAAATTGAAAAGAAAAGGAAACAAGATAATCATTTTTTGGTGATCCAAGATTGCCTCTACGCCACTAGATGTTCCTACATCAGACACCTAGGGTAATTTGGGAATTGACCTTGTCACATCTTAGGTGTTCCAGGAAAACCCAAACTATCAACTTCTACCTTAAAAAACTAAGAGGAATCTTCAATAGGCCTTCCTTTCCACTTAACCAAATATTCTTCATATTGTCCATTCTAGGCACTTCTCCCCACATGGCTATCCAAGATTGATAACATCTCCTTCTTTGAAGTAGATTTTGAGATAATCCATTATTCTTCTATTGGTACATCCTCTGTACCACCTTCGTGATACTCTATTAAATCAGAAATGTCAATTTCACTTGGCATCTCTACCTTATATGAATTTCATGAACCATGTTTCTTTAGGATCCTGCATGGTTCAAATTTCTTCATCTTCAACTTATTATATGTCCCCATTGGGAACCTTTCTCTCCTTAGGTGAGCCATTACTTCATCACCAACCTTGAATTCCTTAAACTTTCACATTTGATGTCATGCCCACCCTTAACTAACACTAAACGTTAAGACAAGAACACAAGAATGAGCAAAATTTTTGGTTTTTTTTCTAAAGACTAAGTTTGTACATATTGAGAAAAATTTAAATTCCTAATGCACACAAATCTCTTTTGATGTGGAGATGAGAACCAGAGAGATATTTATTTGTTTACAATTGAACAAGAGAAGATTGTGTAAATGAGTTAATTTAATGTACTGAAGATAATAACATGAAATAAGTAAACCTAAACAAAGAATTATTTCATTAAATTTTCTACCATCCACATTAATAATCTACCTCTTCAAGTTCACATCTAAAAGAATTAACATAATTGCATTTATCAAATTTAAATATTAGAATCATACAGATAACATAAATGGACATAACACACACATATGTGTGTGTGTTATGTCCATCTATGTTATTCGTATGATTCTTATATTTAAATTATATATATATTATATTCACACTAAGTATGATATAGATATATACATATATGAAGATATATATACATTATATACTATATATTTATATATTTATTAGAGATAAATTGTACAATAGAATCATAAAATCTGAATATGATTTTGTAGCAACTCTATATATAACACATAATACATTATAAAAGGGAATTTCATTAATTATTTTGTTCGCTTTTATGAAGGGTGATACAATGAAATAAACCATAGTTGATAGAGTGTTCATCATGGCTAATGACAGGTTCCAAGGCCTAGCCACAGCCACCCCAATCCTTGGGGATGGGGAGTCATGGGTCCCCATGGCTCCCACAATGTACATGTTGTGGTAGCCATGGATGCCATGCCATCCACGATGGCTAATGAAATAAATAAAATCACTTAACATTTAGTCTATTTTTTCCATTGGATGCATAATACAAATAACAAATGTTATCCCTATTTGCACAAGGTATAACATATATTTATTTACCAGAAATTTAACAATATGAATTAAAATACTATGAACAATTTATCAATCTATAATCCCCTGTATTATGCAGGGTGATTTATAAATCAAATATCAACATTTTAAATAGAAGATTTAGGTATAAAATTCATAGCTATTGCAACTATTATAACTTATTTAGATTTCATTCAATAATCTAGAGGAGTTGAACAATGAATCACTCTTCTATTTATTTTATTTCAACAATATACACATTTGATACAAAATCAATAAGAATTCTTTCCACAGAATATTATCCATACATTGTGATAAAAACAAATTTCAACATAAATCTTTTTGTCCATGATGCAACCATTAGTAAACCTATAGACACAAATTTGAGTAGGCTAGTCTTGCTCTCCTCCTAGCCATAGGACTCAGATTCCAAGTCAACCCCCGATTGGAAGACAATTTTACAAAGCCCAAAAATATATTCTTTCAAAGGATAAAAAAAATTAAAACCAACACAGGCTAACTCACACACAAAGGACCTATTACAGATTCTTACAAAGGGGGAGAAAGGGGATTCCCTTCGCTTTTGGGGATAAATCAATAAAATTTCTTTTCTTTTCAAAAAACATCTTCACAATAGGAATCTCCTCAACCCTTCAAAACCCTCACTCCATCACAACCCTTTAGCACAACTTCTCCATAATATCACAACCATCACCAACACAACCCTTCCATTCAAAATACACACCTCCATATTACAAAACCTTCATGCACAAAAACCCCCACATCCTCCATATTACACAATAGCCACAACTTCCCCAAGAAAGGATCAATGCCTTCATCAACCCCACACAAGGGAGGCTCTCAGCCCCCAAGTGAGATCAACTCCATTTACACATGCAAACTCCAAAACACACATGCATGCCAACATTGCAACAAAGGTACATTCAACAAAAAATTTCACATTAACTCTAGTGTTTCACATAAACTAGAATCACAGCTATAACTATCATTCACATAAAATAAACAAGAAATTTAAAGAAATTCCAAACCTTGCCTTGGTTGTCCAAGTTAGAATCAATCCAAGAAATTTGGGTTTTAATCCAACAAATACTTTTAGAAGCCAAAACATTTCCAGCCATAATACATTCTTTCTTCCATTGCCATTTCTTCCTATCCAATTCCACACTTCAATATTCTTTGGACAAAGAGGAGAAGAAAACCAAGCTCTAGCACACATGCACACACACAGCATGAGGAATGACTCCAGTTCCTCTCATAAAATAGATTTCACACAAAACCTTTCAATTTCCCCCAAATAAAAATCCAAAAATAAATATTAATAATAATACTATAACTTCTTAAATAACCCATCCAAATAAAACTAAATAACAAATAAATTATATTTCCCACACATTAACATTTAACCAAATAGACACTAAATCAAAGTACCAAGATAACTAATACAAATACCCCTAACACAAAACCACTTGATTTCATGCAACAAAATATGAAAGTAAATCAATTAAATTGGGCTTTTAAAATGTCTCCAAACTAAAGGGATCTAGACTGCCCACTTGCAAAACTCAATTTCAAATATTATTATATCACATAAAATATAGTCGTAGCAATGAATAATTAAATACTAAAACATTTAAAATATCCAACATTAATTAATTTATTTAATTTCCCAATTAATCTAAAATAATCATTTTGTGGAAATTAAATACATAATTGTAAATACTTCATAATTAAAATATTTTATTAAATTAAAGCATATAATATCATCTACAATCCAAAATGATGTCCAAACACACATAAGCATATGAAATATCCATATCAAAACACATAGGTCCATAATCTAAAAATAGCAATATCAACCATGTCCAATCACAATCATCAAAATAGTCAACTATAAATAGTACCATATCATAGTCTCAAGGGTAGTGCTAGCTAGGCATCACATTCCCCATCTAAAATTAGGCTTCCTCCTGGAAGCCATCAAGGAGATAATGAAACAATGATCTCATATGGGTTGTATCCTGCCATGTCACAAAAGACTCATCGTAGAGATCCCACTAGACCCTGACCTAGTCCAACTATCATCATTGCAAGGCCAATGTTCATCGATCTAATATGAAAATGGGATCTAGGATTAGCTATCTATTCTATACCACCTATAGAGCAACCCATTTCAAAACATGAGATAAATCAAGCACATACTTCTTAAGCATAGACACATGAAAAACATCATGGATATGAGATAGGCTGGGTGACAATGCTAAGTGATATACAATGGAACCAATCCTCTCTAGGATCTCAAAAGGACTAACATATCTCGATGCCCACTTAGATCCCTTTCCATAACAAATAGAACTCTTATGTGGTCAAACACACAAGAATACTCTATCCCCAACCTAGTACTCACAATCCACTATCCTCGTGTTAGCATACTACTTTTTTCGATCCTATGCTATTTGCAGATACTCACGAATCTAGGTCACCTATTGCTCCATCTTGCAAAAAGATCAGGACATACCACAACAGGATTCTCCAATCGATCGCAGCTCAATGGTTTCCTACAGGGTCTACCATATAAAGCCTCATACAGTGCCATACCAAGTGAACTGTGTTACCATTTATTATAGGGAAACTCTACCAGGTACAAGTTCTCCTCCCATCGAGCTACTGATCTAGAACATACATTCTAAGCATATCCTCTAAGACCTAGTTCACTCTCTCCATCTACCCATCTATCTCTGAATGATAAGTAGTGCTAAAACTAAGTTGAGTGCCCAAAGCCTGCTATAGAGTAGTCCAAAAAGTAGAAGTGAAAACAAGATCTATGTCTGAAATGATCCTCATCAAAATGCCATGAAGTCTGACAATGTCATGTAGGAAAACTCTGGCTACTGAAGCAGTATTATAGGAAGAATTCATTGGAGAGAAATGTGCCACCTTAGTTGGCTTGTCCACAATCACCATGATTGCATCGTTCAATTGTCTAGTCATAGGAAGACCTACAATGAAGTCCATCATTATCATGTCCCTTTTCAACTCTAGAACTGCATGAGGATATAATAAACTACAAGGATGTTGATGTTCCACTTTCACCCTCTGACCCTTGAGGCAACAGGCAATGAAGTCTACTATATCCTTCTGCATCCATTCCCAAAAGTACAATTTTTGAAGGTCTGCATGCATCTTCTTAACTCCTGGGTGTGTTGCACATGTTACTTTCTGAGCCTTGGCAATAACTAATTCTTTGAGGTCACCCAAACGAGGAACATAAATACATTTACAATGTCGAAGCAAACCACCATCATCTATTGAATATCCCCCAAACTTGTCCTTCAAGGTACCCTGAAATAGGATTATCTCACTATATAAGGCATTATGTGATAAACTCCAAAATACACCCCCTAAGATCTGTCTTCACTATCAAAGACTAAGAGCATTAGCGACAACATTCTCTTTTTCCTTAATATACTGGATCTCAATGCCATACTCACAAAGAAGCACCATCCATTGGTGCTACCGTGTATTTAGTTTAGGATGAGAAAAGAAATATTGTAAACTCTAGTGATCCAAATGCAACTCAAATCTATGTCCAAGAAGAAAATGACACCATTTCATCAAAGCTTGTACCACAACTACAAGCTCCAAGTTGTGAGTTAGGTAATTAAGCTCATGAATCCTAAACTTGTGAGACTCGAAGGCTATCACACGTCCCTCCTACATGAGAACAACTCCAATACCCTCGATCGAAGCGTCAGTGCAAACAACAAAATTACTTGTAGGATCTGAAATCACTAAGACAGGTTCACAAGTGAGTTTCTCCTTCAAAGTCTGGAGAGATCTCTTGCATTGCTTAGTCCAAAAAACTTCTTGGCCTACTTCTAGAGTGAAGTAATCAGTTTTATAATCCTGGAAAAAATTTCCATGAACCTCCTGTAGTAGCTGGCTAGACCCATAAAACTCCTAGCCTCTGCAACATTAGGTGGAGTGGGCCATTCTAGAATAGCGTGAATATTAGAAGGATCTATTGAAATCCCTTCTCCTGATATGATGTGCCCTAAATATTAGATTTTTGTCTGAAAGAATTCACATTTTGAAAGATTAGCGTACAACTGGTTATCTCTTAGATATTGTAATAGTTGTTGCAAATGCTCCTTATGCTCCTCTACCATGTGAGAATAAATCAAAATATTGTCTAGGAAGATGACCATGAATCGATCCAAGAAAGTGTGGAAGACTCCATTCATTAGGCTCATAAAGTTTGTAGGAGCATTGGTCAAGATGAAATGAATGATAGTGAACTCATAGTGACCATAATGCATGCGAAAAGCTATCTTGTGGATGTCAACTTTTGCAATCCTCAACTAATGATATCTTGACTTCAAGTCATTCTTTGACAAAATCTTTACTCCTTGAATCTAATCAAACAAATTGTCTATCCTTGGCAATAGGTAGCAATTCTTTATTGTAAGCTTATTCAACTATCTATAGTCTATGCAAAGGCAAAGTGATCCATCCTTCTTCATGAAGATGATAGGTGCACCCTAAGGATATATGCTTGGATGAATGTGACCTTTCTCTAAAAGCTCCTCTAATTGTAACTTAAGCTCCTAAAATTCATGTGTCATCATTCTATAGGGAGCCTTGGAAATAGTTTGTTCTCTAGGTACCAAGTCGATATGAAAGTCAAACTCTCACCGTGGTGGCATCCCAAAAAGCTGAGAAGGAAAAACATTAGTGAACTCTCAAAGAATAGGATGATCTTCCAATGAAGTTACTTTCTTGTCCTCTGATCTGTCACTAATGGAGATACCAAAGAATTGACACCCCTTCCACATAAAATGCTTAAGCTGCATGGATGAAATCATCCTGAGTGACACTAGTCTCTAAATCCCTAAAATTTTTACCTTATTACCAACAACATCCAAGCACTCAATAGATTTGTTGCAAAAATCTAACTTAGCCTCATGGGCATTCATCCAGCCCATACCCAAAATCACATCATATGATCCTAAGGGAATCATCCTCATATTTGCTAAAGTAGAGAATGTTCCAAATCTTATCTAACAATCCTTGACCAAAGAACTAATAGACATCATGGCTTCCAAATCTAACTATACATCCCAATTAGCATCTTTCTTAACCACCACTAGCCTACACTTCTCCACTACTGACAAAGACACAAATGAATCTATAGCCCCAAAATCAAAGAGTATGGAAACAACAATATTACCAATCTTACCTAGAGTCTCAGTGACTGAATCCTAATGATCTTGTTAGAGTACTATACCACTGAGAGGGGGAGGTGAAGTAGTGGTATACTAATTTTAACAAGACCTTGAGACCTTGAAATAATTATTCAAAACTTTGAAACAAAGGCAAATTCTATTAAATGGAGATGAGGCATCATATTAACTATGAAAATCATGACAATTTTGGTTAAGTTAAGATAGGTATCATAACAACTAAAACTGACAAATCAATGTCAAGAATACATCAACACAATATTATGAAACAAACAAAGATAAGTATTGACTCATGAACATCAGACTCAAGAGTAAGGGTGTTCACATATTAGACACACAAGCATATATATATATATATATATATATATATATATATATATATATATATATATATATATATATATATATATATATATATATATATATAAACTTGTAAAGTTTGATTGACCATAATGAGCATGAGAAGAGAACATCATTTTAGACAATGATATATGCTGAATATGTGTTCATGCAGACCAAATTAACTTAGGATAACTTTAAAACTGAATGACACAGGATAAGCAAATGAACATGAGGATAAAACACATCAATGACAATAAAAACCCATAACACAAATATTGTCCTGAGTGGAAAACCCTCATGGGGAATAAAAACCACTCAAAACACCTTACTGGCTTAATCAAAATGTGCTTCACTAGTAAATACAGATGCCTCACTAGCTATTTGTGCCTCACTAGCTATTTGTGCCTCACTGGCATATTTCAATCAAATACAATGAATAATATGAGTCAATATAGAGGGTTACTCTGTTCATCTACATCTGAATCCTTAACTGTCTCATTATTTGAGACTCAAGCATCAATACACGAACTCATTTACACTCTGGTATAACCTTACAATGGCATCATTACAACAATTCATTAATACTCTAGTATAACCTTAATGATTGTACAATAAACATAGATCGTCAACCTCATATCAAATTTTTACAATATGCCTTTTTATACAACCTTTACAAAGTCTTCTTCCTCTCATTAAATAGTTTTAGAATGTAACTAAACTTTTCAACTGTCTCAAGTAGTTTGCAACTGCACAAATAACTATCACAGATGTATGGTTAACCTTATACAAAGCCTTTGAAATAAGAAACTTTGACCATAGTTGTGTCTTGAAACAATAAGTTCATAACCACATACCAATATTGTTCAATGAAACAAAGGAAGTTTTGAGAAACTGTGGATGCCAAAACAAAAAACCAATAAACTTTCTTCATGATCGTGAGAAAATCTAGGGTAAACTGTCAAACCCTAACCATGGGTAACAATAACTTTTAAACCTTCACCAAAAATGTCAAACCCTAATTGTTCCTTAACAAAAAGTTAAACAATGTATGAAATGATAATCATTGTCAACTTTTTTTTATAATTGTATCCAAGTCAAACCCCTTTAAAGCTTAGACTGCCATGGCTTGAAAAGAGCATTAAAAGATTATACAAACTTTCCCTTTTATCATAGACAAAACCCATAATAGAGGAAAGCAATCTTCACCATTTTCATTTAAAAATTCTTAGACCATTGTCATTTTTATAAGAAACCAAAAAACATACTGCAAGCATAAAAAAAAATAATAGTATCACCTGATTATGCATCAGAAAGAAAAAAACTATCAAGTAGATTTTGGACTAAAGTAACTGTCTAGCTGCATTATTCACTCCCGAGCTTTGTCATTTCACAACGATCACTAGAACCTTTGACATTTTGCATAAAAATAAAACCCTAAGTTGAAAGCATCATTCTTCTAAGTTTTGATAATATGAAATGATCACCAATAAACTCTTTTTTCCCTATTTGTCATAGTAACCAAAAGTAGCAGTTTATCCTAAATGAAGTAGGTAAACAACAATAACAATTATAACTTTTTGACTTGAAGAACATATCGACAACCTGCTGGTCAGGTATCCTCTTTAAGTGGCCTAAGGGGAATGTAAATTTTCTAAGTGATATCTTTTATTTTGCACAAGAATAACCTTTATCACACAATATGATACCTTATTAGTGACTCAAATTAGTTTAAAGAAATGATAATGACTTTAAAACCTTGGCTTATCCTTGCACTGTTCATGACATAATAATCTTGAGATCAAATTGTCTCATGACACAAATGATATCATAACACCAAATGAGCTCACTATAATTGCAAACTAAGGATACCAAAATGATACCATCACTGTAATGTCAAAAGATGAAACCAATGATATCATAATCAGCAAGCACCTGTAGAGCAAAGTATGCATCTGTAAAGTGTCAAGTGCCACACTAAAATACAACCCACTAAGATCAACCATAGCAACATCACCATATCAAATGTCAACTATTACAAGCATCATAACATAGAAATGTAACACGATATCATATGCCATAAGTATGACAACAACACTAGTCATAATATGATCAGGAGATCATGAACATATCTACTTTCATATAGCATTTAGAAGATCATGAGAACATCATGAAAAACTGTGCCAAGCATGTGTTAACTGATGTGCCAAGAGAACCATGAGAGTGCCACAAACCAATACAACCATAGAATATCTGAATTTGACATCAAAGATGCCATACCTCAAAGATCATTACAAGTTTTGTGTTGATTTACCTTAAGATGAGTGTTGTTGTAGAAACATGTGAACTATTTATGGGCTTGCATCCTATTTTATGATGAAGGCATCATGAACCCTACTTGCACCATTTCTCATTCTAAACTTGATCATTAAAATTCAAGGTATATAGCATGCAAATCTCTTATCACAAGATCACCCATTGAACAAGTTATCACATCATCACCTATTGGATATCATTGCTACATGTTTGACCCATCAAAACATTATGAGCATTATCAAGAACAAGAGCACTTGCACCAAATGTTAAACATCATGAATACCAATACCAATGGCAACTGTCATGATCCAATCATGAATACCAATACCAATTGTCATGATCCAACTATCATGTTTCACAAACCTGAGAGTTCGTGTATTTGTCATCAAGGACAACAACTTGAGATGGAAACAAACTCCCCCTTTGTCTTTGATGGAAAAACACAACTCTCTCTCCTCCTTTTTGCATTAGAGACAAAGGGGGGAAGAATTGTGCAATTTCCTCAAAGACATATTTGAAACCATAAGCTAGTATGCTATAGAAAAGATAAGCAAAATAGAAAATGTAAATCATACCATGATTGTCCAATGGAGCATGAAACATCTAGAATGGCCTAAAATACAACTACACTGTCAGTACCATAGAAATGACCATGTATCAAAAACAAGGACAACAACTAAAGATGCCAAACATGAGAGATATGAGGGCTATCATTTGAATAGAGTTAAACACCACCTTCACAACATATATCAATGATCAATTATCATTAGAGCAACAAGTAAACTGCTAAACATACCACTGTATAAATGTAATGCCAGCTTCCAATATATAACCATGCTACAGTAACACGATGATAGATGAATGCTGATAATCACCTGACATTAATGTACCAACTGACATACCAAGAATGAAAAACATGCATAGAAGCCCCCCTGAGAATAATAGGACACTAAGTTTGAATTAATGCCAACACATCTCCACAAGAGTCATTTTACATTAAGAAGATTTAGAATAGTGTGTTGTAAGTAAAGAAAGATCTTTATCATTCATTGCCTATTGCAATCACCATATTGTTGTCCAAAGAACTCTTTCACTACTGTACCATGAAATCTCAAGCACTAAAAAAAATGTCAAAGGATGAATCATTGTGAACATGAACCACTGCACAATCAAATGGTACTATGAAAGACTTCATATCATGATGAAAGACTTGTGCATCACAACTTGTCAAAATGCTAAGCATAACATCACATTATGAGTAAAACATGATTCATCATTCACTATCCATTGTCACAAAAAATCAATGCAAAAACTTTATTATGTCTTCAAAAAATACTATGATTAATCAAGACAAGAGAACATGAAATCTGATTAGACTGTATGGATTAGAAAGAAGGCATCCGTAAACATTGTTCAACTATATCAAATGCATGTCAATTGTTCACAGAATCAGAACCTATTGTAACAAGAATCAAACCAGAATCCATTGAAAACCACATCACTATTGAAAGATATCACACCACTATTGACACTATTGAAGGCACACCAAGATCATTGTATCACAACATTACAAAGATCATTGTTACACCAAAAAGTCAAATAATAAGATTTGCTATCCATTTAGTCAAATAGTCTACTAGCAATAACCTGCCATCCAAGTCAACTAAATGCTACCCAACCAAATGTTGTCATGTCATACTAAGTCAAACATGATCATAAAAGCATAAGACTACTTTGAGATGAGAAATAAAAATAATACAAACCCTCCTTTAAGGAATGAATTTCATATCAAGGACTGCACTGAGATCAATTAAATGCAAAACATTGTATGTTTACTACTGACTTAATACTATCTTCACTACTCAGGATATCAGTAGAATACCAAATATAGTGACTACCATTCCAACTGTATATTACTCAAAGGCCTCAAGAAGAACATACTGAAATCATTACCAAAGGAAAATCATACAACGTGACCAAGTGTTTTGTAAATCACTGCTATCAAACAAACACATCAGTCTTAAGAAAATCTGTATGGCTGATTGTTTAATGGGTATGAGAGATACATTATAGATCAAGTCCCCCTTATTTCAAGGTATTCTTTATGCACTCATGGATATCTCTTGTGCAATATGCACAAGATTAGGGCTTCCTTTTTCTTGTCTTTGTTTTCTTCTCCAAACTAGTATAGGATATTTGTTTTCCTTGCCCAAGGCATTCACTTGCTTTTGCTTAAGCATACAGCTTCCAATTAGTTTTATCCTTCCTTTACACCATTGTGCTTTATGCCCAAAACTATTGCATCTAAAATAAAAAATATTGTAGTTTTGATCAAGAGGAGAATAGTTTCTTCTAGGTAATCTAAGAGAGTCATACCTTGCATGCAGCCAATAGTTTCTTGCAAAATGGCCAATGTTATTGCAGTTATAACAAACATTATTGTAGTTTTGATTTGACCATTTATAAAATCTTTTCTTTTTATTGCACCCAAAATCATTTCTTTTACAATCGCTGGCCCTATGACCATAAACATGCCATGCATAGAAATAACCATGGAATTGTGAATAATTATACCTAATAGATGGAGGTCTTGAAGATTCATTAGCAACATTAACTTTAGCTTTCTTTGTAGCTTCAACCTCAGGAGTAGCAGAGTCAAATGTTAGGTCTATCTTCTTCCTAGGAGCATCTCTTGTCTTGGAACATTCTCCTTCCTCATAACCCAAGCCATTAGTATCCATGTAATACCTTTGCTTGTTCAACATTGTCATTCAGGAAGTCAATACTCTTTTCAAATTGAATATTCTTTTGCAACTTTGAAAATGCTCCTTCCAAATCCTTTCTCAAAGAGACTATTTCTTTCTCTAACTTTAACTTTCTATTCTTTTTACTTCAAGATCAGATTTTGTAAGGTCAACTATTCTTTTAACTTCTTCAAATTATATTTTTAGACTATTGACAAATTTTTTGTCTCTTCATTTTGTACCTTTGCCTCTTTAAGTTCTAAAGAAACTTTAGCAAAATTAGAAAGTACCTTAGTGTTGGAATCCTTCTCTTGTTGAAGTTGAACCTTTAATTCCTGGTTCTCTTTTTCATGATACTTGTTCATTTCTAGAGCACATAAAAGTTCTCCTTCAATATCCACTTCACAGTCATTTTCATCGAACTCCTATCCATCTTCATCTACAAAGAAATCTCCTTCTGCATTAACAATCTCAACAACAAAGTCATTGTCTTTATCATACTTTGTGTCAACCTTCAAAGATGATTTATGTAATGGCTCATCACTTGGGTTGACTAGAGTTTGTTGTATAGTTATTTGTTTGACAACTTTTCTTCCCTTATTTATTCTACACTTTCCCATAGTACTCCACTATTAGGACCTACCCAAGCCAATTAGACTTGTATAGGGAACCTATGCTTTGATACCACTTGTTGGAGTACAATACCACTGAGAGGGGGGGTAAATCAAAGGTATACTAATTTTAACAAGACCTTGAGACCTTGAAATAATCTTTCAAAACTATGAAATAAAGGCAACTTCTATTGAATGAAGATGAGGCATCATATTAACCATGAACATCATGATAGTTTTGGTTAAGTTAAGATAGGTATCATGATAAGTAAAACTGACAAATCAATGTCAAGAATACATCAACACAATATTATGAAACAAACAAAGATACGTATTGACTCATGAACATCAGACTTAAGAGTAAGGGTGTTCACATAGTAGACACACAAGCATATAGATATTAACTTTTAAAGTTTGATTGACTATAATGAGGATGAGCAAAGAATATCATTTCAGACATTGATATATGATGAATATGTGTTCATGCAGACAAAATTAACTCTGGATAACTTTAAAACTTAATGACACGTGATAAGCAAATGAACATGAGGATCAAACACATCAATGATAATAAAAAGACATAACACAAATATTGTCCTGAGTTAGAAACCCTCATGGGGAATAAAAACCACTCGAAATGCCTTACTGGCTTAATCAAAATGTGCTTCACTAGCAAATACAGATGCCTCACTGGCTATTTGTGCCTCACTAGCTATTTGTGCCTCACTAGTTGTTTGTGCCTCACTCGTTATTTGTATCTCACTGGAATATTTCAATCAAATATGATGAATAATATGAGTCAATACAGAGGGTTACTCTATTCCTCTACATTCCAATCCTTAACTATCTCATTATTTGAGACTCAAGCATTAATACAACAGCTCATTTACACTCTCGTATAACCTTACAATAGCATCATTACAATAACTCATTAACACTCTAGTATAACCTTAATGATTGTTCAATAAATGCAGATCATTAGCCTCATATTAGATGTTTACAATATGCCTTTTTGTACAACCTTTACAAATTCTTCTTCCTCTCATTAAACAATTTTAGAATGTAACTAAACTTTTCAACTATCTCAGGTAGTTTGCAACTGCACAAATAACTATCACAGATGTATGGCTGAATAGACCCATGACAACCTTATATAAATCCTTTAAAATAAGAAAATTTAACCATAGTTCTATCTTGAAATAATAAGTTCTTAACCACATATCAATACTATTCAATGAAACAAGGGAAGCTTTGAGAAACTGTGGATGCCCAAAAAAAAACTAATAAACTGTCTTCATGCTCATGAGAAACTCTAGGGTAAACTATCAAACTCTAACCATGGGTAACAATAACTTTTAATCCCTTCACTAAAACTATCAAACCCTAACTGTTCCTTAACAAAAAGTTAAACAATCTATGAAATGATAATCACTGTCGACTACATTTTATAACTGTATCCAAGTCAAACCCCTTTAAAGCTCAGATTGCCATTGCTCAAAAAGAGCATTAAAAGATTATACAAACTTTCCCTTTTATCATATACAAAACCCATAATAGAGAAAAGTAAACTTCACCATTTTCATTTAAAAATTCTCAGACCAATGTCATTTTTATAAGAAACTAAAAAACTTACTATAGGCATCAAAAAAAGAGTAGTATCACCTAATGATGCATCAGAAAGAAAAAAACTATCGAGTAGATTTTGAACTAAAGTAATTGTCCAGCTGCACTATTGACAGCTGAGCTTTGTCAATTCACAGTGATCACCAGAACCTTCGACATTTTGCATAAAAATAAAACCCTAAGTTGAAAGCATCATTCTTCTAAGTTTTAAAAATATGAAATGATCACCTATAAACTCTTTTTGCCCTATATGTCACAGTAACTGAAAGTAGCAATTTACCCTCAATGAAGTAGGTAAACAACAATAACAATTATAACCTTTTGACTTGAAGAACATGCCAACAACCTACTAGTTAGGTAACCTCTTTAAGTGGCCTGATGGGAAAGTAAATTTGCTAAGTGGTATCTTTTATTTTGCACAAGAATAACCTTTATCACATAATATGACACCTTATTAGTGACTCAAATCACTTTAAAGAAATGATAAAGACTTTAAAACCTTGGCTTATCCTTGCACTACTCATGACATAATAATCTTGAGATCAAATTGTCTCATGACACAAATGATATCATAACACCAAATGAGCTCACTATAATTGCAAACTAAGGATATGGAAATGATGCCATCACTATAATGTCAAAAGATGAAACCAATGATATAATAATCAACAAGCACTTGTATAGCAAAGTATGCATCTGTAAAGTGTCAAGTGTCATAATAAAATACAACCCAATGAGATCAACCATAGTAACATCACTATATCAAATGTCAATTGTTACATGCATCATAACATAGAAATGTAACATGATATCATATGCCATATGTATGACAAGGACACCAGTCATAATATCATTAGGAGATCATGAACATATCAACTGTCATAGAGCATTTAGAAGATCATGAGAATGTCATGAGAACTTGTGCCAAGCATGTGTTAACTAATGTCCCAAGAGAACCATGAGAGTGCCAAAATCTATGAGAGTGCCACAAACCAATAAAACCATAGAATATTTGAATTTCACATCAAAGATGTCATACCTCAAAGATCATTACAAGTCTTGTGCTGATTTAGCTTAAGATGTGTCTTGTTGTAGAAACATGTGAACTATTTATTATCTTGAATCATGTTTTATGATAAAGACATCATGAACCCTGCTTGCATCTTATTTTATGATGAAGACATCATGAACCTTGCTTGGATCATTTTTCATTCTAAACCTGATTATTAAAATTCAAGGTATATAGCATGCAAATCTCTTATCACAACATCAGTTGCTGAACAAGTTATCACATCATCACCTATTGGATATCATTGCTACATGTTTGACCCATCAAAACATTATGATCATTATCAAGAACAAGAGCACTTGTATCAAATTCTAAACATCATGAATACCAATTCCAATGCCAACTGTCATGATCCAACTGTCATGTGCGATAAACTTGAGACTTTGTGTATTTGTCATCAAGGACAACAACCTGAGAGGGAAACAAACTCCCCCTTTGTCCTTGATGGCAAAACACAACTCTCTCTACCTCTTTTTGCATCAGAGACAAAGCATGGAAGAATTGTGCAATTGCCTGAAAGATAGATCAGAAACCATAAGCCAGTATGCAGCAAAAAAGATAAGCAAAAAAGAAAATGTAAATCATACCATGACTGTCTAATGGAGCATGAAACATCTAGAATGACTTGAAATACAACTGCACTGTCAGTACCATAGAAATGAGCATGTATAAAAAACAAGGACAACAATTGAAGATGCCAAACATGAGAGATATGAGGGCTATCATCTGAATAGAGTAGAACACCACCATCACAGCATATATCAATGATCAAGTATAATTAAAGTAGCATGTAAACTTCTGAACATACCACTGTACCAATATAATGCCAACTTCCAATATATAACCATGTTATAGTAACATGAGGAAAGATGAATATTGATAATCATTTATCACATTAATGTACGAACTAACATAACAAGAATGAAGAACATGCAAAGAAGCTCCCCCTGAGAATAATAACACATTATGTTTACATTAATGCCAACACATCTCCACAATAGTCACTTTACTTTAAGAAGCTTTAGAATAGTGTGTCATAAGTAAAGCAAGATCTTTATCATTCATTGCCTATTGCAATCACCATACTGCTATCCAAAGAACTCTTTCACTGCTGTACCATGAAATCTCAAGAACTAAAAAACAATGTTAGAGGATGAATCATTGTGAAAATGAACCACTGCACAATTAAATGATACTATGAAAGACTTCATATCATGATGAAATACCTGTGCATCACAACTTGTCAAAACACTGAGCATAACATCACATTATGAGAAAAACATGATTCATCATTCACTGTCCATTGTCACAAAAAATCAATGCAAAAACTATATTATGTCTTCAAACAATACTATGATTAATCAAGACAAGAGAACATGAAATCTGATTTGACTGTATGGATTAGAAAGAAGGCATCAGAAAACATTGTTCAACTATATCAAACACATACCAATTGTTCACAGAATCAGAATCTACTGTAACAAGAATCAAACCAAAATCCACTAAAAACAAGATCACTATTGAAAGATATCACACCACTATTGACATTGTTGAAGGCACATAGAGATCATTGTATCACAACATTACCAAGATCACTGTTACACCAAAAAGTCAGACAAGAAGAAATGTTGTCCATTCAGTTAGATAGTCTGCTAGAAATAACCTACCATCCAAGTCAACCAAATGCTGCCCAACCAAATGATGGCATGTCATACTAAGGCAAACATGATCATAAAAGCATAACACTACTATGAGATGAGCAATAAAAATAATACAAACCCTCCTTCAAAGAATCAATTTCATATCAAGGACTACACTGAGATCAAGCAAATCCAAAACATTGTATGTTTACTATGACTTAATACTATCTTCACTACTCAAGATATCAGTAGAACAACAAATATAGTCACTACCATTCCAACTGTATGTTACTCAAATGTCTCAAGAAGAACATACTGAAATCATTGCCAAAGGAAAATCATACAACTTGACCAAGTTTTTTATAAGTCACTGCCATCAAACAAACACATCAGTCTCAAGACAGCCTGTATGGTTGATTGTTTAAGGGGTTTGAAAGATACATTACAGATCAACTCCCCCTTAATTCATGGTAATCTTTATGCACTCATGGATATCTCTTGTGTAGTATGCAAAAGATTAGGACTTCCTTCTTCTTGTCTTTGTTTTCTTCTCCAAACTAGTATAGGATATTTGTTTTCCTTGCCCAAGGCATTCACTTTCTTTTTCTTAAGCATATAGCCTCCGATTAGTTTTATCATTCCTTTACACCATTGTGCTTTATGCCCAATACTATTGCATCTAAAACACAAAATATTGTAGTTTTCATCAAGAGGAGGATGGTTTGTTCTAGGTAATCTGAGAGAGTCATACCTTGCATGAATCCAACAGTTTCTTGCAAAATGGCCAATGTTATTGCAGTTATAACAAACATTATTGTAGTTTTGATTTGACTAGTCATAAAATCATTTCTTTTTATTCCACCCAAAATTATTTATTTTACAATCTCTAGCCCTATGACCATAAACATGACATGCATAGAAATAACCAAGGAATTTTGAATAATTATACCTAATAGATGGAGGTATTAAAGATTCATTAGCAACATTAAATTTAGCTTTCTTCTTAGCTTCAACCTCAGGAGCAGCAGAGTGAAATGTCAGGTCTATCTTCTTCCTAGGAGCATCTCTTCTCTTGAAACATTCTTCTTTCTCATAACCCAAGCCAGTAGTATCCTTGTAATACCTTTGTGTGTTCAACATGTCATTCAGGCAGTCAATGCTCTTTTCAAATTGAATATTCTTTTGCAACTTTGAACATGCTTCTTACAAATCCCTTCTCACAGAAACTATTTCTTTCTCTAACTTCAGACATTCTATTCTTTTTACTTCAAGATTAGATTTGGTAAGGTCAACTATTCTTTTAACTTCTTCAAATTCTATTTTTAGACTATTGACAAATTTGTTTGTCCCTTCAATTTGTACCTTTGCCTCTTTAAGTTTTGAAGAAACTTTAGCAAAATTAGAAATTACCCTAGTCTTGGAATCCTTCTCTTGTTGAAGTTGAACCTTTAATTCCTAGTTCTCTTTTTCAAGATACTTGTTCATTTCTAGAGAACATAAAAGTTCTCCTTCAATATCCAATTCACAATCATTTTCATTGAACTCCTGTCCATCTTCATCTACAAGAAATATCCTTCTGCATCATCAATCTCAACAACAAAGTCAGTGTCTTTATCATACATTGTGTCAATCTTTAAAGGTGATTTAGGCAACGGCTCATCACTGGGCTTGACTAGAGTTTGTTGTATAGTTATTTGTTTGACAACTTTGCTTCCCTTATTTCTTCTACATTTTCCCATAGTACTCCACTATCAGGACCTACGCAAGCTAATTAGACTTCTATAAGGAACCTATTCTCTAATACCACTTGTTGGAGTACAATACTCCTGAGAGGGGGGTGAATTAGTGGTATACTAATTTTAACAAGACCTTGAGACCTTGAAATAATCTTTCAAAAATTTGAAACAAATGCAACTTCTATTGAATGGAGATGAGGCATCATATTCAATATGAATATCATGACAATTTTGGTTAAGTTAAGATAGGTATCGTGAAAAGTAAAACTGATAGATCAATGTCAAGAATACATCAATACAATATTATGAAACAAACAAAGATAAGTATTGACTCATGAACATTAGAGTTAAGAGTAAGGGTGTTCACATATTAGACACACAAGCATATAGTTATTAACTTGAAAATTTTGATTGACCATAATAAGGATAAGCAGAGAACATCATTTCAGACAATGATATATGATCAATATGTGTACATGCAGACCAAATTAACTTAGCATAACTTTAAAAGTTAATGACACATAATAAGCAAATGAACATGAGGATCAAACACATCAGTGATAACAAAAATCCATAACACAAATATTTTCCTGAGTGCAAAACCCTCATGGGGAATAAAAACCACTCGAAATGCCTTACTGGCTTAATCAAAATGTGCTTCACTAGCAAATATAGAGGCCTCACTAGCTATTTGTGCTTCACTAGCTATTTATGCCTCAGTGGCTGTTTGTTCCTCACTGGCATATTTCAATCAAATACAATGAATAATATGAGTCAATACAGAGGATTACTTTGTTTCCCTATATTCCAATCCTTAACTGTCTCATTATTTGAGACTCAAGCATCAATACAACAACTCATTTATGCTTTGGTATAACCTTACAATAGCATCATTACAACAACTCATTAACACTTTGGTATAACCTTAATGATTGTGTAATAAACACAAATCATCAACCTCATATTAGATGTTTACAATATGCCTTTTTTACAACCCTTACAAAGTCTTCTTCCTCATTAAACAATTTTAGAATGTAACTAAACTTTTCAACTATCTCAGGCAGTTTGCAACTGCACAAATAACTATCACAGATGTATGGTCGAATAGACCCATGAAGACCTTACACAAAGCCTTTGAAATAAGAAAATTTCACCATAGTTGTATCTTGAAACAATAATTTCTTAACCACATATCAATATTGTTTAATGAAACAAAGGAAGTTTTGAGAAACTATGGATGCCAAAACAAAAAACCAATAAATTCTCTTCATGCTTGTGTGAAACTCTAGGGTAAACTATCAAACCCTAACCATGGGTAACAATAAATTTTAAACCCTTCACCAAAACTATCAAACCCTAACTGTTCCTTAACAAAAAGTTAAACAATGTATGATATGATAATCACTATCGACTATATTTTATAACTATATGCAAGTCAAATACCTTTAAAGATCAAACTACCATGGCTCAAAAATAGTATTAAAAGATTATACAAACTTTCCCTTTTATCATAGACATAACCCATAATAGAGGAAAGCAAACTTCACCATTTTCATTTAACAATTCTTAGACCATTGTCATTTTTATAAGAAACCAAAAAACTTATTGCAGGCATCAATAAAAGAATAGTATCACTTGACTAAGCATCAAAAAGAAAAATTATCAAGTAGATTTTGGACTAAAGTAATTGTCCAACTACATTGTTGACTCCCAAGATTTGTCATTTCACAATGATCACCAGAACCTTCGACATTTTGCATAAAAATAAAACCCTAAGTCAAAACCATCATTCTTCTAAGTTTTGAAAATATGAAATGATCACTGATAAACTATTTTTTCCCTATATGTCATCATAACCGTAAGTAGCATTTTACCCTAAATGAAGTAGGTAAACAACAATAACAATTATAACCTTTTGACTTGAAGAACATGCCAACAACGTACTGATCAGGTAACCTCTTTAAGTGGCCCAATGGGAAAGTAAATTTGCTAAGTGATATCTTTTATTTTGCACAAGAATAACCTTTATCACACAATATGATACGTTATTAGTGACTCAGATCACTTTAAAGAAATGATAAAGACTTTAAAACCTTGGATTATCCTTGTACTACTCATGACATAATAATCTTTAGATCAAATTGTCTCATGACACAAATGATATCATAACACCCAATGAGCTCACTATAATTACAAACTAAGGATACCAAAATGATACCATCATTGTAATGTCAAAAGATGAAACCAATGATATCATAATCAACAAGCACTAGTAGAGGAAAGTATACATCTGTAAAGTGTCAAGTGCCACACTAAAATACAACCCACTAAGATCAACCATAGTAACATCACCATATCAAATGTCAACTTTTACAAGCATCATAAGATAGAAACGTAACATGATATCATATGTCATAAGTATGACAAGGACACCAGTCATGATATCATTAGGAGATCATAAACATATCAATTGTCATAGAGCATTTAGATGATCACGAGAACGTCATGAGAACCTATGCCAAGAGAACCATGAGAGTGCCACAAACCAATACAACCATAGAATATGTGAATTTGACATCAAAGATGCCATACCTCAAAGATCATTACAAATCTTGTGATGATTTACCTTAAGATGTGTCTTGTTTTAGAGACGTGAACTATTTATGAGCTTGCATCCTATTTTATGATGAAGACATCATGAACCCTACTTGCATCTTGTTTTATGATGAAGACATCATGAACCCTTCTTGTATCGTTTCTCATTGTAAACCTGATCATTAAAATTCAAGGTATATAGCATGCAAATATCTTATCACAACATCACCTGTTGAACAAGCTATCACATCATCACCTATTGGATATCATTGCTACATGTGTGACCCATCAAAATATTATGAGCATTATCAAGAACAAGAGCACTTGCATCAAATGCTAAACATCATGAATACCAATACCAATACCAACTATCATGATCCAATCATGAATACCAATACCAATTGTCATGATCCAACTATCATGTGCCACAAACCTAAGAGTTTGTGTATTTGTCATCAAGGACAATAACCTGGGAGGGAAATAGATTTGTCTGCTAATTATCTACAGTTGTAAGGACTCAGTGAGATTTACCCACATCTCCAACTATAGGCTCAAAAAATGTCGCCTGCTTCCCTCCTGTAACTAAATTGCTCTAAAAACATTCTCAAGCAATATGTCTGATACCTCTGCATGTATAACAGGGACCCTTAGGTGGTGTTGGAGGCTAGAACACTAGTCTACTAGAGCTATCTTGACTACCTTGGAAGATCTACTAAGTACAGGCTGGCCCCACAAACTATGTGGTAAATATGATATCTCCTCTACGATGGAACCTACCAAGCCATAGTTAATCGTCCCTAAAATAAGTATCCTTGTGACCTTGCTGGTACTATTGTTGTGGTGTTGACCTAACAGGAAAATAATTAGCTTTGAATCCACTTCTAGGAGGTATAGAAGTATGAGAGAAATTATGGTTTTGTTGTGATTGATTCCGATGATGATCTATGTTATCATGATGCTTAGGGTAGATTTCTTTAGCAATAAGGGATTTCTCTACTGCCTGTCTCAAGGTCAAGGGCTTAGACAAACACACATATCTTGCAATACCATGGTTAAGACCTATGATGAAGTGATTTACCATTATTTTTTCATCTCGAATATAGTCAACATACTGCAACAACTCAAAAAATTTGTTTTTATACTAGGCTACTGTGAGTCCTCTCTATTGGAGATCATGAAACTCATCAATTTTTCACTATCATAAGTGTTCGAAGGTGTACCTTTTCCTAAATATATCCAATAAAGTCTCCCAAGTAACAATATCTAGATTTAAGTGCCCTTTTCTCTCCTCCTGACGCCACCAAGGAGCAGTATTATCATTGAGTAAATGAATCACCAATCTAGCCTTAAGGTTACTTCCATAGGTCTTGAGTGCAAAACACTTCTCAAGACTTAACAATCATGATTCTGCCTCTGATCCATTAGTAGAACTAGAAAAGTGCTGAGGTTGAAGATGAAGAAATTCCCTAATCTTCTTATCTACTTCAATGGAAGTATCCTACTCTACTCATGTAAAAGGAGGAGGGTGTACATAATGTAATGATTCACCCATCCCTTCCTCTGTATACTCTGCTTTTCCTTTATCAGGGCTTCTACTACACTCTCTAGGAATAGAGTAGTTCTCATCTAAATGGTGTTGCTCATGATTAAGATTTGGGTTAGAAGTAGGTGGAGGAAGTCTATCATGTATGACATCCACCAATTGTTGCAAGGTTTGAAGTATTTGGAGCCCATGATCGACATGCTCCTTGGAATGATCTGATTCTGATGATGCAGAATGAATGCTCCTTCATCGAGGAGGCATTCTACAATGAAGAAACAAGGTTACACAATTACTACATTTTGAGTTCCTAAAGTGTGGCAACTTGGTGCCCTAATACCTAATGTCATGCCCACCCTTAACTAACACTAAAAGTTAAGACAAGAACACAAAAATGAGCAAAATTTTCATTCTTTTTTTCTAAACAATAAGTTTCTACATATTGAGGAAGATTTTACCTAATTCACACAAATCTCTTTCAATGTGGAGATGAGAACTGGAGAGAAATTTATTTGTTTATGAATAAAAAATAGAATATTGTGTAAATTAGTTAATTTAATCTACTGAAGATAATAACATGAAACAATTAAACCTAAATAGAGAAATATTTTATTAAATTTTCTAGCATCTACACTAATAATCTACCTCTTCAAGTTCACAGCTAAAAGAATTAAAATAATTGCATTAATCAAATTTAAATACAAGAATCATACGAATAACATAAATGAACATAACATTTTGAAATGCATAGAAATTTAATTAGAAAAGTGATTTTCTCTTTCATATATATATATATATATATATATATATATATATATATATATATATATATATATATATTTTCTATCAAAGATAAACTCTATAGGAAAATCATAGAATATGATTTGTTAGCAACTGTATAATATATATATAAGAATCATTAATTATTTTGTTTGTTGTTATGAAGGGTGGTACAATGAAATAAAGCACATTTGATAGAGTGGTGTCTGTGTCCTATGGTAGGTGCCAAGGCTCAGTAACAGCTACCCTGAATCCTTGGGGATGGGGAGTCATGGCTCCCCACAGCTCCCACAACTTACGTTGTGGTAGCCATGGATGCCGGGACATTCACCATGGCTAATGCAATACATAAAATCACTTAACATTTAGTCTATTTTTGCCATTTGATGCATAATACAAATAACAGATGTTATCCCTATTTACACAAGGTATAACATAGATTTATTTACCATAAATTTAACAATATAAATTCAAATACTATGAACAATTTATCAAACTATAATCCCCTATATTATGTAGGGGGTTTATAAATAAAATATTAACATTTTAAATAGAAGATTTAGCTATAAAATTTATAGCCATTGCAACTGTTATAAATTATTTATTTCATTCAATAATCTAGAGGAGTTGAACAAGAATCACTCTTCTATTTCTTTTGTTTCAATAGTATATACATTTGATACAAAATCAATAAGAAATACTTTCCACAGAATATTATCCATACATTGTAATCAAATTTTCTTTTAACATAATTTTTTTGTCCATGGTGCAACCATCAATAATCTTGCACACACATAATTGAGCAACCTAGTCCCTCTCTCCTCCCAACCATAGGACTTGGATTCCACGTCCACCCCCTAGTGGGAGACAATTTTCTAAATGCCCAAAATATATTCTTTCAAAGGATAGATAAATTAAAACCAACAGAGGCTGACTCACACACAAAGAACCTATTACAAATTCTTGCAAAGGGGGAGAAAGGGGATTCCCTTCCCTCTTGGGGATAAATCAATACAATATATTTTCTTTTCAAAAAACATCTTCATAATAGGAATATCCTTAACCATTCAAAACCCTCACTCCATCACAACCCTTTAGCACAACTTCTCCATCATATCACAACCAACACCAACACACCCTTCAATTCGAAATACACATCTCCATAATTACAACCCTTCAAGAACAAAAAAAACCCCACATCCTCCATATTACACAATAGACGCAACTTCCGCAAGAGAGGCTCCACACCTTCCTCAACACCACACAAGGAAGGCTCTCAACTCTCAAGCAAGATCAAGTCCCTTTACACACCCAAATGCCAAAACACGCATGCATGCCAACATTGCAACAAAGATATATTCAACAAAAAATTCACACAAACTCCATTGTTTCACATTTACTAGAATCACAGCCATAACTAACATTCACATAAAATAAAGAATAAATTTAAAGAAATTCCAAACCCTACCTTGGCTGTCCAAGTTAGGATCAGCCCAAGAAATTTGGGTTTTAATCTAGCAAATACTTTTAAAAACCAGAAAATTTCCAGCCATAATCCATTCTTTCTTCCATTTCCATTTCTTTCTAGCCAATTCCACATTCTAATATTCTTCTAGCACAAAGATTTGGACAAAGAAAAGAAGAAAACCAAGCTCTAGCACATGCACACACACACAACATGGGGAATGACTCCAATTCCACCCATAAAATAGATTTTATACAAAACCTTTCAATTTCCCCCAAATAAAAATCTAAAAAGAAATATTAATAATAATATTATAACTTCTTAAATAACCTATCAAAATAAAAGTAAATAACATATAAATTATATTTCCCACACACTAACATTTAACCAAATTGACACTAAATAGAAGTACCAAGATAATTAATCCAAATACCCCTAACACAAAACCACTTGATTTCATGCAACAAAATATGAAAATAAATCAATTAAATAGGGCATTTGAAATGTCTCCAAACTAAAGGGATCTAGACTGCTTACCCGCAAAACTCAATTTCAAATATTAGTATATCACAAAAAATATAGTTGAAGCAATGAATAATTAAATACTAAACATTTAAAATATCCAATGTTGTTTATGCATCAATTAATTTATTTAATTTTGCAATTAATCTAAAATACTCATTTTGCAGAAATTAAATACATAATTGTAAATACTTCATAATTAAAATATTTTATTAAATTAAAGCATATAATATCATCTACAATCCAAAACAATGTCTAAAAACACATAAGCATATGTAATATGCATATTAAAACACATAGGACCATCATCCAAAAATAGTAATATCAACCATGTCCAATCACAATCATCAAAATAGTCAACTATAAATAGTATCATATCATAGTCTCAAGGGAAGTGCTATCTAGGCATCACATATGATCTACCTTAGCCTTGTATGGAGAATTTATTTTATTAATGTGTTGTCGTACCTCTTCATGCAAGCTCTTTAGGTGCTCTGCAAAGTCTTTAGTCTTGTCACAACTCTTCTCTCTTCTATCTATCTTTCTTAGCTCAGTAGTATTTCTTGGACTACTCCCATATACAATTTGGAATAGGGATTTACCAGTGCTATTGTTGATAGAATTGCTATATGAAAACTCCACTTGTGGTAATATCAAATCCCATCCCTTGGGCTTATCTCTTACTAAGCATCTCAACAAGTTTCTAAAATATTGATCCACTACCTTTGTTTGTCAATCAGTCTATAGATGATGTGTAGAACTGAACCTCAACGACCAGTCTTTAACTTCTTACATAATGTCCTCTAGAAATTTACCCAACAAACTTGGTATCTCTATCTAAAACTATACTCCTTGGTAGACCATGTAGTCTAAGCACCTCTCTGAAAAATAACTTTGCAATGTGAACAATGTCACTAGTTTTCTGACACAGAATGAAATGTGCCAGTTTTGAAAATTTGTCAATCACCACAAATATTGAATCATGTCCTCTCTATGTCCTAGGTAAACCAATTAAAAATTCCATGTTGGTATCCTCCCATGACCCCTCTGGTACAAGTAATGGTTGATATAGCCCAATATTTTGACTCACTCATTTGGCCATATATCATACTTTGCAAATTTGCATAAATTTCTTCACATCCTAGTGCAACTGTGACCAATAGTAATTCTCACTAACAAGAGAAATGGTCTTATCTCAACCAAAGTGTCCTAAAACCTCCACTATGCTTCTCCTTAATCAGGTTATCTCTCATGGAACTCCTCAAAATGCAGAACTGGCTTCCTCTGAACAACATACCATCTTGGATTATGTAATCCAACCATCTCATGTTATCCAGGGTAATAGGCTCTATACAAGCTTTCCAAGTCTTTGCAAAGTCTGGATCTTCAAGGTAAAAATTCTTGAGTTCATTAAACCCAACAACCTCTATCTTCATCTCTATCAACAAATTGTGCCTTATGTTTAAGGCATCTACAACTCTATTGGACTTCCTACTCTTGTGCTTCAAAACAAAAGTATAACTCTGCAAAAATTCAACCCATTTTAATTGCCTCTAATTTAACTTTCCTTTACTATTAAGATACTGCAAATCCTGATGATCAGTATATAAAACAACTTCTTTTAGCAACAAATAATGTCTCCAATTTTTCAAAGCCTAAACTATAGCATAAAACTCCTAATCATAAACAAAATAGTTTTTTTTGGAATCATTAATCTTCTCACTAAAATAAGCAATGGGCTTACCTTCTTGACTCAAAAGCACTCATATAGCACTGCCACTAGAATCACAATCTACCTGAAATACCTTATTGAAATTTGGAAGTGCCAAAATAGGTTGCTCTATGACTTTTCCTTCAATGTATTAAAACTCTTGGCTGCTCCTGTAGTCCATTTAAACTCTTTTTTATCCCTTCTCATTGTCTTAGTTAGGGGTGCACAAATGCTACTAAAATGCCTAATAAAATTTCTATAAAAAAACTTGCCAAACCATGAAAAGATCATACATTTGTAACACACCTTGGGTTAGGCCATTCAATGATAGCCCTCAACCTCTCTGGATCTATCTTAAGAACCTTAGATGAGATAACTATTGACCTATTTTCCTCTATCCAGAGTTAAATAGTTCACCTTGTATTTTCCTTGAATATCCTTTAGAAAGTGACCCTACAAGGCTTAAATCCTTCAAATCACTTATGCTCTGCCTTGCCAAAATCCCAATTTCTTACCTTGGGAATCTTTGCAGAAAACCTAAAAAAACCCAAAAATCTTTTGTCTCCAATTGTTTTTTATCGCAGGGTTTCTCAGTTTCATGCTTAGTATTTGTGTATGCATTTTCCAATGTATATTCGCACGTACATTTTCCATTGTGTGTTTGCAAGATACAAAGGACAAAGATACAAGGGTGATATACAAAGGAAATGTACATCACAAAGATGCAAAGGGAGAATGTATATTGGTGAGTTACAAAGGCAATATACAAGAGGCCATATACAAAGGGGGTCATCACTGAGACAAGCCTCATCGGTAGCCAAGTCAAAGGTCTTTATGATGGGCTGATATAGATACAAATGGATATACAAGGATGGTCATTAGTGGGGCAAGCCTCATTAGCAACTAAGTCCAAGGTTTCTCTGATCGGCCGATGAAGATACAAAAATGCAAGGGACAATATACAAAGTGGAATATAAAAGGGAAGGTGGGGTCTACTTTCATACAAAGGTGATTGAATTTGCATATGCAAAGGTTACATACAAAGACAAGATGCAAAGGAGGAGATACAAAAGGTGGGGCCCACCAATTGTATGTTTATGTGATTGTATCTTTGCACATACAATCGCATATAAAATGCGATACACATTCCTGACATACAAGGCCCAAACCTGAAAAGGTATGCAGTTTAGTTGATAAAGGCAGACATGTCTGTATGCATCTTTTGCTTGTATATTCACATTGTATGTTTATACATACAAAGGGAAGATACAAGGGAATATACAATGGTAACATACAAAGGTCAGATGCATGTTTGCAATGTACAAGTGATTGTATACAGTTCTTCTTGTATTTTTGAAATATATATGAGATATACAAGGCTGATATACAAAAGAACAAGATACAAACCGGACCTGTTCCAAAGTCCAATATGGCCGATAATCTTTTGAGTTCCATATTGTATGTATATTTTTGATTGTATGTTTGCAGATACAATCAGATATACAAAGGGTCACATGCAATGGATTTTGGCAAGACTTAATGCATCGGCAACTCAATTTAGGTTCCCGCCGATAGGCAAATGAAGTATGCAATGCAATGATACAAGGGTTTTTAGTGAGACTTAGTGTATCGGTGGCCCATTTTAAGGTCTTTCCGTTAGCCGATGGAATATGCAGTTTTTTAGCGATGGGTCTCAAAGCTCAACTCAGCGACCAATCAGGTGGTGCCACATGTCAGGGCTGATCCAAAGGCCAATTCAAAAGGGGCTCGCTCTTGTATGTAGCCATTGTATTGTATATGCAAGACGACTTACAAATGAATATACAAAGGCATTTCAAAGGCCGATTTAGATACCGAATGAAAATATATATACAACAAAAATTTCAGCATGACATGCCCATTGACAGCTCAGCTGGAGGTCACCCTGACAGTCTGATACATACAAAGTAGTTTGCATATGAAGGTGATATACAAGTGTAGTTTGACCATAACTTTGAACATGAATATCTTCCGTATCTTGGCAAATTTCCACATGCTGCAAAAGGAAAAAGTGCCTATTTTTGCCTCCTCTTTCATTTGGTGGACTTTTGAGGAAGATATTTTCACTTTCAAAATTTGGATCTAGATTTGCATGCTCGTTTGACTGGATGTTTTAGTGACCATTTTTCAATATTCAAATGTAGATATTTGTGGCATTTATGAGTGTAGGTTGATGATTCAGCAGCTCACATTGAAGATTCAAAATATTTTCCATCTACCCCTATTCTAGATATTTTATATCATGAATTCTTGTAGGTAGACATCCCTTCTGGCAGATATTTTCTGACAGAGCCCATGTAAAATTTATTGTAAATGACTAAAGCCAAAATATAAAATGCTATATATACATTTAAAGCATATGTATTGTTGTTGGTTGTTCTTCTGGGCTATTTTGTAATGGTTACTTGGTCTCTATAATCAATATAAACTGGTATTTTGCCTCTCTTTCATTTTTTTAGCACTATGTCTACTCTTTGGATTAGTGTAGGCAGTGTATTGTGGACAAAATGGCCCCTTCCATTCCTCTATTATTCTATCTTGACCTATGTTAGAATCAATATGAGTTTGTGTAAGTATTTCTAGCTGTGAGATTATTACTGTGTCAATTCAGTTGCAGCCAAACACATTTAAATCTAGTGTATCACTCCTTTTCATTTCAGTTTCCTTCTAACCCTTTTCCTAGAAAGCATTAGCACTAGGTTTAGATGCATTTCTCTAAGCAATAGGCTTAGAAAGAGGAAGCCAGCCTTCTCTAGAGGTCTGATCTCAATTCACAAGGTCCCACACTTCAAGAGCATTCCCATGTTTCTCTAGATTGCTAAAGTTTCACAACAGTGGCAAAGGGTGCATATCTGAGAGACAACAGTTTTTGGCATGTCTAATGAGACTAGTACGATGAACTTCTCATCAAAGGACTAAGAGATTTGGTGTTTCTCCTAGTATTACTAGCCTTTGAAGGCAATACAAACAAGACCATGGTGACTCTACTAAACAAATATATTGGTGAAAGTAGCCCATGTACCTAAAATTTCATCAAAGAATAGGATTTTGGTGGTTTTCCTAGTCTATTACAGCTTCCAGAAGCATCTCAATCACCTGGCAACTCCCTTTCTGGTATGTATCTAGTTTCTCTCTAGTTGCATACCTTTTTCCTCTAATTCTGACATTTTTATGACTATCCAGCATTTAGATGCTATAAAATGTCAGAATTTTATGGGAATCATGGCTATTCCCCTACTCCTAATCCAAATATAGGCTATTGGCCACATATCAGCAATACCAGGCCCCAAATGCCTCTATTTTTATGCCATATAGCCCTACCGCTGTAGAATATCAACATCCTTATGATGCTTACACCCCTACTTAGTCTTCTTGGCAGCCTAATAATGCTTATTATCAACCCCAAATAGATTACTTTGATCCTAGCCAGTGCAACTACCCTCCTAATCCAACTCAAGTTGTTGCCCCTAAGAATATTGATGCTTTCAATGAGCTCATGAGTAGTTTCCTGAAGCTTGACAGACTTTTGGACAATGAAAAAAGAGAAGCAGGGTACAGTCAGCCTCAGCAGTTTTATGACCTCAACATCATAAGCTTATATGGTCTTAAAAAGTTGTGCCTAAATCTAAAGGAGGAGGCTGATGAATTTATAGAAATGCTAAAACGTGATCAGTAGCAAGAGGCACAAGAGGGGGTTTTTCAGGAAAACCTTTCTATAGGGATGACACCTCAGGTGCAAAGTAGTCGAGCTTACTCAGATTATCAATGCCAAAAAGGGTGTGAAATCCAAGCAATCCCTTCCATTCCCAGTTTCAAACATCCTCTCCCTTTCACATCTGCTCAGCCTACTACGAAAGAGGCCCCAAGATTTAAGATTCCAAGCTTTAGGCAAGATAATCCATCTGCACCTCCAAAACTGCTTCCCAATTTTAAAATCCCAAGTTTTAGAGGCCCTCAGCCTTCACAGGAGCCTGTTCCTAGCTTTAAACAAGTCCATCCTTCAAACCAAAGTGAATATATGAAAGTGGCTCAAACTTCCCTATCATGGCAACCTTCTTGGACTAAACATCTTGGTTACAAAGTACCAAATCTTGTAAAGGCCAATCCTCTCATACCAATTCAAAATTAGGCAGAGGAAATAGTTGTAGAATCCAAGCCTGCAATAATTCCAAGTTTTAGGAGTGTTCTTTCAACCCAACAACTAATTCACAACCAAGAGCAACCTAGACTCCACAAGTTTCTAGGCTTCAAAGTCTATATCCCTCCACAAGTCCCTGTTCCTATGCAAACTCAAATTATCACTCCCCAGGAACAAATTTGTCCAGAACCCTCTCCCCTCCAAGAAATTTAAGAAGATTTTCAAGCCTCTTTCCCTAATAATGTTTCAATCCTCAAGGGTGGACCTGTTGTCTACCAAGATAATTGGAAAGATGACCCAAAAGAGGAGGTGGAAGAAGATAAAAATAATGAGGAGCAGTTTGTTCCTATACTCACAGAGATAGAATTGTTTGAGCCTATTGCACTTGTGAGTACTGTTAACCCAAATAAGGGATTTAGTCCTTTAGACTTTAGTTATTTTGAAGCCTTTTCTCATGCATCCAATTAAGCAAATAAGGTTGAAATGAAGAGAGTGCATGGGAAAAACCTTTAGCTGCAAAGACAACTTAACCAAAACCCATAAGAGCTATAGTCAAATGATGGAGGCATAGGGAAAAAGGTTGCTAGGGTCACTTCAGAGGTGGTTGATGCTGCCCTACTTCATGAGCTACCTGACTATGTTAAAGATGAAGAGGACGAGCAGCTGGTTGTGGATATGCAACAACAAGAGAACACTAAAAATAATGACAAATTGTTGCAAGTTGAGGCTAAGCACAACAGTGAGGTTCCAAACCATAAGGAAGGCCAAGCATGTTGCCGTATGCTAGATGATGTAGAGGCTGATGATGATGCTGTTATGCTTAAGGAGCTTCCATGCTTTATTGAAAATAATGAGGAGACTGAACATGGACAAGAGCAAATTGAAGATTTATTCTTTTCTTTCCAGCAGGGATATCAGCTTCTTGGTGGGGAGGTCTTCTCTTTTGAGCATGTGCATGGCTCATTTTCTTAGCCTAAGTTAGAAAATCATGAGCATCTTGTTCATGAGGTGGAGACAACCATATCTCTAATTGAGATACAAGAGCTAGAGTTTTTAGATCAGCAAGAAGAGAAAGAATCAGAGTAGAGACATGAGGTCAACCATGATGATTTGCATGTCACTTCAAGGGGATGCCCAATCAGGCATCTAGCCTAGCTAGAGACACATCAAGAGGAGTCACCACTTGTCATGCTTACCTCTAAGCATGAAGTTGAGCATCAAAATGGGTGGGATCAGCCCATTTATTCACCACAAGTTAGCAACATTAGCAATCAGTCTAGGTGGATAGGTGAGTTTATCTCTATTTTGTGGAGGGCATTTTATCAATTTGTCATATGCCCATTCCCCCCTCACCTCTTTTTAACTACCCACATGCATGAGAAACATTGTAAATTGTTAAGGAAGGGTAGTTACTTTGAAGAACCAATTAATGGCTTTGTTTAAGGCCACCTCTGACTAGTTAGTTTAGGATTAGAGTAGATTTTATTTCAGTTTTAGGTTTCTTTTCAATAAGTGCCCTTGCACTTTGTTGTATTCTCATTAGGAGATACATGCTTTCTTGTTTTTTGTTTTGGCTTGGTAGCTTGCCCAATATTGCAGTATTTTTGACTCCATGCCCAATGGAAGCACAAGGCCACTGATCTAATGTTTAGTAGGTAAACATCCTTGAGAGGTCACCAAATTGTTGACCTATTTTCCTTTGTCCAGAGTTAAATAGTTCACCTTGTATTTTCCTTGAATATCCTTTAGAAAGTGATCCTACAAGGCTTAAATCCTTCAAATCACTTATTCCCTCCCTTGTCAAAATCCCAATTTCTTGTCTTGGGAATTTTTGCAGAAAACCCAGAAAAACCCAGAAATCTTTTGTCTCCAATTATTTTTTATCATAGGGATTTCTCAGTTTCATGCTTAGTATTTGTGTATGCATTTTCCAATGTATATTCGCACATACATTTGCCATTGTATGTTGGCAAGATACAAATGACAAAGGTACAAGGGCAATATACAAAGGAAATGTACATCACAAAGATGCAAAGGGAGAATATATATCGGCAAGTTACAAAGGCGATATATAAGAGGCCATATACAAAGGGGGTCATCGCCAAGACAAGCCTCATCGGTAGCCAAGTCAAAGGTCTTTTTCTGATGGGCCAATGCAGATACAAATGAATATAAAAGGATGGTTATCGGTGGGACAAGCATCATTGGCAGCTAAGTCCGAGGTTTCTCCGATCGGCCGATGAAGATACAAAGGAAAAATGCAAGGGACAATATACAAAGTAAAATATACAAGGGAAAGTAGGGTCCGCTTTCATACAAAGGCGATTGAATTTGCATATGCAAAGGGCACATACAAAGACAAGATGCAAAGGAGGAGATACAAAAGGTGGGGCCCACCAATTGTATGTATATGCAATTGTATCTTTGCACATACAATCTCATATACAATGCGATATACATTCCTGACATACAAGGCCCGAACCCGAAAAGGTATGCAGTTTAGTTGATAAAGACAGACATGTTTGTATGCATCTTTTGCTTGTATATTCGTATTGTATGTTTAGATATACAAAGGGCAGATACAAGGGAATATACAATGGTAACATACAAAGGTCAGATGCATGTTTGTAATGTACAAGTGATTGTATACAGTTCTGCTTGTATTTTCACATTGTATATGTGATATACAAGGCTGATATACAAAAGGAAAAGATACAAGCCAGACCTATTCCAAAGTCTAATATGGCTAATAATCTTTTGAGTTCCATATTGTATGTATATTTGCGATTGTATGTTTGCATATACAATTAGATATACAAAGGGTTGCATGCATTGGATTTTGGCGAGACTTAATGCATCGACAGCTCAATTTAGGTTCTCGCTGATAGGCTGATGAAGTATGCAATGCAATGATACAAGGGTTTTCGGTGACACTTAGTGTATCAGCGACCCATTTTAAGGTCTTTCCGTCAGCCGATGGAAGATGCAGTTTTTCAGTGATGGGTCTCAAAGCTCAACTCAATGACCAATCAGGTGGTGCCACGTGTCAGGGCCGATCAAAGGCCAATTCAAAAGGGGCCCACTCTTGTATGTAGCCATTGTATTGTATATGCAAGGCGACTTACAAATGAATATACAAAGGCCTTTCAAAGGCTGATTTAGATGCTAAATGCAAACGCATATACAATGAAAATTTCAGTGTGACATGCCCATTGGCAGTTCAGCTAAAGGTCACCCCGACAGCCCGATACATACAAAGCGGTTTGCATATGAAGGCGATATACAAGTGTAGTTTGACCATAACTTTGAACGTGAATATATTCCACATCCTAGCAAATTTTCACATGCTGCAAAAGGCAAAAGCACCTATTTTTGCCTCCTCTTTCATTTGGTGGGCTTTTGAGGAAGATATTTTCAATTTCAAAATTTGGATCTAGATTTGCATGCTCATTCAACTGGACATTTCAGCGACTATTTTTTTATATTCAGATGTAGATATTTATGGTATTTATGAGTGCAGGTTAATGATTTAGCAGCTCACATTGAAGATTCAAAATATCTTCCATCTGCCCCTATTCCAGATATTTTATGTCATGAATTCTTGCAAGTAGATGTCCCTTCTGGCAGATATTTTCTGACAGAGCCCATGCAAAATTGATTGTAAATGACTAAGGCCAGAATGTAAAATGCTATATATACATGTAAAGTAGATGTATTATTGTTGGTTGTTCTTCTGGGCTATTTTGTAATGGTTACTTGGTCTCTATAATCAATATAAACTGGTATTTTGCCTCTCTTTCATTTTTTTAACACTGTGTCTACTCTTTGGATTAGTGTAGGCTGTGTATTGTGGACAAAATGGTCCCTTTCATTCCTCCATTATTCTATCTTGACCTCTGTTAGAATCAATGCGAGTCTATGTAAGTCTTTCCAGCTGTGAGATTATTACTGTGTCGATTCAGTTGCAGCCAAACACATTTAAATCTAGTGTATCACTCCTTTTCATTTTAGTTTCCTTCTAACCCTTTTCCTAGCAAGCATTAGCACTAGATTTAGATGCAGTTCTCTAAGCAATAGGCTTAGAAAGAGGAAGCCATCCTTCTCCAAAGGTCTGATCTCAATTCACAAGGTCCCACACTTCGAGATCATTCCCATGTTTCTCCAGATTGCTAAAGTTTCATAATAGTAGCAAAGGGTGCAGATCTAAGAGACAATAATAACAAATCCTAGATACATCAACTCCTTCACAAAACTACATTTTTTCAGGTTAATCAGTGACTTTTCTTCCCTCAACTTCTCAAAAACTTTTCTGACATGCATCAAGTGCTCCTTAAAAGACTTACTAAAAATTAAAATATCATCTAAATAAACAATGATAAATTTATCCAAAAGCTCTTTTAATACCTCACTCATGAGCCACATAAATGTGCTTGGTGCATTGGTTAGCCCAAATGGCCTGAGTAAAAATTCACACATGCCATCCTTAGTCTTGAAGGTTGTATTCCATTCATCTCCTTCTCTAATTCAAATATGGTGATATTCACTCTTTAGATCAATCTTCATAAAGTACTTTCATATCCCTTATATTGGCATTATAGTATACATTATGACTTACATGTATCCAAGTATATATTTTACCATTTATAGACAACTTACACATATTCATATGATGTATACATGTATTCGTATTGTGAGATTTAATTGACATGCTTTCTCATTCATTTAACAAATATATGTATGATAATAATAAAAGAACAATCTTATATTACACACACACACATAGGATGTAATATAAACATAAATATAAACTTATAAAAAGTAAAATAATAATAAAATAACAATATTCATATTAAAATAAATGATAACCATAGCTGCGAATTTCGTAAAGAATCACTTCCACCATTCCCTAAAGGAATCACTTCCAATAAAAGTAGCGATTAAGTAATGAAGGGCTATGAGGAGGTTGCATCACCCTCTAACAAGGGACAACACATTATATTTAAAGAAATAAACAAATACAGGTCCAAGAACCATTGAAGGGGAAGAAGTCTAAATAAAAGAGAAGGCATTGAATGACAAGCAATAAAAAGAGAAGATAAGGAAATCAGTAAAGATAATAAGCATCTACAATAGTTGAAAGGTATCTGTAGATTACATCAAGGTCTACAATAAAATAAATGCAGCATATGAGGGTAGGACCTACTATCCAAAGTTAGCGGCAATAAATGTAAGTGATAATTAAGGTAAATTAATATAAATTCATAATATCATGTATATTGGTTTCTATGAGTACCTATATATATATATATATATATATATATATATATATGAATGATAGTAATAACAATATCATTCTATGTAAATCATTACAAATTACAATGAAATATCTTATCAATGTGTCAACTTATAATGAACAATTGTATAAACACGAATACCGTATAATGGTATTCTGAATTGCAAGGTAAATGTCTTTAATCTATGCATTATGGTAATAATAAGTACAAGAGAATATTGAAATGAAGACCATGTCTCCATAGACCTTATTATTTCATCAAGTAGGTATTGTAGGGAAAGGAGTAATCCCATCTTCTGTGTAGACCCCAAAGGTTAGGAATTAGTTCCCATGGCCAAGTCTGGAGGTCTTGTAATTGATCCCAAAGGTCAGGACATAGTCCCATGGCTAGATCTGAGGCACTGTTTATAGACCCCAAAGGGTGGGACTAAAATTTAAAACTGGGTCTAGGGATGGTTTCAGCGCACCCTAGCATGTAAGATCCTAATTCCTTGGTGAATAGTAAGAGATGAGAGTATGGATTTGAGTTATGTTCAATATTCATCCTAATGTATTTATGGGATGTATTATATAATACAAGAACATATTACTGATAACTCATGTTACTTCATCCTTTAAGGAATGGTAGGTTATGCAAGGAATGGCAGTATAATTCCTACATGTGAATGGTTTCTTTGCACCTTACATATCCATTGATTCATATGGTAAGGAAGGCGGGTATAATTACTTCCATGTTTTGGTTTCTTAGTGCCCACGTCATCTAAATCCTAGTTCTTGATGAAGAATAAGAGAAGAGGATATGGATCTTGAATTATGATTTATAGTATAGAATAGTCATCAATAGTGGATGACAATCATTAATGGAGTATTATCACTGAACTTGTTGATCTTGTCGTTAGAATTTAATGATCTCTAATGTTACTAATGTCTGATTGAGAATCACTTCAAATGCAGATTTAGGTTCAAGTATTTCTACCAGAAAGGGGACATTACAAGTGGTATCAGAGTAGTCATCCCACCATCCTGTGAAAGGTTGACAATGCAAAGATATCAAAGAAGGGGAAATAATACCAACATGAGTGAGGAATTGGTAAATCAAATGAAAACCTTTATGGAACAAACCAATCAAACGCTCTCTAACAAAAATGAAAGACTCATACAAGCTTTTCAAAACATGGGCAATGCCATTGATAGCCTAACAATCTATCCCGTAAATGGGGGAGACACGGGGTCTAATATCTTTGAAAATGACAAAGGATATCCTAGCCTCAAGGTTCCTAGGCCCTCCTTCTTACCTATGGAAGAGCTACCTAGAAATGAAGAACATGAACACCCCACACATAGCATGGAAAAAATTACTAGGGCTTATGCAAATCTTGACCTTGAGATTAGAAACCTTGTTAACTTTAGAGACTTTGCGAACCTAAAAGACAAGAGGTACATAGAAAAGAAAAGAGACCTCCAAATAAAGACTTCAATTATAAAATAAACAAAATACCTCTTCTAAACCATGACAGGTCAAATAAAATATCAGCCCATGCATGGCTAAAAAAATTAAACACTTACTTTTCTTTAAGCCCACTAACAAAAGAGGATTCCACAAAATTTGCTATCCTTCACTTAGAATGAATGGGCTACGAGTGGTGGCATCATGGGGAACACACCCAAGGACATAATAAGATTACTACCTACAAAGAATTTTCACAAAAACTAATCAAAAGGTTTGATAAGGGACACCCTCAAGAAAACTTCAAGAAATTGACTCAATTAAAATAGCAAGGAATGGTAGAAGACTATATAATCGAATTTCAAAAAATCTCAATCAAAGTAACTAGAAATTGATGAGGGTAGGCTAACCTATTTATTTGTAGAAGGGTTAAAATTTCCACTAAAGGGAATGGTAAAGGCTCATAACCCCACTACTCTAGATGATGCCATAGAAAAAGCCTTGAATTTGGAATCATCCACTTCAAATATCAAAGGTACACAAGAGCATACCAAAACCTAGCACAAAAAGAATGAAGACAATAAGCCTTCCAAAGGGGAATACAGGGACAAGAACCTATGTTTCCAATGTTGAGAACCTTTGGAACATGGTCATATTTGCATCAAGAAGGAAAATCTATGTTATAAATGCAAGGAAAAATGGGAATTGGGTCATAAATGTGCCAAGAAAGGTTGAGCCCAAAGGATCGAGGTTACTCTCAATGAATAAATTGAAGAAAAGGTCATTAAGAAGGCAAGAATAGAAGAGAATGAACATGTGACCTTGGCTACAATTGCCCAAAGTTCCATGCATAGTCCTTTCTGCATCGACAACATAATCAAAGGACAGAGAGTTACTACTCTAGTAGATAGTGGGGCATCCCATAACTTCATTAATGAAAAGTTAGTAAAAAGAAGGAAGATACAAACCTAAGACTTCAAGGGGTTTTTTGCAGCCACTACCACAAGAGCATTGGTTTCGTGTACTAAGATTGTCCCCCAACTTGTAATGATCCTCAAGAAACATACTATTGAAGAAGACTTCTATGTAGTGCCCCTAGATCATGATGTAATTCTAGGCACCCCTTGGATATATTCATTGGGATGTTTTTAGTTTGACCTTCCTAATTTAAAAATCCATTTTCAACATAAAGGAAGGGAGGTCACTTTTCAAGGTTTACCTGCTAGTCCTCCAGAGGTTGTTTCTCGCAAAAGAAGAAAGAAATAATTTCAATTACTCAAATCTTAAGTTGCTTGAGGACAAGCAATCTTATGTGGGGGGGATTGTCATATCCCTTATATTGGCATTATAGTATACATTATGACTTACATGTATCCGAGTATATATTTTACAATTTATAGACAACTTACACATATTCATATGATGTATACATGTATTCGTATTGTGAGATTTAATTGTCATTCTTTCTTGTTCATTTAACAAATATATGTATGATAATAATAAAAGAACAGTCTTATATTACACATACATACATACATACATACATACATACATACATATATATATATATATATATATATAATTATCACACTATATATATAGGATGTAATATAAACATAAATATAAACATAGATAAAGTAAAATAATAATAAAATAACAATATTCATATTAAAATAAATGATAACCATAGAAGTAAATTCCCTAAGGAATTGCTGCCACCATTCCCTACAAGAATCGCTGCCAATAAATGTAATGATTAAGTAATGAAGGGGTATGAGGAGAGGGCGTCACCCTCAAACAAGGAACATCACATTATATTTAAATAAATAAACAAATACCTCCAAGAACCATCGAAGGGGAAGAAGTCTAAATAAAAGAGAAGGCATCAAATGAAAAGCAATAAAAAGAGAAGATAAGGAAATCAGTAAAGATAATATGTAACACCCGCCTTGAACACCTTAAAGAAATACACATTTATGCTACATGAAACTGGAACATTTTTTTTTTTTAAGTGTTTAAGACAACAAGTAATGTTAACATAACTAATTATGACATATTCTCTAAGAATTCAAGGCTGCATTACTTTACAAACCAACTAACATTATTTACATACATCAGTAACTGATCTAAATCCAATGCACAATTGAATAACTAATTCATATTCATTTCATATCGTCAAATAATACAATCTACATGATTAAATACATAACTGAAATGCTTTCCTTACACATAGGTACATCATGACATCATTACATTGCCATTTTCAGACTCGTTCAGAATCACATACACTATGGTTGATCTGTTACACAAATCTGGTACAAGATTATACACATACATCTTCATCAACTGGTACAAGTACAATTATCTGGAATAAATCTTTTCTGCATATGAACTTGACAAAGAATAACCAATGGATAATAGAGCTCTTCCACCCGACCATGTGGAACCCTAAGGTCCACCCCCCGAGCTAGGAGTTAACATGAGGTCCCAAACAATAACAGTCAGGTAGACAGAAGACAAACAAGAACAAAGGACAACCAAATGCCAATACAACACATGGCAATAACAATACAACACAACTTAACTTCCAGAGGCGAAACATAACGTAAGTGGAGAGACCAAACAAGGAATGCTAGGTAGTAGTAGGGAGAGTGTCATCGCACGGTCCTAACATGGGTTATCCTAACAGCCTCTCACTAGGCGCCGGCCCCCATCTATGGTTATCCTGACAGCCTCTCACTAGGCGCAGGCCCCATAGGGTGACACATGCGGAATCGACCTTCCTTTCGTGAGGACAAGGAAGTCAATCATGCCGACCAGGCCTTCTCTACCCATCCTTAGTCTATGCAAGCACTACAGGCCATGGGAGAGGAATCCATTAATCTTGTTTAAAGTGAAAACTACCCTTACCCCCTAGTTCATTTTAGGTTATCACTTGATTAATCTACTTTCAACGGGTTATCCTGACTGCCACTTTGGGCACCAGCCCCACGTTGAAAGCCACTCTCCTTCCTAACACCTAGTAAACCTTAACCATCATACAAGGCATTATAGCAATACACATACATGTTCATTGCAAGGCATAAACCCTCTTGCATTACAAACAGAATCATAACACCAATTGTCATCCATTGCCTATAGCATTACAACATTTTACACTTTTATAGATACCAAGTCTCTCCAACAACAATTACGACAAAACAGATACAAGATAGTCACAACTGGTTAAACATCTCATCCAGAGAATATTATATCCACAAAATACATTAACGACTTTCGACAATTCTTCATTTGTGATAGATTGTACTTCATACTCAATTAGAATCACATGTTTAAGACAACACAACACTAGAACATCTATCCATGTGTTGGTTGTACTCAGACACGACATACTATGCCTCTGAAATTTTGACCACTAGCAATTTATCATATAACGATAACAAGAATTCTTAATTTCATACAGTTTAAATTTAATTTCCAGAGTTAAATCACTAAAACTCCTTCTTAGTACAATGTGAACGACTTTGTAAAATCAACATTAGATTTCATCATTTCTTTAATCAAACTGATTGATTTAAATTACTTGCAACAAACATATTAATACATCACAACTAATTTATCTAAATATACTACATTTTGTTTCAAAAGATAAATTACTAAATAACTTACAACATTTCATTTGTAAAAGAATCACTTAGCACTATTATACTATTTAATTCCTACTTATCAATACACACTCTCATTATCAATACAATCCTTCCAATGTCTCGTTTGACTCCGACTAAATAAGATAGTTTTACATGCTTCACATTTCTTCGTGGTAACGATGTCTCAAAAAGGACTTAAGCAAAAGTGATTAATTTTGTCGAAGAGAAGTGTCATAAATGCGCCCAACAGAATGGAGCATGAACAGTTTGGTATGAATTGTTGATGCGGTGTAAAATTGTTATTGACTGTTTTACCATTGAAATGGTCGGTATTAATTTAATCTAACTGTTAGGGTTAGCTGGCAGAAGATATCAATTAAATGCAAATAAAGATTAAATAGAGAAATGGAAATACACAGAATTAATAACAGCGAGAGACAAGATTTAACGTGGTTCACCCAAACTCAGGCTACATCCACCAAACAGAGAGTCCAATATTATTATCAGGTAAATCAAACTGATTACAATCAGCAATCCCTACAACTCAATACCGCTGCAAATGCTACAATACAATACTCAAACCCTAACCCTTGGCCGCTTTTTATCAAGCCTTTTTGTCGGTTATAAAAATTAGGGTTTTCTTGTGTCGGTCATAAAAAATAGGATTTTTTAAGTCAGCCCTAGGATTTTTTTAAGTCGGCCCTAAAAAAAAAATTTCTCTGGGGCTACCACCCCCGAACCCCCGTTTCTCGGGGGCTGCCATCCCCGAACCCCTGCTCGGGGCCCGGCCCGGCCCTGAACCCCGGCAAGGATACATGGCTAGTGTACAGTACTTTCCTGATCAGTCGCCACCTACCAACAATCTCCCACTTGGAGACTGATCAAGCTCCACACCAAAACAATCTCCCACTTGGAGACTGATCCTGGACGACACCGCTGCGCATGCAACTCCCACTGGAAATAAGCACCCTGGACTCTACTGTTCAATTTTTATTGTGTTCAGTCTGGAAGACCAATCGAAGCTGAAGAGGAGCTTAGCTTCTCCCTTGTCACTGCCTTTGTAAACATATCTGCTGGATTTTCATCTGTATGTATCTTTTCCAGCCTTAACTGTCCATTATCCAACACTGACCGAATAAAGTGATACCTCAACTGTATGTGTTTGGTCTTGGAATGCAAGGTAGAATTCTTTGCAAGATGTATGGCACTCTAACTGTCTGTATACAAAGAACTGTTAGCCTGTTGTTTACCCAATTCTTCCATGAAAGATTGTAGCCATATCATCTCCTTGATTGCCTCTGTTGCAGTGACATATTCTGCCTCTGTGGTGGATAAAGCAACCACCTTTTGCAACCTAGAAATCCAACTCACTGATGTTCCACCTACAGTAAAGACATAACCTGTAGTACTCCGCCTAGTATCAATATCCCCTGCCAAATCTGAGTCTACATAACCTGCTAAATCAGTATTAGAGCCCTCAAAACATAAGTGTTTATTAGATGTACCTCTCAAATATCTAAGAATCCATTTGACCACATTCCAATGCTCAAATCCGGGATGACTCATATACCTACTAACGACTCCGACAGCATGTGCAATATCTGGTCTTGTGCATACCATGGCATACATTAAACTTCCTACAGCTGAAGCATAGGGTAGCTTGGACATTTTCTCTTCCTCCTCTTGTGTCTTTGGACACATCTCCTTAGTCAATTTCAAATGACTAGGTAAAGGTGTACTGACAGCTTTGGCATTCTCCATATGGAATCTCTGCAACACCTTTTCAACATAAACAGCCTGAGATAGAGTCAATTTTCTGTTCTTCCTATCTATGTAAATTTTTATACCAAGGATTTGTTTTGCTGCTCCCAAATCGTTCATATCAAATGACTATGATAACTAATGTTTTAACTCTCTGATGTGATCCATGTTAGACCCAGCTACAAGCATGTCATCAACATATAAACATAAAATGATGTAGCTGTCATTATCCAACCTCTTAAAATAAACACAATGGTCAGAATTACACCTACTGTAGCCTTGCTCAGCCATAAAACTATCAAATTTCAAATACCATTGCCGAGGTGCTTGTTTCAGGCCATACAAGCTTTTCTTCAATCTGCACACTTGTTTCTCCTTACCTTTGACCTCAAATCCCTGTGGTTGTGCCATGTATATCTCCTCCTCCAAATCACCATGGAGAAAGGCAGTTTTCACATCTAGCTGTTCCAAATGCAAATCTTCAGTAGCCACAATACTTAAAAGAGTACGAATAGAAGTCATCTTGACAACCAGAGAAAATATCTCATCAAAATCAATGCCCTGTTTCTATGCAAATCCTTTTACAACTAACCTAGCCTTAAATTGTTTCTTACCTCCATCTTCCTCTTTCAACCTGTAAACCCATTTGTTTGGTAAAGCCTTTTTACCTACAGGTAACTTACATAATTCCCAAGTCTGATTTTTCAGCAAGGAGTCCATTTCTTCTTGCATGGCAAGCTTCCACTGAACTTGTGTATTCACCTGCATAGCTTCATCATACCCTTCTAGTTCACTAGCTTCTGTTAACAAAATAGAATACAAAGAGGGTGAAAACCTTTCAGGAGGTCTACTTATCCTTGTTGACCGTCTAACATTCACTGGAGTTTGTGGTATTTCTGGTTGCTGTTACGGAGCATGAGGAGCCACTAGAACATCACTATTTGGAGTATCATCCAGCACCACATAATCCTTTTCTTTCTTCTCATGCTGCTGCAACTGATCTTTGTATAACACCTTCTCATTGAATATAACATCCCTGCTTCTCACAATTTTCTGATTTTCAAAATCCCAAAGCCTATAACCAAATTCATCAATGCCATATCCAACGAAGACATTTTTTTGATTTCGCATCCAGCTTGGTTCTATTTTTAGAATCTATATGTGCAAATGCTTCACAGCCGAAGGTTTTCAGAAAAGAATAACTCATCTTCTTGCTAGTCCATGCTTCCTCTGGAATACCACAGCCCAAAGGAACTGAAGGACCTTTGTTAATTAAATATACAGCAGTGTTGACAGCCTCTGCCCACATGTTTAAAGGCAGTCCAGCATACAATCTCATGGTCCTTGCATGCTCCATTATTGTCCTATTCATGCGTTCAGCCACTCCATTTTCCTGTGGAGTCCCTGGAACCATTTTCTGCCTACGAATTCCATTAAAGGAATAATAGTCTTCAAATTCTTTGCTGCAATACTCACCACCATTATCAGATCTGAGACATTTTAATCTTTTACCTGTCTCATTTTCAACCAGGCTTTTCCATTTCTTAAATGTTTCAAATACATCAGATTTCTATCTAAGGAAATAAATCCAGACCTTCCTAGTTGCATCATCTATGAATGTAACATAATACCGAGAGCCACCAAAAGAAGATACCTGAGCTGGTCCCCATACATCTGTATGCACAAGCTCCAACTTTTCATTTTTCTTTTGCTTCCCATCTCTGAGAAAACTGACTCTCTTTTGTTTTCCATACACACAACTTTCATAGAAATCCATATTAATACATTTCAGACCTGGTAAAACTTTCTTAGAATGAAGTACCTTCATACCTTTTTCACTCATATGCCCAAGTCTATTATGCCACAGTGTTGTTTCAGAACCTACAGCAACTTTTCCAGTCTCTTCCTGCAAACCTGCAGCAACTGTTCCTAAACCTGTTTGTTTTTCCTCTATAAAATCTAAAGTAGAAGGAACAGTATGACCTGTACAAAGATATAAGGTGCCTACTTTTACACCTTTTGCTACTACTAAGGCACCTTTTGAAACCTTCCAATTTTTATCAGTAAATGTAACAGTGCAACCTTGTTCAGTTAGCTACCTTGCTGAAATTAAATTCCTACTGAGCCTTGGAACATGCCTCACCTCTTGTAGTAGCCAATGATTCCCATTCTGCAACTTAATCTTGATTCTTCCCTTTCCAACAATCTAACAGGGTTCATTATCTCCCAAATAAACCAGCCCAAAATCCCCTTGGACATAATCAAGGAAATAACTTCTATGGGGCGTAGCATGAAATGAGGCCCCTGAATCTAAAACCCATGAATCATCAGCATTATCTAGGGAAAGAATCAAAGCATCATCTTCAGACTTATTGCTTACCACATTTGCTTCCTTATTGCCTTCTTGTTTGTCTCCTTCTTTATTTTTCTGAGACCAGCAATCTTTCTTCAGATGACCTGGTTTTCCATAGTACCAGCAATCCTTCTATCCTCTGGTTTGGGATCTTTTGTCCTTTAATTTTCCTCGTGACTTCCCATGACCTCCAGAACCTTTTCCTCTCTCCTTTGATCTACCCCTACTTTCTGCGTTCAAAACACTGCCTGATTTGGATCCACCTGAGCTTTTCTTACAAATTTCCTCACTCAGAATAACACCAACAACATCATCAAATTTTAGGGTATTTGAACCAGAAACAGAGTTACTAACTGCCATTACCAAACTATCCCAGCTTTCAGGCAATGAACATAATATCTAGAGAGCTCTAACTTCTTCATCAAATTTTACATTTACATAAGTCAATTGACTGACAATCGTATTAAAGTCATTTAAATGACCTGTCATAGATCCACCTTCAACCATTTTCAAATTAAACAACTGCTTCATGAGAAATACCTTATTTGAGGCTGAGGGTTTTTCATACAATTTAGCCAAAGCTTTCATCAGACCATCTGTTGTCTTCACTTCCGTTATATTGAATGCCACCGATGGTGCCAGGCACAACCGAATGGTTCCCAGTGCCTTTCTGTCAAGAAGATTCCAATCCTCATCAGACATTGTTGCCGGTTTCTTGGCTACTCCTTCCAACGGCCTCCATAAATCCTTTTGATAGAGGTAATCCTCCATCTACATCTTCCATAACTGATAGTTCTGCCCATTGAATTTATCAACCTTCATTTTACCCTCGTCCGCCATTGCTCCCACTCAACCGTGAGATTTTCCTGCAGATGATAATCGAACACAACCCGCTCTGATACCACTTGTTAGGGTTAGCCGGTAGAAGATATCAATTAAATGCAAATAAAGATTAAACAGAGAAATGGAAATACACAGAATTAATAATAGCAAGAGACAAGATTTAACGTGGTTCACCCAAACTCGGGCTACATCCACCAAACAGAGAGTCCAATATTATTATCAAGTAAATCAAACCGATTACAATCAGCAATCCCTGCAACTCAATACCACTGCAAATGCTACAATACAATACTCAAACCCTAACCCTTGGCCTCTTTTTATCAAGCCTTTTTGTCGGTTATAAAAATTAGGGTTTTCTTATGTCGGTCATAAAAAATAGGATTTTTTAAGTCGGCCCTAGGATTTTTTTAAGTCGGCCCTAAAAAAAATTTTCTCGGGGGCTACCGCCCCCGAACCCCCATTTCTCGGGGGCTGCCGTCCCCGAACGCCCGCTCGAGGCCCGGCCCAACCCTGAACCCTGGCGAGGATACATGGCTAGTGTACAGTACTTTCCTGATCAGTCACCACCTACCAACACTAACCACTTCTGGGAGCGTTCATCAGCTCCCTTGGACTGCGAATTGATGGTATTGCCAGCACAAACTTAGATAGCTTAATCTCTCTCAAGAGGTTTATCTACGGGAGGCTATGATGACAGCAACTGGATTTGTTGAATAAACCATTTTGGTTTCTGTTGGCTTTCTTTCTATACCCCACGCCTAAGGATTCTCCTTACAGTTGAGCTGATTTCCAAATATGAAAGGTATGAATACAATTTAAACTATAGTAGAAGTGCCTCCATTTCTGGTCTTATTGACTGACAGAAGTTTATACATGTAGTCATGTCTGTCCAATCAACTAGTAGGGCTAGGCATTGGCGTGATATTTACCTTGTTGATATCTGTCAATGTTTGTATGCGCTTTGTTTAGTATTGTCCAAAATTATCTAATAAGGTAAAGCTTTACACAAAAGCAATAAATCACCGCTGAACAACACTTAACAATGGTTATTCATTATCAATGAATATTATTCCATATATATGTGTGATATAATGATATGACATAATTTTTAAGAGAGGACATCATTAATCATCTCATCGAGATACTTATTAAGTCTGCACTAGCTTGAGGACTGGTTTTGAAGTCACCATTGAACTTTTCAGAGAAAACTGTATTCCACACAAAAATAGAAGAAAATTGTGGAAAATGTGAAGAAAGATAGGGTTCTTTGACAGCGTCACTTCCATGTCTTCTACAAACTCTCTTGTTTAGAAAAATTTGCACCATTAATCTGACGATCTCCTCAACGGTATCTGTAGACACCATCTTAACAGTCTCAAGACATCAACAAGCGAAGGCAACAAGTCTTCAAACATACATTATATCAATTCAACCTTCCAATCACAGATCAGATCCACGTGATAGATCAAATCCGCAACAGTTGGGATCAAGCCCACGATGCTCAAAATTGATCTGCAATGTTTTCTGTGCGAATTTAGAATCTTAGATAGTCATTCTACCCAGGCAATTATATTTTGACAATGGCAAATCAATTTAATAGAGCATCAACATTATAATTCTATCATCGATATTAAAGCTAAACCCCTCTATCCTTCACATTTAACTTTCAAATATTTATTTCGATCATCAATCTCAACTCCTGAATTATTGTAGCTTAAGTAAAATTATTTTTACCTACACAATATTAAACAAAATAGAAACCCTCAAATCTGGATTTGTTCACACAGCTGATGCTCTTCAAGGCTCCTCTTATCTTCAGTGTTGTTCCTTGGAATCCATTTCTAACAATAAAACCATGGATTTGTCTGCCTTCACACAAAGCTCCCAAGCGGAAGCATGCAGGGAGAACACTAGCGACCGTGCCTGAATCAGGCTTCTCTCCAGCCAGTTCTATTTCACAAAACATTCTCAGAGCCTCCTCACAGAATCCATTAGCACATAAGCTCCAATTATTGCATTCCACAGAGCCACATCTCTTGGAGGCATTTTGTCAAACACTCGGCGCGCATCCTGCAAACTACCACGTTTGGCATACATGGCTACAAGGGCACTAACTACATAGACATCAGATTCAAGCCCACTTCTTAAGAGGTCCTCATGCACCTCCTTCCCCTTTTGCAGGGCCAACAAACCAGTGCATGCATTGAGAACACACGGGAAAGTAAACTTGTCAGGATGAATGCCATCAGGCAGCATTTCTGAATACAGAGCTATGGCACCCTCAAATCAAAACATTGCAAATAACAACATTTCGTACAGAAACTCTATTGAAAACTAATCTTGCACTTCCCAAACTGCCATTGCAAATCAAGCGATTTTGTTTTGAACATTCAAACTTCAAAGAAATTCAAGTGCAAAGATAAAGGAAATTGCACCTACCCGAACATAAATTGGTGAGCTTCTCGCCTAGTGTATGAAGCATGAAGGACATTATACCATTTCTCTTCTCTAATTACTCATATACCATTTCTTCGTTAAATTAAATAAAGGTAGAGGGTATCTGGTCTGTATTCAAAAGTTGAATTTTTCATTCGCCCAATTTTAAACTTTGATCAGTATAATGGCCGCACTTATCTGGTACACGATTTCATTTTTTTCTGATTACCTAGCAGGCAAGCAGAGCCCGTTCCATAGAGTCCGCTTGTTAAAAAACTCCATCTACCAGAGCATTTCTAACTATAATACCAAACTGAAACCGTTCTTTCCACACAGCATGGAAAAGATATTACATATCCAGTCGCTGGCAATAAAATAGTAAGAAGATTGCAGTGTGGAGATAACCCTATTGTCAGATGTATGAATGCTTAGTGGCTAAGGGACGAAGAGAATTGCGATTACCCAAGTACAGATTGCACACTCGATCCATACATTGCTGCCAATTCCAAATCAATTGTTGATGATGGCAGTGCCGAATGGATGCTGACAGAATAGTTAATTATCTGAGAGGACACGAAATTTGTAGAAAATAATACATAATTTAATCTGTGCAAGAAGTTTACCAAGAGAGGTCTGAGAGGTCTTAAGGAAACATTACCTTGAATCTTCAAACCCTATCAATCATACGCCGGTCTGAGATTGTATAAAGGAGAAATTGCCAAAATACATCCTCAATGATATGAAGAAGACCATCGAAATGAATGATTGCAAGAATGATAGAATGATTTAGCAAATGCAGTGGAAGGAAGACAATTTTGAACAACGAACTCCTTGAGCAGAAAAATGATTTAAAACCCTAAAAGATGTTATGGTTTAAACGTAGAGAGGACAATCTACAGACATGAGCACTTGGGTTTAAGATTTGATGACGAAAACTTAGAATACAAGCTGATTACAGCTTGAAATATATCTTTAAGCAGAAATTTAACCCAAACAATCCATTTGGAATAAAATAACCAACCAACAACGACATTTGCAGATTTAGAATAAGATTCAGAAATTAGGCATTCAGTGGAACCTGGCTACGATGTCGATTCGACAATACCGTTCCAACTGCTGCAGTCCAAGCTTTTCCTTGTCTTCTTTCCTGTTCTTCTACCTGCAATTCCCCCTCTTTGCCTCTACAAGCTTTTCTTTTATAACACAGTCTCTCTCATCTACCAAGGAACTCGGCACGCGATCCCGTGCATCTCCCTTCTCAAGATATACTTTTATTTAATTTAATGATGCCAAAAAAGTTACTTTTTTAAATATTAACACACAATTCCGACAACATTTAATTACTTTATAGCCGACCAACCATATTGTATTTAATAAAGTTATAACATTACAACAATATATAATTGTACAACTATATATTAATTTATTTTATTAATTAAGTTGTAAATCACTAATTACAACGTAACTTACAACTATTTTATTTATTTAAATATTTATTGCAAATAATATTATATTAAATAATACAAATTTCTTACAATCTTTATTTAACAACTATACTTCTAATAAAATAATAATTTATTTACAACAATAATTAACAACTATCGACATTATGCTCAATATTATCTTTTATCAATACATTTAATTATCAACATTATACTTTCCGAGATATGATTCTAATTAAAGCACAACAACACCTTACACACTTAGACACTTTCTAACCTAGTTAGACTCCAAGGTGCAATATTACCTGTCTGCAAGTCATGATCAAACGATAGACAGCGACCACAAGGATAAACTGACAACTAGACCACACTGACATGGGACCTCATGTTAACTCCAAACAACTAATCCATTGGCGAAGGCACACTCAGACCTGGTAATCAAGTGGAGTCGGTGCCTAGTACCTGCATCCTACAGCAACGGACGGTTAACCATAACAAGATATATATATACATCACATGCAGTCCTATAGTGAATGGAAATCACAGTGGGGTAGGGTACTCAAGAGCGAGTAATACGACACTGTTCCATTCACGTCTATGAATAACAATTAACTATATTGAACAAGGTATCTGATTACTAGTCAACAACATAAAGCATTCAATCCTCCTACAATCCAATATCGCAATTTACATCAAAACATCTGTAACATCTAGTTCATTTATCAAATTGTAATGCATAAAACCACAGAATCCAGCATCAACAACTGTTATCATAATGATTAGGTCCATAATAAAGTAACAAGATAACAAGAGATCCATCATCTACGGTCTAAGACACTATCATAAAGTCTAAGTAAACATCAATCTGATGGACGACGAGATGAGGGGCACTACATAATAAGTATCTACAATAGTCAAAAGGTATCTGCAGATTACATCAAGGTCTACAAAAACATAAAGGTAGCAGATCGGGGTAGGACCTACAATCCAAAGTCAGCAGCAATAAAGGTAAGTGTCAATTAAGGTAAATTAAGATAAATTCATAATATCATGTATATTAGTTTCTATGAATACCTCTCTCTATGTATGTATGTATATATATATATATATATATATATATGACACTAATAACAATATGATTGTATGTAAATCATTACAAATGACAATGAAATATCTTATCAATGTGTCAACTAAAGATGAAAATTTGTATAAACATGAATACCATATAATGGTATTTCAAATTGCATGGTAAATGTCTTTAATCTATGCTTTATGGTAATAATAAGTACAAGGGAATATTGAAATGAAGACCATGTCTTTGTAGCCATTATTATTTCATCAAGTAGGTATTTTAGGGAAAAGTGGAGTAATCCCATATTCTATGTAGACCCCAAAGGTTAGGAATTAGTTCCCATGGATGGGTCTAGAGGTCTTGTAATTGATCCCAAAGGTCAGGACATAGTCCCGTGGCTAGATCTGAGGCTCTGTTTATAGACCCCAAAGTCTCGGACTAAGTTTTGAAATCAGGTCCAGGGATGGTTTCATCGCACCTTAGCATGTAAGATCCTAATTCCTTGGTGAATAGTAAGAGGGGAGAGTATGGATTTGAGTTATGTTCAATATTCATCCTAATGTACTTATGGGATGTATTATAGAATACAAGAACATATTACTGATAACTCATGTTACTTCATCCTTCAAGGAATAGTAGGTTATGCAGGGAATGGCGGTATAATTCCTATATGTGAATGGTTTCTTTGTGCCTTACATATCCATTGATTGGTATGGTAAGGAGAGCAGGTATAATTCCTTCCATGTTTTGGTTTCTTAATGCCCATGTCATGTAAATCCTAGTTTGTGATGAAGAACAAGAGAAGAGGATATGGATCTTGAATTATGATTTATAGTATAGAATAGTCACTAATAGTGGATGACAATCATGAATGGAGTATTATCATTGAACTTGTTGATCATATCACTGGAATTTAATGATCTCTAATGCTACTAATGTCTCCTTGAGAATCACTTCGAATGTTGATTCAGGTTCAAGTGTTTCTGCTAGAAAGAGGACATTACAAGTGGTATCAGATCAGTCATCCTGTCACACTGTGAAAGGTTGACAATGCAAAGCTATCAAAGAAGGGGAACTAACACCAACATGAGTGAGGAATTGGTAAATCAAATGAAAATAGGTTTTATGGAATAAACCAATCAAACCCTTTCTAACCAAAATGAAAGACTCATACAAGCCTTTCAAAACATGGGCAATGTCATTGATAGCCTAAAACCCACCCCATAAATGGGGAAGACATGGGGTCTAATATCTCTGAAAATGATAAAGGATCTCCTAGCCTCAAGGTTCCTAGGCCCTCCTTCTTACCTATGGAAGAAGAAGAAAATGAACCGCCTGCACATAGCATGGAAGAAATTGCTAGGGCTTATGCAAATCTTGACCCCGAGATTAGAAATCTTGTTAAATTTAGAGACTTTTGTGAACCTAAAAGATGAGAGGTACCTAGAAAACAAAAGAGACCTCCAAATAAAGACTTAAATCATAAAATAAACAAAATACCTCTCCCAAACTATGACGGGTCAAATAAAATATCAGCCCATGCATGGATAAAAAAATTAAACACTTATTTTTCTTTAAGCTCAATAACAGAAGAGGATGCCACAAAATTTTCTATCCTTCACTTAGAAGGAATGACCTACGAGTGGTGGCATCATGGGGAACACACCCAAGGACATAATAAGATCACTACCTACGAAGAATTTTCACAAAAAACTAATCAAAAGGTTTGATAAGGAACACCCTCAAGAAAACTTCAAGAAATTGACTCAATTAAAACAAGGAATGGTAGAAGACTATATAACGGAATTTCAAAAAATCTCAATCAAAGTCACTAGAATTAATGAGGATGGGTTAACCTATTTATTTGTAGAAGGGTTAAAAGTTCCACTAAGGGGAATGGTAAAGGCTCATAACCCCACTACTCTAGATGATGCCATAGAAAAAGCCTTGAACTTGGAATCATCCACTTGAAATATCAAAGATACACAAGAGCATACCAAAACCTATTACAAAAAGAATGAAGATAATAAGCCTTCCAAAGGGGAATGTAGGGGCAAGAACCTATGTTTCCAATGTTAAGAACCTTGGGAACGTGGTCATATTTGCAACAAGAAGGAAAATCTATTTTATAAATGCAAGGAAAAATGGGAACCGGGTCATAAATGTGCCAAGAAAGGTCGAGCCTAAAGGATCGAGGTTACTCCCGATGAAGAAATCAAAGAAAAGGTCATCAAGAAGGCAAGAATAGAAGAGGACAAACATGTGACCTTGGCTACAATTGCCCAAATGTCCACGCATCATCCTTTCTACATCGACAACATAGTCAAAGGACAAAGAGTTACTACTCTAGTAGATAGTGGGGCATCCAACAACTTCATTAATGAAAAGTTAGTAAAAAGAAGAAAGATAAAAACCCAAGAATTCAAGGGGTTTTTTGCAGCCACTGCCACAGGAGCATTGGTTTTGTGTACTAAGATTGTCCCCCAACTTGTAATGATCCTAGGGAAACATACTATTCAAGAAGACTTCTATCTAGTGCCCCTAGATCACGATGTAAATCTAGGCACCCTTAGATGTATTCATTGGGATGTTTTCAATTTGACCTTCCTAATTTAAAACTCCATTTTCAACATAAAGGAAGGGAGGTCACTTTACAAGGTTTACCTGATGGTCCTCCAGAGGTTGTTTCTCACAAAAGAAGAAAGAAATAATTTCAATTACTCAAATCTTAAGTTGCTTGAGGACAAGCAATCTTAAGTGGGGGGGACTATAATATCCCTTATATTGGCATTATAGTATACATTATGACTTACGTGTATCCAAATATATATTTTACCATTTACAGACAACTTACACATATTCATATGATGTATACATGTAATTATATTGTGAGATTTAATTGTCATGCTTTCTTGTTCATTTAACAAATATATGTATGATAATAATAAAAGAACAGTCTTATATTACACATACATATATATATTATCACAATATATATATAGGATGTAATATAAACATAAATATAAACTTATATAAACTAAAATAATAATAAAATAACAATATTCATATTAAAATAAATGATAACCATAGCAGTAAATTCCCTAAGGAATCACTGCCAATAAAAGCAGCAATTAGGTAATGATGGGGTATGAGGAGGGGGTGTCACCCTCCAACAAGGCACAACATATTATATTTAAAGAAATTAACAAATACCTCCAAGAACCATTGAAGGGGAAGAAGTCAAAATAAAAGATAAGGTATTGAATGAAAAGAAATAAAAAGAAAAGATAAGGAAATCAGTAAAGATAATAAGCATCTACATCAGTCAAAAGGTATTTGTAGATTACATCAAGATCTACAATAAAATAAAGGCAACAGATTGGGGTAGGACCTACAGTCCAAAGTTAGCAGCAATAAAGGTAAGTGATAATCAAGGTAAATTAAGATAAATTCATAATATCACGTGTATTGGTTTATATATATATATATATATATATATATATATATATGAATGATAGTAATAACAATATGATTCTATGTAAATAATTACAAATTACAATGAAATATCTTATCAATGTGTCAACTTATGATGAACAATTGTATAAACATGAATACTATATAAGGGTATTTCGAATTGCAAGGTAAATGTCTTTAATATATGCATTATGGTAATAATAAGTACAAGGGAATATTGAAATGAAGACCATGTCTCCATAGCCCTTATTATTTCATCAAGTAGGTATTGTAGGGAAAGGTGGAGTAATTCCATCTTCTGTGTAGACCTCAAAGGTTAGGAATTAGTTCCCATGGCTGGGTCCGGAGGTCTTGTAATTGATCCCAAATGTCGGGACATAGTCTCGTGGCTAGATCCAAGGCTCCTTTTATAGATCCCAAAGGCTGGGACTATGTTCCAAAACTGGGTCCAAGGATAGTTTTAGCGCACCCTAGCATGTAAGATCCTAATTCCTTTGTGAATAGTAAGAGGGGAGAATATGGATCTGAGTTATGTTTAATATTCATCCTAATGTACTTATGTGATGTATTATAGAATACAAGAACATATTACTAATAACTCATGTTACTTCATCCTTCAAGGAATAGTAGGTTATGCGAGGAATGGCGGTATAATTCCTACATGTGAATGGTTTCTTTACACCTTACATATCAATTGATTGATATGGTAAGGAAGGTGGGTATAATTCCATCCATGTTTTGGTTTCTTAGTGCCCATGTCATGTAAATCCTAGTTCCTGATGAAGAAGAAGAGAAGAGGATATGGATTTTGAATTATGATTTATACTATAGAATAGTCATCAATAGTGGATGACAATCATGAATGGAGTATTATCATTGAACTTGTTGATCTTATCATTGGAATTTAATGATCTCTAATGTTACTAATGTCTCCTTGAGAATCACTTTGGATGCAGATTCAGGTTTAAATATTTCCTCTAGAAAGGGGACATTACAATTACTTGGCTCCACTCAAGCAATCCATAATATCACCCATCCTTGGAAATGGAAATATGTACTTGATGGTAATTTTGTTGATGGATCAGGAATTTGTACACATTCTCCACTTTTCATCTTTCTTCTGTGCTACTACTACAGGTACCACACATGGAAGGAGGCTCTCCCTTATCAGTCCTTAACATCTTGTGAACTTGTCTATTCATCTCTTCATTCTATGCAAGAATCATTCTATAGGCTACCTTATTCATAAAACTAGCTCCAGGTATCAAATCCATTTGGTGACTTGTCTTCCTCACTAGTGGTAATCCTTCTGGTACATTATCAAGGACAATGTCTTGAGATTCTTCCAACAATTTTAAGACTTTTTCTTGTAAATATTCACATTTCTCTTGTCTAGTCTTAGGAATCAATGTAAATCAATGATACTCATGCTTTATACTATCCAAAAATTTCCTACCATCTACCAAGAAAATTATGGTAGTGCTACATACCTTTTCTTCCACCTCCTTCAAGGTCTTTGAGTTATGATGAACTCCATCCTTTGTCACTTCGAGGAATATGTATTTTCATGTCCATCATGGATAGCACACCTATCATACTACCATTACCTTCTTAATAACATATGGCATGCATCCATCGGTATGATGTCACATAGAACCTCATCACGGTAGTCTCCAATCTTGAACTTGACTAAACACTTTTCATTGGCCAAATCTCTATGGTCCTTCTACAACAATCAGTCTGATATTGATGTGGATGCCTTCTCCTTGTCAACTTCAACTTTTTAACCATCTCCTCTAAGAAAAGATTATCAATGCTTCCACTATCAATAATAATATCACAACAGTTACCTTCACATTTGCACCTTGTGCAAAATAAACTCTTCCTCTGATCTAGCTCTTTCTCCTCATTTAACAAGGTTCTTTTGACAACTAGTGTTTCTCCACTTTCAGCATCTCCAGAATGCTTAGACTATGCATCTTCATCTACATGTGCAACTAATACATTACCTTCAGGTCTTATATTTGTCCTTCCTTGATGTTGGGGACACTCATAGGCTTGATATCATTCTTCTCCACATTGGAAATAGGTTCCTCTAAAACCTCCTCTTCCAGATCCTTTCCCAAGTCTTCCTCTTCCTCTTTCTTTTTTCTTACCATTATTTTGGTCACGATGGTGGTAGGCATTATCTCCTTTATGATTTTGACTAGTGCCTGCTTCTTAAATTTTCTTTTGATCTTCATTTTGTCCTCTATAGGATCTTCCACCATTACCTCTTCCTCTTTGCCTAATTTTGATTATTTTATTCATCTTCTCTTCCACCTTTAGGGTAAACTAGTATGCATCTTTATGGTGGCCATTCTAACTAGGTTCATCTCCTCTTGAATACTTGGTCTCAACCCATTAATATAATAGGCTACCTTCTCCTTGTTGGCCTCTATAAGGCCTATTCTAATAGTAATCTTATAAAACTTTTTTTTATACTCCTTAACAGACTTATTATCTTACTTTCAATCCTTGTAGCTTGTTCAACAACTCCAACTCATAGTCCACAAGAATGAACGACTTCTTTAGTTTGTCTACCATCTAATCCCATCTGGTAATATTTCTTTTTCCTCTTCTATTTCTTTCTAACTGGTCCTCCTTCCACCAAATATTGGTGTGGCCCTTCAACTTCATTTTTGCAAACTTGACCCATTATGGGTCCACATCTTCATACTCAAAGTATTCCCCCATATCATTTATCCAATCAATAAGATCTTAAAAATTTAGATCCCCAGAATAGGTATAAACTTCAATCCTAGACCTCTTTCCAATCCTTCAAATGACCCTCAACAACCGAACTTGCACAGGATCTCCTCCAGAATGTTGATCTTCCTTAGATAGCTTTCTTCTTCAGCTTCATCTTCACTTTCTTCTCTTATTCTTGGATCAAACCCTCTTCGCAACTCTTACAATGCATCAATTTGCATTTGTAGGGCTCTAAAACCCTCTTATTTTGAAGCATTTATCCTACCACAGTTTCTTTGTAGAGGCATTTTGATTTTTACAGCAAACTAACAACCTTAGGTCCTTGTGTAAACTGCCTCATGGTCGATGATTTGTCTACACACTCAAGAACCCTTGCTCTAATACCACTTGATGAGGAGGATAAAACAAAAAATACACAATAAAATAGATTGCACATGGAAAATAGGATTGTTATTTTATTGAACCAAACAACACATTGCATTATAGAAACTAGAATCAAATCATAGGATGAATCCTTAGTAGGCTACAACACATTACAACTTCCTTCCTCTGGACTCTCAAACCTTTCCCTTATGTAGCTTCAAATAAACTAAGGTTTCTATTTTCCATCCTTTTCATGACTCACCACTTTTCCCCCTTTCTCTACTACCCAAAGGATTCCTAAAAATAGTCATAAATAGCCCTTTTTGGCACCTTCTGGCCAAAATTTTGAAATTTTTAACTCCCTCCAAAAATAGGTCAACTTTTGGGAGCCATAATTTTTTATCTAGGTGTCTAATTGATGAATCATTTGATGTTTTGGAAATCACATGAAGTGATATACACCCTTAACATGTGATCTACTGATTCTACCCATTTTTGGGGTCATACGGGGCCTCTAAGTTCCTGATATTTGATGTTGAAACATTTTCTAAGGTTTTTAATGAAACAAAAACTTTAATATCTTTCAGTCAAGAAGTGATATTTGGCCAATTCCTTCACCAAAGGTTATATTTTTCAATTCCAAAGATTTGAGTAAATTTCTCCTTCCATACGTGCTAAAATGCAAACTTTCTAAAATAGCAGTTTTCTATTTTTAGTAGGTTGTAAAAACTAAAGGTTCTACATCATTATTCAAGCAATTGGGTATCTTTAAATACCAAAATTGAAAAGAATAAAAAATAAAATCATGTTTTGGGTGTTGCAAGATAGCCCTTATGCCACTACATGCTTCTGCATAAGACATCCGTTAGGCATTTAATCATGTGCTTAACTGACTTATCTCCATATTGAATGGTCTATGATGTTTCCATGTCACTTTATTGAAAGGACACCTCCCTTACTAATTCAGGTGAAATAATTTTTTTAGAGGATCATGTATCTATCAAAATAAAAACTGTTGCATCACATAACTTACCAGTTATTTCTATTGGCACAATTTGGTACTAGGTTTGTCGACTCTTTACTATAGCATGAATCTGACGTTGTTGAGTCTATTGTGTCTATTGTGATTCATATCTCTTAGGGAAATCCCTTGCATAATGGTTACCTTAACACATAAATCAACCCCCAGGTAGACCTTTAATACTTTTATATGGTGTACTCCAATTTTTTTTTTGTATTCTCATTGTAACTATTATTCTAGTTTTCAGTTGGTTTGTATCCTTGGAAGTCTCTTCTTTTGTTATATTGCACCCCTTCTTCATTGTAAAATTCTAGATTCTTTTAAAGGTAAACTTATTGCTCTTGAAACTTCGATTGACTAGTGTTAGTGATTGCAGTTTCTTTTCTTCTTTAAGGACCTTCTCCAAAACTTGGTTCATAGTTTCAAGACCATACATATCTAGTTCTGCTCCAATATCTATGTTAAGTCCTAAGAGGAATTTCCTTGCTTGAGACATCTCATCCTTTTGGTAAATAGGATCATATTTAATTAGTTTTGTAAAGAGATCCCAATATTGTTGAACTAACATTAACCCTTGTTTTAGATTAAGAAATTATTTCTCATCATAGACTAATTGTGGGAGCCATCTTTAATGAAATTTATTGGCAAATTGATCCCAAGCGAGGTTCTCTCTGATATAGTCATGTTGTTCCTTGATATTTATCCACTAGCTCATTGCTTTACTGGTCAACTGGTATGCTCCCCAAATGGCTTTAATGTTTTCAAAGTAGTTTGTTAGTTCAAAGTATTTCTCCATTTTAGTAAGCCACCGTTTGACTACATCCCCTACTTATCCTCCATTGAATTTTGGTGGTGCAACTTTCTTAAGGTCTCTTGATAATTCCAATTTTGTCAATTCTCAATTTTGGTTGTTTTATCAAGGCCTAGGCTCATTCTCATTGTTTTCCATTATATTCTCAATATTTCCTTGTCATCCCCTAAGATCATTAATAGTTTTTTCTAAGCTACTTATTTTATCCCTTTGTGTAGTTAGAAGATCAATTAATGTCTCAACACCTGAATCATCATTCTCATTTTTAGGTTGGGGTTGTTCTTGGTATTGATTATGTGGTCATATACATGAGAATTTCTTATTATAACTATATAACCAAGAAAATGAGCATGAGAAACAAGTCAAAACACTAACCTATTTCACTCAAAATCTAAACTACCTCAAATTGAGAAAAAAGGAATGCAAAACAAAGAAATGAAGCTAAGCAATTAACCCCAAATGTGCAAACCTTGCTAACTAGTTGTGCTCCTTGATGATGTTGATGTAGATGAATCCTTAAATGGATAGAATAACCTTGCTTCTCTTGGATTCTTGGATTGAAAATAGCATCATTGTGTTGCATGAAGAAATTTTGTCATTTGTGAAGGGGTGAGCTCTAATTTATATATTTTTGGAGACTAAATTAGATGGTTGGGAGTGAATTTTAAGATCAATGGTGGAGGGTTGTTGAGAGATCTCAAGCAAGGAGAGCTCACTAAGTGTCATGATGAGATTGGATGGGAAGGGATGTCCTTAGATCAAGGAGGAATGGAGGGTTGAGATTTAACCTTGGGAATATGGATGGATGAGATTGACTTGATAAATGGGAAGTATGGGTTAGATTTGATTAGAATTTTAATGCAGCATGGGTACATAGCCAATTTATAATTGAAGGAAAAAGGATGAGTTGGCTTAGCTTTGAATTTTAAATTAGAAGCATGGGCACATGGCCAATTTAGAATTGGAGGAATAGAGGATGGAAGACAAAAGGACTTTTGTAGATGGGTCCTTGACCATACCTTTTGTAAGAAGTCCATGTGGACATGTACAAGAGGCCCATACCTTTGTATATTTTGGGGAAGGAGGAGGATTTGACCAAGATTAGATTAGGGTTTAGGTTGTGTAAGTGGGGGATTAGGTTAGTTAATTATGTTTAGGTGACCTAATAAAAAGTGTAGAAATAAATAATTAAATAAATGTACATATTTATTTAATTCATGGGATGGGATAAGTGGATATTAGATAAATTAAATTTATTTAAACTTTGAACTATAGGCAAGGATGAATAAATGATTAATAAATCATTTTAGTTAGGGCTAGGTACCGACGTGGATACCAAGGGAGGTACCAATGAATAGTAAATAGTGTGTGAATAGTGATTTTAATAATAAACTATTGTAAAATCATGGATTGAAGGGGACTTGATCAATTGACCATTTAAACATGTGTTTACTTGCTTAATTATGGAGAAAATGCAGTTTAGGGGTGCCTAGAGATGATTCGTGATGGTTAGGGATGAATTATCAATGTTTAGGGATGATTAGTGATGTTTAGGGATAAGACGAAGAGTCAAGAATTTTAGGTGTCTATACTAACTGTAGCAAATCTGTTACAAAAGAAAAAGACTTGAAAAATCAATATTTTTCTCAAGAAGAGAGTTTAATATTTTATTCATAAGAAAATTAGGATCCATGTCCTTTATTACAAAATTTTACTTTACAATAGACATAATCTTATTTTGTTTTCTCTTCTTGAGGTTCCTCTTCATCAGTGTTAGTTTCAAAACTTTTAGATCCTTAGGATGAACATGGAGGTATTCCTCCCAAATGTCACTACTTATAGAGGGAGCATTGCATCCAAGCCAAAAAAAGGAAATCTCTAACTATAGAAGGTTTCTTTTTCTCAAATCTTTCCTTTTTTTTTCAGTCACAAATTCCTTTTTCTTGCTAATCTTAATTCGACATACAACTAAAGCAAGGGTCTCAAATTTTGATATCCATATTATTTCCTCCTTGGTTAGTACAGTTTTAGGTTTAACCTCCTTAGAGGCTCCCATGTTCCTTCTCTTATTCCTTTTAGATCTTTTGTTTCTTCCCATTTTGAGGCAAATCACAATAATACTTGTTAGATTACAAAAGATTTAACACATCTTTCAATGTTGTGCTTTCAGAAGTGGGCCTTCAAGCCTAGTGTTTGAACCAAGTGCTCTAATACCATATGTAAAGGCTAACTCATTCTTAAGATAAATAAAACAAATAAAAAAGAATATATATTTTTATTATTGACTAAAACAATTTGATTAATATCTAGTTAAAATGTATTTAGATGATTTAGAAAGAATAGTCAATCCAGAATCTTAGGAACAACCAATTTAAGCTATACATAGTATCAAGGACATGTTCAAACTGAGATGATACTAATCTTTACTTAATATCTAAATGAGATAGATTTCTACCATATAGCATAACACAATTCTATGCCAAAATACTTTGGTACATTGGAACCAATTCAGGTTCTGAGTCACCTACTGAAATATAGAGTAAGCCCACTACTAGATACCAAGGATTTCTATTAGGAATGAAATCTTGCATGTCAAATACAAGGCTACTCCACCCCAGGGATTATTCTGAGATTCAATGAATAAGTTATGGTATTTAGTTTCCAAGACTCAACCTCACATAATCCTATGTACCTGAGCACTAGAAAAATCCTTCATTTTCTAGACTACCTACATACCTTGTATCCATCCAAGATCAAGGTACATGAGGATTCATCATGTGTAGTATGTAGTTCTGGTTGTACTATCTTGATGTAACTGTATGAGTGGGTATGCAACCCTTTCTATGGTCTAGTTTCCCCAAAAAAGTTCTTCGTTGGCTGCCACAAAATTAGGTAAAATAGAGACGGTTATTTAGTAACCAATGTAAACACCTAGAAGGGGTGTTTGTTGTTTAAGTATTAGATCATGTTATTGTGTTGATTACCTTTGCATGAGTTTACCTATTTACTTGATTTTAAGTCTTCTTTTTCCATGTATCTAAGTTTCACGAAGTTCATCTACATTTTTCTTATCACCAAGATCCATGTGGGTGAGGTGAGAATATACAACAAGTAGTGTTCTTCATTGGCCAAAGAATCATTCTTTAGTGTTTCTAATGCTATATCTAAATTAGATTTCTATCAAGAATAGACAGCATTTTTTGATAACCAAGACCCATATAGGTGAGGTGAGAGCATATGACAGGTTACCTATTTTCAACAAGAGTATATCTAGACAAAGAGTCTCATTTTAACTTGAACAACAATATTATCATACATTCCAATTGTGAGGCATAAAGGATTATGAATAAGTTTATATGTCCTTTCACAAGATTATTACTCATCATAACATTGAATAAGGTGATATTGGCATTACTCAACCATAATATCTCTTAACTTCACATTACATTGTAACCATTTATAATCTAACTCAATACAAGAGAATTTGATATTTCATTGGAGAAATACAATTATTATTCTCCAAGCATTAATAGAAATCAGTTAACTTCATGATCCTTTGCATCATTTCACTAACCAATAAGCACATTAATTTCCTAAGCCCTATCATATTAAATTCAGAACCATTACCACATTAACTTCTGACCACTATGATATTAAATTCCTAATCTCTTCCACATTTAATTTCTAATCCTTAACACACTGATTTGCTAACTTGTTTCCTTTCCATTTGTTCAAGTCAATCATAAATGCAAATTTAAAGGAAAGTATCTATATATTTGATTTATTGAACTACAGTTTTTCATAGAAAGAAATCAAATACTTGTATCTTATGAAATTGAACTACCTAATAAACTTGCAGCATTGCTATAATAATGGATTATTACATGAATACAAAATATGAATCATTGGCAATGTACTACTATTACTCCCTTGTGGGATGATAACTTCCTTAAGATAAATGCCATCATAGTTTGGCTTAACCATCGGTTATTAATTTAGAAGCAAATGATGCACTTTCTATTGGCCAATAATTAAGGAAGGCCACCATAGTACAAAGGCATCATTTATATATAGCAATGCATATAAATTATGTCAGTGTATTATGGTGTAAAATATCTACAATCATCTTATGATAAGTAAATAATATGCTATGCTGAACTATTTTCAAGTGATTATCATGCCTATACTAAAGAATAAAACAAATGTATAGATACGACCTCATAAGCTGAGCATTATAAATAATTAAGATACTGAATAGTTTTAAGGCCACAACAACTCTTGATTATCATATGTCTATGATAGCCATAGATAACATAAATGGCAATGCTACTTGGCTATAAGCCATATTTTAGATGTTATATATAATATTTATTCAGTATTGCTCACCTTTTATATAGATGCTATATGTATATATAACATTTATGTGGCTATACACCATGATAAACAAAATGAAATACAAGCTAATATATGGCTAAATCCACAACACTCACAAGATATACTTATCTTTATTAAAATGTATTGGCAAATCCATATGACAATATCTACGATTATTAACAAATATCTAAATGGCTGAGAAGCCGAAGCATAGAGATATAGAAACAATTGATCATCTATAAGGGTCATGGTTGTGAGAAATGTATTATCATTCAAATTTTATTAAAAAGTAATATATATAATAATCATTTACTAAATTAGCCATGAATAACTTTTTTGGTTGTAATATAAAGGCACACACAATCACACATCTATGTGTATTGTGTATGTCTCTATATTATAGAGGCATCCACAGATGCAACATTGAAATACAACAATCCACCGCAGAAACAACACATAATTTATATGGAAAATATTGAGTACATAACTGTAAGAAAACCTACAAATTTACAGAGGCAAATATTTCCTTGAATCTATTTACAATTAATATAATCAAGACAAGATTCTAGTTAAGACAACATTTATTCAAGACACAACATTCTTGATAAATAAAGCCCATTGCACCTAATACAAATGTAGAATTCCAATATCAATCCTCGATACTATATCTTTTAATCTCCTAATTAAAACTACACTAACATCATTAAATCCGCAATTTAAACTCTACAACAACTTCACTAAATTCCTCAATTCAAACTCTACATAGAAATGTCATTAAATTTTCCTAATTAAACTCTACAAAGAAATAGGCAATACCTAAGAAAGAATTATTATAGGTCTCCTCTAGAGGTCATCGAAGTCCCATTTAATATTATGTAGAAAGAGAAATAAATCCATGTCTTCCTGATGAGGAAGAGAGATGATAACCTAACAAAACACAATAGATGATAAAGAATTTACAAAATAAATCAAATCCATGAACATGCAAATGCACAGTGTTTATTATTCTATAGAAAAGAATAATTTATAATAAAATATAATGACATAGGCTTACATGTGATTCAAGCTTTCTGAAATTCCTATTTCTTTCCAATCAACAAATCTTCCATCCTGCACAGGGAACCAATTTTTCATTCCTTCCAAAAAATCTAGAAAAATTTCCCAATATCCAAATCCATCGCCTATCTATTTTCTCATATTTATTTTCAAAACCCTTCAACGATAATTACCAAGAGTTTCCTTCCTTTACTCCACATGCTCTAATTAGCTAGAGCACCATTCCATTTTTCCTCCACTATCAAAGGTGTTTATTTGCATTTATTTGTCTTAATCATGTTTTTTATTGTAATTCATGTTTTATTATTTTCTTATCTCTCTTTTTCTTTTTTTTTAAATTAAAACAATTAAGAGAAATTAAATCTAAATAATCATCATATGAATACTTTCTTAGCAATTAATTAAAAAGCAATATTCAAACTTTAAGGGTAATAATAATAAATAATTAATGTCATGACAGATTTTAATTCCATGGACTAAATTTCCAATTACAAGGCCTATAGGAATTATGTTTATTCTTTCATTTTCTTCATGCAAACAAGAATCTCTATCCTTGAGCTCAATTGGCTAACTATTGATCAATCTATACTTTTTTTAAAAGTTGTGTAAATGTTGATAAATTGATAGTGCATTGTAATAATAATGTGGAGGATGAAGAGTAGAGCCTAGAGATGTAGTTGAAATGCATGTTTGGTAGACATGTTGAATAAGATAAGAGCAAGAAGAAGCAACTGAGTGAGAAAGCAAATGAGCCATACCCAACTCCACTTTTATAGTGAAATCTATCACTCAAATCAATTCAAGCATATGAACTTATGAAATATAAACAGACCATGAGCTAAATATAATAAAAGAGTATGCCACTTGTCAATGTGTGTAACTATATTAAAAAATATTCCAAACTTTATGCATATGTTGTCCATTTTACCAACTTTCTGTCCAAAATTAGTCATTGTAAGACAACTAAATTTGGTGGTTGAGCCAAAGATCTTCTCTATGATTACCTCATAAGAGTCATGCAAGTTGGCATCCATGTGTTTTACATGGTCATTAAAAAAGATTTGGCCTAATTTGGTGTCTCTAGTGGATAAGGCATTCCATTACCAAAAATGAAACTCCTTTGCCTAAACATACTAAAATAAATTCTTTAACAAATGACATGAAACATAAACATCTAACCATCTATGATAGAAATCTGGAAAGCCCATATGCTAGAAAACTCAAAAGGATTAAAAATTCTATCAAATATGTATTTATTAAAATGGCAGTTGGAGCACAAGCAAAAACACCTCAAATTAGATTTTTGTGGAAGAAAGTTCCTTAAAAGATCTAAATTTGAGTCCAAGGAAATTGACAGAATTCATGACTAGGTACTCATTTGATTATACAACACCAAATCCCAACTTGCCAACCCCATCATCAATTGTCAATAAAAGCTCTATCAAATTGAAGGAAAACTTAGTTAAAGAGAAAAATTTCATGAGTTGCATTCCATTGCATTTATGTGCCCCTCAATGCCACACTTAGCAAGCTCTCCTTTAAAATCACTCAGTTCTAAGGGGCCACTTTTATGACACCCAGGAAGGATTCACCTATTATTATATAATTTTGTTGAAAAGTCTCTTGTCCATGCCAAGACTACTTCATTTATGCATGGTTAGTTATGATATCACTATCATCGTCAAATTACCGTTTGTAGGCACACTAAGTCTACTCCCTTTATGTGTGGTTATTTATGTTGTCATCATCAAATTAGTGTTTGTGTGATGCCCCATCATGCAACCCTAGAGAGTTAGACTAAAATGGCAATAAAATATGGGAACAATATTTTTTTTAAAACAAGTACTTGCAATAATAACTAATTACATGATCAACTAACATCTCTAGGGAACATAACTACATTAAGTAATTATAAACATGTATCATTAACAACACAATACATTATAAATGTGCATATGCAAATTTGATACCTCATGAGAAAAAAAAATACATCTTTCATTTACAAGATATGAACAAGTACAAATGAGATCAACATAGGATTGCAAAATTACAAGGCCTATTACATCAAATTACAATATGAATCTTGTCTATACACTTTTGGAACTATAATACAAATCTGCAGATGCAAATACAAGTCTAAAACTGAAAGGACACAGCTGCCACGAACACGAACCAAGATGCCAAAGAAATCAATGGATTAAGCTCTTCCACCCAACCATGTGGAACCCTAAGGTCCACCCCCCAAGCTAGGAGATAACGATGAGGTTCCACTAAGTCAAATGTCAAAAGGTACAAATAAGCAGATATAAAAATGACAAAGAAAACATAGATCAACAAGGGCTAAACACTACTCTAGAGGCAACAATAGAAGGTAACAAAGGAAGTAACTATGCTGTAGTAGGAAGAGTGTCATCACATGGCCCTAGCATGGATTATCCAGGCTATCTCTCTCTAGAAGCTGGCCCCCATCTATGGTTATCTTAACAGGCTCCCTCTAGGCACTGGCCCCATAGGGTGGCACATATGGAATCGACACATCCTCTCATTAGGACAAGGAGGTCGATCATGCCAACTAGGCCTTCTCATCCCATCCTTAGCCTATGAGAGCACTATAGGCATGGGTGAGGCATCAGAATTATCTTATTATGTGTTTAACTACCCAACCCACCTAGGTTAATTATTATGTTATCACTTGATTAAAACTTTCATGGGGTTATCCAGGCAGCCACTTTGGGCACCAGCCCCACCATGAAAGCCACTCTCCTACATGTAGCTAGTAACCCTAGCCAAACAAACAGAAACCACCAATAGACATGCATGATAATGACACTACAAGGCATCAGTTCTCTTGCATACTAAAGCACTACAAAAATCAATTTCAATTCAAAGTCCAAAATGACAATCTTTCCCTGGAACCACATTAAGACCTCATACCAAGAGGAAACATCACAACTAAACCATGCCCCAATGTTACGTTGGATTCCATGGTAACCTAGCCTCTGGAGCTATGTAACTTTTAACACAAATACCAATAGTCAATTATCCAAGACATGACACTTAACAACTATGACTTCCCACAAGAAACATTATGAACACCTTATACTTAAACTTAGCAAATTATAACAGCAAGACTCAAAACCAATTTAAAAGCAATGACTCAATTCCTTCATTAATACACATTGGTTTGTAATTGACAATGGGGACTACAAGGAAAAAATACATAATCTCCAAGATCAAACTTAATAAGGGTAATATAACACCTTCCAAACTATTTTAAACATGGATTCAATATAAGGTTTTAAATCCCTTTCTAGTAAAATCGTAACTTACTTAAGACAATAATATCCTATTCAAAACTCAAGATTTGTAATTCCAACTAATATTTATTTAATAACTAGCACTACCATTTACATCTACTCACATTAAATCCCTAAATCTCTCAACCTTACTTTTAATGTCTCAAAACTACTAATTTAATTTTTTTCTTAATAAAGATAAATGCACCATTAGATAGTATATTACAAAATATTAACTAACAAGTCTATTCTAACAAAGTAAAATAAGTAAAATTAATGTTTATTTCTTTACTCTTATTATTTTAATTAGTTGATTATAATCATCTATATCAAATTGACAAATTAACTAACACAAAATTATACTCTTCTATGCAAGTTTTACTATCAGACATTCATGAAGTTTGAAATAGAAGTTTTCTAAATAAATTTATTTACAAATCCTCCTACTACAATCTAAATGGACTCTTGCTAATTAAGTTACTAAATAGAAATGATGAATAATAATATAATTACAAATGGATGCATTAAATCAAGAGCGGAAGCAATGGAAGAAATTTTTAGAGGTTTTCAACACCAATGGCGTATGGCTAGATATTGTAAAGAGCCAAAAGCATTCTAACTGTAGGGAAAGAGAGGGACATGGACATCATTACACTCAGTTAGATTTGATGACTAGAATAATGGAAGATGACAAGAGTATGATCTGCCTGGACAAAGGAAATTAGAGGGATATCAATCTCAGGAATGAATCATTTACTACAACAGGTACAATAATTGTTTGAAGGTAAGATCTTATATTCAGAAAGACTAAACAAAATAGAGATATTATGAGAAAATGAAGAAAAGTCTAGAACACACTAGCAATTGAGGTTTATTTAGAATTAAATTCAAGAAAACCATATAAAATTTGCAGATCAGAAGATTACCAAGGACGTCGCTAAGGCAGAGGTGAAAAATAGGTTTCAATGGTGACAAAAATAATGAGCCGTAAGAAGAATAATTAGCAGGACAAGAGGGAAACATTGGGATGTCACTTCCCTTTCTGAGTTTGGTAGGTGTTAGCTAGTGATTTGCTTCAGGCATTGGGAGTGATACTTAGTTTAAAAACAAAAATTTACCAAAAAGGCATGCTTAAATACACAAGATGAGCGACCTGCCAAAAAAATGGCCATGGAGATAAATAAATTGCAGAACAACTAAGATATTGGACATTTCTCAACAGGTAGCATTTTATTTATATTTCTCTTGATTAGAGGTCCTCTGGCACAACGCCCCAAGAGGGCCGATCTATTAAGCATGATTTAAAGGTGAAACAAATACAGAACCATGAAATAACAGTCCATTACTGGCAAGAATCATTGCAAAGAAAATTACTATAACTAGCAAGAGATCAATTGGAGAGGGGAAAACACAGGATTAAAAGAGTCCACTGACAGAGCTTTAGGATGAAGAGTGAATTCAGTTTGAAACAAAGCAAGACTAAATCAACTGATTTCCCCCATAATAAAAGAAATGATGAAGGGAGTGATTGAAAAAACCCATCAACGAATTCGAAGCAAAGTAAATATAAAGTGGAAGATAATGGAGTTTTGCATGGAGACCATGAAAGAAAAAGGTGACAGGAAGGCATGAAGATCACCAAAACACACTGATTCTAAGGCAACAGAAGAAAGGGAATAATTTGTTTCAAAGACACAAATAACATTCATTCCAACCTACAAAAAACATACCCAAGATTTGATCCTTCAGCTTCAAAATCCTTCAAATTCATAATCTCCCTCCCATTAAGTTCCTCTTCTTTTTCCTCAATCCTTCCGCTTCTACCCAAATTTTTTTCCTTCCAATATCCTCTCTGCCTTCAAAATAAATCCCCCAAAATGCAAAAATAGACAAAGCTCATTAATTTCCACTTCTCATATCCGTTATGGAGAATCCACTATCTCCCAAAATTTGAATGCAATAAATTTTCTTCCTCCAGAGAGATTCTCAAATCATGACAGTCACTCAATAATAAATTATTAACTAATAATATATTTCCCGTTAAACAATCTACAATTCAAACAAAAAAATATAATATTAATCACTTATGACTATTATCATTATTATTAATGATTAAAGTTATTAATTTAATCTTTATTAAAATCACTTATTCAATATTACCAATTTTCACATTATTAAATAACAACTAGATAAATACTATTATAGCTAAACTTATTATTATTATTATTATTATTATTATTAATTCATTTCCAACCATTACACATAGACTGTAACCAAAAAGTTCAAACAATAACAACTACATACCAAATGATGACATAAACCCGAGGGCAAGAACCCCTGAGTGACATCAAGACCCACGATCACAAACTAAAGACAAAGAATGACCTAGGGAACCCCATGCTATCTCCCATCCACATTATCCCATGGAGTAAAGGCATGCTCAGACCTGCTAAATTAGGTGGAGTTGATGCCTAGTACCTGCAACCTACATCAAAACAAGGTGTTGCAAACTAGCATATAGATACATAACAAACACATAAAGTCAGGGAGTTGCAGCGTAGTAGGATGCTCGTAATGAGTAGTACTACATTGTCCCATCTTTGAAAACATGACAATAAACATAAACATCTCTAACTATCAATCAGGTATCATCCAATCACATAAAGCATCATAACATCCAACCACTAACTGATCATATCAAACACATCATAAACTATAATATCAATAATGTCAACATAATGATCATAACAAATGTCAACAACCACACCAATAATCCATAATCCATAATGAGCATAACTAAGCATAACCAAAAACTCTATCATCCACATGTCTCAAGATGTCTAAGTGAAATTGAAATACTATCAACTATCGAAAGCTAAAATGAGGGGCACTACATCCTCCCCCCCAGAATCAGGCTTACTCTTGGAAGCCTTCAAATAAGTAGGGATATAACTCCCTCATCCTGGAAGCATCATCCCAGGTAGAAAGTCTCAACATTAGGATCCCACTAGACCCTAACCGCCTCCACGTCTTTGTCCTTGAGAGCGAGTCTCCTATGCTGCAGAATGCCTATGGGCTCCAAAGCTAGCTGCCCATCCTCCACCTGAAGAGCATTCCAATCAAGAACATGAGAAATATCTGGATAATAAGGTCTAAGTATAGAAACATGAAACACATCATGGATGTGTGCAAGACTGGGCAGCAAAGCAAGACGATAAGCAACAGGACTGATCCTCTCCAAAACCTCAAATGGTGCAACAAAGCGTGGTGTGATCTTAGAGCCTTTTCCATAATGGATCAGACTCTTTTTTAGTCACACATGCAAGAACACTTGATCCCAAATAGAAAATTGTTGATCGACCTTATGAGCATCCGCATACTTCTTCTGCCTGTCCTGTGCTGCCACCAAATGCTCTCTAATATGCTCAACCTGCTACTCCATCTCTCTAAGCATATCTGGTCCAAGAAGAACTCTATCCTCAAGATGATCCCAAATCAGTGGGGTGTGACAAGGACGACCATACAAAGCATGGAATGGAGACATGTCGATAGAGATGTGATATCTATTATTATAAGCAAACTCCACCAAATACAAATAGTCCTCCCAATGGCTCTGCTAATCCATCACATACATCCTAAGCATATCCTCGAGGACTTGGTTAAACCTCTCAGTCTGTCCATAAGTCTCTGGATGATATGCTCAACTAAAGTTTAGATGTGTCCCCAAGGCATGCTGCAGAGAAGTCCAAAGGGCTGAAGTAAACACTAGATCCCTATCGGAGATGATCCTATAAGGAATCCCATGCAATTTGACTATGTCCTCCAAGAATAATCTTGCCACCATAGAGGCATTATAAGATGAATGGATAGGAGAGAAGTGAGCTACCTTCATCAACCTGTCCACAGTGACCATAATAGTATCGTGTTGATAGGAGGATACCGGCAATCCAACTATGAAGTCTAAAGAAATAATGTCCCATTTCCATTCTGGAACAAGATGGGGCTACAAAAGACCTGCAGGGTGCTGGTGCTTCACCTTTACCCTCTGACACTCAAGACATCTCAACACAAAATCAGCAATATCCTACTTCATACCACTCCAAAAATATACCTGATGAAGATCTACATGCATCTTCTTGACACTTAGATGAGCAGAATAGGGTGCCCAATGTGCCTCTAACATAACTAGGGTACAAAGACCCCTAGATCTATGAACATAAATATGACCCAAATGTCACAAAAGATTATCTGACTCCAAAGATTACCTAGAAAATCTACCCTCCAAAGGTCTACCTGACTCAACCACAGACTTTACCTCCTGATACCAACTGTCGATAGGAAGTGCAGCAAGAATCTGACCTCTCAAATCAACTATGAGACTAACTGCTAAGATCTCATGCCTCTGACAACTAAGAGCATCTACCACAACATTCTCCTTGCCCTGAATGTACTTTACCTCAAAGTCATACTCACACAAGAACTCCATCCATCACCTCTACCTCACATTCAAGTTTGGCTGTGTAAAAATATACTATAAACTATGATGATCACTATGTAGCTCAAACAGATGCCCTAAAATAAAATGCCTCCACCTCACCAAGGCATGCACAAATGCGGCTAACTCCAGATCATGTGTGAGATAGTTCAATTCATGATCCTTGAGTTTACAAGACTCATAAGAAATCATGTGACCATCCTACATTAAAATTGCTCCTAAACCCTCCAAGGAAGCGTTTGTACACACAACAAAGTCACCGATAGGATTAGGAACTACCAGAATAGGTGCACTAGTCAACCGTTCCTTAAGGGTCTGAAAAGCTACCTGACACTGCTCTGACCAAACAAACTTCTTCCCTTTCCTCTGAAGAGAAGTAATAGGGTGAGCAATCCTCAAAAATCCCATAACAAAATGGTGGTAATAGCCTGCCAAACCCATAAAACTACAGACCTCAGAAACATTAGTAGGTGCAAACCAATCCATAATAGCTTGGATCTTTGAAGGAGCCACTGCAATACCCTCTCCAAAGATGATATGACCCAAATACTTGACATCTGATTGAAAGAATTCACATTTCGACAAATTAGCATAAAGATATTTTTCTCTTAGACACTGCAACATCTGATGCAAGTGCTCCTCATGCTCCTCCATAGTCCTTGAGTAAATCAATATATCATCTTGAAATATAAGGACAAACTATTGAGATAAGTATGAAACACACCATTCATCAGGCTCATGAATACCGAAGGTGCATTTGTCAACCTGAATGGTACAACAGTAAACTCATAATGTCCATAACGGGTGCGAAAAGTTGTCTTATGAATATCTACCTCAAATATCTGCAACTGGTGATATCCTGACTTAAGGTCAATCTTTGAAAACACCTTAGCTCCCTTAATCTGATCAAATAGATCATCAATTCAAGGCAAGGGGTACCTAATCTTCACTGTCACCTTATTAAGTTGTCAATAGTCTATACATAGCCGTAGAGATCCATCCTTCTTCACAAAGATCACAGGTGCTTCCCATGGAGAAACACTAGGTTGAATGAATCCCTTGGCTAACAACTAATCCAACTGCAATCGAACCTCCTTAAGCTCCTAAGTGGTCATCCTGTATGGAGCTCATGAGATAAGCTCTACGCCAGGAACAAGATCAATCCTGAAGTCAATGTCACGCTTAGGTGGCATCCCCAGGATCTCAGAAGGAAAAACATCAGCATACTCTCTCAGAAGTGGGTGATCGTCAAGAGATGTCTCTTGACTCTCCTCCATCTCCAAGTCATTAACTATCACTACAAATAGCTAACAACCCTGACACATAGACCTCTCAAGCTATATAGCAGAGATCATACATAGGGAAATAGGTCTCTGGATACCCACTACCTCCACCTCTCTACCAAAATCATCCACACATCTGACTGACTTAAGCTAACAATCTATCACTAACTGATGGACATCTAACCAATCCATACCCAATACTATATAATATGAACCAAGGGGTAGGATGCGAATATCTACTGTGGTAGATAGAGATCCAATCCTCAACTCACAACCATGAACTAGAGACTCCACTATGACCTTAGCCCTAGAAGCTAGCTCACCTATCATCCTACTTTGTTGCCACTAAACAAAAATGCTCCACAAGAGAAGGAGAAATGAACAAATCAGAAGCACTAGAATCAAAGAGAATGGAAAAACCAATACCTCACATAAAACTAGAAGTCTCCACCATGGTGCCTTGATGCTCTGCCTGTCAATTATCAACCACTACAAAGACTTTGTGCGATCTGCCTACATCACCTACCGTCTGCTCTAAAGACACTGGCCTATGTCCAAATCCTGAAGCATTCCTCTTAGGACACTATCTAGCAACATGGCCCTGTTGGCCGTAAGAGAAGCACCCTGTGCCTCTACCAAAACCACCACCACCCTAAAAAGCATTAGACTACTGGAAACTCCCCCTACACACTGTAGACTGTGTGCTCTGAGTGGGTCAATCAACATGATCCTGTCTAGTTCGCTGCCAACTCTAATTCTTCTTATTCTAAAATCTAATACCCTGCTAAGACTAAGAATTCTTCAGTTTGGCCTGAGAGTACTACTGTTGCTGCTGCTGTCCACCCTTTAAGGGTGCATGATATCCTCTATGAGATCCTAATGCCTGAGTATGACCACTACAAGGACTGAACCCTGTAGAAGGTACACTACTAGTATGCACACCTATATGCCCTCCAAATGCCATAGTCAAATTCTCCTCCACTAAATGGGCTTTCTCCTACCTCCATAGTCTTATGTTCAAAGACACGAACACCTCCACTAATGCGGGTGTTCAAGCCCCTGATAAAATGCTGCACTAACATAGTCTCATCATCTCTTATGCCTACATACTGCTTGAGCTCATAGAATCTACACTCATATTGCTCTACTGACATGGCCATCTACCTCAGCTCATGGAACTCATCTGTGTGACACTGACTCCAATGATCTGATAGTAAACGAGCTCTGAATCTCTCTAAGAACAACTCCCAAGAAATAGTACTAATGTCCAAGTGCAGCTTCTTCTCTTCTAAATGCCACCAGGTCAAAGCAAAACTTCTGAGATGCAAAATAGCACATCTAGCCTTGGTGTTGCTACCATACGGATGCATAGTGAAACTCTTACCTATATCAAGTAACCAGGTCTCTACCTCTAAACCACTACCAGATCCATCAAAGGTGGGAGGGCATGCCCTCAAAAGGTCTCTCATATGACTGGCTAAAGTGGCCTCCTTCTTAGCTATCAATTCTTTCCTCCTAGGTGATCTCTCTCTTTCCCTAGGTTCTGGCTGATCTACCTTCTGTCCTCCTCCTAGATGCTCTACCTCCTATCTAGGGCCTAAATGGGCAAGGGCCTCCTTAAGTAACTAATGTAGCTAGGCTCCCTCAAGCTAACCCTGACCTTCCATATTCTGACCTTTTCCTTCATGGGCACTCTCATGAGGATAACTAGGAGGTGTACTACCACCGCCTCTCACCTGTCCCCTACCTCTGCCGCAACCTTGACCTCTACCTCTAGGCATCTACCTACAACACCAAAGGATAGTTCATTACACACACAGAGGGAGACAACATGGATATAATTTAGTCTACAGAGTTTAAGCACTAGGTTACATAATGGGCTCAATATTAACTAGTGTACGCAGTGTTTAAACTTGGCTCTGATACCAAATGTGATGCCCTGTCATGCAACCCTAGAGAGTTAGACTAAAATGGCAATAAAATATGCAAAGAAAAAAAAATGTAAAACAAGTATTTGCAATAATAACTAATTATATGATCAACTAACATCTCTAGGGAACATAACTGCATTAAGTAATTATAAACATGGATCATTAACAACATAATACATTACAAATGTCCATATGCAAATTTGATACCTCATGAGAAAAAAAATACATCTTTCATTTACAAAATATGAACAAGTACAAATGAGATCAACATAGGATTGCAAAATTACAAGGTCTATTACATCAAATTACAATATGAATCTTGTCTATACAATTCTGGAAGTATAATACAAATCTGCGGATGCAAATACAGGTTTGGAACTAAAAGGACACAGTTGCCATGAACACGAACCAAGATGCCAAAGAAATCCAATGCATTAACCTCTTCCACCCAACCATGTGGAACCCTGAGGTCCACCCCTCGAGCTAGGAGATAATGATGAGGTTCCACTAAGTCAAATGTCAAAAGGTACAAATAAGCAGATACAAAAATGACATAGAAATGATAAATCAACAAGGGCTAAACGCTACTCTAGATGCAACAACAGAAGGTAACAAAGGAAGTAACTATGCTACAGTAGGAAGAGTGTCATCGCATGGCCCTAGCATGGGTTATCCAGGCTATCTCTCTCTAGAAGCCGGCCCCTATCTATGGTTATCCTAGTAGCCTCTCTCTAGGCACCGACCCCATAGGGTGGCACATGTGGAATTAACACATCCTCTCAAGAGGACAAGGAGGTTGATCATGCCAACCAGGCCTTCTCATCCCATCCTTAGCCTGTGAGAGCACTATAGGCATGGGTGAGGCATCATAATTATCTTATTATGTGTTTAACTACCCAACCCACCTAGGTTAATTATTATGTTATCACTTAATTACAACTTTCATGGGGTTATCCAAGTAGCCACTTTGGGCACCAACCCCACCATGAAAGCCACTCTCCTACATGTAGCTAGTAACCCTAGCCAAACAAATAGAAACCACCAATAGACATGCATGATAATGACACTGCAAGGCATCAGTCCTCTTGCATACCGAAGTACTACAAAAATTAATTTCAATTCAAAGTCCAAAACAATAATCTTTCCCTAGAACCACATCAAGACCTCATACCAAGAGAAAACATCACAACTAAACCATGCCCAAGTGTTACGTTCGATTCCACAGTAACCTAGCCTCTGGAGCTATGTAACTTTTCACACAAATACCAATAGTCAGTTATCCAAGACATGATGCTTAACAACTATGACTTCCCACAAGAAACATCATGAATAGATTACACTTAAACATAGAAAATTATAACTGCAAGACTCAAAACCAATTTAAAAGAAACAACTCAATTCCTTCATTAATACACATTGGTTTGCAATTGACAATGGGGACTATAAGGGAAAAAAATACATAATCTCCAAGATCAAACTTAATTACGGGTAATATAACAACTTCTAAACTATTTTAAACATGGATTCAATGTAAAGTTTTAAATTCCTTTCTAGTAAAATCATAACTTACTTAAGACAATAATATCCTATTCAAAACTCAAGATTTATAATTCCAAGTAATATTTATTTAATAACTAACACTACCATTTAAATCTACTCACATTAAATCCCTAAATCTCTCAACCTTACTTTTAATATCTCAAAACTACTAATTTAATTTTTTTCTTAATAAAGATAAATGCACCATTGGATAGTATATTACAAAATATTAACTAACAAGTCTATTCTAACAAAATAAAATAAGCAAAAATAATGTTTATTTCTTTACTCTTATTATTTTAATGAGTTGATTATAATCATCTAAATCACTTTGACAAATTAACTAACACAAAATTATACTCTTCTATTGAAGTTTTACTATCGGACATTCATGAAATTTTAAATAGAAACTTTCTAAATAAACTTATTTACAAATCCTCCTACTACAATCTAAATGGACTCTTGCTAATTAAGTTACTAAATAGAAATGAAGAATAATAATATAATTACAAATGGATGCATTAAATCTAGAGAGGAAACCATGGAAGAAATTATCAAAGGTTTTCAACACCAATGGCATACGACTAGATATTGTAAAGAGCCAAAAGCATTCTAACCGCAGGGCAAGAGGGAGACAAGGAAGTCATTGCCCTTAGCTAGATCTGACGACCAGAATAATGGAAGATGACAAGAGGATGATCTACCTAGATAAAGCAAATTAGAGGGATATTGATCTCAGGAATGAATTGTTTACTACGGCAAGTACAATAATTGTTTGAAGGTAAGATCTTATATTCAGAAAGACTAAACAAAATAGAGATATTATGAGAAAATGAAAAAAACACTGGAACACACCAGTAATTGAGGTTTATTTAGAATTAAATTCAAGAAAACCATATAAAATTTGCAGATTAGAAGACTACCAAGGACTTTGCTAAGGCAGAGGTGAAAAATAGGTTTCAATGGTGACAAAAATAATTAGCCATATGAAGAATAATTAGCAAGGCAAGAGGGAAACATTGGGATGTTGCTTCCCTTGCCCAGGGTAGGTGTTAGTTGGTGATTTGTTCAAGCGTTGGGAGTGATACTTAGTTTGAAAATAGCTATTTGCCAAAAAGGCTTGCTTAAATACACAAGATGAGTAGCCTGCCAAAATAATGGCCATGGAGATAAATAAATTGCAGAACAACTAAGATATTAGACATCACTCAACATGTAGCATTTTATTTATATTGCTCTTGATTAGAGCTCCTTTGGCACAATGTCCCAAGAGGGCCGATCTATTAAGCATGATTTAAAGGTGAAACAAATATAGAACCATGAAATAATAGTCCATTACTAGCAAGAATCATTGCAAAGAAAATTACTATAACTAGCAAGAGATTGATTGGATAGGGGAAAACATAGGATTAAAAGTGTCCACTAACAGAGCTTCAGGATGAAGAATGAATACAGTTTGAAACAAAAGCAAGACTAAATCAAGTGATTGCCCCCACAATAAAAGAAAATGAGATTGAAATGATGAAGGGAGTGATTGAAATAACCCATCAACAAATTCAAAGTAGAGTAAAGACAAAGTGGAACATAATGGATTTTTGCATGGAGACCATGAAAGAAGAAGGTGACAGGAAAGCATGAAGATCACCAAAACACACTAATTCAAAGGCAATAGAAGAGAGGGAATAATCTACTTCAAAGACACAAATAACATTCATTCCAACCTATAGAAAACATACCCAAAATTTGATCCTTCAGCTTCAAAATCCTTCAAATTCATAATCTCCCTCCCATTCAGTTCCTCTTCTTTTTCCTCAATCCTTCCACTTCTGCCCAAATTTTTTTCCTTCCAATATCCTCTCTGCCTTCAAAATAAATCCCCCAAAATGCAAAAATAGACAAAGCTCATTAATTTCCACTTCCCGTATCTATTATGGAGAATCCACTATCTCCCAAAATTTGAATACAATAAATTTTCTTCCTCCAGAGAGATTGTCAAATCACAAGTCACTCAACAATAAATTATTAACTAATAATATCTTTCCCATTAAACAATGTACAATTCAAACAAAAAAATATAATATTAATCACTTATGACTATTATCATTATTATTAATTATTAAAGTTATTAATTTAATCTTTATTAAAATCACTTATTCAATATTACCAATTTTCACATTATTAAATAACAACTAGATAAATACTACTACTACTATTATTATTATTATTATTATTATTATTATTATTATTATTATTATTATTATTATTATTATTATTATTATTATTATTATTAATGCATTTCCAACCATTACACATAGACTATAACCAAAAAGTTCAAACAATAACAACTACATACCAAACGACGACCAAAACCTGAGGGCAAGAACCCCTGAGTGACATCAAGACCCATGACAATAAATTGAAGATGAAGACTGACCTAGGGAACCCCATGCTATCTCCCATCCACATTATCCATTGGAGTAAAGGCACTCTCAGACCTACTAAATTAGGTGGAGTCGATGCCTGGTACTTGCAACCTGCATCAAAACAAGGTGTTGCAAACAAGCATATACATACATAACAAACACACAGAGTTAGGGAGTCATAGCGTAGTAGGGTGCTCTTAATGAGTAGTACTACACTGTCCCATCTCTAAAAGCATGACAATAAACATAAACATCTCTAACTATCAATCAGGTATCATCAAATCACATAAAGCATGATAACATCTAACCATTAACTGATCATATCAAACAAATCATAAACTATAATATCAATAATGTCATCATAATGATCATAACAAATGTCAACAACCACATCAGTAATCCATAATCCATAAGGAGCATAACTAAGCATAACCAAAAATTCTATCATCCACATGTCTCAAGATGGCTAAGTGAAACTGAAATACTATCAACTATCAAAAGCCAAAATGAGGGGCACTATAGTTTGTAGGTACACTAAGTCTACTCCCTTTATGTTTGGTTATTTATGTTGTCCTGGTCACAAACATGTTAGTATTTGCAGGTGATTTCAAATAGTCTGTTAAAAGGTTAGGGAAAATCTCTTTAGAAAATTTATTGTAGTAAAAAATAGATTTTCTAACTTTAAAGTGCAGATATTAAAATTGTGGACTCTAGCTTTTGTTGGTCACATATCCTTATTACTCTATCTATTCATTTATATTCTACTAATTAGATCTCCTTGTTACTCTATCTACAAAGTTGTTTCCATCCTCAATGCTAGTCTATTGCTACCCAAAAGAGAATATTTAAGCTTGTTAATCTAACATTTGTAAGGTGAGAGAAAACAAGTAGTGAAGGGAGATTATAAGAAGATGCATAGGATGTGTTAGCGGGACCGAGGAAAATAAGATTACATACAAGGATAATTGAACACATAATTTGCACACACAAAGTATTCCCTTGAGTGAGACTCCACTTTTGGGATTATTTGTTTTAGTTAAGATTTAGATTAATATTCTAAGCCCAATAATTCTATTTAAACAATGGGTAATTATTCTTATGAAAAAAGACACTACATTTGTCACATAATCCTTAGTTTGAGTAACTTACTAATATATTAATTTTATCAATTTCTTCAAAGTTAATTTATAATATTATTAATTATAATTTTAAAGGAAATACTTTCTTTAAGGATTTCTTATTGATGCTTTGTGTGTTAATGTAATTTTCAATTAAACGTTAACACTATGAAAAGTAAATGTGAAGGAGAAATGGTACTTAGTTTTATGATCAAAGAATGATTTCTAATGTAACATTGAATTATATACTGTTTTCCCCTGAAAATGTTAGCTCTTTGTTAGTGTGACACTTTGAAGTCTATGGTGAATTTATCCTCTATCTAGGGTTGAGTCCATGGATTAGTGTCTTTTTTGCATTCATGGATTTGTCCTTTTCAGCACATTTGATCTTGGCAGTGTACCTTTATGAATACCTAATTTAGTCTTTTTTTCTCAAGTCTTTTTACTAATTGAAAGTAGTGGTATTTAAAAATACCTCTGGAGGATTGTCATTATGTTAAATGAGACACGTTTAGCCAAATCAACCCCAGTAGTGTTTGTAAAACATCGACAAACAACAAACAAGTTCCCTAGAATGATATAGGGGAGAGGACCCAATTGCTAAGCATGTTCCAATAGTTTTGATAGTATTTGTGGATTTAAGGCCCAATATTTTTAAAAGTTTAGCACTAGAAGTTGTGACTTTCAGGTTGCTACTATTGACTATAAGTACTTAGAAATGAATGATATGTGCTCTTTAGATCTGAAAGGTAAGCAATCATGTGATGCCACATCAACACACCAACAAAACATGACTTAATGCACAACTATTGGTCCACCCTTTTTTGGGGTGTTTTTTGACACCTCAACAAAAGCATGTTGATGTGGCATCATATTTGATGATGTAGACATGAAAGCCTTGTTATAAATAGGGACCTTGCCTAGTAAGTTGTTATAAGATTTTTGGAGCGATTCAAAGTTACCACGTATGATTATGAGAGGCGTGAAGTTAGGGTGCTCAAATATTGGGTTTTCTCCCCTATGCAAATTCATCACTCCTTTGAATGCACCAAAATTTAGTGTTTTACTATTAATTGCTCCGTGAATGCTTCTAGGATGAGATAGGATAATCGAATGTGGGTGTATGTCAAATGAATGTAAATGAGTGCCTTCTATGTGGATGATGTGTACAACTTTTTAGGTTGCAAGGAGTGGAGGGTCAATTGACTTAGTCAAATGAATGCATTAACTGGGTATTATAATTATTCTTATGCTTACGCTTTTAATTAGCATCAAACACAAATCAAGAATTTTCTTGTTCTTGAAACTATATATGAATAGTGCGTATAAAATCCATGCATTTTTTTGTTTGTTTCTTTTGTTGTTGTTATATATTTATAATAACAAAGAACATGAATAGTATGCATAAAATCCTAAATTATATTTGTAGTTGTTATATAGTTTCTTGTTCTTGAAGCTATATATGAATAGTATGTATAAAATCCTAAATTATATTTGTTAATACAAAGAACATGTTTTATCTCCATATTATCATTTCTTTTTTAAAAAGGTTCCCAAGTTATCAACAATGAAAAAAGGTGATGCAATCCATGAACAAAATATAATCACGGCTCCTCTTCTTTATCATGTTTAGCTTTGATCTATTTCTAAAATCAACTATGAAGATATGTTTGGCTTTGATACTCCTAGTAGATGATTGCAAATGTTAACTTCTTTTTCTTTGTTTCAAACTTTGTTCTTAATATTCTAACTATTGTGCAATAATTTCAAGATTGAATATTCTAACTATTATGCGATAATATGCCAAACTTATGAGTATTTCATTACAAACCATCTCTCATAAATATGACCACTACACCCTTTGCATTTAGGTGATGCTCACTACGATGAAACATCAAAATTTTCCATGAGGTTATCCATCCCAATACTGGTTCATTTAATGTGCTTAACCATAAAATTCTCCCCAAAATCAAATTCACTTACCTCACTACTCCATTTACAAAATTTAAACAACATCCTCCTTAAAATAAGAGCAAAGCAAAAAATAATAAAATTTCATCTACGATAATTGACGTTGAAGGAGGCCCATTGGTAAAGTTTCATGGAGTCTATAAACAACACACGGAAACCAATCATAAAGTTTCATGAGTTTCCAAACAACATACGGAATCCAATAATTTAAGTATCAATTAGCCTTTAAAACAACACACCTTGTACTCTTGTATACATTTATCCTTCAAACATATAAATCGTTCAACAATAAAATTGAACGATACAACTCTGAAATGCGTTTAAACATGGCAACTTACCACCTATAATCTCATCGTTGGACAATAAATTGCACGCTACCATCTAAAATCTTTGGACATCTTGTATTCCTCATCTATTACAGAGGATAGACTCATCTAACGACTGCCCACAGATTTAATCAACAAAAAATCTCTTCCTCATTCGTAATAAAAGTTCCAGAACCCGATCAGGAGAGGGAAGGGCTTTCTTGACGCTATCCTTCTCCATACAGCTCTTAACCCACGCATCAAGAAATGGATATTCACTCTCAAATGGTATCTTGAAATGCCCAATAGTTTCTAAAGCATGGAACCAAGAAGCAACGGGAATCAAGGCAATATCCAAGAACCCAATATCTCCCTGTCGACATCTCTTTCAATGCGCCTTCTAAAATTTGTAAGCTCTGCAACATGTCACGCTTGGCCTCCTCCTGAGCCTCATCTTTCGACCTCACTATACAGCCTCCCGAGTCAAATTAGAGGATATCGATTCTGGGCCATTCGGAGGGGAAGTTTTTATATCGTCAGCTTCACTTGGACTCTCGTGTCTGCAATTTAATCTCATGTCTCATTCTTAGACTTGAGAATGCAAATATTTCACAATTTTAATCTAATTCTTGCATTTGTAAATTAATAAACTAAGGTCCAGTGGTCAATGTGTCCTATAGCATCTTGCAAAATTAGATCTATAATAAATTTCGTCTATTGAGATCCCCATGTCTGCAATATCAAGTGGTTGGCATCCAAAGTGTTTAATGAACCGAAATCGTCTTAGGTATTAGATGGGTAATTGAGATTTTCATGGTTGTGGCTGATGTCTTTCAAGTTTGGACCTAGATGTGCATATACACCATGTTAAACTATGTTCTTACATCAGACAATGTTAAATCTACAATTGACCTTACTACACCCAAAAATTGGCCTTATTATAAACTTCAATTTAAGTTCATGTCTGAGGACTAAACATGTATAGAAGTATTAACCTAAGAGATTTATAGACCAAGCATCATGTTAATTCTAATTAACCAACATGACTACTTCCAAAAATTACATTTTATTATAATTCTAATTCCACCTGAACCAAAGAGGGTTTTGAATTATAATCTAGTCTTTCTCTCTCATCTAATTGTTGAATAATTCAAACTCTACTTATGACTCTTTGAACTCTAGATTTTAGTCCTACTTAATCTACTGTTGATCATCAGAATAACACATAAAAATTAATTTCAATTATAGAAATGAAGGAAAATGGCAAGGAATCTATTGAACCTATTGTTCACTATGAAGCTCTTGAAGCTCAACCTTTAATGAAAGGCCATGATGGTAGTCATCAATCTTCAAATTAATAAAAAGGATAGTGATGGCTTTAGATATGGTGTTGGTCACATGTTCATGATAGTGATCCACATCATACATGAACTCCTTTCTAATAGTGCAAGATAGGCACTATAAATGAAGAGAGTACTGAATGGTTGGTGAGAGGACATATTTTTACTCCCACACTTTCCCTTCAAATCAAATGGCATTAAATGCTTGTCACCCTAACAATGAAATGAACTATCGATAAATGTGTCAATGTTTGTGAAGATTTGGTCCATTAGATTTCTAGAGGTAGATCAAGTTTATTTTTGCAATTAGGGGTTCTCTTAGCGTTAAATTAGTAGGATTTAATTCTTTATTTTTTCTATATTCTCTAGTTACTTATTTTTCTTGAATTTTATACCTATAGTTGGTACCCACTTACATTGAATACTAGATTGAGCCAAAATGTTAGTAGCAAAACTAGAAGTTGGGTCTTGTTGGAAAGAGTTGAGATGGCTACCAATTATTCTAACAATCTACCAAATTGAATAGAACTAATTATTTTCAGTTGCCATAATGTGCTTATATTATATTAAGGCCACTATATGATTGGCTTTTCTCATTGTTAAATTAAGATTTTTAAACCCTTGGTTGGAGCATTCAATTTCAAAGTTACAACATAGGTGTGTTTAGCTTAGATACCACAGTTGAGGGATATTGTACTTAGATTCCTCGATTGATGTGCATTAAGATTATATGTTACAATCGAGATGTGTTAACTTATAGAGACAAGAATTAGATTAACCATGAAATATTCACATTTTCATGTTTGGGAATGTGACATGAGATTAAATTTCAGACACAAAAGTTCAAGTCAAGAAGACAATATACAATCTTTAGCCTTAGGATGAGTTTATGTTGATAGATGTGAAAACACTACTTGAGTGGATTCTAATAGGAACCTTGAGCTTGAACTTGAATCATGCATTTAATGGATGTGAATGTGTGTTTCTTTCAAATTTCATGTTTATTTACATAGTAAACTTATTGCAGATACCTATAATTCCCATGTCCATTGCATATTAAGTGGCATTAAACAAAACCAGATTGTCTATCATTCAACGCCACATGAGTTGGGGTGGGTAGTGTTGGAATTATAAATATTTCACTAAAGTATATCAAAATCCTAGATGTGTAAGGTGCATATTGATTCTAGGGAGTTTGAAGTGCATCCCAACTATGGACTAGATGTACACCATCTTATACAAAAGAACTAACAATGAGCCTATTCTATTACTTATCCATAGCTTTGGTTTTGCCACATCTATTAAGGAAATTTACGTAACTTATTAAAATGCAAATATGTAATAGGAAACATTTTAAATTTGAATCATGTGAAGACTTTAAAATCAATATTTATCATCCATTTATAGCATTTAGGTATGTGATCCAAGCTAGTTTATGTGACTAAACAAGATTGTCATCTTGATTTACAAGACTATCTACATCAAAATGCGCTTCTATTTTTGAATTCTTACTCTATCTTGATATATTGTTGATTTCTAGCATTTAAATTTTCTCATCCATCATGAATCACAATGATTAATAAAAAAGGTATTAGGTAATATTCATTCGAAAATGAGAAGCCATTAATGATAAAAGAATTCTAATAAATCTTTTGAGTTCTATTTTATTTTTAATTATTACATCACCTTGGCAAGTGTGTGAAGGAAACCATGATGGCCATATAAATGTATTTAACTGGTATTGATGCTTGTACTATAAAATTGTTGCATAGGTGCTTGATACATGCACTATGCTATAAATGACATCAATTATTCACAACAATTAGTTGTACTACCATTTACTTGGCATAATGGTAGTTTACAATTTTCTTAGCCATGTTGAATTAAAAAACTTTAAACCCATTTTTCTAAGATGTAAAAACTCTAGTAGTACAACACAAGCCCTCAATTTAACTTTGAACATTCCAAGAAAACACACCCCAAAAAAACTAATAGTAATAAACTACACCAAAAGGAAATAGTGTAAACTATTAATTTAAAACGTTTAGCTACAAATCTGAATTCATGCCTTACAAAACAAATTTACAACAAACAAATAAATAAATACACACTCACCACTTGAGGAATGTGTAGAGGAGCTAAACAACAAAGAATGACAATGATATTTGTGATGTAAAGTGTCATTTGATGGCTTGTGAAATGAGGGCCTAATTTTGATGTCTTGGGTGATTGTTATGTAAAAATTTGAATCCATTTCACTCTCTAAAATTCAATGACACAAACACTTATAAACCTTCATTCTTTCCTCATTTCAAACCCTAGCAGTATTTAATTGTCAAAACCTAGTTGCAACCAAAAGCAACAATAATTTCTCATTAGGCCACAACCAAAGGAAAAAGAAAAAAACTTAAACTAATGAGATGTAAATTGTAGAACAAAGGGGGAAATATATATTAATGAAGCATATGTTTACTTGGAAAAGTGCATTTTTTTTGTTAAAAATTTCTAAAAAACTATCATCTAATTTGACTCCTTAGATATTTATTATTAAACAAAGCATCCTAAAGTCTCCCATTCTACATATACTCATAGAAAAGGAGGTCCTACCCTCTCTTTGTATCACAACATAATCCCAAAAGCCCCATGATGCGAGGAGATGTGTTGAACTTACCAATGATGGGACCCTCATTGTAAAATTCTTTCTTTCCCTACAAAGAAGTGGAGTGGAGCACCTTGACAGTGATTTCTATCCTATCATGTTAATAAACCTAGGATCTATACACAGCCTCAAAGTTGACCTACCCCATCTTTTGCATATCATCAGAGGACTTGGCATAATACATTTATGTGTGATGTAATTCTCCACTCTACTAATGTCTTATTTTCTCTACTCCTTTCTTCAATAGATTAATGTGCACTCTCATTGCACCAAGGTCAAATACTATGGTGTGATCACCACAACAATTTCTTATCCCAAGGGTTCAAGGTTTGAGCCCTCCTATAATATATAATAGAAAGTTTAGTAAATGTAGTTCCTATAAACTTTAAATTAGAGAGACACAAAAAACATAAGAAAGAGATTATGTATCCCTAGCTTGATAAAATTCTCATAGGTGATAGTGGAACACATCCTTTCACCTATGTTAAAAATTCAAGCCACTAGCAAAGCTGCCAAAGAAAGTTCCACTACCTTTTAAGAGGCTACTTCTTGATCTATAGAGGAAAACTACAAAGAAATGTTTCATGTTCCATTACACAAGTTTATAGCCTTGTGTAACAATCAATTGACTAACTGTAGGTGATTGACTTCAATGGCTACTATCTCTTCAATGCCCATCCCATCATTCAAAAAAAATATTAAGGAGATCAATTTGATGAACTGACCTTTGTAATAACACAATATGACACATAAACCTAGACTTCATTGTGCATATTGATAGGTGATTTTACTACAATTCTAAAAAAAGAACTACCCTATGGGGGCTATTGAAGATCCCACAAAGCTCCATCGTTATGTCATATTGTCATTCCAACTTAAATATACATATAATTAAATTGAGACCAATACCATAACAAAACAAATCTAGCTTGTTCTTATTCCAACCCATATTAAAGAAAAACCAACAAATTTTTACTTCTAGACCTTCATATTAGAAATTTTCAACTCATTTTCATCACATTTATTAAATAGTTAATAAATCAATAGATATCACATATCTCACTTTCAACAATCATAATCTAAAAAGGGTCCAAACAACATAAAATAGAAACCCCTAAAAACCCAAAGGGAGTGTACTAATATATCAACCTAAAGGCATGCACCCAAAGCCTACATCCAAATTGGAAAAAAAATTTGTGCCAACAATGCCTCATAAACTACCTCTCAATTGAAACCCATACATGTACACCCTAATTCAAATCAAATTTTGATTTAAGGGAACCTCTCTCATAATTTAAACTAATGTTCTAAAGTCCTCCCCAATTACTAAACAAATATGTGGAGAAAAACATTAACAAAATTTCATATTCAAATATTTGAGTGTGTTTCCCTAAGTTCATAGGCTCTATTACTTCATAGCTACCCTTGACAACTTAATCTCCTTACTAAGAAAATTTTAATTCTGATATATTTTAAACATTTTTAGATGTAGTAGTACAATCTGTAATGTCAAAAAATGTCCTCTTGGGGGATTTTCCCTTATAAGGTTTAGCTCACAGGTCTTTTATATGCATTTAGGACATCTTGCATCATATTTTGACATCCCAATGAAATGAGTCCTAAGTTTCATGACAAATGGGACCTAGGGAGATCCCTTGAACATAGTCCTAACAAAAATAAGGAGTTAGGACTTGGGCTCTTGTGCCCTAGTCCTACCCTATGCCGACATGGTAAGTTTGAATTACAAAATTCTTGGCAGGAGTGTTTGTAGTTGCATATTATAAGCATACTTAGGCATTCATTTGTAAACTAGAAGATTACTAACAAGAAAATGTGATCTTTTTGACAAAACCCTAGGCATTGGACTTGGGCGCCCACTCATTAGTCTCTAACTATTCCACTTCTGAACCCCAAATTAGGTGCACATTTATCTATTGTTTTACATCTTCCTATCACAGCATTTTTAATAATTTGTCTATTTGGTTCTGTAATTGCATAATTAGGGTTTTGAGATATAGTTGAGCATAATTAGACACAATTGGAAATTAAATCACATAAATCCAAGTTTCCCTACATTCCTATGTGACCAAGGGTATAATAGTGTATTGCCACTTGACCCAAAGTCCTTGAATGTAAAAGGGTGAAAGAAGGATATACACTAAACTACCAAAAACCAATCATCCAAATTTTACCCTTTACATTTTAGTGAATAATTGTTGTTGGACTTGTTTGCACCTTTCTAATTGTTTTTATTTATATTTGTATTTATTTTATTCATTAATATCATCATTCATCTAATTGCATTGGAAAACTTTAAAAAAAATGTAAAATTTAAAAAATTTGAAAAAAAATTGCATTCTAGGGTTTCTATTTTGCATCAATTAATTTAAATTTCATCAAATTTCTAATTTTTGTGTTATATCTGAGACAAATTATAGAAAATTACAAAAATTCAGTAGCTTGCATTGTATTTTTATCATAAAATTGCTAGGTTTTGTTAGAAATTAAAAAAAAATTTATATAACCTAGTAATTTCAAAAACTAGTGTTTGTAGGTAAAATCTTGTTTTAGATTTTTATACTCATCTTAGGCAGTCATTAAAATTTTTTTTTGGCTTTAGTGTTGTATTTTAGTGTAAATTTACATTTAGATTTCAAAAATTTACATTTTTACATAGAAAATTTCAACAACAACCAACATTTTTCATTGATTTCATTAGATTTGCACTTGCATTTTGCATCTTAGGGTTTATAAATAATTTTCAGATTTGAGTGGAATTAATTTTCATCATAAACCAGATTACAAGACATTCATATAGCATTTTGCACCAAGATCTCGAACCTAGGGCTTGAAAAAACTTGATTTTCACTAGATTTGGTCTTATTGATTCTCTAGATTTGCGCTATAGGCATGTTATAAAGAATATTTTTGCATTAATTTGCTTTTATAAAGGTTATTATCTTATTCCCCTCCTCAAATTCTGTACAACACCTTTTTATTGGGCTCTTGTATTAAAAATTTGGTGAAAATTTGCATATTTTTGCTATATTTGCCCTAGGGTTTGATCTAGATTGCACTCTAAGTGTGTTGTAAAATATTTTATGACTATAGGTGACTGATATCATTGCTATTATTTTTTTTACCTCATAAATCTTTTTACAACACCTCTTTCAATAGGTCTTGGGATTGAACAATGGTGAAAATTTGCATATTTTAGGGTATTTTCACTAGGTTTTAACTTAGCATCATCTTAGATTTACATAAAAAGTGTGTTGTAATGGATTTTATTTCTATATTGGACTGATATCAGACATATTATTTTATTCCCTTGATCAAAATCTTTACAACACCTTTTCTTTCATATATTTGCATTGAAAAAGTACAAAAAATCAAGCATTTTAGGTCAGTTTTGCACATAGTTTTGCACTTGTCTTTTGCATAACTGTTGAAAAAATTTAAAAATATGATTTTGCATTGATGTTACAAGACATTTCACCATGGAATATTCATCTCATTACTCTTTGGTATCTTTACATGCATATATCAAAAACTTTGAGAGTTTCTACAAATTTATTAATATGAATCCTCATGTTCTCACTTACTTACAAGCTACGTATTACAAGGATATATTTAAATAAACTTTATTTGAAATCTATGACCATGTATCTAATTATGACAACTTCACATCTCTCATGAATACATACCCTTGGGTAGTAAAAGATTTGATGAAACACATTGAGAATGGGGTCATCCCACAATAATGGGTTACACTTTTTGGCTAAACTTGACATTGAAATCAACATTTTGAACTAAATCTTCACTTTCTGACACCTATAGTTGTTAAACTATTAGGAATTTGAAGATAATGTGAACAAGTGATTTGTGAGATTTTATTTGTAGAGTCTAAATATATTTTTAAAAAAAAAATTGGAGTTAAATTGTAAAATATTTTGCATCTCCTATGATAACTAGTTTTTAATAGTAAACAACATTTTTTTAAAGTGATGTGTATTCCATAGCACATAACTTTTTTTCTACAAAGGATAAAATTCTAATTCTTTTAAATTTAGATTTGTAACACCAATATATAGGTCATGCATTTGGTTTCGTAATGTTTTGTTGAATATTTTTTTTAATTAAGTTTTGTAGTCAAACCAATTATTATTTAGACATAGGTGTATTCTGTAAAACATAACTTTTTCTTTATGTATTGAAATTCAATTTCTCCTTTTTTGTTGAAACAAGGACATCAATACCTAGGCCATAGATAATTTTTAGAAATTTTTTTTCACTAATTCACTAATTTTCCATGTGTGTAGAACAAAAAACTTGATGTTCGGTGAAAAACCTACATTCACAAGAAATAAAAAATATAATATAACAATCAAATTAAATATATTCAAAATTATACTTTTTGGGAAGCTTATAATAAGGATTAAATACTTACAGAACATAAATTTTAAATGAATTCATTTGATTCCCCAAAAGGTAAAATAAAAGTGGTTTTTTATCAACATTTTGATAGGTGTAGAGGAGACTCCATTATAGGTATGGTTGAAAACTAGTGGGGTTCTATCCAAGGGGGTTTGAATCTGAGGGGGTTTGATCAAACTCTCTTCAATTAAAATCCTTTAAATGGAACTTTTCAAGGCTTAAATCATTATATTTTCTAAAAATATCTAATTTCAGCAAAAATTAGGATGTCCTAGAAAGTGTAACCCATTATTGTGACAGCACCCAATGATGAGAGTGAAAGTTCTATTAATGCTTTGGATTTAATAGCTAAAACATGTGATGATGCCATAGAAAATGATTCCTCCTATGAGGATATACTAGCACAAGAGGATGAAATCATTGACACATCCTTTAACATCATCCTACCCTCTTTGGAAAATGAAACATTAGTGGATAAAGGGCTCCATCTCGAGAAGAATTCTTCATGGGTAGAAAATGACTATTCACCTAACAATAATTTAATGCATGAGACCTCTACGAATAATCCATTAGACATTCCACCTTTGATTAAAACCCCAAGAACCTTCAATGAGAAGACTATGGATAGCTCTAGTCTACCTAACAATACAATACCTTCCTCTCATCCCATTGCTCTCCCTGGCAAAGATGTAGCATTAGTGGATGAGAAAAGGTCTCTCACATTAAATCCTCTAGGGATAGATGCTGAGTATAATCAAGAGGGAAAGAATATTAATTCAATATTCATTAATAGATTTTGTAGCAATATTCCTAAGATGATTGTCTAAGGGATACCTAGTGCACCCTCTTGCTTAAAGCTGGTGATTATAGTTCATGGTAAACCTCTTGATGACATCTTCAACTATGCAAAGCAAATTACTCAAAGAAATCAGGGTATTCAAAATGTGATTACTCACACATACAACACCTATAATAACAAGCAAAGTAAGAAAGCACTACATGTGCCTATCTCTCTTCCATGTTCTCAACCTATGCTCCCTCCACCACCTCATCTTACTCATAAAAGTGGTCAAGAGTATGATCTTGTCGAACAGCTTTGTGCCACTTCAGCTAAGATCTCTTTTTGGGATTTAATGCAAACATCACCTACATACCATGGAATGCTCGAAGAAGCTTTACAAAAGCTGATTGTACCACCTTTTGTTAAGCCAAATAATGTAGCAGCTCTATTAGATTCTATGCATGTGACAAAAATGGACATTCTCTTTCAACCACATGAATTACTATCAATTGAAGTTCAAAACCAATATGATCCTCTTATAATCTTTGTCATAATAAATAAAACATTGGTAAAACAAGTTATGATTGACAATGGATCAGCTCTTAATGTTTGTAGCATTGACCTACTACACAAAATCAAGTTTGACACATCACAAATCAAACCAGATGGCATTAACATTTGTGGCTTTGATAATGTTGGATGACAATCTGTGGGCACTATAACTCTACCTATACAAGTAGAATATGTGATTGTGCCTACCCTGATTCATGTCCTACCTTGTTCTTTATCTTACAACATGATTCTTGGTAGACCCTAGATCCATGCATCGGGGGCAATTCCTTCTACTTTACATCATTTATTTAAATTCATATTTAAAGACAAGATGCACACTATTCATGTTGATCCTGAACCAAATAACTTTTTACATATTGAAAGCCAAAAGCTAGCTTATAATCACATAATCTTAAACAAGTTGCGAGGTGATCTATCAATGCCTCTTCCCACGGATAATGTTGTCCAAGACTCTCAACCATCGAATTCACTTATTGGTGGTGATTGGGGATCATTAGATTTTAATCCTTGTAGTATAGGGGAATATAAATTTAATAACCCTAACACATCAAAAGTTGCATCGATCTCATCTAAGCAGTTTTTTGAAACATATGAGAAATGTAAAGTCTCCTTGGTAGCAAATCAAGATAATACTCTCAATTACACTACAAATTATGATACCTACGATGCTTCACCTTATTCTAAGGAACTAGATTCTTTATATAGTTGTGGATTTCAAATTTTGTACAAAAATAATGACTATGTAGGTAATGGTTGCGGTGTAAATCAACAAGGAATCAGAGTACCTTTACAAGTTGTTGGAATTCACTACACAACCGATACAAGATACCACTCTTTGAAACCCACCAAAGCCTCTCGTTGTCCTAAACTTAATGTTAATACAATATCAACAAGACCAAATCAACATATGAGATATCTTGAGCAAATGAGCCACAATTGTTGCAGCAAATATTATAGTAGCTCTCAAGGGTGGCCTCTTCCTAGATATGTATGTTCTTAACATTTGGGTTCTAACAGGTAAGTATTCCTAACCCTTTATCTCTCGTGATGTGCTTCCTCCGTGATGTGTTATGTGTTGTTTAGGCCTCCTAGGATGATCCCTTATTCTCTTGTAAAGTCTGGGATACCAGGAGACTACCTCTATTGTGACCTTCTATTTGTATCATCATTCTTCTATATTACCTCTCTCTAATTTCATTGTTGTTTGTTGTGTCCTACAGGCATAGCATTGTGGTTGGTGAATTAGGGGCACCCTTCTACATGACTATCCCTAAGACACTTGTTTCTCCTCTCTTATTTATTTTTTCCCTTCCTCTAGTGTTTCTATCTAGCGGGCGGATGATGAGAAAATATTTATACTGATGCGGACCTAGCGTCCCTTTAGTGAGAAATAAAAAATTGGACTTAGTTCCTAATATGACGATGGGGTTGTATATCTTATCCGACCCTTGGCTAGTAGAAGTACTCTGTGCTTTTTGCGTAGTGATTTTGATGATGTTTTTCTCTCACTTACAAACCATAACAATATTGCTGCTCCATGCACTTTGTTTATCTTTGAATCTTGCCTTGGTGACACTCGGTTATGAGATTTTTGTGATATAGCCCCACGGCTATCCTCAATCTCTGAATTCATAGTACAACCTTGGCTCTTTGTGTGACTGATCATTTGCATTGATGTTGTTTTTTATCATGATTATGGACACTAACATGTTTCTTGCAAGGATGTGTTTGTGGGAACATTTGGTGATCATAAAGTACATGTCACCTCTAGGGGGCATTGGCTTTTCAAAAGTTTGTGTTCACTTTTGTGTTTTCTTCCTACCTTAACGTTCTTAATATCGATGCGTGATATCAACCACCTAAAGGTGGGGGAATATATAAGGTAAGCTATCTATTATAGATGTTAGCAATGTGCTTGTCCTTAGGTGTAGTTTAAAGATTGGTGGTGATGAGTCCCTCCTGCACTCTAAGTTTGTATGTAATCAATCAATCAATCATCTTAAACCCTCTGTGGAGGCAGGGGTGGTGCATCTCTTGCAGAGGGTGCCTATCTTGTGATTTTCAAAAAGTCCTCATCAGGAGGTAGGGAGCAGTTTGGTGACTAACTCAACCCTTAAGTGTGTCTTCAACGATTGTTGTGGCAAAGCCCAATCATCAGTGTGTGCCTGTAATGTGCCTGAGATGGTGATGAGCCTAGAAATAGGAACACTCCATCTCTTGTTAGTTGTGTTTTCTCTATGTCTTCGAAGTGTGTGTGTTTGGTGTGCTTGCTTTGTTTGGCATGTCTGTTGCCCCATATGTGGTGTAAAGAACAGTACGATGAGTGCTTCATACATTTTGGGAGGTTTGGTGTGTATTGCATGTGTGTTGCCCCATATATGTAGTCTAAAGACCAGTGTGATGAGTGCTTCCTGCATTATGGGAGGTGTATTTACTTTCCTTGTACTTGCATCTACATTTCATATATATGAGAAAAAGAAAAAAAAAGAAATCATTCATGTCTTCCATGCATCAATTGTCTTCTATGCATCTTTTTTATTCTCCATGTTTTGCGTGACTGTAACTATCTTCTTTGAGATTTGTGTGTCTATCATTGTCTTCAATGTGTTTGGCATGTCTTCTTCGTGCTTGGTGTGTTTGTTGTGTTTGTTGACTATACTTTAATGCATGTATTGGCCTCGTGTTTATACATACATTAAAGTGGGGGCTAAATGTAATTTCAAAAAATTCCCCTTGGCGGCTTTCCCTCATGAGGTTTATCTCCCAGGTCTTTTATCTATATTTAGGACATCTTGCATCATATTTTGACATCCCGATGAAATGAGCCCTAAGTTTCATGACAAATGGGACCTAGGGAGATCCCTTGAACATAACCCTGACCAAAATAGGGAGGGAGGAATTAGGCACCCGTACCCTAGTCCTACCCTATTTTGGGTTAGTCCCAAATTTTTAGTGTCAGCTTGTGACCATTATTTGGGTCCTATGCTGACACGGTAAGTTTGAATTATGACATTCTTGGTGGGAATGTTTGTAGTTGCATATATAAGGATACTTAGGCATTCATTTGTAAACTAGATGATTACTAGCAAGCAATTGTGATCTTTTGGCATTCTAAAGGTGATTCAAGGCATTGATTGTGTAGTAAGAGCATATTTGCATTGTCTATGTATTTGTATTTATAGATTTGAGAAATCATCTCCTCATGGCATGAAGAGCTTCTTCCTTCCATGAGATCTTCACAACAAGGTGACATCATTTGTGTTTTCAAGCATTTATCATTTGGTTTTTGCCTCTGCCTCACAAGGGCATGCACTCTCTATCTAACGATGGTGTTTAGAAGAATTGAATGTCTCTCTGGGGTTTAACTAAGGAAAGCCTCTAAACACCACAACCCCCTCCCAAAGTTTCTATGATTACAGGTTACAGGTTGAAGATATAGGAAAGGTGGAGTTGCTGGAGGATACTATAGAGTGTCATGTTTGCATATCAGAGTTGAAAATAGTACCTTGGACTTGGACACCTACTCCTTAGTCCTCTGGATTCTGTGACGGGAAAATCTCTGATACAATAGGAACATGTTACAAATCAAGCTTCCAAATCTTGACAAAAACCTAGGCATTGGACTTTGGCGTCCGCTCATTAGTCCCTAACTATTCCACTTCCAAACCCCAAAAACATGTGCACACTTATCTGTCATTTTACATCTTCCTATCGCAACATTTTCAATAATTTGTTCGTTTGCTTCTATAATTACATAATTAGGGTTTTGAGATATAATTAAGCATAATTAGACACAATTGGCAATCAAATCATATAAATCCAAGTTTCCCTGCATTCCTAAGTGACCAAGGGTATGATAGTGCATTGCCACTCGACCCAAAGTCCTTGAATGTAAAGGGGTGAAAGGAGGATATACAATAAACTAGCAAAAACCAATCATCCAAATTTTACCCTTTACACAATCAACTAAATTCCATTGTCAATACCATAAATTTAGTTTTATTACCACATCCCATTATATATGAGTTAAAATATTCAGACCTTCTATTTCTATGTTGTGCATGGGATATAATATTCATATATTGTAAATTGGATATGTATTGATGGGAAGACTTATATCAAAACCTTAGTGTAAAAATGATATCTCAAAGCATGGAGAAAATGTATAGAAAGGAATGTGTTAAGGAATAGATCAATGACTAATATACTCATTGTATTTAGGTGATTCTAATTAATATGGAACATCAAAACTCCGTGAAAGAGTACCCATCCCAATACCACTTCTCTCAAATATGCTTAACCATAAAATTTCCCCTAAAATTAAACATACTTAACTTGCTACCCTAGAAGATAATCAAATAAGAACATCCTTAAAATAGGAAAAGAAGAAAATAATACAAATTGCATTAAGGGTGATTGACATAGAAAGAGATCCATAGTAAAGTTTCATTGAGCTTATAGACACATGGATTCCAATAATAAAGTTTCATTTAGCCTATAAACACATGGAATCCTATAATAGAGTTTCATGGGTGTAAGGGTGCCTAAATCTTATCTAATAAATTTAATGGTAGATATATTGAAGTTTTCTTATTTAGTTAAATTATGAGTATAGATTTTTATTTTATAATATTAGACTAGCTGATCTTCATGAAATTATTATGCTAATGATTATTGTCAATTAGAATTCTTGAAAGGATTTTAGTTATAATAATATCAAGAGACATTAATAGTAAAGGAGAATCTGGGAGATACATAATGTAAGAAATTTGCATTTTGATCATTTATTTCATTCAGGTATGTAAATATTTTATGTGCCTTGTTTACAATTATGTTTCTTCCACATGAATTTGTGTAAGTATTATTATTATATGTTTAATTTGAATATATTTATAATACTATTATGCTACAGAAATAATTTTAGGTATAATTGTTTGTTGTAAGTGCATCTATGTAGGGCCTAATGTTTACTAACAATCTCTTATGCATATGATAGATTTGTTTATGAAATAATGACATAAGTTATAAAGAGATTATAATTTAGCAATAAGGTCTTGATATGGTTTAGTTAATTAATTTAAATTAATTTTTCTTGTGTGTTGTGGGGAATAAGGGCTCTTTTATTATTATTTTCGGTAAAATTAAGACCATAGTTCTATCACCTATGGGTAGGGTACTTGTTTATTCATAAAAATTATATTTTAGAGTTGTTTTAATTCATTTTAGTGCACAAGAAAATAAGTACCGAGATTGGTAGATGAAAAGTCATCTTCTCTTGAAGAGTCTTCGAGCATCTAAGTCAGGAAGAAAAAGAGATAAAAAGAAATCCCAATAATCACATTTCTTAAAAGAAACAAATGCTGCAAGCAAGAAGAGAAAACAAGAGAAGAGCCCAAGTTTATTTTCTAATTTTTGTAGGTCATCGAGAGGATGTTGATAGATAATGTGGAAGATAATTCTTCAAGGAAATTACATCCATTTCAATGAGGAAAATAAAGTGTACCATGGTGACTTGTTAGGTGAAAAATTTCTGAATTTCATGAGGGCAACAGAATCCTAGGTAGAAGAAAGGAAGCGCACAACTAAATAAGATGGAAGCTCTCACATTAAGGAATCTTGGAATCTCTCTTCTTGGAGGGATTCTTCATTGATTAAATTCTTGAGATATTTCCTTGAAAACTTACCATTATTTATTTTAAAGTTTTTTTGAACTGTTCCAAGAAAACTTGTTGTCTCATGAAATTAATCTTATCATATCAATTAGTTTATAAAAGAAATTATGGGTTTTGAGAATCATGTTTTCATCTTTCTAAAACATCTTACGGTTTTAAATTTTATTAAGCATTAAGAATGTTATAGCGATTTTAGTATTGTTGTAACCCTGCTAAAACCTTATTGCAAACCCTACTCATGTTTTATAAATTTCTCTTTGCATGGGAAAGGGATTGTAAAATTATTTCTAGGTTATGAGAATATTTATTTAAGATTTCTAGAACAATTTATGGTTTTAGATTTTGTTAAGTATTTTGAAAGATATGGCATTTTTAATACTGTTGTAGAAGAAATTAAAAATCTAGGATTTTACTAGTAGTTTAATTTGTCAGAAATGAATTATTTTCATAAGTGTGTTAAGATAAATTTGTATATTTTTTTTCTTGGAATGGATATGATTAGATAATCTTTCATATATTTAGTTGCATGCAAAAATTAGATTGAATCAAGTATATACTTGCAGTGCAAGAAGGTCAATTAAACCCTTATGTTGATTAGTTTATAAAAACAAAATTGTTAGAACAAATATATATATATATATATATATATATATATATATATATATATATATATATATATATATATATATATATATATATATATATATATTGCGTAGTTATTTGAATTTCAAGATTAAAGAAAAATAACAGATCTTTTATCTTTTATTATTTCTATCATTCATGATAATATAGGGAATACTTTTTTTTCACTAAAAGAGGGGTAAAAATTTATTCAATCAAGAAAGAGTTCAAAGCAAGGGCATTACTCAGCCTTGTCAAGCTCCACTAAGTGGTCCAACTTTTGAGACAACTCCAAGGGTAATTGACCCCAATCCACAATGTTCCAATTTTGCATGTGATTAGAGGTCCATTTGGCCAAACAATCCACTACTCCATTCCATTCTCTAGAAATATGAATGAAAGAAACTAAATCTAGAGAATCAAATAGATTAAGAATCTATTTAACAACCAAAGCTAAATGCCAATTAACATCTGCTAAATACTGTCTATTCAACAAATTTAGCGCCACATGGGAATCAAACTCACAAATGATCCTTCTCCATCCATGATGACAGCCACGCTCCATAGCATATAAAATGGAAAGCGCCTCCATCAAATTGTTAGAATGAAGACCCTTATAAAGAGAAAAGATAAACTGCACAGACCCAGAACTATCCTAACCAACTCCACCAATACTAGCATGACCAAGGTTTCCTCGAGAAGAACCATCTATGTTGAGTTTCAAAAATCCTTGAGGAGGAGTCCAATGCCCCTCCCTATTTATATTTTGAAGAGGGTGTCAACATTTATTTCTCATGAAGCAGCCTTGTTAAGGAGGAAGATGAAGACACTTGTAGTAAACAACATCTTGAGGATCCACTGCTTTCGCCAAATCACAATTTGCCGAAACACTACCTCCTCATCTTACAGAAGTTTTCTAATTTTTTTTCAAGGTTTTATTCCCCTTATTCTTACCTTTTGAAAACATCTTGAATTTTATAATTCCACTAAAAAATAAGAAAGTTATGATATATTTACTACTAGGTGGTTTTTCATGTTAAGGCTATTTCTATTCAATTATTTCATTTTATTCTTATTCTTAAATTCATTTCTATTCATTGAATTCATTTTGAGATTGGATAGGAGACTAATTTAATTAAATATATTTCCTTTTTAATACATTATTTATATTATGTTTAATATTATTGTGTGCTTGTATTGGTAACAATGGTAAGAAGTAGATTTTGAGTTTGAAAGAAGATAATAGAAAGATTTTATTTCCAATCATCTAGAATGTTTTGTCCACACATGAAATGGTTTTATATAGGTCAATAAATGAAGTTGTCAATCTCATTTAAGTAAGTAGAGTGAATTATTTTATTAGAATCTTTTAAGTGTAATTAGTCATGCATGTATGAAAGAAAAGATCTCTAGAGATACTTGAGCATTTCTCTAATGACTTAGGAATTAGAGGTTTTCTTATTGAATGGAAAATGTATTATGCTCTTCATTAAATATTTTAACTTATATTTTACTTGTTTTTGGATATTATAAATGTAGATTAGAATTTAGGAATGAGGCTAAAACTTTAAATTATAGCATAGATGAGGATGAGAGAAATATAATAGAAAGTGTGTTTCATATCAATGTCCATGGGAATGAGTAGGTAGAAATTACAAGTTGAAATTACATTTAATTTATTAATATCATATATGTTCCTAGACCTTTAATAATTATGTTTTAATACATTTGTTCTAGTATGGTGTAAGGTTGACTACAAAGAGTTCATTCTTTTAATAAATCTAGGATGATATAATGAATTAGTGAATATATGATGATAATTTCATAGTGATGTTAGAAACTAAATCTTTAATGATTTGTCTAGAATCTTCTTATATTTAGAATTAAATTGGTATTGAATTATTTAGTAAGAGTAATTAATATATTTTATTAGAGAATTTTAACTTGATAATTTTGTCTAGAAGAATATTTTTATGTTAAATCTTCATTCATATTCTACCTTTTATTATGATTTGGTTAAGAATATTTTATCATGTTAGCCAAGTTAGGATTAGAATTAAATAATAGACTAAATAGTTAGTTTGGAAATGCTAGTATAGTTAGGAAAATCATATAAGATATAATGATAGATTAGATGAAAAATTGTGGAATTGTTTTCAATAATGTCTATTTAATATTTTTTATCATTATTGTTGACTTCGATGAAGTGTGAATGATTGATTTGGAAGTTACCATATTATCTTGAATTATTGATAAAATTGAGAAAACATTTGTTTAAGACTATTCCTTGAGAATATTATTGCAACCTTTCTATGGTGGTCAAACCTAGGATGTACCAATAGTAAAATGATAAGTTATATCTGTCATTGCTTGATGCAATGAAGGAAGTTGAATGTCAAAAATAATGAGTAAATTAGTCATCTTTATTTGAGCATGTGTAAAGGATGTTCTTTCATCTATTCTAAGTGAGTAGATATTGCATGCATTAGTAAGGTGTTGATAAGGTTTTTATGTGTTTGTTAATGATAAAATATATATTGTGGAATAGTGCTATATTTATCATTTTATTTAGAACTTGAATATAAGATGATAATTTTTCATAATTATGATAGACATTTTCATTTATTGCAATCTAAGTAATTGTTTGTAGAAATTTATACTTTTTATCCAAGAGAATGGTTGGAATATTTTTGTTGTTATAACATCCCTATTTTACCCCTGTAGGGATTATTTATAAATTTAATTGTCGCATGCACTTTTTTAGAACTTGAATGATTTAGTTAGCATATAGTGTATTTAATATTGAGAACAATAGGGTTGTGTATATTAATTGGTTTATTGATTCTAAAAAATATTATGTGATGAACTAGATCCCTTATGAGTTATTGTATCTAAGATAACCTTATTGGTGCAAGACTAGTTTACCTCAAACTATGAAGTCTCTGCGCTATATGTACATAGGCAAGGCCATCATGAGCCCCTGAGACATTAGGTCTATCCCTTAGGGCTAGTAGTCTCGTCATCTTGGGCAAATTGATATCTATTATGTATATTCAATGACTTTGCTAAACTAATGTTTACATTTAGTTGTGCAGTTTCAAGTCCACTAACGTGCAGGGTACTGGAGATAAGAAAGTATTTTTCCACTTTGTGAATGGATGATATGGCATGTACTGTAATTGTGTATAATTGTATAATAAATGCTTGTCTCTTAAAAAATTTAGTTACGACGAATGATGCAAAAATTATTCTTAATAGGAAGTTTAATAAGTTAGATCTAGTGAATTTTCTCTTGTCATCATTTTTCTTTCATTATTTCTTACTAAATTAATCGATAATTGTTATATATTGATATGTTTTTCATGGGTAAGCATTACAATGAGTCTCCTAACAACATTTAGAATCCAATAATATATATAAGAGTACATAAAAATAGACTTAATGGAGTTAGGGTTTGAATGCCTTAGATTGCAGAGTTAGAAAAAATCTAGATCTAGTGACTGGAACTAGGGTTCTAGTCCTATTGCTTTCATTCTTTTGGCACTAGTTAAAGATTTCCCCTGCTACTTGGTCATTCCCTAATGTGGCTCAAAGAAGTAGCAAGACAAATAGGAACAGATACCTCCATGGCAACCATGATTCAAACTATGAATGAAGTGCTACAAAGAGACCTAATCGTGGAAAGACACCCAGGATAAAATCACCAAATGGATGACTCAATAGTCAATGAGGGCAAAGAAAGTGTGACAAAGAATCAAGACACTAAAGGTAAATTTTTGGAGTTTCAATTACCAAATGATGTTATTGATTTCATAGCTGAATATTAGACATGAACCTAGTTATTCTCTTTTTCCTAAGAGGGGTTCACACAAAATCATGTTTTCTATAAATGGGCTAAAATAAATTAGGAAAACAGGGGTTGGGAGTTAGAAAATGTTAGAGGCCTGGGGAAAGGCTATGTCTCATGTATGTTGAAATCAATAGATCATGACCAAGAGGTGTTATAGGATGGCACATGGGTAATCTGTGGTTAAATTGGTTACCTCTAGGATTGGAACTTTTAGTTCCATCCTTAAGGTCCTTCTTGTTTGTATTACCCTATGTGGATCAAACTACCATATCTAAATTTGGCATTTTGACCCTTCCTAAAAGACATTGTTTCCCAGGTTGGTAGAGTCATCTGGGGCAAATATAATTTAGAAAAAAATGAGCCTAAGAGTTCACCCTAGAGCGTGTGTGAAAATTGACCTAAATAGACCCTTTCAAGAGAACATTAAATTAATAGGCCTAGGTTTTGAAATGGAAAAACCAATTGTTTACGTTACAAAACCTAATGCCTACTTTTATTGTTGCAAGGAAGGACATTTGATCCATGAATGTCTCATAAGAAAAAATAAATATGTTCAGTCTTCATCAATCCCATCCCCTCTTTCAGCTCCTTCTCAAAGTCTCCAACCTTCCCCTCCTCCCAAAGTCCCCTTTATACCCTCTACCTGCCTCCACCTCAATGCTCCTTCTACCACCCCTATTAATATAGCTTCCTCTATTGTTACCCCACCTTCCTCCTCTATTACCCCTCCTTCTCCCTACAAAGAAGTAGTTATGACAGATAGTTGGAGAATGGTGAGGATATTGAAGGAACCTTCTAGCACTCCCTTTTCTTCTTCTCACCATTCTCCAACATGATCATGATCCCCTTCTCCTCCTCCCTCTTCCTTAATCATTTCACCACAATTCTTTCCCTGCTACTCAGAAAGATCTAGATCACCTTTGCCTGCTATTAATCATCATAGTACTAAACAAGATATTATGTCACATAAGCATTTTTCAATTTTGCCATCAAAAGATGATAATATTATCTCTTCATCGCCATGGACTGCAATCTACTCTTTTGGAATGTCAGAGGGGTCTCACTCTTGCATAGAAAGTACCAAGTTGAGGATTATTAGCAAATGGAGATCTAATATTATTTTTCTCCAAGAAGTTAAAACAAATGAAGTTCATCTCCAGACGACTCTTTATTATATGTGGAAAGATACTACTTTCATACACAATCCTCATAGTGGAGACAATGAAGATGCAATATTAGGTTTGTCATCCTAGCTTGTTAAATTTGTTATTGATAAGGGTGAGAACCCTTCACATAGTTGTGTTTGGGACCTCATTTTTGTCAATGGAAAAACTATTGGTCTATGTTCTATTTATGCGTCTAATAGCTCCAAGGAAAGAGTTGCCCTTTAGGACTAGATATCTTCAAATTTGTCTGTTGGAGAGTAGATTTTAGGTTGAGACTTTAACATGGTTGAATATCATAATGATCACAACTAGTTCAATTCAATGAAACATAGAAAAGAAGAATTTGAAAGTTGGACATATTATCGTACAACTCCTTAGGTGTGGTTGATGTCTTAGATGATAAATATTCACACCATTTTGACAATTGGTTCACATCAACCAATTGCAAATTTTGCCTAGATATGAAACTCAGTAGTCTGAATAAATTCTATATTTCTCACAACCTTATTGTTTCTTCCCTTTGTTTTGGTTATCTCCTTAATGTTGATTACATGGCCACCCTCTTTGATCACTTCCCCATTTTCTAATCTTCTTTTTATTTCATCGTCTCCTCCCACATCCACTCAACTACCATTCAAATCAAATGTCTCTCACCTAAAAGACCCTAACTATGTAGTTGCTCTAGTGGGTTTATGGAATTCTCTTCCTAACCTCAATATGATGATTTTTGGATTGATTGGTGGTGTGAGGCTATCTCCAAATCTACAACCTTTCTTCACTCTTTTAGAAAAAGAAAAGCTTGGAAGTGTAAAAGAAAAGAAAGTCTCTCCAAGGGAAACTAGAACATGCCAAGAAAAAACTTATCCTTGATCATACTAATACTATGATTCAAGATTCTATTTCTTCTGTTGAAATACAACTCCGTAAACTGGATATTTATAGAGGTTAGGGTGCTAGAATATAAGCCAAACTTCATTGGATTAAGGAAGAAAATAGAGTATCAAAATTCTTCTTTAATTACCTAAATTATAAGCACAAGAAAGAAAGAATCTCTTCTGTAGTTGATGATCAAGGCCTACTGCATACAAATCTTAATGAAATAACCTTAATTTTTTATTTTTTTATGAAAATCTCTTCAAAGAAGACTCTATCTGGGATGATATTCAAGATACTTTAGAGGACATTATCAAAGATTGTATACCTAATAAAATTGATCTGGGTTATAGTAAATTTCTACATCAACCCTTTTCCCTTGAAGAATTAGAACGGGCCCTCTTTTCTATGAGTCATAACAAAAGTCTTGTCATTGATAGGTTGCTTGTGGAGTTTTACCAGACTATGTGGCCTCACCTAAAAGATGATTTTTACCTTCTTTAGTTGGAAGCTCTTGAGAAAGGTTCACTAGGTTCAAACATAAACAAAGGCCTAATTAAACTTCTTCCTAAGAGGAAGAATGAAGAAACTTTATTTGGTTGGTGCTCCATCACTCTTCTAAACACATCCTACAAGATGAAAGCCAAAGCTCTTGCTTTGTGAATTAAGTTGGTTATTCAAGGAATTGTTAGACCCGAATAAATGGGCTTTCTTGGAGGTAGATATATCTTAGATAATTTGACTCTTTCCTGGGAGACCTATGAATGGGCACAACAATTAGGGTAAGATTCTCTGCTAGTCAAACTTGACTTTAACAAGGCTTTTGATAGGATGTGATGGAACTTTATTATCAAAATGTTGCAGTGGCTTGGTTTTGGGCCTAAAATTTATGCCCACATTCAAATGTTCTTTAAAGATGCAAATGCTCATGTGGTGGGAAACACATCTTTATTTGACTCCTTCCCTTTGTAGTGTTCTATCAAACAAGGCTGCCCTTTATCCCCATTGCTATATGTTCTTACTACAAATGTTGTGGGATACGTGCTACACAAGGCCAATCAACATGGTCTTATTCGAGGTATTTCTATTCCGCAAAATGGTGTGGTCATTAATTCTCATTTCACTGATGATAGTCTCCTCTTCCTACACAACTTTGAAAAATGAAGTAAATAATACTCTTGCTATTTTGAATCTTTATTGTTTAGTTTTTGGATCAAAATCGGCTCATCACAAGACTGAATTCTTATTGACAAAAGCTAGTCCCATTCCACATTGGATTCCCAAAGGATGGAAGGAAATTAAACATAGTGAAATTACACGTTACTTGGGTATCCATTTTGGAATGGGTTTATCCTTGGTTGGGAAAATTCAAGTTCCTAACAAGGTTTTTTTAGCCACACATGTTTATTTCTCCTCATGTTGGATGCCTTCAAAAAAAGGATATGAGGACCTTCTGAAGATTATTCAGGAATTCCTTTGGTCAAAATGAGATGGCAACCCGAGCTATAGATCTATTTCTTGGCTTCATTGTGTTCAATCCAAACACAAAGGAGATCTTGGTTTCATTGATCCCGAGATTCAAGGAACATGTCTGGTGGACAAATGGATTATTAGAGTTGTTCAAGGGGATGAACTATTGAAAATATTACTAAGACAGATTTGCAACTACTCAAGTGAAAGGGAAATGACAAAATGTTCATTGGTTGGACAAAATTCTCTTTGTCCCAAACATTCAAATTAAAGCATCAACTCCTATACAATCCATTTGGAAAGCTTGGCAGAGGGTTTGTCATTTACTGCAGTGGAGAGACTCTTTGCAAGATGCGTTTAGTTTTTCTTCTTCCTCCATTTGGTGGAATAGACATGTCCAATTTCAAGGGAAGCCATTGGCTATCTCTTTCCATAAACTTGCTCTTTTTTCTTTTTCAGAAAAATATTAAACAATTTAAGGATTTATGGGATTTTGCCTCTCTATGCAATGGCTTTTATGGCAAGAAATCAAAGATCAATTTGGGCTTAATAACAAATATCAACTCTTTATCACCTTTGTCCAATCTCTTGTCCCTTCAAATGTAGTCATTAAACCTTGTACTCCAATAGCTTACAATTTCCTCAAAAATTAGCACTGGTTTTCTTCCCACCACTTCGCATTCTTCCCCCTTAAACAAGTGTACCATCATCCCCTTCCTCCCTATAGTTTATCCCCGTGCTTCAACAAAAAATTGTAAATTTTGGTCAAAGCTTAGTGCTCAAATATGGAAGTTGAAGGTAGATGGTGGCTTGGAAACTCTTGTATTATGAACTTCCTATTAAAGAAAGAATTCTTTTTTTTGCGTATCAAGTGCTATGCTTGTCAAGGAAAATGAAAATATTAAACATATTTTGTGGGATTGTATTATATCTAAGAATCTCTAGTAAGGATATCCTTAATTAAAATAGAAAGAGGCTCTGCTAGGGGTTGGATTGGGAAAAAAGGTAATCGCTGACTCTGTGAGACAGGTTATTCTGTTACATATCTGGAAAGTCAGATGTACCGCTGTTCTTTCTAAAGCTAGCATTCACGGGGCGACTCAAACCACAAAACTTTACTCTAATATTTTCTTTCAAATTGTTGCTATAGGTACACAACTATAGGCAAGAATCATCTTCTCACTCTCCAATTAGATACGATCAAAACCCAAATCAAAAAGCTTTAAGTTGCAGGGGTTAAAAATTAATATTTTCGTGCTCTGGCTTTCCTCAGCGGCAATTGCTTTCAGTGGTCTTACCTTTCAGTTTCTCCGATGAACTACTGCTATGGTCTCACTCATGTTGTTCTTGGAGGACTGTTTTCAATGGTTTATGGTTGTAACATTCTGGTGGATTCATCTCTGTTCTGCCTTGTTTCCAGCCACCTTTTCTTTGGTTTGCACGCCAATTTTCTCTATCAGAAGAAAACCTTTCTGTCTCCTGAGTTGCTTAAAGCTACAGGGCTGCTTCAGGGAAATTGTATCAGAGCCTTAGTTTGCTGATATCTGGGCTGTTACAGGGCACTGTTCTGGGAAGGTCCTTCATACAAACAGCCGAGTGCCCTACAAGCCCAGAGGTACAGGTGGGTGAGGTTAAATCACATTATATATGACTACTGTTCAGACCAATCTAGGTTCCCCTGACTGCTTAGCTGGCATCTGAAGTTAAAAACAAAACCTAGTACCTATTGGTTGGACATAACACCTCAACTAACTATACCCAAGTGAATTGTTATCAGGGCTCTCTTGACATCACAATTGTTATGATCAGCGTGTATTTGGAGGCCATTTGAGAGGATTTTTGGACAGATCTTTGTGTTAGCTGGTTATTTCTATTTGAGTCTGCCATGTGTTATTTGCTGGCTGCCTCTGTTTTCAAACTGTTTCATTTTGCAGCCTTGCCTCTGTTTTGTTTTGGACATTGTATATTCTTCTTGTAGCCCTGTGCTGCTCTCTCATTCTTTGTATTTTTCTCCAACTTTGTTTCAATAAATTAAAAAAAAAAAACTTCGTTTTCTATTTCATAGATTTACATGATGCTCTGAAATGAGTTTAAACATGTCAACTTACTGCATATAATCTAACCGTTCAACAATAAATCAAACGGTACCATCTAAAATCTTTGGGCATCTTATTACAGAGCAAAGGCTCATCTAACCAATACCCACATGCTGCATGCTTAACAACTCATCAAACAATTTAATCCCCCAAATATCTCTTCCTCACTCGTAATACATGTTCCAGAACCCGATCAGTTGAGGGGAGAACTTTCTTGACGCTGTCCCTCTCCATACATCTCTTAACCCACCCATCAAGCAATGGATATTCACTCTCAAAGGGTATCTTGAAATTCCCAATAGTTTCATAAGCATGGAACCGAGAAGCAAAAGGAATGAAGGCGATATCAAGGAACCCAAAATCCTTTCCACTGAAGAAAGGCAGGGATCCGCCTGCCGACATCTTTTTCAAAGCGCCTTCTAAAAATTGAAAACTCTGCAACAGGTCACGCTTGGCCTCCTCCTGAGCCTCGTCTTTCGACTTCACTATACGAAACCCCGACTCAAAAAACTGCAACCACAGAAGATTCTTGTTAGACAATGATCCCATCCAAATAAGCCGCTACAAAATTCAACCGCCTGAAAATGTATTAAATAACTTAAATGTGTTACCTTCTTATCTGCGAAGTCGGCCCAGAAGCGGGCAAGGGCACGTTCGTATGGCTTGGAGGGTAAAACTTGCTTGGAATCCCAAGCCTCCTCAATGTACTGGAGAATTACAAGAGACTCGCATATAGGCTGGCCATTGTGGATCAGGACAGGTATTTTCTTGTGCACAGGATTCATTTGCAGGAGGAGGTCGCTCTTATTGTAGAGGTCTTCTTCTTGGTATTCATATTTGACGCCTTTCTCTTCCAGACCAATCAAGACGCGCATCCCAAAGGGACTCGCCCATAAGTTGAGTACCTTCACTTGCTCCATCTCAAGCACACCCAAAACCCAAATTTCACACAGCTGTAGATAATCTCCCACAAAACTAGTGTTTAATAAGCTATAGATAATCACACGAAAAACCCAAAGTTCAAGCAACTCCAGATATTTTTATTGATCTTATAATGAAATGGCATGGAGTGTAGAAAGATATATATAAGGAAACCAATGTCAATAAACTTAGAGGATATGAATTCTGGACCACTGCATAGATTTATAGAAAGTTCGTGGCAGAGTGGAGTGTGAGGTAAGGCGCATGGACCCCCATAAAGATACGGATGTAGCCAAGTTGGAGAAGCTGCATGGTCCTTACTGCGGCTAGCGCTAGTCCTTGTTCTGGCGTAGGCCCTTACGTAAGATGAACAGTATTTAGGGTCAATTTGGGTAGGTACTTGTTGACCGTGATTTTGTAATTCAAAATTTAATCCTTTTGTGTCAAAAACTTCAAGCACCGATATGAGATAAGCCAAACTAATATGCATCACATTTACACCATCGGTGAGAATAACAAGTTTGAAAAGTGGTTTGAAATGCCGATCAAGTTGTAAAGTCATCCTAAAAAGCCGAAGACTCAAGGAAAGAAGTAGTTTTTATAACCACAAGTCGTTAAGTAGTTATTATAACTACTTAGACGACTATAATCTGCACACAGTTGGAACTGTTCAAGAAGTTTTAAAAGCTTTCTAAGTGTAAAGCTCTGCCAAAACTTTACCAACAAAGTACTGGGCCTATGGACCACACCTTCTTCCCTGTCAGATTTCTCAAGTGTCAGAGATATTCAGGCTCCAGCTGCTCAAACGTATTGATGAGCATTCCCCATCCTTGGTTGAATGACCGTGACTTCCTTATAAACTCTAGCATGAGGGGGTGGAAGAACATGGGATCTATTTCATGCTCACGTAATTTGAGCAGAGTTGGGAGATCCAAGCTCAGGACAAGACTGTCACCTTCTTTGTCCAATGTGTTGTGCGAAGCAGAAAGCCATCCAGAACACAACACACTCGCAGCAAATGCACCGTATGTATTGAATGCCACCCTGACGATATTGTGCGTTTCGGGTACCTCCATACTCCATCCCAGAAGTACATCATGCATAATACACACAGGAGGATCCCTCCCTTCAACTTGGCCTTCAAGCCAACAGTTAAAACGTTGTTCAAGCTTAATGACCAGATCAAAAATTAGAGTACCATGCTCGGAAGTAACTTGCTCGAAGCTTTCCACTCCCTCAGGTAACCCTTCAACTTGTGGCGTAGGAAGGACTGCGAGGCGAATATCGAAGCCGGAGGAAATAGCTTGGGCCATTTGGAGTTTCAGACGGGGGAGATTAGTAGCAATGGTGACACAAGTGACGGCGAGGCCATACGAGGCAAGCAAGCTAGAAAAGTCGAGTAGAGGGATAAGGTGACCGAGTGCAGGAAATGGCACTGCCACTACATGAGGTTTCTCAAAACCGTTCATCATCTTTCTTACTGATTGAATTCGACTGCAACCTTTGTCTGAAGGATTCGTCGACTGAGTACAGAATTACACAATTCTACACAGATTTCCATTGATAAGAAACGCCATGTAGTTTATTTGTTTTGGAAACCCTCAATCAAACCCTTCCTAGCATCCTTGTTGCCTGCAACAAGTCATGAACATCTAGTAAAGCATAATGGAAAGTAGATTTCTATCAGATATGGTATTTACAACCGCTCTGGTAAACATCGATGAAAAATGTGGAAGCCTAGACATTGCATACAAACTGTTTGATAGAATGCCTCAAAGAGACTTTGCTGATAGGTTTTATATGTAAGCATTATAGTACTCAGATTTATCCCACCCCTGAGAATTTAGTTGTTCCTAGCGGCGTATCCCTTAAAACCTTCTATGGGCACAAGTACCTGTATATTTTGAAATGCACTAATGGATATGCATGAAAAAGTTGAAAGCATACAAAGAAATGTGGTCTCATAGAATTCAATGAGTGAAATATAGTGCAGTTGCTCAAGCCATGTTCCACAACCTTTGTTGACATCCTCCCAGCTAGTGCCAAAATCGGTAAACTATACAGTGGGATATAGACATCCATCAAATCATAATTGAAATTGAATTCTTATTGGATATTGTGGTTACAAATGCACTGGTCGACATGTACGCAAAGTGTGGACTTATTTACAATGCATAATCTACTATTTCCAGCCACTACTCATCTCAATCTCAAGAACCTGTGCAGCGAATGAGTTTCAGAACAACATATGGGTGTCCCTCAGAGCATAAGGAATAAGGGAATTTTGTTAGTTGTTGTTTCAACTACTCTAGTAGACATGTATCCAGAGTGCATTCATGGAACATAGACAAGCAATGTAAAATATTTGACAAATTGCCTCGAAGAAATGTCGTCTCATGGATAAAGTTGACTTCAGATATATGCATTCGGCTATTGAAAATTTGTTCTACAACCTTTGAAAGTATCTTCCAAGACCTACATCGACATCATCTCCAATAACACCAAAATTGGGAGCTTTGGAATCGGCATTCGAAAGATTGGTAGTAAGGATCTAGACCTCTATTTATTATACAGGAAAGTAACTGCCTGTGGAGGACTGCAAATGGTCATAAATGATAGAAAATGGAAGGAGATCACAGTTGTGCTTAACATTCCTCGCATGACCACAAGTACTTCATTTGTTCTTCGCAAGTACTACATTAATTTGCTCCACCATTTTGAGCAGGTTCACTTCTTTCAAGTCCAAGGGCCCTTGGTTCATCCTAACTCTTTCTTACAAAGTAGTTATTTCAAGTGCCTAAGCAAGGTAGTTACTCTAAGCGACTAGCTTTTTGAAAGAAAGTTAGTTATTCAAAATTAGGGCATTTATGAAGGTAGTTAAGTTGTCATGTCACCATATTTTAAGGCATTGTTTAAATTAAAGATTACGTAATGATAAAGGTAGAGAAGTCATTTCCGTCAAATATAGTGTTTGTCATCATCAATCGCATATAAACATTAATATTAAATAATATTATAAATATTTTATATTTATGATATTTATAAACGATAATATAAATACAAAAATAATATTATCAATATTGATATTATTATTATAATTATAATATAATATATTAATAAATATACTTATATATTTAAATATAAAAATAAATAAGAAATATTATTATAATAATATAACAAATATAATATATTTTAATATAATAATAAATATATTATAGATGATTATAATTATAATATAATATAAATATTATATATTAATTATATTATTATAGAATAATATAATTATTAATGTTATTATTATTATATAATAAATACTAAATATTATAATGAAGCATTGCATATCATTATAGAGGGGTGCGATTCATATGAGAAATATATATATATGGAGAGGGCAATCTAAGAAAAAGAAAAATGGTAGATCAATAAACAATAGAGAATAACGGCATTGAGAGTTATCAAAGACACAGCAAAGAGAAATTACAAGGAAGAAACGGGATAGATAAGGTAAGTCTGCAATTATATCAGGTATGTTTTTCATTAAGTATTTAAATATAGAATATAATTTATGTTAGTAATATTCTAGTATAGACTGTGTAAAATAAATAGTGGATTCAGAAATGAATAAAGTTAAACAAATAAAGATATACCAATAGAATGAATTGATTTCATGATCATAAATAAGAAATGTAATGATGGAATAATACAATTATGAGAGAAGTAAATGAATTATGATTAGAAGTAAAATTAAGTATTAGTTAGAAGTAAAATTAAGTATTAGTTAATTGTCTCATTAAATAGGAATGATATAAACTATAAGATAATGATGTGAATCTAAGATATCGGAAATAAATAAAAAAAAGAAATATTGATAAATAAATATAATTAGATCCGTATTATATTTATATACATATTTCTGAGTCATAAGTAGGAAATATATCATAAATATATATAGGGAGGAATTATTTAAGTAAATATATATATAGAGAGAGATATTAATATTATAACAAATACTATAATATATAAATATTTAAGAATAAGTGAAAGAGAATAGAATCCAGTGAGCAGATTCAACAAGACAAGCAGCATAAAGAGGTACAGGCACTTTCCTTATTAATAGGTTAGGCGATATAAATGTTGTAGAAGAATAATATGAATATAAATAAATGAATATTGCTTATATCATGATAATAATAATTGGAGTGTATTACCATCAATGATGTATATACATTCATTTTGTATAAGTATGCATATAGAATAGGTATAATAATATGAGAATAAATAGGAGTGTAGAAATAAGGTAAATCTGCATACATATATGAAAATGGATATAAATATGAATATGAAAGTGAATATAAAAATAATTATGAATATGAAAATGGGATTATGAGATCATAAGCATAAGGACATAAGTATGAAAGGATATTAATTAGATAACTAGAATAATGATATGAAATGGAAAATAGAACTCTAATGTTCTCTTTTGTGAGTTGAATTTATGTGCAAGGTTGGAAAACTTTGGCTTGCTAGAAGGGGACATTACAGTGCTATCAGAGCTATCGACCTGCCATCCTGTGAAAGAACTTGATGCAACCAAAAATGTAAGCCGAGGCATAAATGTGGAAAAATAACTCCAGCACAGAATATAGAAGTCATATCCAACAAAGACATACAAGAGGAGAATGAAATAAGTGCAAGTAAAAGAAGGAAAGAAAATTGATTCAAGAACCAAGCACCCAAAAGAAAATATCGAGGAAAGCATAATAGCAAATAAGAGAGAGGATACTCATATGGGAGTATAATATGTTACCTATATTTGTAAGTAAATAATGATGTGATTTTGATTACACTATTCTACATATACCTTCGCTATGATGGAGAAGAAGAAACGAAGGAAACAGTGCGAGGGCCCTCTTCTAAGTACGCCACCCGGGGGGGATGTAATGAGCCCACATGGGCCAGAGGGGTTCTGCCTTTAGTATGAAGGGTACTGCCTCTGGGCTTAGGGAGTGGCTACCAGGACACCTTAGTAATCTCACTCTCCTAGCATGGCATATGTAAAGAGAGAAATCATGAGAATAACGGACTTCATATGAATGGCATGCACCACATGAGTCTGAGGCGATCTATCATGAATGGCATGTGCCACGTTAGATCGAAGGTACCTTATATGAATGGCATGCGCCACATAAGGTAAGAACAAATGGCGGACTTCATATGAATGGCATGTGCCACATGAGTCCGAGGTGATCTATCATGAATGGCATGCGCCACATTAGATCGAAGGTACCTTATATGAATGGCATGCGCCACATAAGGTAAGAACAAATGGCGGGCTTCATATGAATGGCATGTGCCACATGAGTCTGAGGTGATCTATCATGAATGGCATGCACCACGTTAGATCGAAGGTACCTTATATGAATGGCATGCACCACATAAGGTAAGAACAAATGACGGACTTCATATGAATGGCATGTGCCACATGAGTTCAAGGCGATCTATTATGAATGGCATGCACCACATTAGATCGAAAGGACCTTATATGAATGGCATGCGCCACATAAGGACTATGACACTCCATATGAATGGCATGCGCCACATGGAGACTAGGGAGGGATGGTTTATCCATCCTGAGACCTAGAAAAAATCAGTATATCCTTCAAAGAGACATTAGGGAAGTATATAACATAAAAAGTTAATTTCATTAATCACAAAAACCCATGATTCAAATTCATTTCTATATTGGACCCCTTCTTCCAAAAATCTCTTTTGAATTCTTCTCTTCATTTAAGTAACATAAAACCAATACTTATATTATGGGCCCATAACTCACAGATTTCCAGGATCATTCTTTAAAATCATCTATAATACTTATATTTCATCAAGCACGTCACTATTCAAACAAAGGCTCACCGAATCTTTTGTGATCCTGACATCACATAATTAATTACTCTTCAACAAATATGACTCCTCAAATTTGGAAGATCAATAACATGTCGAAGATAAAACTACAAGAATGTCTTCATCATTTGAATCTTGGAATCTCAATACTCTCAAAACTTCTTAATCTATAATACTTACATCACACCATTATTATCCAAACACATCAAACAAATGTTTATTGATCATGAATACTCTTCCATGGGATCACCGTCAATCAAGCGTGCTCATTCTAAGTCAAACCCATCAAAAAATAGATGTTATAAGTACAAAAGAACTCCACGGTGATTGCTTGAGGACAAGCAATTTCGAGTGGGGAGGGTTTGTCATGTCCCCATATTTTAAGGCATTGTTTAAATTAAAGATTACGCAATGATAAAGGTAGAGAAGTCATTTCCGTCAAATATAGTGTTTGTCATCATCAATCGTATATAAACATTAATATTAAATAATATTATAAATATTTTATATTTATGATATTTATAAATGATAATATAAATACAAAAATAATATTATCAATATTGATATTATAATTATAATTATAATATAATATATTAATAAATATACTTATATATTTAAATATAAAAATAAATAAGAAATATTATTATAATCATTTATTATAATAATATAACAAATATAATATATTTTAATATAATAATAAATATATTATAGATGATTATAATTATAATATAATATAAATATTATATATTAATTATATTATTATATAATAATATAATTATTAATGTTATTATTATTATATAATAAATACTAAATATTATAATGAAGCATTGCATATCATTATAGAGGGGTGCGATTCATATGAGAAATATATATATCTGGAGAGGGCAATCTAAGAAAAAGAAAAATGGTAGATCAATAAACAATAGAGAATAACGGCATTGAGAGTTATCAAAGACACAGCAAAGCGAAATTACAAGGAAGAAACGGTAAGTCTACAATTATATTAGGTATGTTTTTTATTAAGTATTTAAATATAGAATATAATTTATGTTAGTAACTTTCTAGTATAGACTGTGTAAAATAAATAGTGGATTCAGAAATGAATAAAGTTAAACAAATAAAGATATACCAATAGAATGAATTGATTTCATGATCATAAATAAGAAATGTAATGATGGAATAATATAATTATGAGAGAAGTAAATGAATTATGATTAGAAGTAAAATTAAGTATTAGTTAGAAGTAAAATTAAGTATTAGTTAATTGTCTCATGTGTGAAAGTAAATAGGAATGATATAAACTATAAGATAATAATGTGAATCTAAGATATCAGAAATAAATAAAAAAAAGAAATATTGATAAATAAATATAATTAGATCCGTATTATATTTATATATATATTTCTAAGTCATAAGTAGGAAATATATCATAAATATATATAGGGAGGAATTATTCAAGTAAATATATATATATAGAGAGAGATATTAATATTATAACAAATACTATAATATATAAATATTTAAGAATAGGTGAAAGAGAATAAAATCCAGTGAGCAGATTCAACAAGACAAGCAGCATAAAGAGGTACATGCACTTTCCTTATTAATAGGTTAGGTGATATAAATGTTGTAGAAGAATAATATGAATATAAATAAATGAATATTGCTTATATCATGATAATAATAATTGGAGTATATTACCATCAATGATGTATATACATTCATTCTGTATAAGTATGCATATAGAATAGGTATAATAATATGAGAATAAATAGGAGTGTAGAAATAAGGTAAATCTGCATACATATATGAAAATGGATATAAATATGAATATGAAAGTGAATATAAAAATAATTATGAATATGAAAATGGGATTATGAGATCATAAGCATAAGGACATAAGTATGAAAGGATATTAATTAGATAACTGGAATAATGATATGAAATGGAAAATAGAACTCTAATGTTCTCTTTTGTGAGTTGAATTTATGTGCAAGGTTGGAAAATTTTGGCTTGCTAGAAGGGGACATTACATAAGTTAAGTAGTTACAAAAAGTGGTTGAGGTAGTTACCCTAACTGGTTACTAACCTCACCTATAAATATATGATTGTATTTCAATCAAAAGGGGTTCCACTTTTTCACATGACAGTGTATGAAAGACTCGGATAGTGTTATTCAAGTTTGAAAGCAATAAAGAAACATTTTGAATGTGTGTTCAACTTGATTTCATGTGTTGTTATTGGTATTCGTACGTTTCATCAATAATGATCATGTGCATTCCTTTCAAAGTTGCATTGTGAGAAAGATATTTTGCATCAAGTTTTGGTATCTCTACTTGGATGCATGGAACTTAAATTCATTATTTTAACTCTTATTTCCTCACTACTATTTGTTATTTCTTTGTTTTTGTTCTTATAATTCCAGAAAATCCAAAATACCCCTATCATACGAGGGAGCTGCCCCTCTTAAACGCAGAGAGAAATCAACATAGACCTGCGATTGTTCAACTGTTGTGAGCAGGTTGTTGCTACTCCAAGGGCGAACGGAGTTACTCAAGAAGATTATTTTAAAGCAACAAATCTGTTTACCAACAGATTTTTGGTGACTCTACTAGGGAAATGAGCTGAAGCGTTGGTGCCTTTTTATTCCTCAAGAATATACAAGTATCTCCCCAGAAAAGAAGATTGGCGACTCTATCTGAAAGAAGAATCCTAGAAGATGGTTTGGTATCAAAGAACCCAGATTCATAATATGCAACTTCCTGAATTGGACAGTGATAGTGATGATGAAGATTATCCTTCTCCTACATCCTCTGCTCAACAAAATCAAGTCCTTGATGACCCTAAGCAAGTAAAGTTTTTGAAGAATTTCTATGGTGGCATGCAACTTGATTCTAACCAGATTCATCCTTCTTTGCTTCAAACATTGCAGAAGATTGAAGAAAAAGATGGGAAAGAGACTCATTTTCTTGCTCGTGATCAAAACTCTGTATCAAAAGAGATTCATGCAACAGAAGATAAAAGAAATTATGCTGAAATACATCATTTGCGTGATGAGGACAACAATGAAGAGGCAAAGACTTTTCCTACAAATGAACTTGTATTGAAGGAAGTCTTTGAAAGAGACTCATCAGAACACGAATGTCCACTTAAGGAAGACCAAGAAGAAGAAGTGATGGAGACAGAAGAAGAAGATTGTATGGAAACATGCAATAAAGAAGAAGAAATCTTTCCAGACGATGACATGTTCTCAGTTTCTTTAAAGAATGTCACTCCTCTTGTGACAACTTGCTCCGATTCGACAACTATATCTTCCATGGAAGGTTCCCATGACATGGTTAATGTTCAAGGGAATGCAGAAGAAATTTTGGACCAATGTGTAAACAAAGAAGATGAAGATGAGTTGCAAAGTGTCTTTATGACATGCATGCAACTTGAGAAAGAGGAGGATGATGATGAAATAATACCACAAGATCGTCTCAAGACTCCTGAAGATGATTTTCTTTACGAAGAAGATGTCGTCCTCTCTCCTTTATCACATGTTAAAGAAGAAGTCTTCCATGAACCTGAAAACAAAGATCTTAAAGAAGTGAATAATTTCAAGACATCCATGCAGCCCAAGCTTCAAGAAAATGATGAAGAAGAGAAGAATAAAGATGAATCTCATACAGTTTTTGTCCCAAACTGGTGTCTCAATACTTTTGATGATGACTTTCTATATGGAAAAGATATTCCTACATCTCCAATTGCTGAGGTGGAAAGACCTATTGATGAAATCAGAGGTATAACATCTATTGGACAACTTTGTACTACTATAACCAATGTAGAGGCAACCATAACTGAACCCTTGCAAATATCTTCCTTAGCTTCAGAAACAGAGACCTTTACTTTTGAAGATATTGATAGAGTTTCAATTAGTGGTATAGTTAATACAAAAGTCAAAGATCAACTTCAAAATGAAGATGAATCATCAAACATTGACTCTTTATCATACATGCAATTGGAGTATGAAGTTTTCAGATTTCATGAAGAATTCCATGGAAGCAATGTAGATACATTAACAAATGTCCATGCCATGTTGGAAGTGCAATCTTTGTCTTATGGAGCATTTAAAGTTCATAGCAATCCTCTTTTCAAATCTTTAGATCAAGAAGAAACCCCTATTTTAGAGGATAGTTGTGGGAGTTGTACCAACAATGAAGCAAGGAATGAGGTAATGGATAATCCAATGGAGAAATTCAATAAAGTTAACTCTCATGATGTTTATGTCCCAAGTTGGTGCTTGAAAGGTTTAGACAATGATTCCTTCTATAGCCAAGGTGTCTACTTTAATCCTGTATTTGTGAATGAGTGCATTTCCACAAATGTCTCTCAAATTGATATTCAAAAGCATGATTCAATGGGTATGTCTACACAGATTTCTTCCCACTACAAATTGTATGAAGGTTGTCAAATTCATGGGATAATTTGTTGTAAACCAGATTATGAGAAAGATCTTCAGATAGAAGATATTGGTGTGCTTGGTATGATGCTGTAAGATATGTCCGAAGCTACACAGACCAACACCAGTTTAATTTGGAAGGATTCAAATGCTTATGACGAGAAATGGTTGTTTGGTGTAGGATTCAAGGAGTCGTCACATTTCATGTATTTCATTTTTCTCATCATCCTAAAATGTCTACTGAGTCAACAGGTGCCTCATTTGTGCACCTCTCTTTTTCGTACAGGTGCCTATTTTTCCCAACCTGTCAATGGTTTTACATGATAATTCTGGAATAGTTTGAGGTAGGTATACCAAAATTGTACATAAGTTAACTAGGTGTTTTGTTGTGTTTGTCTTGTCTTGGTTGTTGTTCGATTTTTGTCTTTTTCCTGGTCTCTGTTGTTTTTGTTGTTTTCGTTTCACTTGAATCTCCTTGCACAATGTGTTATATCCTCACTTTATAGCCCAATGGATAAGGCACTAGTCTTTTCTAGAGATTCTAAGTTCATCCTACATCCTTTACAGTCCTTGTCCCCAGTTAGAGCCAGCTGTTGACCGTGATTTTGTAATTCAAAATTTAATCCTTTTATGTCAAAAACTTCAAGCACTGATATGAGATAAGCCAAACTAATATGCATCACATTTACACCATTGGTGAGAATAACAAGTTTGAAAAGTGGTTTGAAATGCCGATCAAGTTGTGAAGTCATCCTAAAGAGCCGAAGACTCAAGCAAAGAAGTAGTTTTTATAACCACAAGTCATTAAGTAGTTATTATAACTACTTAGACGACTATAATCTGAACACAGTTGGAACTATTCAAGAAGTTTTAAAAGCTTTCTAAGTGTAAAACTCTACCAAAACTTTACCAACAAAGTACTGGGCCTATGGACCACACCGTCTTCCCTATCAAATTTCTCAAGTGTCAGAGATATTCAGGCTCCAGCTACTCAAACGTATTGATGAGCATTCCCCATCCTTGGTTGAATGATTGTGACTTCCTTATAAACTCCAGCATGAGGGGCTAGAAGAACATGGGATCTATTTCATGCTCACATAATTTGAGCAGAGTTGGGAGATCCAAGCTCAGGATAAGACTGCCACCTTCTTTGTCCAATGTGTTGTGCGAAGCAGAAAGCCATCCAGAACACAACACACCCGCAGCGAATGCACTGTATGTATTGAACGCCACCCTGACGATATTGTGCGTTTCGGGTACCTCCATACTCCATCCCAGAAGTACATCATGCATAATACACAAAAGAGGATCCCTCCCTTCAAGTTGGCCTTCAAGCCAATAGTTAAAAGGATGTTCAAGCTTAATGACCAGATCAAAAATTAGAGTACCATGCTCGGAAATAACTTGTTCGAAGCTTTCCACTCCCTCGGGTAACCCTTCAACTTGTGGCATAGGAAGGACTGCAAGGTGAATATCGAAGCCGGAGGAAATAGCTTGGGCCATTTGGAGTTTCAGACGGGGGAGATTAGTAGCAGTGGTGACACAAGTGACGGCGAGGCCATACGAGGCAAGCAAGCTAGAAAAGTCGAGTAGAGGGATAAGGTGACCGAGTGCAGGAAATGGCACTGCCACTACATGAGGTTTCTCAAAACCGTTCATCATCTTTCTTACTGATTGAATTCGACTGCAACCTTTGTCTGAAGGATTCGTCGACTGAGTACAGAATTACACAATTCTACATAGATTTCCTTTGATGAGAAACGCCATGTAATTTATTTATTTTGGAAACCCTCGATCAAACCCTTCCTAGCATCCTTGCTGCTTGCAACAAGTCATGAACGTCTAGTAAAGCATAATGGAAAGTAGATTTCTATCAGATATGGTATTTACAACTGCTCTGGTAAACATCGATGAAAAATGTGGAAACCTGGACATTGCATACAAACTGTTTGATAGAATGCCTTAAAGAGACTTTGCTGATAGGTTTTATATGTAAGCATTATAGTACTCAGATTTATCCCACCCCTGAGAATTCAGTTGTTCCTAGCGGTGTATCCCTGAAAACCTTCTATGGGCACAAGTACTTGTATATTTTGAAATGCACTAATGGATATGCATGAAAAAGTTGAAAGCATACAAAGAAATGTGGTCTCATAGAATTCAATGAGTGAAATATAGTGCAGTTGCTAAAGCCATGTTCCACAACCTTTGTCGGCATCCTCCAAGCTAGTGCCAAAATCGGTAAACTATATAGTGGGATATAGACGTCCATCAAATCATAATTGAAATTGAATTCTTATTGGATATTGTGGTTACAAATGCACTGGTCGACATGTACGCAAAGTGTGGACTTATTTACAAAGCATAATCTACTGTTTCCAGCCACTACTCATCTCAATCTCAAGAACCTGTGTAGCAAATGAGTTTCAAAACAACATATGGGTGTCCCTCAGAGCATAAAGAATAAGGGAATTTTGTTAGTTTTTGTTTCAACTACTCTAGTAGACATGTATCCAGAGTGCATTCATGGAACATAGACAAGCAATGTAAAATATTTGACAAATTGCCTCGAAGAAATGTCGTCTCATGGATAAAATTGACTTCAGATATATGCATTCGGCTATTGAAAATTTGTTCCACAACCTTTGAAAGTATCTTCCAAGACCTACGTCGACATCATCTCCAATAACACTAAAATTGGGATATTTGGAATCGCCTTTCGAAAGATTGGTAGTAAGGATCTAGACCTCTATTTATTATACAGGAAAGTAACTGCTCGTGGAGGACTGCAAATGGTCATAAATGATAGAAAATGGAAGGAGATCACAATTGTGCTTAACATTCCTCGCACTACTACAAGGACTTCATTTGTTCTTCGCAAGTACTACATTAATTTGCTCCACCATTTTGAGCAGGTTCACTTCTTTCAAGTCCAAGGGCCCTTGGTTCATTCTAACTCTTTCTTACAAAGTAGTTATTTCAAGTGCCTAAGCAAGGTAGTTACTCTAAGCAACTAGCTTTGTGAAAGAAAGTTAGTTATTCAAAATTAGGGCATTTATGAAGGTAGTTAAGTTAAGTAGTTACAAAAAGTGGTTGAGGTAGTTACCCTAAGTGGTTACTAACCTCACCTATAAATATATGATTGTATTTCAATCAAAAGGGGTTCCACTTTTTCACATGACAATGTATGAAAGACTCGGATAGTGTTATTCAAGTTTGAAAGCAATAAAGAAATATTTTGAATGTGTGTTCAACTTGATTTCATGTGTTGTTATTGGTATTCGTATGTTTCATCAATAATGATAATGTGATTTCCTTTCAAAGTTGCATTGTGAGAAATATATTTCGCATCAAGTTTTGGTATCTCTACTTGGATGCATGGAACTTAAATTCATTATTTTAACTCTTATTTCCTCATTACTATTTGTTATTTCTTTGTTTTTGTTCTTATAATTCTAGAAAATCCAAAATACCCCTACCATACGAGGGAGCTGCCCCTCTTAAATGCAGAGAGCAATCGACATAGACCTGCGATTGTTCAATTGTTTTGAGTAGGTTGTTGCTACTCCAAGGGCGAACGGAGTTACTCAAGAAGATTATTTTAAAGCAACAAATCTGTTTACCAACAGTACTAAAGAATATTATCCTCTAATTTAATCAGTACAAATTCATGGATTTCTAGAAAGTTCGTGGCAGAGTGGAGTGTGAGGTAAGGCGCATGGACCCCCATAAAGATACAGATGTAGCTAAGTTGGAGAAGCTACATGGTCCTTACTGCGGCTAGCGCTAGTCCTTGTTCTAGTGTAGGCCCTTACGTAAGATGAATAGTAATTAGGGTCAATTTGGGTAGGTACTAAAGAATATTATCCTCTAATTTAATTAGTACAAATTCATGGGTGGCAACGTAATATAAAATGCACAAGGTTTAGTTTCTACCTTGTTAAACAAGGCACATATTCTCACCACACCCCAAAGGGTGTGACCCATGTCAACGACGTTGACCTCCATTATCATTTAGGCGTAATGGGAAGAGTATAGTGATGGGCATTTATTATGTTCACTTTGATTTGTTTGTGAGAAAATATATACTAGTAAAAGCACCAAAGGTGTTATCAAATCGCTCCGAGGCACAAATATTTGTAGGCCTATTGTTAGATAGTTTATATCTATATTTTTATTCGAAAGTCATTATATGTAATAGTTGGTGGACAAGTCTATTTATACTATAAGAAATTATTATTTTTTAAATAAAAATAAAATTAATTTTTTAGATAGTTTATAGGCCTATTTCTAACATTGTTTGTTTAAGTGTCTTTGAATTTTGTTTGTTTATTGTAATTCAATTTGTCATCCACTTTTTGTTTGTTTGAAGTGTGATTGAATTTTAGGCATTACTTTGTGTGCACTTATTGTTTGAACTTTTGGGATTCACTTTATATGTGTGTTTGAACTTTGGCATCCACTTATTTGTTTGAATTTTGGAGTTCACTTTGTTTAGTGTCTTGGCATCCATTTATTGTTTGTGTGAAGTGTGCAGTTGAATTTTGACATCCATTTATTATTTGAGTGTGCTTTTGACATTCACTTTGTGTGTATGAAATGTGTATGAACTAAATTTCACATTCACTTTGTGTGTGTATATGAACCAAAGGCGCTATCAAATGGCCGATAGCCACAAATAATTATAGGCCTATCGTTAAATAGTATATATTTATATTTTATTGGAAAGTCATTAAATGTAGTAGTTGATGGACAAAGTTATAAATACTATAACAAATTCAACTTTTTTTAAAATAAAATAATAAAATGGTATTAAATGAATATGAACTATATCATGAATGAAGCATTAGAGAACTAATCGTAAAGAAATCATATATTTATTAATTGCCAAAATCTTTTTCATCTTGTACCCCCTTATGATTGTCTCATCATGTTATGTCTACAACTCATATAAAATCTTTAATAGCATAAGAATTGTAAAGAGTCATGATGAACAATAGAAAAATGTATAATAACAACATAAAAATATATTAATATTTTGAATGTAACTTTTAATAAACCACATTAGGATATCATATTAAATATTAAGCTATATGAAATAAAATGGCAACAAATATTTTATTTTATACAATTATAATTACATGGACACAATTGAAAGAAAATTATTATTGCAAGTATAAAGACCATAACATTATTGGTAACAACACAATATTCATTTATGTAAATGAATGACAAATGAATTGAATATTTATTGGATGTTATCTCAATGGTCAACTTAGAGACACCATTGTGCAATGGATGCTCTTCATTTTCCTATTCTTAACATAATATGTTCAAATGATAATGGTGGTGATATTCTCAAAGTTTTGAAAGATTTAACTCGAGAGGTAACATGAATGTTAAACCAACTCTCTACATCACCAATATTTATTTTATATTGTGTTGTGTGAATTTTAAAAAATTAGTTCATATTAAAAATTTTAACCCTAATATATTTTTAATGGAATAATCCATTTTCTCATTTATTAATCTTTTCTAACTAAAATTATAATAACCCATATCCTCTTAATAATAATAAAATTATAATTAACGCAACATAAAACTAAAACCTTAGAAATTAGGTATAAATATTAATATATAAAGTTAATTTTAAAATATATTTAAATATAAATATTATTATAAAATAAAAAAAATCATTTAAACGCATCTAAGTTATTAAATATAACTATTAATATAACTATAAATTATTAAATATAAATATTAATAATTGAAATAAATAAAATTTTAACTTAATTGATTAATTATAAATAAACTGGCCATTTAAAATGGTATTAATTAAAAACTTTTATCTCCATTTTTAAAAAATAAAGTAATAAAATTAAAGTCTCATCTACTTTTCAATTAAAAAAATAATAATGGTATGATATGAGTAACTAATAGTTTGATTTCCAAATCTTAATCTATTACTAAATAAAAATTTAGAATTTAAAAACACCAATAAGATTTTAAAACAATAGTAATACATTACTAAATATCAATCTAAATTTAAAAAAATACCAATAACAATTTAAAACAATAATAAAGCACATAAGGCATAACTATATTTTTCTATTTGCACATACACTTCTAATTTTTATAAGTATGAAATTAATATAGGATTGCATAATAAGGTTGGGATTTTTTTTTGGAAATATGTTCTAACTCTTAATAATAATAAAATTATAATTAACCCAACATAAAACTGAAACTTTTCAAATTAGATATAAATATTAAAATAAAATTTTCTTTAAAATATACTTAAATATAAATATTAATATAAATATAAATTATTAAATATAAATATTAATATAAAAGAAAAATCATTTAAATGCATCTATTACTATAATAAAGTGGCTATATCTTAGGAAGAAGTTATCTATTTTAAAGAAAGAAAATCCTTTCTAGAAATTACTAAAATAAATAAAACAACCATCACTACAAATTAAAATAATTTTCATTTTTGCTTCTCTTATTAATTTCTTTTCTCCTTGTGTTGCATGTTTCACAAGTAAAATTTGTGAATATTGATTTATTTATTTCACTATGTTTTCTTGTGAATATTGATTTATTTATTTCACTATGTTTATATTACCTATTTTCCTTTATAATTCTTAACCAAGTCATATCATTTTGATTCACATCTGTAGGTTTTTGTGTGTTGCATGTGTGTAGGGAAATGACTCAGTTTATTTGTGCCAACATCTAATCCATGCAGGTACTACAAACGCAGAGAACATGAGATATCTTGATATCTATCACACTTTAAAAAAATATTAAATTCTAAAAGAAATTAATAAAGGATTGTATAATAAGATTGGGAAATTTTTAAAGTAAATATGTTCTATTTAATCTATAATGCTGGGCCAAAAAAAACACAATGATCCCTTGTCTTGATTCAAGATTTTAATTTAAGATACTTTTCTTGTTTTCCTTAGATACTCGGGTGGTAATAGAGGAAGTCAAAGCAAAATGTATCTGTGTCCTCACAATTTTTGTTACCAATAAATAGGCGTTCCTCAATTTGTTTGGTGCTTTAGTTGATTGTATTGATTCAGTTTATGATTAAAATGATTGAATATATTGATGTACAGATAAATCTTTAGATTAATGGGGTTTTCCCCAAATTATTTAAGCAAACACTATCGTGATTCAGGTTATGATTGCATACAACTGTAAGGTGTACTTTTCCTTGGGTAATTAAATCTCTTATTTTCAGGAGTAATGTATTGAGATTCCTCCTCTAATCCTCATAGCAGTGATTGTTTCTTTCTATTCAACAGTAATCCTCTGCAGAACCCATATCAGAAGAACAGAGTATGTAGCATGAAGGATACAATTTAGTAAATTTTTGGGTGATTTTTGTTGGGCGTTAACTAATTTAAATCTGCCTGGTATTTGATTCTAAATACCACTCTTTTACTTCAAAGACTGCCAGCCAAGACCATAACACTTCTAAAAATAACCCAAAAACAAAATATTAACATTCAAACCTTACTAAATGAGCAAGCAATTCATTAAATACTTAAAACAAATAAGTGTAAATATCCAAACCCTAATGAATGATGATCACGGAATGCATGTCGAAAAATAATGATTATTAACACTGAGAAAAATGGATACAATCAACAATAGCCATAGATTTAAGCTACAGCTCTACATGGATCAGATAAAAACAGAAGAAAGAAACCATCTATTTGTGTTCTGAAATTGAAAATCCAAACCTTCGTAAAATTCACTGTCGAACAAATTGAAATCCATTTTAAACAAAAAAAAAGTCACAGTTTCACAAAGACAGATTGAGGGAAAAACTATGCCATATCATGGCCGGCCCCAAGAGGAAGCGGGAATCCATGGTCATTTAATCCATTGTCGGGCTTGTCCATTTCATGGTTCTGTAATAAATGGCATACAGTATCAACTGAGATTCTCCCAGGCCAGTGCCCAATCCATTTGGAAGCTGCATGCAAACATTAAATACTCAACAAAATCAACAAACCACACTTCAATAACAGATCCAGCAGAATCAAAAAATATTGAGCATATTAATCCGTACCACAAGATTTATGTCAAAGTTTATGCATCCATAAGCACTCGAGATGAGTCCATTGGCAACATGGCAAGAGATAGGTAAGAGATAGGTAAAAGGGCATGTATTTCACACTTTTTTCTCCTTCACCTCACCTCACATATTGCAGCAGAAGGAAATAAATGAAACACCATGAATTCTAAAGTAACAACAAGAGAAATATTTTTTTTAATGTATATATTTGCAAAATCAGTCATGGTAATTAAACCTGAGCCTATTTTTAGGAAGGACTACCAAAAAAAATTATATTTTATTAGGGAAGGACTACCAAAACAATTTTTTTTTATTAGGACTACTAAATTTTTGGGCAGTTACAAGATGTGTCCACATATAGAATGGCGTATCCGCCAAATTATTACTAACAATCGTACTTATTATGTAATTAGAACTAGCAATTGGACCCATAGGTTCATGGGCAGGCTGAAAACTTTATGAAGAAATTATAGAATTTGTTAGATATTTTTTATTATCATAATTTATAAGCTATTTAATCCACTAAATTATTTTATCAATTCTTATTGAAATTTTATCACATTAACTATTGTCTTCTTTCAGTTATATTAGTAAACAAACATAGTTGGGTAAAATCATTATCATGTCAATTCCTTAAAGGTAAATATTTATATTTTTTTAAGTTATTATTACTTTACATTCACTCTATATGGGAGATCACTTATCCTATAGATCATTTAAAAAATATAATTCTAAAAATTTTAATTCACCTTTTAAGTAACTTGTCTATATTGTATATTGTATATATGTAGTAAATTAATTGAATCTCTATTGATTTTTATATAATCCACCTTAGAAACAAATGCATATTTAATCATATAATTATTTTAAAAATAATTATGTGAGGGTACAATAGATTTATACAACTTATATCTAATATTATTCACGTAAGGCATAACTATAATTTTCTATTAAATACATACTAAGATGGCTCATAATCATTTTTATAAGTATGTATTTGATATATAAACTTTTTTAATATCTATCACATGATAATTCTACTAATTTGTATAATCAATAATTTAATATACATTTTATTATTGATATATAATTAATTATATTATTTCATATATATATACAATGAATCAAAATTAAATAATCACATTAATATAAATATTACAATTTTGTTATACTATTTGCATAGATTTAAAGAAAAATATTATTTGTTTAACATTAAAATAAATATTATTTGTTTAGTAACTAAATTCCTCCATATTTTTTTTAATAGATTTTAGTGTGTTTGTTTTACTCAAAATAATATTTCCCAAAACATTTCTCATGTAAACCTAGTAAAAATTAAAATTTGTTCAACATGAAAAATAATATTGATTGGTAATCACTAGATTAAAAAAACTCATTGGAATAATACTACAGTTACTAAGATGTGTTTTTAATTTGAATAATAACTAATTATTACTATATATTAATTCTTAATACCATTCGTAATTCTCCTTTTAACATAAACTACATATCTAATACCATTGGAATAATAACAACACTTATTACGGCATGTTTAGTTTTGCTTTATTCTTTTTGTGTGTCTAGCGACTATACTTAGTGTGTTTAATAATGTTAGTTTAATAATGTCATGCCTCCTTTGGTTTGTCCACGTGAGAACATTTGCTTTATATTTATACGCGTTCTTTTAAACTTTTGTACCCATATTTGCAATTGATATACTTCCACAGAGCAAGGAAAATTTATCAAGGAGGTAGAATGGTGAGAGCACTAGAAGTGTGGAGCAGGCTCTCTTATATCAAAGGTTGCTGACAAGCGAAGCAACTTGACCCTTTTTAGCATTTAAAAGAATGTAGACATTTTTTACTTGGATTGTTTAAATTCAATTGCCGCGTCAATGACGTTATTCTTATCTTCTCATTTACCTCGTCTCTCAAACCTGCCATGTGTAAACTACAAATTCCAAGGCTTTTAAACAAATATCACCACCTAATCATAATATGAATACCTTCTGTTATTATAATCATTTTCTTTTTGTTTGACTCGTCGGTTTCATCAGAACGACTCAAATACGCCAAATGCAATGAATGATGGGATGCAGGATCAAAGAAACTGAAACTATATTAGAAAAATAAAATAAAAATTAACAATTTATCAATGGTTAAAGTGATAAAGGCAAAGGGAACTTTTTTGTTTTTGATCATTTATGACATTTTGAAAAGCAATCAATGGACAAGATTGATTTCATGGTAGTCCTTTTAATCTGGGCCCTTCATCTGTATAATTCATTATGTACTGCTCACATAGTGATGGGCATTTATTATGTTCACTTTGATTTGTTTGTGAGAAGATATATATTATTACTAACAATCGTACGTATTATGTAATTAGGTATTTGTAACAAGTGTGCATAGATATGAAATTTGATAGAAATATATATTCACATCCTGTAAGCATATTTCAAGTTTAGACTTGAGGTGCCCATTACAATCCAACAATACTTTTGCATCTACCAACATAAACCTAGCTAAAAGTTGAAGTTTCTAAATCATCTACTTCCCTCTAACTAGTTCATGTACACAATTTAATCCCATGTCATGTTCCTAGGCTCAAAATGCAAATATGTCAAGATTTTAATCTATGTCTTGCATCTATGAGTTAAGAAACTAAAGTTTAGTGGTCTTAAATTCTATCTATCGGGAGCCCCATGTGAGCAATATGAAGTGGTTGACATCTGAAGTGTTTAATGGACCATAATGTTCCTATGTATTCTAGCTTGCTGAGAGTTTCATGGTTGGGGCCAATGTGTTCAAAGTTTGGACTGAGACATGCATATAGACCATGTTTAACAATATTCTCACATCCACCAATGTTTAATGTATAAGTGACCTTACTACACCCCAAATCCAACTTTGTTATGAACTCTGATTTATTTTAAAGCCCATGTCTAAGGACTAAACATGTCTAGAAGCCTAGAGTTGAGCAATTTATAGATCGAGCATCATGTTAATTGTGAATAATTGACATGACTACATCCTAAAATGTTATGTAATTCTAAATCTAATTCCACCTAAACTAGAGAGTGCCATGAATTATAACCTAGTCACTTTCTCGCATCTAGCTATTGAATCATTCAAAATCTACATGACTCTCCAAACTCTAAAGTTTATTCCTACTTAATCTACTTCTAATCATCAAAATAATATTTAAAAATTAATATTATAACAACTATACAAATTAAGGAAAAGGGAATGGAATCAATTGAACCTATTGTTTGTTGAGAAGCTCATAAATATCGGCCTTCAATAGACCACTATGATTGCCACTCTTTAAATTCATAAAAATGATAATGATGGCTTTAGGCATGGTGTTGGTCATGTTCTCATGATAGTGATCCACGTTATACATGTGTTGGGACTCCAATATTCAAGCCCCATAATTGTAAGATCTTGTCAAATTCATCAAACTTTCCTAGGTAGTCCTCATGTATTTGCCTTGTTTTATGTGCCCTAGAAGGTATGAAAACCCTAAAAAAATCCTAAGAAATTTCTAAGTTTCCTTAGACTTTTTATTTCTGATGGAGGTTTGAACCCTGTCAAGATGGCAGAAGTTTGGACCTCATCAAGATTTGTGGGACCTTCATGTAGTTCAAGATATGTCTTGACTCCCCCAAACCTCCACCTGTCTTGTTCACACCATTTCTTCTACTATCTCTTTGCTCTTTCTCCTTGGAGGATTTCTAGCCCCTACCAGATATGTGGGGATTTCCTCAGGATATGGCCATATCCCTTGACCCCCCTAAAACCCTGCATATCCGTTGACCCCCTGAAAACTCGCATATCCCTTAACCCCCCAAAGCCCTACATATCCCTTTACCCTCTGAAACCTTGCATATCCATAACCCCTCAATGTTCTGCATCTTTCTTCACAACTTTTCCAGTGGTGTTTTCATGCGGATGTGGATATATCCTAATGCCTCTTGAAGCTCCACATATCCGGTGCCACCCTGTCAACCTGCATTCGGATGCATGTCAAATGTTTACAATATCTGGATCACCCCAAAAAAAATCGCCAACATGCAGAAGACCTGATTTGACATCTCAACAACTCCCAAACCACCATTATTGCTTGTTTTGGAGCTCAGTTTGTTGGACAGGTGAACTTTAGGTATTTTAGGACTATTGTGAGCCCTCTTATGATGAATTCATTATACTTAAGCATGATCTTACACTCAAAATTGAAGTTTTTTCTGACTGGGCCCATATGAAAGTGAGGTAATTGGTGTGGTCACCCTGTTCAGGTCTGCACGAAGTTAAGACTCCTTCTTCCATGCCTCCTTTCAATTTTGGGTAGAGTATATAATGTGTTTTGCATTCATTTGCAAATGGATGGAAAAACTGGTTGCATAGAAGAAACAAAAAATATAGAAGATCTTGTATAAAACTTATGGTTTTTGCCCAGTTAATGGCTTTTAGAGCATTTTTTTTAATGAACTCTAGATTCCTTTTCAAGGGTTATGAAAGGATGTTGTAATCTTTAAAGAAATGAATAGAATGTGCAATTTGAACCTGTTCTCAAATGTCTCCATGATTATGTTGTAATTTTTTGGTATCTTGCTAAAATACCCTAATCACATTTGATGATTTGAGTATTATGCTTGATTGGTTGATCAGTAGATTGTAAAATGTCTTTGTAAAGATTTTGTGAGGAATCCTTTTAGGATACTACATGAAATTTATGAGATATTGATTGTTGAAGAATGTTTGTAAGCAAGTTTTGCAATCTTCTAGTTGTTAATTTATTATGTAGAGCCTAGCTTATAAATCCATCATTAGCCGTTGTCTTTGTTATTGCTTTAAGTAACAGATTTGGTTTCTTTGGTGTCCCCTTTGCATGTTTGTCTTGACTCTGTGGCCCTAGCTGGAGTAGGCACCGATCCATTTTCTTCTCAACACCCCTTTTCCTTTACACCATCAAACACAACAAAACACAAATACATTACTTATCTAGAGTTATTTGTTCCATTCACATCCATATCCAAATATATGATGTCATATTAGGGGCTAGTATAGCATCATTCTAAGGTCATCTATATGGTTGTGTGTCTGTTTTATAAAGGTGTAATACTCAAAATTCATCAAACCAACATACAAAATTCTTAGTGACAAAATTTAGAGATCATGTGCATTGGGTATGGTTTGATTCAGGATTTGTCATAATACTACTATCAGGTTTTCTTCCTTAGACCTTAGGGAATAACCCCCTTGGTTTAACAAAGCCAAAAGATGAAGAAGGTCTTACCCGCCTTAACCATGTTGTCCTTAATTGCCTCATCCTAATTATAAGTGTGTGATATTTGTCTTGAGTTTGACACCCCTGGCACTTAAGAACTGGTCAGCTTTAGGGATTTAGGGAACATCAACTTTGTACACCAACAAAATTGGTGCCATTACTGGGGAAAGAATTGCATTAGCCATTGTTGGGTGTAGACAGATGAAAATATTTTGATGCCCTAGTAACAGAGTTCTTAAAGTGTGCATTGTTTGCATAAGTTTGGCATCCTATCATCTTACGACAATAAAACTGGCACCATTATCAAGGAATAAAATTGCTACTAGGTTGAATCAATGGAAACTTTGTTGGTGAGCTAAACCCAAAATCTATTTGCTACATTACACATCTTGATGGCTTCAAGGTATTCCTCTTTGGAAGACGTGGCGATTGTTGTCTGGAAATGATTTCTCCTAATGTGAAGGTGTACATGATTTTCCTTCTCCTGTAGTCATTTTAGACTTCATGTAAAATACATGAGTGGTTATTTATCAAATCTTGTTCTGCCTTGCATTATTGAGTGTTTGAGTCATGCCCTCTTGGCATTGTAACAACTCTAGGGTAGTCCTTCATATGCATCATCCTATGCTTCCAATGATGCTTTATCTTGTTATTTCAGATGCTCTACATCTTACATCTCTCTACCTGTGATGTCCCAATATTAAGGCATTGTTTAAATTAAAGATTTAAAACAACTCCATAGTTAAATTGAATAATCATTTAATAAATAATATTAAACAATGTTATTATTTTAATCAAATCAAAATATAATATATATTTATATTTATAAATAAATATAAATATTATTATGATAAATATATAGATATATTATTATTAATATATAAATATATAAATAAATAAATATATTATTATATTATATAAAAAGAAATATAAATAACAAAATTAATAATATAAATATAAATATTTAAATAGATATAATTATAAAGTAATATCATAAGATGAAAAGAAGCATATATAGTGCAACGATTATAGTTTATGGTAGCAAGCAACGATTCTTAGTTATATTTCAACGAAAGCATATGGGGATTAATACACTACGATGACTAGACTCTAAAGGCAATGATTATTATAAGTCTTGCAAAGACAACGAATGTATATAGTTCCTAAGACAAAACCAAGCAGCGCTCATAATAACTATTAATTAAGCTAGCGAGTATTATACAAAGGGAGCACTCAGCATAACTGTTAAGACAATAATTCCTAAGTGGTACGATTGCATATTAAAAAGGTTGCGATTGTTTGAAAGGGTATGCTCTGTCATAGGGATGCCTCCCTTCATAGGGGATATATATGATATATACCCAAAGAAAGGTGGGAGTATGAACATATAGATCTGATTTATATATATGCAGAGTAAAGTATATATTATGATTTTTATCAAGAGGAGAGACAAATGAATTTGCATAAGAAGATTTAGTAGAAGCTCACTAGAAGAAGATATCTCTGAATAATATATACATATATATATATATATTTCTGATATAGAACAAAAAGTAGGCAATCGAAGGGAGAATACACATTAGTAGTCTAAGATCTAATCTAGAGTCATAAACAGATGACATCAGTGAACAAGAAAAGACATACATCAGTAGGAAAGCAACATGTATATAAATAGCCATGCAATTTGATAATGTAGAATCAACCAAAGAACCAATATTCCTTTCAAAATTTGCATTACTTATGTAGAGTAGACAAATATGAACAAATAGAATATGGAATGCTAGTAATAATACAACATAGATGATAATGTTAGTGCATATTATGTATTAATGAATAATCATTTTTAATGTATTTCAGATGTAAATAATATTGAACGTCATCATGGAGGGAGGGAAGGAGATGTAGATAAGAGGGTATAAGGTTTCCATCTAAGTACCCCACCTTGGATGGATGTCAAAGCCCTCCCATCAAGGCCAAGAGGGTCAAAGTTCTGCTCTTGGGCTTAGATTGGATAAACTGAGAACGCCACTATGATCCCCATACCATTCCTACCATGATGAGTTATTAATTGTAAGGGATAATGTATTGATAGGGAAGCAAGACACACACTCTACTAAGTACCCCACTTTGGTGGATGTCTAAGTCCTACCACCAAAGCCAGGAGGCCCAAAGTTTTGCTCTTGGGCTTAGTACAGGTTGGCTAGGTTGAACCTATCATGTCCCTATCCCTATGCACTAAATGTGTTTGATACTAATAGTAATATGGGAGTTGTATTCTGAATTTAGTATATGCTTAGCTAACCCTAACAATGGTATTAGTGTTATATATATATGCACTTGTGTTTTCTATGTGATGATTTCAAGATTTATATTCAAGAGTATAATGAAGAAATAACCACTTGTAAGTCATCTCCCTAACCCTAATTTATTGTAATTGTGATTGTAGGGTTTAATCTAGGGTGAATCTAGAAGGGGACATTATATGATAATTCTGAAACCCTAAACCTAAATTTGTGGTATTTGAATTTTTAGGGTAAAATTAGTATTGTTCGAATAGAGGACATTAAATTTGGTATCAGAGCATCTTTCCTGCCATCCCGTGAATGATAGTTGACTTACACGTATTCAAGTGTATACTTCATGACTATGTATTCGAGTGTATCCTCTATGACTTTGTATTTTTATTCAAGTGTATACTCTATGACTTTGTATTAGTATTCAAGTGTATACTCTATGACTTTGTATTCAAGTGTATACTTCATGACTATGTATTCGAGTGTAAAATCTATGACTTTGTATTCAAGTGTATACTTCATGACTATGTATTTGAGTGTATACTCCATGACTTTGTGTATTCAATTGTGTACTTTATGACTTCGTGTATATGTGTATTAAAGTGTATACTCCATGACTGTGTATTCAATAGTATACTTTATGACTTCGTGTATAGTGTATTCAAGTGTATACTCCATGAATTTGTGTATTCAATAGTATACTTTATGACTTCGTGTATGTACGTGTATTCGAGTGTATACTCCATGACTTTGTGTATTAAACAGTATACTTTATGACTTCGTGTATACGTGTATTCAAGTGTATACTCCATGACTTTGTGTATTCAATAGTATACTTTATGACTTCATGTATACGTGTATTCAAGTGTATACTCCATGACTTTATGTATTCAATAGTATAGTTTATGGCTTCATATATATGTGTATTCACGTGTATATTCCATGATTTTGTGTATTCAATAGTATACTTTATGAGTTCGTGTATACGTGTATTCAAGTGTATACTCCATGACTTTGTGTATTCAATAGTATATTTTATGACTTCATGTATACGTGTATTCAAGTGTATACTCCATGACTTTGTGTATTCAATTGTATACTTTATGACTTCATGTATTCAAGTGTATACTCCATGACTTTATATGTTCAAATGTATACTACATGACTCATGTGTGCTCCATGACTTATGTATGTTCAAGTGCACACTTCATGACTTACTTGTATTCATGTGTCTACTTCATATTCGAGTATTACATACGTGTTACATGTATGCTTCGTGCCTTATGTATTATGAGTGAATTACATGCATGCTTCATACTTAATGTGTTATGTGTGTGTATGCTTCATGCTTGTGTATTATGTGTGTATACTTTGTATGCTTGTGTATTATGTGCATATACTTTGTATGCTTCATGCTTGTATATTACATGCGTATACTCTGTATGCTTGTGTATTACGTGTGTATACTCTATATGCTTGTGTATTACGTGCATATACTTTGTATGCTTCATGTTTGTGTATTACGTGTGTATACTTTGTATGCTTCATGCTTCATGTATCAAGTGTATCCTATATGTTTCATGTATTACGTGTGTATACTATGTTCATGCTTCATATACTTTTGTGTATTATGTGTATGTTCCATACTCCATGTATTAAGCATATAAGCTTGTGTATACTTCATGTATTATGCTTTGTGTTTTACATGTATACTTCATATACCACATTTATGATTCATGCTTCACATATAGTTGTGTGTGAATGCTTCACATATTCCGTGTATCTATGTGTATGCTTCATATGTGTATACTTCGTGTATCATGTGTACTTATGTGTATGATTCATGCCTCGCATGTATTTAGGGGTATACTTCATGTCTTATGCATCACCTATGCATCATATATCTATGTGTTTCCTCAAAATCTTACACCATGTATTAAGGTGCTTAAAATTTATGAACATATCAAAACCATCTGTCAAACCCTTCTTGGATTGTAACTAACGAGACTCCCTCAAACTTGAGGTGAAAAAGGGGAAAGCATTTTATCTAAGAAAGACATCCAAAACAACATTAAAGAATTCAATTGAGATGTAGGTCCACTTAAATATCATATCGACCTAGGAGGGTCAATCTCTTAAAAGCCAAAACAACAATTATGAGAGGACATAATAAAGACAACTCAACTCTTTAGGAACCCACAAATGGGGAGAAAGATCTTAAAAGAAATGTGGAAATTTATAATAAGATATAAACTTAATTGCTCTATCCATTTAGAATGAGATCAAATGTACAAACAAGTGATCTATCCCTCACTCATTGAAATAATGATGAAATAATCCACTCCATATCATATGATCTACCTTGTAACTTATAACATTGATCTAGTGAACTTTGTCTAGGGTAGATCATTTCATCCAAAGGTCTTCTTCTTTTAAGCTCTTTAGAATAACCCTTAATTCATGATTAAAGATCAAGGATATTAGTATTAGGTTCATAAGTACCTTCGATAAAATTAATACACATCAAGTTATACCACATTTGTTAAAATATGAGAAAACAAATTTAGTATCAAAACATAGAGATATGTAAAGAGGAGGATTAAACCCCAATGGAATTGAAAGATAGGACAAAATTGAATATTAGAGTAAACCTATAGAGGAAAGTCCTATTAGGTATAACTGATATTTGTCTAAGATAAGTGATTCAATACCCTATAAACTCCTCATTGCGAACCTTATTTGAATACCTTCACAAATTTTCTCTCTATGACATCATATAATTAATTATTCCTCAAAACATGGTTATCTTTTCCTATTATCATTGGATTTGAACATGACTCTTCTTTGGGGGTCAATAACTTATCAAAAGGTAAAAATACAAGATAACAAGTACAAGACCAAATCTCATGATCAAGATCAACATATCTTTGGGATCTTCGCCCTGAGAACGAGAAAAAAATTGCCTTAAGTTATGGACACATTAGTTACGAACTCTTGTTGTTAAAAGATATAGCCAAATACAAGTACATGAAACAAAAGATGGGATGACAAATTGCTAACAACAATTCTTCGAAGAGATTGATTTAGGTTCCTGACAACTTTAGAGGAATCTTAGTTATAATTGCTTGAGGACAAGCAATTTTGGCCGGGGTGGACTGTGATGTCCTGATATCAAGGCATTGTTTAAATTAAAGATTTAAAACAACTCCATAGTGAAATTGAATAATCATTTAATAAATAATATTAAACAATATTATTATTTTAATCTAATCAAAATATAATATATATTTATATTTATGAATAAATATAAATATTATTATGATAAATATATAAATATATTATTATTAATATATAAATATATAAATAAATATACATTTAATTATATTATATAAAAAGAAATATAAATAAAAAAATTAATAATATAAATATAAATATTTAAATAGATATAATTATAAAGTAATATCATAATATGAAAAGAAGCATATATAGTGCAGCGATTATAATTTATGGTAGCAAGCAGCGATTCTTAGTTATATTTCAATGAAAGCATATAGGGATTAATAGGCAGCGATGACTAGACTCTAAAGGCAATGATTATTATAAGCCTTGCAAAGACAGTGAATGTATATAGTTCCTAAGACAAAACCAAGCAGCGCTCATAAAACTATTGATTAAGCCAGTGAGTATTATACAAAGGGAGCACTCAACATAGCTGTTAAAATAGTAAATTCCTAAGAGGTACGATTGCATAATAAAAAGGTTACGATTGTTTGAAAGGGCATGCTCTTTCATAGGGATGCCTCCCTTCATAGGGGATATATGATATAAACTCAGAGAAAGGTGGGTGTATGAACATATAGATCTGATTTAGATATATGCAAAGTAAAATATATATATATATATATATATATATATATATATATTATGATTTTTATCAAGAGGAGAGATATACGAATTTGCATACTTGAAGATTTAGTAGAAGCTCACTAGAAGAAGATATCTCTGAATAATTTATATATATTTATGATAAAGAAGAGAAAGTAGACAATCGAAGGGAGAATAGACATTAGCAGTCTAAGATCTAATCTACAGTCATAAGTAGAGGACATCAGCGAATAAGAAAAGACATACATGAGTAGGAAAGCAATAGGTATATAAATAGCCATGCAATTTGATAATGTAGGTGTAACCAAAGAACCAATATTCCTTTCAATTGCATTACTTATGTAGAGTAGACAAATATGAACAAATAGAATATGAAATTTGCTAGTACTAATACAACATAGATGATAATCTTAGTACATATTATGTATCAATGAATAATCATCTTTAATGTATTTCAAATGTAAATAATATTGAACATCATCATGGAGGAAGGGAAGGAGACGTAGATAAGAGGGTATAAGGTTTCCATATAAGTACCCCACCTTGGATGGATGTCAAATCCCTTCCATCAAGGCCAAGAGGGTCAAAGTCCTACTCTTGAGCTTAGATTGGATAAACTAAGAACCCCACTATGATCCCCATACATATCCTACCATGATGAGTTATTAACTATAAGGGATAATGTATGGATAGGGAAGAAAGAAACACACTCTACTAAGCACCCCACTTTGGTGGATGTCTAAGTCCTGCCACCAAAGCCATGACGACCAAATTTTCGCTCTTGGGCTTAGTATGGGTTGGATGGGTCGAACCTATCATGTCCCTATCCCTATGATCTAAATGTGTTTGATAGTAATAGTAATATTGGAGTTGTATTTTGAGTTTAGTATAAGCTTAGCTAACCCTAACAATGGCATTAGTTTTATATGTTTATATATGCACTTGTGTTTTCTATGTGATGATTGTAGGATTTATATTAAAGAGTATAACAAAGAAATAACTACTTGTAAGTCATCTCCCTAACCCTAATTTAATGTAATTGTGATTGTAGGGTTTAATCTAGGGTGAATCTAGAAGGGGACATTATATGATAATTCTGAAACCCTAACCCTAAACTTGTGGTATTTGAGTTTTTAGAGTAAAATTAGTATTGTTTGAATAGGGGACATTACACTACTCAAAAGTCAGACTTCCTTGTATACTCTTAATGATCTTATTAAGGAGAAAATTGAAATTTAGAGCCAAATCTTGTTGTTGATCTATGACCTACATTGTACATCCCGACATACCCCATTAAAGGACCCCATTATTACATCTCATAAAATTAGGTGTTCCAATATTCCCACATGTGATGTATATGAGAAATTGGACTTGCCATGGGTAAATAGTGGTTTTGAATATACAACAAAGGAAATTATCTATAGATGCCTAGGTTTGACGGGCTGGATCTTTCTCAAGGGGAATTACATGTGAAAGGCATTTTGTAATTTCATGAGTAGTTATGATTTAGAGGATGAGGATATGTAAATGAGATTCTTTGCTAAATCTCTAGATAAGGATACAAAGCATTAAAGTTGTTGAGCTTTTCAGACTATTACTTTTCTTCTTGGGATAAATTATTTGAAGTGTGATGTATACCTGGTGTGGCTCCTTCTTATTCTTCCTATGCCCATGAGCTTGAAAATATCAAAAGGTAGGAAGGGAAGTCTTGTGGGGATCTCAACCACTGGTTTGCAGTTGCCTTGTCAAGGATCCCATAGGTTCTTAAGCCTTCTATTGTAGCTTGCATTCATAAGTTTTTTGAAGCATATGAGATTGGTTAAAGTGCAGTACATGGTGATTTGAAGATTACAACCTTGTTGTAGGCTTATCAGTGTTGTGAAGTCCTTGATACAATAAGAAACAAATATATTGGAAAGTTGCCCCCAAAGAAAAATATTACAAGGACTTAACCAGCTAGTGTGGATAGCAATACAATTGAGTAGGTTGATTGTGTTGTAAGAAGAGTGGAACCATGCGATGAAACCTTATATGATAGTTGTGCTCAAAGTGAAGATAGTGTGGCCACCTATATTCAATTGGACAGATCATCCATTGCAGATGATGGTGATGTTGCTTTTTTCCTCTAACTTCCAGTCTAAATTTAGATATGACAGTGGTGTGCCTGCATCTAATGATAACCAATATGAGACAAATGATGTTGTAGAGATTGGACTTCATTTTGGGAAATGTCCAATAATTGGTGGTGTTAGTGGTGGTGTTGCCACATGGGAACATTCTGACAATATGATCAAGCAGGTGGATTTATGTGATGCATCATTTTTTGATTATAATGCAGAAATTTAGGGTGACATATGCATTTGTTTGCAGTTGAATGAATCAATCCATGGGAATGATGACAATGACAATTTTTTTTATGTACCCTAGGTTTTCTCTCCGATGATAATGATGAACTTCTTATAGTGCAGTGGAGTCTTGCATGGAGGTTGAGGCAATCTATACTTTAAATGTCAGTTCTTATGATTGCCATTGAATCCTTTACTAATGACTTACATACTAATTGGTTTCAATCAAATTATTAAACAAATGTTGACAATGGTAATTATGATCTCCATGGTGCATGCTCTAGAGCTGACATGGTTATTCAGGCATAAGATGGAGTTCCTTGTGAAGATAAGGGGACAATCTTGTGTTTGTTTTTAGTAACATTTGTGATGCAGTAGATTCCTTTGGTAAGATTGAAACAAAGAGGTAGTGGGATGGATGTACTCCATCATTTTAGGTGCCTTAGTACGAATATTATGCTGATGATGATGATGGAAATGTGGATTAAGTTTTGGATCTAGGTGTGGAACAAGATATCAACATGTGTGAAAATAGTGTGTGCTAGTCACCGATTGTCTAAGAGTTTGATATGAATAATGTTGATTATGAAGTATTCCTTTGTGACAAAGATGTGGCTTCTACTACTTTGGTTAATGGTGATGTTCATGAACTTGAGTCTTTTAGTTGGATCCAACATACTAGTGAGGGTGACGCTGAATTGTGATGTGCTTGTGAACAACAAGATCATAATTTGGCTCCTCAACATAGTTACATTCTTAACTTTGAGACATTCCACTTTATGGTACAAGAGGATGTGCCCATGTGTGCTGATTACAATGTGAGTCAAGAATTTGTTTCAAATGTGTATGAGTTTGAGACTTTTAATTTCTTCTTAGACTCATTTCACGGTGCTAGCAATCAAAAGGATGCAATTGGCATGGGGTGCGAGATTCTTTCCTTTCTGATAAATTTTGATTGGAATACTATCCATGTTTGGAAAAAGGAGAGGCTTCATGTTCAATGTCAATATGGTTGTTTTGGCCTTAGCAGTTTGTAGGTACATGTTGGGAGAGTTGGAATAGCCAAGGATACTCTACAACTTGATCTACACTCACAATATAGAAACTAGCAATACGAGATAAGAAATCGATGATATTGATGAACCTAATTGAGCATAAACTTATATTGATCTCACTTACAAATTTACATGAGAATGCCCCATTATATAGGCATGGAAGAGGCAATCCACCATGTACGTGGATTGACAATTTCTCAGTAATGTGGCACAAACAAGTAGACAAGTGTCCGATAAGGTGTCAACCTTTGGATCACTTGGAATGTACAAACCAACAACCTTGTGTGACAAGTGTTGGCTGACTACAAAGTGCCTTTTGAGGTGAGATGGAAAGACTTCCAACCTCAAAAGGTATACATATGAGGTTTACCAAACAACTAGGTAACCTCTAACCTCTAAAGGTTGCACATTTAGTTAGACAAGATGTTTTCTAACCTCATCAACCTAAGTACACTTACGCTATAGTGAATAGATAAATTATTCACTCTAACATCCCCCCTTAAGTGATACTTGGGGAGATCACAAAAGTGCAAGAGATACATAAATATGGGTCCTGGCTACTAGGCCATGTTAGTACCCATGTACAAAGTTTCTCATAAAGTGGAGTAAAGGAGAAAACCCCGAGGGAATGAAAATCCTCTCTAAAAAGAGAAACAAAAAACATGAAAAACAAACAAGTGAAGAATTTAAGGAGGACTTATATCATTACCCACCTAGGACAACTTCTATCACATGTGTACAATATATTTCCCCAAAATAGGAGATACAAAGGGAGACTTGGAATCCCCCCATAAGATATGATGCAATGCATGTAGATGCTTGATGAAGTATGCCAAAGAGAATCCATGACCGTTGAATCACATTTCTCCCCTTAGGAAGAAATTGAACCACATAAGTGTGCAAGTAATCTTCCCATTCCTAATAGGAATATACATGAAGAAGTAGGAATGTCTCTGAATTTTGCATATGATTCAAAGAATTAGATTATCCCTATAATGTCTTCAAAGAATGTGTTGGAGCCCAAAATTACCATTCCCAAAATGTCATTATTCTCCCCTAAAAAACCTAGAAAATTCTATCAATTTCCCACTTTATCCAAAAATAGGTCAAAACCCATCAGTTATACCCAATTTGAGATATTTTACATGGGCCTCCTTCTAAAATATGCTAAGTATAATCCTTCCCTTTATTTTAGTTTTCTTCCTTAGAAAAATTGGCTCATTTAGAGGCCTTATCAACAAATCAGTGAAATATCAAACTGGTGAACTAGTTTGCAAGTTTGCCGATTCACTGATAAGGTGATTGATAGGTGATAAAAGGTTCATTAGTAGGAGGAAGTTAGAAATGCATTTGTTGGCAAAATTTTGAGTTAGCAAACTTGAAGGCTTGTCGATGAACTTCACTGATTGAAGAGGAGGAGGCGGTCACGGCGAGTGCAAAAAAGTTTCTAAGGCACAATGAAGGAGATGAAGGAAGGCTTTATCAACAAGATTGGAGGTTTGAAAACCTCCAAGTTCACCAATAGAGGATTCGTTGATAAAGGGCAACAAAGAGGCTGTGGCAAGGGAGGGAAAGAGCAAAGAAAAGAGAGTTCAGAAAAATTCAATTTTGTTGACAAAGGCAAAATTGGCTAAGGAAAAAAGGGTAAAGGGGAGCTTCATTGGCGAATTGGAGAAAAGTGAAACTTGGCAAGAGGTTTGAGTATTTTGATATTCGTCGATAAGGCAATAAGATAGAGATCCAAAGTGCTTTCATTATTTCATAAAAATGAGGAATCACCGATAAAGATGGATTGGTTTAGGAATGTTGATTTTTGCCGACTAAGGGCTTAGAAGGCCTTAGTATGTAAAAATTGCATTTTACCAACAAGGGAAACATAAGAGAAAAGGTGGCAAACTGGCTTAGTTCAGTAAAGACAGAATTCACCAACAAAAGGAAAAAATAGTGAAAGAGGGAAAGTAAATAAAAGAAAAATATGGCTAAGGAAAACAACGAAAAAAGTGGAACATAGGGATCGGTCAGGGATTCAGCTAAGGGCTAAAGTTAAAGAGTTTAACAAATTGAAATTTTTTTGATAAAGCCATCCAAGTTTGAGAAAGTTAACATTTGTCGATAAGGAAAATAAAGAAGGCAAAAAGATAGAAGTTTGGCAAAACAAAAATTTGCCAATAAGGGTGAAAATAACCAAGGCACAGTGGTTAGAGAAAGTGATCTTTTGCCGACTAATGAAAAAAATGGCCTAGTTCTAAAATGTCCAATTTTGCTAACTAGAAGAAGAAAAAGGGAGAAAGAGGTGGCGAGTTCACGCAGGGATATTTTGCCAATCAGGCAGAGTCAGATTGAGTGTCAAATGTCAAGCGTGAGGTGCAAAATTGTGAACGTCAGGTGATCACTAGAATAGTGTTTACCATCAATGCACAAGTAAAAAATTTAATATAGAGATGGTGTGGTTGAGCATCCATACTTTCTACAGGTCCTCTCAAGGATGCAAGATCAGTTTGTAGGGCATGGGCACCCAAGATTTCTATTGGTTTTCTGACAAGGGGCCATTTGCCACATTCAATGTAGCGGTTGCTTGTTGACTAAGTTTTCCAGTGTCTAGAAGCTTAATGGCTGTGTATACATAAAATGAAGACATTCTTAGGGTTGGTTGTTGAGCTAATTATCTGGTTTGGGAGAGCCTAAGGATTTTCGATGGCATCAACACATGATTTGTCTAATTTGTTAGTGAAGGGATATGTTCAGTATAGAGTAGGAAGGTTATGTAATGCAGATTTGACTGTAATGATATATCTCCATGAGAGTTTGTATTGATTTTGGTAAATATATTTAATCACAGTTATGTATCTTCTCTTGATACATTTTCTAGTATGATTGTAATAGGGGTTTGGAGATGTGTGACAACATCTAAGTTAATACAAAGTTTTGTATTTGCCATTTCTTTGTTACATATGAATCATTGCAGTTCTCTTTTGGATTATTAAGTATGTCCATTACAAGAAGATCTACTTAAAATTCATATATGCATATGTATGTCTAGTTATGTTGATCCTTTGCAGCCTATTTCCTTTCCTCCTTACATTCTCTGACTCTGTTGCCCAATGGAATAGGCACCGGTCCATAGTGGTGAGGGACCAATCACTCTTTAAAATCAAACAAATCATTCACCTGTGGTTGGGGAAAAACCATTTTTGGACTATGCATGTACATTCGTACAATTGAATCAGTTATATAGGGGTTATGTGGCAACCAGTCATTCTTGACATAGTAATAGATTTGGAATTAAGAGGATAAGTTGGGTTTAGTTGTCCAGTATTTTTAGTTGTTCATCTAAATTGAAATCAATACCTATTTAGGTATACCCCTTGGAATATCCCTCTAGAATCTAAGCTGAGCTCGAAGTGTAGAGGAGTCTACCCACTCCTTTTAGTTGGCCAAAATCCCCCTTAACTTGTTGATAAAGCTCTTCTTATCACCCTGACGACAACCCCTGGCCTAGGTGATTTAAGAATGTTTTAGAGTTTTGGCTTGCAGTCATTTTGGGAACCAACAAAGCACTCAATAATCTCTAAGCCAATGATGACATGTGACAAATGCTAATAGAATGAATTAGATATCATAGAATATTCTATAGTAGGGATCACTTGAACCATAGATGTATGGTGATAACTGGAACCATAAGAATCTGATACTGTCACTATAGAAATTGATGTAGGCGGAGGAAGAGCAATCATATCTGAAGAAGACAAGGTAGATGCAACTTAACTGAAGTTGTCATCAACAAGAAGGCGAATGTCCTCAATGATGTCTCCCAAATCTACATCCCAATGTGGCATATCTGGAAAGATGAGATCAATGTCCTAGTGCCATGGAGATATCAACTAGCGATTTATATGTAGCAACAGGTGTTTGTGGTTTTGCAATCTGACAGAGGAGTTTGAAAGTAACATGTGAGAAATAAGGTCACATTGTGTCGTCATGTTGGTTTCCACAATAGGTACATTTTATGTTGTAGTTAGGCTATGGAGTATCCAAAGCAATATACATGATCAAATGCTAGTGTTGTCCCCCATGAAATTATGAGATTTCCCCCCTAATTAGTTGAACCCCCCCTCCAAAAAAAAATAAATAAATAAAACTTGATAACTTAGTGCATTTTACAAAATAGATATGACCAATGCATGGGAAATTGAAAAACATGCACTTTTGCAAAAATGGTGCTCAATTCTGAGCTATTGAACAAAAGTTATTACAATAACAAATTCTTGTAAAATAGGCCTATTCTTAAAAATTTGACTTGAAGAAGCAAAAAATGCCTATGTGGAGAGAAAAAAACTAGCCTAAACCAACAAATCATTGGAATCGACAAGAAATGTACAATATAATTATTGGTTTTGAGAGGGCGTATTGGCCTTCCTACCAAATTGGACCTCTCCCTTCATCTTCAACCGATGAACATACAAGGAGTCAATATGCTATATGATGGTTATTACAAATATTTAGCATAAATTTATATCATTTTGACAATTAATACAAATTGAAACTTAACAAAATAAATGCACTAATACTCAATGTTAGCATGGAAATGTCGATGGTGAAACTGACTGGTAAAAGAAACCATGACCAAACTTTTAAACCTTGATTTCGACTATGTAGAAAATAAAATATTGGAACACTCAGTAATTACAAACAAACCATGATAGGAAACTTAGATCCTAAGCACACAACATCCAAAAAATATTGAAACAACCTATTGTTATGTCAGAAAATGTCCCCTTGGGGGCTTTTCCCTCTTAAGGTTTAGCTCCCGAGTCCTTGGAATTCATTATAAGCATCTTGCATGTTAATTTTGAATCCTGATGAGAAAACCTTGAAGTCTTGTGGAAAATAGGACCTAGGGGGTGCTATTTAAATAGATCCTGACCAAAATTAGGAGGGTGGACCTGGGCACTAGCGCCCTGGTCCTACCCCATTTTGGGTCAGCCCTAAATTTAAATGTTGGTTTTATGACCGTTACTTGGGTCTTATGCCGACATCTCAATTTTGAATTATAAAATTCTTAGTGGGAATGTTTGTTGTTACATATATAAGCATGTTTAGGACTTCATTTGCAAACTAGATGGACATTGCGAACTTGTGATCTTATGCTAAAGTGATTCAAGGCTTTCATTGTGTTGCAGAGTAGTATTATGTTGTTATTGTGTTTGTTTGTTGTAGATTTAGCTCCATCTCCTCATGGCATGAAAGAGCTTCTTCCTAACATGAGATCTACATCTTTGAGGTGACATTTATTTGTGTTTCAATCATTTATCATTTGGATTTTTGCCTCTATCCCATAGGGATACAGACTCTTTATCTGACAACGGTGTTCAGAAGAATTAAATGTCTCTCTGGGGCTTGATTGAGGCAAGCCTCTAAACACCACAACCCCCAACCACTCTCCTTGTGATTGCAGGTTAATGGTTCTGTATCTTGATAGAGTGGAGTTGCAGGGAATAGTAAGACAGTGTGCAAATTTTGGATCCCTAAAGATAAGGACTTCTTGGACACGAGCATTAGTGGCAGTTTCCTCCTAGGTTGAAAACACAAAAAAAATTTGGACAGTGATAATCAGCATTTGAAGAGCTTCTGATATCCTAAAAAACATCTGGCCTTGGACTTGCGTGCTAGTGGTAGTGTCCTCCGCATCTTCCAGGGTAGAAACGAAAAGTACAGTGATCATCAGTGTCGGGACTAGATCAGGATTCCACAGAGAAAACACCAACTTGGACATGGGGCATTAGTGGTAGTGTCCCCAATTATTTTGCATCCCAAAATTTAAAAAACGGTCAATAACTAATCTCTGTCTACTACCTTATTCTACTAGCATTTGTCGTAATTCATAAATTTGCTTATTGTTTTGCATACTTAGGGTTTTAAGGGTATTTGAACATTAAATTGATAACATCTAAGCTTCCACATCATTCCAAGTGACAACCTAACCTGCAAGTGAATCCTCTTGCAAAAGTGTGATTCAACTCGGTTGAAATGTCCTTGAATATTTGTTGAGAAAGGAGGATTCAACCCTTGTTTTCATTTCCCCCTTTTTGTAATGCCCTGCCATGCAACCCTAGAGTGCAAGGCTAAAAGTGCAAAATAACAGAACTAATTTTTATTTTTTTTGAAGCAAGTAAATGCAATAAGGGTAACCAAAGATGTCATAATACACGACATGAAGAAAAGTGCACTTCTAACTCCTCTAGGGATACATAACTACATTAGAGAAAAAATACAGTATAAGCCACACAAGAGATAACCATTTTACTACTGCTATAAATCAAATCAACTTTACATTAGCAAGATAATTAATTTATCAAAGACTTAGTTCAAGATCACAAGATTACAAGAATACCAGGTTACAAGAATACTTTGTTGCAGAATTACAAGATCGATCTCGTCGATTTACAAAAAGTACAAGGAGGTATACAACACTTTGTAGGAAGGGAACCATCTGATACTGGAACATCTCCGCACACGACGCAACTGAATCTCCAGAACACCAATGGATAGCTCTACCTCCCAACCATGTGGAACCCTGAGGTCCACCCCACTGAGCTAGGAGATAATAAGAGGATTACCGCAAGGTCTAGGCTACAGACAAGAACACAAAAACCAATTCCAGACTCCAAGAAGACAAACATGATGAAAGAACTATGCAGAACTAACAGTACTCAACCAATTAGATCAAAACACCAGACTAGATCGACCACGAAAATAGGACCACACTCCAGAGGTACCAACAAGATGTAGAGAATATAACTGAATCACGTAAGGTGAGTGTCATCGCATGGTCCTGGCATGGGTTACCCAGGCTATCTCTCACCAGAAGCTGGCCCCCATCTATGGTTACCCTGGCAGCCTCTCTCTAGGTGTCGGCCCCATAGGGTGACACATGCGGAACTGACATGCCCTCTCATGAAGACGAGGGGGTCAGCCTTGCCAACCAGGCCTTCTCACCCCTCCCTTAGCCTATGAAAGCACTCAAGGTGTGGGTGAGGTCACATTAATTATCTTGTTTAGTGTATTACTACCCAACCCTCCTAAGTATATTATTAGGTTTTCACTTGTTTACAACTTCCATGGGGTTACCCAGGCGACCTCTCACTAGGCGCCAGCCCCACCATGGAAGCCACTCCCTTAGCGTTCACTGACCATCAACCAAACCCCCACATGCAGAATAGAGAACTCAACAAGATACCATACAAATGTAAAAGTCATTCATTTGGCCTCAACAAAAAAACTCTTGATTCCCTTCAAGTAAAGGGTTAAAACGTCACCATATAGAACCCACTGACACAAGCACAAGACTAACGGTGAAGCCTCTGGAGTCAATAAGGAAGTTCTTACTGGGTCACCACGGTATCCTTTCCAATGTGAAAATAAGGTTACAACCACACCGATCATACTTGGAAGATGACCAAGGATCAAGCAACTCAACAAAAACACAACACAAGATGACCTTGCCACAAGGCTATCCTAGCTTCTAAGGTGGCAAATCCCTGCAATTACCCAAACGATTAAGATAACCACACCAACTAACCCCCCGGTCACATACCAAATTATGCCTCCTGAGGGACTCATATGCATGCCATAGGACTATTAGGACAACAACACCAACACCAGACTCAACACCAACACGTATGCAAAGAGCCAAAGGTATCACTATCTTACTTCGGTTCAAGGACAATAGAATATTGGAGAGATAATCCACATTACAAGTAATGAAATATGCAACAAGGTACTTAAAACACAACTTAGCACAAAATTGATATCTCGGGCTAGAAGCATAATATCAATAACTACTACAATCTCTATCTCTACATAACTTAACCACACAAGTACTTTTATTCTGACCAGCAATCCATTCATGATCTATTAAAAACATTTCATACCCAATATTATTACTACACAACATTCCCTACAACCTTTACCCTTACCAACATTGACAAGGAATTTAATTCTCTAATGGAAACTTGTTAAGATAGAATCATATAAAATAAAAAATCAAGATAAAGAATTCTTCTTCATAGAGAAAGCATAAATTGTCTATGCAGCCAAACGTTAAGGATATGTTTTTCTGCATGAAGACTAGCTATCTCAAAGATACAATGGTCATACTCCTACTAGAAAGTCTTGATCTAAACTAGCATTATATGGTATCCTCTAATGCCAGATGAAGGAAACTATAACTATTACTACTCTCGAATCCTATCACCTAACCCGATAGCAGATTACAGTTATAACCTGATGCTCGTAAAGATGACAAAAATCCCCTATATCTTATTCAACATAAAAATCTATACTAAGTCATAGTGGCACATCGACAATGACAGCTAAATGAACTAAAACATAACCTAGTTTCTTCGAAACTACATAAGTTCATAGGATACCCCTCCGTAACATCGGCCTTAGCACATATTCTGGTGCCGCCACAAACAGTTGGTTAAATATTTTCTTCTAACAGTTTTTACATTAAGATACTGTCGAAAATCAATAAGATTCAGATTCGTGATAAGGATAACTGCACAAAAATGAAATCTTTCCATTTATCTCCTTTAGAAACGAATTCGGTCATCTGCACTAACAAATAGAAGGAAACTATTCTAACAGGTATACTAAAGTTTAAACGGAAGCTTCTTATTATGGTCGGATCCCTTGAATCAAAGAAAGGAAAAAAAAAGACAAACTTTATGCACCGAACCGCAAACATTCTATCCTACCAGCTGGAGATGGCGATTATGCTTCAGAGAGATAAATTGAAAGTAGGATCCAAGGAAGCAAAAGATTTGTTTAATTGGTAAAAGAAGCTATTGGAAGACGGCAACGCCACAGAAAGGCACAAAGTGTTGATAACTGAGAGGGGGGGGGTGAATCAGTTATCCTAATTATTTCCCTTTTTGAACTTTCTTATTAATTAATGCAGCATTGAATCAAACACAAAAACACTACCATGAAATAAGAAACACATGACACAGTATTTTTGACGTGGAAACCCTGTTAAGGGAGAAAACCACGGGGTGATTAACCCAAAAATTATTCTCTGTTAGAAGAATAGGAAAATACAAAAATGGCACTTGCCAATTAGGGCTCACTGCCCGAGCACACTACTCACAAAGAGGCCCACTGCCTACAAGGAGACACACTGTCTACAAAGTGATAAGAATCACAGTCTTGAACTGATTGGAAGCATTTGCATACGCTGGAGTTTAGTTCCGGTTAGGCTCAGTACACTGATCTACTGCACTTCATCTTTCCTCTGTTCTTTATTCTGCTATCCTTTCACATACCGGATCTTTCTTGCTACTTCTGCTCTGTTCTGCACTTATTCGCATATACCTTCACACAATCACACACTTCACAACTAAATCCATCCTCTATATATATCCACACAAGTAATTTCATCACCTTTCTAGTCGGCATCCGGAACAGTCTAGTTTCTTACAAACTCTGTTCTGTCGGCTGAATCCTTGCTCACCAAGCAATGCGAATCAAGCATATACTTGTAGATATCATTAATCATGTCAGCCAAACATGATTCATGCCTTCACAACCTTTATCATCAACAGTAACACATCCGGAAAGTAGTCTGATACTCTGTCAGTCAGTTCTTCCTCTGTTTTCACTGTCTCTCAGGAATCCGGTACTCAACTATTCATATCTTTTTCCTTGTCCATCACCGGAGGCTAAATCCTTGGAATATACCACTCAAGGTAGTCCTCTTGACTTCCCCAAATCCGCACTGCACCAAGACACTTCCTCTGAGAGATCCGGACCAATCTGTCGGACCTTGCCATATGCTCTGTTCTTGTTTACCGGACCACAACAACCTTCATTCTGACTTCCGGTAGAAACACATCATGACTTGCGGATATGTGGGATGACCTTTGTTGCCATCAATGACAACAACCATGAATCCATATAGTGTCTCTTGCCAACAATCTCCCCCTTTGGCATTGATGGCAACACTTAGTGAAAAATGACTAAGTGTTTACACTATGCTCCCCCTTGGCTGATGCTCTATCTTTATATACAATTTCTGGAACTCCCCCTTAGTTAGATTCCTCATTTTTCACTGCTTCTCACTCCCCCTTTGACATCAATGGCAAAGGGTAGGGTCCGCACACCAAAATTTTCAAAAATTTTCTATACATAGCCGCATATTTACATACTCACATATACTAAAGAATGTCTGCAAAGGATGTCTTCAATTGGATCAGTTATATAGCCCAACTTTGCTTCATTCTATCCAAAATTGAAATGTGACCACTCAACAAAAATGCAAAAGCTTCTGCCCTCTTGAGATCTGTCGGATCATTTGTTTGGGCGGTGGTCTGAGCATCACTGATGGCCTCATGCATAGTTTCTAACTTAGGGATTATAATCCTTCTAAGTTCTCCCATCCGGTTGGTGATATTCTTCCTTTCCTTCTCAAGGTTCTTTATTTCATTCAAGACTGCAATAGTCTGACATTCTTGATTTATTATGGAGGAAGAGAGAGGATCAAAACTTTGAGATAAACTTTGTAGTTTGTCCTGTTCCTCTTTTATTTTCTTATCAATTTGTGCTGTTGCCTTTGACCAAGATATACAAAATTTGTAAATGTCACCGCCATCCTTAAGAGCATTTTCTAAGCTCTGTATTCCAATGCTCATAATTTTCCTATCGGTAGAGATTAATCCTAATACTTCTGAAAATCTTTTATCCAAAAATTCCTTCCGGACCTTTTCTTCAGCTGATTTTTCTAGAGAATCAAAACGTGTATCAACACTGCTGACTAAGGTTTTTAGATTACTGGAAGAGGAGGCTGTCGGATCTATTTGGATTGATGGCATAATCTTTACAAGTACTCTGGAAGCAGCCTCTATCAACTCACAGTCTTCCATATGAGACTTCAGGAGTTTTTCATTTGCCTTGGCATTTGCAAATGAAGCTATCTTCATTGTTTGTACTGGAGAGAGAGAGTCAAAGTCGAATGGGCCTTTTAGAAGCTCCGGTTCATCAATCTCTAAAGTTTCTTTGCTCAAAAATTGTTGAACAGTTTGTGCAGTGTCTCTTGCCGGAGACAGATGTTTCTTTTCTTCTGCAGTCTTGGAACTGTCAACCTCTTTATCTTTCACCACTGCTTCCTTCTCCTGTAATTTCTCTTCTTCTTTGGATCCGAAGACTGTAGGGGAAACCGGAGGAGAGATGCTAGCTTGTTCATAGGCCACTTCTTCTAGAGCAGAGGGTTCCAAGTCCACAGCTGTTTCTGCACCTAAGTCCTCTACAACAGGAAGATTGAACCTTTTGAAGGCCTTCAGGAGGATCTCTTCTGTCTCTTTGGCCACCTTCTCAGTCTCACCAAGCATGAGTTGATTCATCCTGGCTTTACTTCTGAACTCATCTTTGCAGTCTTTGAAGATTATGTTCATTGTCTTGAGATCAATTTGAGGATATAGCTGAATAGCTATCTGCTCCCAGATCTCAAGATCTTTTGCATGAGCATTATTCTTTCTTATTTCTAATTCCTTTTCTAGGCTTTTAGGAATTTCAGAAATAATCTCAATAAAAGCTTTATTGTAGATGTTCAAGTACCTTATTATGGCTTCTTGCAGGATCTTTTGATCTGCCTCGTTGTATTCATCATAAAATTCTGCCACCAGTTGAAGGTTCCCATCCACAGTGACTGATTTGACTACACAGTCTAGAGACAAGGTGGGCTTTTCAGAAAGTTCTTCTGTTATTTCTTCCTTGTCTCGGCCAGAAGAGGATTTACCGGATTCTTTCTTTTTCTGTTTCTTTATTTCTTTCATTCCTTCATCTGACTCATTTTCTTCTTCATCCTTTTGGCTTTGATAAGCTCTTGAGGCTTTTGTCTTGGATCTTTTACCAGATCCCTGGACTTCCGGTTTTGAGCTTTTGGTTTTGATAGGTGTGGATCCTTTAGATGATCTGGTCCAGGTTGAGGATTCCACCGGAGCACTTTTCTTGCTTTTCTTTTCTGCCTCTTTCTTGTCTTCCTCAGATTTTCTTCTCTTTTCCCGGCTGGCATCAAGTGCCTCTTTTGAGATGCCTAGGCCTTGAGCAATGTGCTCTACTTCTTTTCTCACCTTTCTCTTTATCTCAGGTTCCCTGAGTTCTACATGTATTTTTACACTCAGCTCCTCAAAGGTTCCAAACCTTTCTGCCTTAGGATCTTTGGGCTGACTTAGCATGTGTTGAACATGCAGCTCCACTATCTATTCATCCACTTCATACCCCATGGGCATGATCCAGACAGTCCTTGGCTCCACTGCCTCCATTAGGCACTGATCAGTGTCAACCATAAAGCACACTGAGTCTTTGTATTTTTCAACAAGAGACTGGGGAATTCTCTCTCTTGCTTGCATCATGCTTTGGAAGTTTTTGAAGTATCCCCATAGGGCTGTATTTCTTGCTTTGGCATCCCCAAGCCCATGTAGATAGTCTCTTATTTGGACTGCAACAGGTTTGTCATTCTGCCATGCCCATCCACTTGATCCGGGCAGCTCATTCATGAAGTAGAAGAATAGACATAATATTAGAGTACCATACTTAAAGGAATTCTTCTTGTCCTTCTTGATTTTCTGTATATTTTCCATTAATTGGCTTAACAGTAGTTCACAGAGATCATATTCTGCATTCTTTCTTAGCATTTCATAGGCAGTGTATACTGCAGTTCCGGATACAGAATTCTCCCTGCTGAAGTGATAGATCTTGTATCCTATTATCATGGATGCATACTTGATATCCGGATCCGAAATATCTTCAATGGTTATTGCCCTCTTATCGAATTTTGATCCGGTGGCCTCAGTTACAATGTTGTTCTTGATAGATTTGAGGATAGGTATCCCTCCGGAAGAGTATAGACCAGTTACTGCTCTAATTGCCTCTTTTGTGATCTTGCAGGGTCTATCCAGCCATAGGAAGTTGTCATGCATCCTGCTCAGTACATACCGGACCCATTCATCTTCTTCAAAGCAGGGGAAATGAATAAATTGCTCAAATTGTTTCTTCTGGATACCCTTATACTCTGGTTTAAGCTCAAAAGCATTGTCTATCAGTTGCTTGTGATAGAGATCTCTTAATTTGAATTCCCCAAATTCCTCAATGCTTGCATGTATGTAAACCCTAATGTCTTCTATATGTAAAACTCCGTGAGGAACACAGGAAAATGCTCCTAAGGGATCTACCTCCAATGACTTGTATGGATGTTTCTTAAATTCAGGTCGGGGCCTATCTGAGATTTTCACTATATTTGGAGTAGCCATTTCTTCAAAGATTTGCAGTGAGATAATGAAAACGGAGAATACCTTATGCGCCTTCGGTTTGCACGGAGTGGTTGGATTGATTTCTTTATGCAATGACTTCGGCAGGAGATCTTTGGTGTGCTTGAAGAATCTTGTTGCAGAGCTCCACTTTTCGCTTCTTCTTGAGTGCAGAATGAGCAAATGCTTTTTGAGAAATCCCTTATATTGCTCCGCAAACCCTAATATTTGATGGCAATAAATGCTCGACCTATATTATTCTGGTTTGCCTTATCCAGATAGCTTGGAGTATCCCGGATCAGTCCTGATCTGTGAACATCATCCGAATCTTTCAATCATGAATAAATCGAGGTGACACATTACAAGAACATCCCAAACACTCTGTCCAATCCGCAGAATAAGACAATGCACTTCCGGATCTCTCCGGACCTTTTTGTAATCCTCTGTCATACTAGAGCATCTCCCGGAACAGGTCTTACTTGATCGATCACAGCTTTTTCATAACTCCATGCGGACCTCTGAAATCTTATCTGGATCATCTCAAGACTTATATCTTTAAACCCTTTACTCTGCATCTTGTGCCACATCCGGCACCACTTGATTGGCTGGGGGAACAGGATTTTTCTTTGAGTCTCCCCCTGAGCCAGAGCTCACTTTTTAATTTTCGAAAGAATTATCAGCACCAGAGTCTGGTGCGGATCCAACCTCTACATTCTCTGAACTTTTCTTCACACAAATCTTGCTCATCTGATTCCTAACTTCATCCGCATTCATCTTTTGTTTACCCTTGTCTTGATTCTGATTATACACCGGACCTCTTTTGTCCTGATTCTTGCTTCTGCAGACTTTAGCATTATGACCGGACCTATTACAGATTTGGCAAATAACATTTCTTTGCATGTTTGACTGATAACCTCTTGATTTGCATTGATTAGCCATATGACCTACTCTATTGCATGTAAAGCATCTACCTTTGAATGAATTGTTTACTTGCATATTTCTGCATTCATGGGATTTGTGTCCATACCTTTTGCAGTTAAAGCACTGTCCGGAGAAGGATGAATTAATCTGATTCATTCTTTTTTTGCACTGATTAGCTTTGTGACCAAAGTGGTTGCAGCTGTGGCAGTATCCATTGAAAGATGGATATCTTTGAGCATTGGGCTGTCTTACCAGAGGTCTTCTAGGCCTGTTCCTTGGATTTTCTGATCCAAAATTAATTTGACCGGATCCAGAACTTTCTCCTTTCTCATATCCCAAACCATACTTGTCATCTGTCCTCTTTTGACTTCCAAGAAGTACTTCAAGTTGGGCAGAACTTATCTTGAATTTTTCTTTATATTCATTTGCTGTTTGAAGATCTCTTTTGAGAGAGGCAATTTGATCCTCAAGTTTTTCTTCATTATCTTTGACATCTTCAAGATCAGATTCAAGATGTCTGATAATCCTATCCATCTGGTGGCATTCTTCTGATTTTTCTTTAAGAGATTGTCTTAGATTGTCTTCAGCCTTTCTTTTTTCTTCAATCTCTTGAGTAAACTTTACAGTTCCTGATTCCATTTCATGTCTTAACATAATGACTTCTTTTGATAACTTTTCACATAACTTGGTTTGCTCAGTCAATTCTTCATTTGTATTGCTTTCTTCACTTTGTCTTGCCAATTGTTGGAGCAGCTCCTTTCTCTTTTTCATAGAGAGACTTAATTTGTCTTTTAATTCTCTCATGAATTCATCAGCCTGTTTGAGTCTTTCCTTTAATTCATTGACTTCAGAATTTGACTGTTCAAGATCCTCAAGGGCAGTCTTGAGTTGCTCCCTTAAACCATATGCATCCATTTGAACTCCCAGATCTTCCTCGAGCTGTTAGGCTCTATTAGGAGGAACTTAGCTCTGATACCAATTGTTGATAACTGAGAGGGGGGGGTGAATCAGTTATCCTAATTATTTCCCTTTTTGAACTTTCTTATTAATTAATGCAGCATTAAATCAAACACAAAAACATTACCATGAAATAACAAACACATGACACAGTATTTTTGACGTGGAAACCCTGTTAAGGGAGAAAACCACGGGGTGATTAACCCAAAAATTATTCTCTGTTAGAAGAATAGGAAATTACAAAAATGGCACTTGCCAATTAGGGCTCACTGCCCGAGCACACTGCTCACAAAGAGGCCCACTGCCTACAAGGAGACACACTGTCTACAAAGTGATAAGAATCATAGTCTTGAACTGATTGGAAGCATCTGCATACGCTGGAGTTCAGTTCCGGTTAGGCTCAGTACACTGATCTGCTGCACTTCATCTTTCCTCTGTTCTTTATTCTGCTATCCTTTCACATACCGGATCTTTCTTGCTACTTCTGCTCTGTTCTGCACTTATTCGCATATACCTTCACACAATCACACACTTCACAACTAAATCCATCCTCTATATATATCCGCACAAGTAATTTCATCACCTTTCTAGTCGGCATCCGGAACAGTCTAGTTTCTTACAAACTCTGTTCTGTCGGCTGAATCCTTGCTCACCAAGCAATGCGGATCAAGCATATACTTGTAGATATCATTAATCATGTCGGCCAAACATGATTCATGCCTTCACAACCTTTATCATCAACAGTAACACATCCGGAAAGTAGTCTGATACTCTGTCAGTCAATTCTTCCTCTGTTTTCACTGTCTCTTAGGAATTTGGTACTCAACTATTCATATCTTTTTCCTTGTCCATCACCGGAGGCTAAATCCTTGGAATATACCACTCAAGGTAGTCCTCTTGACTTCCCCAAATCCGCACTGCACCAAGACACTTCCTCTGAGAGATCCAGACCAATCTGTCGGACCTTGCCATATGCTCTGTTCTTGTTTACCGGACCACAACAACCTTCATTCTAACTTCCGGTAGAGACACATCATGACTTGCAGATATGTGGGATGACCTTTGTTGCCATCAATGACAACAACCATGAATCCATATAGTGTCTCTTGCCAACACAAAGGTAGCTTGACAGAATGTAATACGCATTGACTGCTGAGTGCAAAGCAATAGATTCGCTGAGAGGCTGAAGCGACAATCCAATGAGTGCAATTGACGAAGGATACGCTGGAAGACAGAACGTCATTCACAGGAGTGCAGTTGATAGTGCAAGTTTAGAATCCTCATCCTAAAATGATAACAGCATGCGCGGAGGTCTTGAGGCCAGAAAAGGATATCTAACAAGGCACATTCGATGGGGAAAACACTTACCTAGTACTGATTACAACAATAGAACTGGTCAATTCTGTATTAAGAAGGCAACCATCTGCATTCTCAGGTTTCAAGGATATGATGTGATTTCACTCATAAAATGGGCAGCGAGACAAGATTCTGGTGACATCGACCGCAGCCATTGCTATATAACTCGGCGCTTACTAAGGCAAAAGAGGTATACATTTTCTGAATCATAACACTTACCGAGAGTAATCCATTATAATACTAATTCACTTGGCACCACAATTTATTACTGATGTGACCAGATAATGAATAGAACAGGACAACACAATCATAGATATTCCTATGGGTATCAAACAGAGCTACATGCTTCAACATTCTCAAGATCCCGTCGCACACCCCAGATCAAATGCAGATTAGTGAAATGCTCATACAAGCTTCATGGGCTTTAGACTACGCTAGAAGGAAACAACTCCATAAGTGAAGTGGCTTAGGATAGGAATGGCTCATCATGGAAGTTGCACGAGCCTTTTAATTCTAATGTGGCCCGTTCCAAGCATGATACAGAAGTTGGTCCAACTCGAGGGAAAAAGAAAAGAAAGAAAAAAAAAAAAAACAATGCAATGGAGGAAAGGTTCCATTTAATCTACAGACAGAATTCACGGATCAACCAACGCAAAGCAAGAATTTCACCAAGGAGAGCAGGATGATAAATAGGTCGGTTCTAAGCCCGAGCCATCATCTAAAGAATTCAGCGAGAACTCAATATTACAGAGAAAACAAAGACAAGATGATGCAGAAGTTTGCAAGACATACCCGTACCAAACACTCCAGAAACCAATCTCCTTCCAGAATCCTTGCTCTTGCTTCGCCCGTAATCCCCTGTCACCAGCCTCCTCTCATTCCAAAAGAAAAACTGACATAAAAACCCCCTCTTTCCCACAACAACTCCCCGAGACCAAAAATAGGAAATCCAATAAATTCCAATAACTCCCAACAACTGCACAAACCCACTCCCCGAGAAAATTTGAAATTTTTTTTCGAATATAGAGATTCTCAAATCTCTAATTACACCCGGCAATAACCAACATTAAATTAGTCACCCAAAAGGAATAATTTAACACAACTATGCTCTCCTTAGCTGCAATCATGATTACAACATTACTTATATTCTTCCCAAAAAAAATGATAAGTTAAATATATATTAAATCCTCTCTACAACTTCAAAAATCATAGACATAAAAACCTTACAATACTGGTCATGCCAATAAAAAGGCTTTTCAACCCCACTATACCCATACATAAGACTATGTCAGCTTAATAAGATCATAAGGGAACAAAAGATGCATAGACAAGTGTAAATAACCTAACAACACTCCACCACCTGCGACGATCAACAATAAGGACCAAGGGACAACGTCGTAACACATCACAAGACTAGGGCAAGGACCCAAGATGACGGCAAGAACACAAGACCACGACATGGACTGAAACTGACCTAGCGGTAAGGTCCTCATATTATCTCCATCACCTTATCCATGGTGTAGGGCCCGCTTAGACCTGCTAAATCAGGTGGAGTCGAGGCCCGGTACCTGCAACCTACGTGAAAACCAATGGTTATCTATGATTAACTGTATGCATATATATCACAAACACTGAGACGAAGAATTGTGGCATAGTAGGGTGCTCGATCTAAGCAGTACTACACCGTCCCCGCTCCAAAACAAGATTATAATCAGAAACATAAGCATGACATTTTCCAACCAACACTAATCATATCCATCTCATCAAAACTGAAGTAACATAGTATCATAAAAGAAAACTCATAGCACATGTCACAATACATCCCTCGAACATAGTTCATCAAGATTAATGAGAGCATAAACCAATACACACTAGTCCAAATGTCTCGAACTGAAGTTATGAAATAAAACTATCAACTGTTCCAGAACTGACAAAAGTAATGATAGAAATAACATCTAACTCAAGCCAAAAAGCGAGGGGCATTACACTTTTTCCTATGAAACATTTTTGTGAACTCATGATTATTTTAATTTTGCACCTTTTTGAGTGTTGTACTCTAGATTTGCATTCATCCATTTTATCTCATTTGAAAAATTACAAAAAAAATTGAAAATTTTGAGAATTTTGAAAAAATTGACATCTTAGGCTTGCAGTTTGGCATAATTTGAATTAATTGGCATTTAATTCCATTTAATTTCTATTATTTTCTTTAGATCTGATTTAAATTATAGAAATTCATCATTTAGTAATCACTTGCATTGAATTTTCATGCTTAATTTGTCAAAAATTGCTTGAAATTGTGCATTTTTCATAAACACCTAGTTTTGCATTAGCTAGGGTTTGTAGTTAAAATCTTATTTTAGAGTTTACTACCTTTTTTCAACACTCATTTAGGACTGATTTCTAATTGTAGTGTTGCATCATAGAGCCCTCTTTGCAAAATTTAGTGTCTAGGGTTTGAAAACCTTGCATTTTAACTAGATTTGGCCTTGTTGTCTCTCTAGAATTGCATTATAGGCATGTTGTGAAGGATATTGTTGCATTATTGCATTGATATTGAGCTTATTATTTTCTTCCCCTCTTGAAATTATTTTCAACACCTCTTCTTTTAGTCATTTGCATTGAAAATTTGTGAAAAACATGAAAAATCAAACATTTTGGATCCTAAACATACCTTGCTCCTTGGGCTTGTTCTATTAGTTTGTGCATTGAGTGTTGCATGCTTTTGTATGAGTATTATAAGCCACTACCCTATTATAAATATCCCTTTAATAATAAGTATAATAGTCATGGGATCTTGTACTCCTGAAGAAAATGGTATTCCTACCTCTGAAAATCCATTGAATACCTTCTTTACAAAAGGACAGACACAAATTTTGCAAGATATCATATCTCCTACAACCACAATGGAAGATCAAATATTTCATGATGTAGAGGAGACTATTGAGGTGGTCAGACATGTACCTAATGAGAAAATAAACAAACTTGATAAAGAGCTAGCCGACTTTCAAGCATTTGTGGAAAATGAAAGGATAGCAGAAGAAGCTATACCTACGATTCACAACATAAGAGAATTGATAAAATAAAGACAAGATGGTGTTAATGTAATTTGAGGCTTAGTGCATATAGTAGATAATAATGTTTTCAGTGACTAAATATGCAAAAATTATTAACATGTCATCACCGACTAATACGCAAGTATCGACACTTATACCGACTACGGGAATGTCTACATTTACATCAACAATTTTAACCACTAATGCAAATGCTTGTAGTAATTCTACGTCTAGTATTGGAGTATCTAATGACACTAATTCACAAAATTACAAACCTGTGGGATTCAATTATCAAAACTTGGTACCTAAGGTGACTTCTTTTATGAATACTTACTCTCAACCACCTCTCCATCCCACTTATTCTCAACCACCTTTCACATACAACTACTCGCAACCACCTTCCACCTACAATTACTCTCAACCACCTTTCATTTCCACTCACAACCAATCCCATCAAAATGTCATACACATGGCTTCTAATTCTCAAACTGTATCTCCTAATGATACCCTCTTAAACCAACTCTTGCAAGGCATGACTTCCTTACAACAAAAAGTGACAAGATTGACAAACTCTTCACAACCTAATATACCAACTTATCATGCTCGTAATCCCCTATCCTATGCAATATTGAGAACCCCTATGCCTGAGAGGTTTGAAACTCCTCGCTTTGAAAAATATGGTGGAAAAGGTGATCCTAATACTCATGTGGCTATGTGTAGTGATTTCTACTTTGAAGAGGACTTTCTAGAAAAAAAAAATTCTGCGATCTCTTAAAGACATTGCTTTCAAATGGTTTTTCTCCCTACCTCCAAATTCAATACACTCTTTTTCATAGTTAGTTGATCAATTTTTACAACACTTTCAAGCAAACATTGGACCTCAAGTCTCTTTGATTGATTTAGTTCATTGCAAGCAAGGTCTGAAGGAGAAGGTAACTGAGTTTATTAGTTGGTATCAGGCCCTGTATGCACAAATTCAATATCAGATGAAGGATGAGGATGTTCAAAAGGTGTGTATTACAAATCTACAACCTAACATCTACGATAAGATTCTCTTAATGAAGTATAACTCTTTTCTGTCAGCAAGAGACACTGTGTGGCCTCGTAAGTATTGTCATTGATGGAAACAAAGTCTATCCCACACATCCGTAGTACATAATATGCCTATACCGGAAGTCAGATTCAAGATTGTTTTGGTTCGGTGAATAAGAACATAGTATGTAACAAGATCTGACAATCAGGTCCAGATCTCTTAGATGGTGTAACTCAATAAGTTGCGGACTTGGATAAGTCAAGAGGGGTATCATGACTATTGTATTCCAGAGATTTAGCCTCCGGTGATAAAGCATGAAAAAGATATGAGCATCTGAGTGTGGGCTTCAAGTTAGCTAGAGCAGACAGAGGAAGAACTGACCGACAGAGTATCAGATCTCAATCCGGATGTGTAAAAGGTGTTGATCAAGAAATTTGTGGCATTATACATTGTTGGAAGACATGATTAATGACTTCTATGCCTATGTTTTTGATGCGCATCACTAATCAAGCATGGATTCAGCTGACAGATCAATAACTTGCAAATATCTCAGGTGTTCTTGTTGCCGACTAAGAAGTTCTTGGAAATCCTTGATGCAGATATATATACCCGATGGATTCAAGCTTGTGAGAGTGGAAGATATAGTATGAATAATTAAGTGCAAAGAAAAGCAGAGTCAAGTGTGAAGACAGTAATGTAAGCCCAGAATGTGATAGGTAAGTTATATTGGGTAGAGGAAGAATGAAATGTGTCAGATCAGTATACTGTGCCAAACTGGAACTAAATTCTTGCATGTATATATGTTGTTCACTAGTTCAAACACCTTGGTATCATCTACAAGCATTTGTAGAGTGTAAGTCTCTTATAGGCAGTGGGCCTCTTGTGAGCAGTGTGCTCGGGCAGTGAGCCCTAATTGGCATGTGCCAAATTTGTACTCTTTTTTCTTTTAACAGAGAATATAATCTTGTGTTAGTCACCCTGTGGTTTTTCCCTTAGTAGGGTTTCCATGTAAAAATCCTTGTGTTATGTGTTAATTTTTTTTTAGTTCTTATGATTACATTGTTTTGATATAGCACTAAATGATAAGATAAGAAAAGAAAGTAAAAAGAAGAAAAGTTTTAAGATAACTGATTCACCCCTCCTCTCAGTTATCTGCATTGTTTTCAATAATTGGTATCAGAGCCTAGTTCCTCTGAACAAGCCTAACAACTTGAGGAAGATCTGGGAATCTCAATTGATGCATATGGTATGAAAGAACAACTTTAGTTTGCCCTAGATGATCTTGAACAATCCCACTCTGAAGTCAATGATTTAAGAGAAAAACTTAAGGAAGCTAATGATTTCATCAATGAGCTGAAAGAAAAACTCATTATTTCTGTGAAAAAGAGAAAGGAACTACTCCATAGATTAGCAAATCAGAATGAAGCCAATAATACTATTGAGGATTTGAATGAGAAAACTAAGCTATGTGAGAAACTATCAAAAGAGGTGATTATGATAAGACATGAAATGGAATCAGGGGTTGTGAAATTCACCCAAGAAATTGAAGAAAAGAGAAAGACTGAAGACAATCTAAAACAATCCCTTAAAGAGAAAATAGAAGACTGCCACAAAATGGATAGAATAATCAAGCATCTTGAATCTGATCTTGAAGAAGCCAGAGACAATGAAAAACAACTTGAGAATCAAATAGACACTCTAAAACAAGATCTTCAATCTACAAATGAATACAAGGAAAAATTCAAGATAAGCTCAGCCCCACTTGAACTTCTTCTTGCAAGTCAAAAGAGGGTTGATGATAAGAATGGCTTGGGATATGACAAAGGTGAAAGCTCTGGATCTGGTGAAAAGAACTTTGGACCAGGAAGTCAAAGGAACAATCCTAGAAGACCTCTGGTAAGGGAACCAAATGCCCAAAGATATTCATCCTTCAATGGGAATTGCTTCAATTGCAACAAGTTCGGTCATAAAGCAACCTAGTGCAGGAACAGAATGAATCAGAACAATTCATCCTTCTTAGGTCAATGGTTTAGTTGGAAAAGGTATGGTCACAAATCTCATGAATGTAGAAATATGTAGATAAACAATTCTTTCAATGGTAGATGCTTTACTTGCAATAGAATGGGACATATGGCTAATCAGTGTAGATCAAAAGGATATCAACCAAATAAGCAAAGAAATGTTGTGTGTTACAATTGTAATAAATCCGGTCATATAGCCAGATTTTGCAGAAGCAGAAATCATGATGAAAGGGGTCCAATAGAAAATGATCAGAAACAAGATAAAGGCAAAGGTAAAGTAAATACGGATGAAGTTCAAGAGGAGATGAGTAAGATTTGGGTGAAGAAGAGCACAATGAATATTGAAGATGGATCCGTACCAGAATTTGGTGCTGATAATCCTTCTGGAAACTAAAAAGTGAGCTACAAAAAATATCCTTCTTCCCCCAACCAGCTAGTGAGTGCCTAAGTTTGGTAGATTGAGTCAAAATAAGAGGTTGCGGTTTAAAGGGTTTGAGGAGATTCATTCAAAACTCATCCCGTCAAAATTTGACAAATCTGCATGCAAATTTGAGGAAGCTATGAGGAACTCCTGTATTAGCTACTATTCGGTAAAACAAAATTTCACAGACAGATGCGGTATGATCTAGAATTGAAATATTTAATCCACAGGCCTATGGCATGTTTGAAAAGGTGAAGATATGTTGTCAAGCCTCATAGACAATAATTTTAAAGATTTGTACAGTGATTCAAGAAAATCTCTCTCAAAACAGGGTAACCGAATGACTTAAGTTGTGCATTTATTAGAAAAGGAAATTAGGTTTTTGGGCGAGGTTAAAAGGTTTCTCATCCATCATTTGCAACACTTTGCACTCATGAAGAAGGGAGAAGATCTCTGAGAAGAAATCCAGCAATACACTCAAACCCAGTTAAAGATCGAATCCAAGTGCAATCTGTTCTAGTAGTTGCTCCAAACCCTAAAGCATGAAGAGGTATTTCTTTTAATCTCTCCAATCTTTGTTGATTAGAATAGCTACTCCTATGGTTGTAAATGTTTCTGAGACAGCAAGGCTAGATTTCAAGAAACATCCTCATAAATCTATTGAGGTTGATCCTTTGGGTGCGTTTTCCTGTACACTGTGTGGCGTTCTCCATGTAGAAGACATTAGGGCTTATATACATGCAAACATTGAGGACTTTGGAGACCTGAAATTGATGAATCTATACCGCAATCGGTTAAGCAGTGAGAATTTTGATCTAAAACCAGAGTTCCAGACCATAAAAGATAAGTATTTTGTACATTGCATACATTTTCTGTCTTTTGGAGAGGAGGAATGGGTCCAGTATATCTTAAGCAAGATTCATGATAACTTCATGTGGTTAATGAGGCCTTTCAAAATAACCAAAAATTCCATCAAAGTAGTAACTAGTTTGCACTCCATTGGTGGGTTGCCTGCTCTTAAGTCTATGAAGAACCAAATAGTATCTGAAGCCATAGGTTCAAAATATGATAAAAGGGTAATAACCATTGATGACAGCACTGATCCAGATGTCAAGTTTGCCTCAATTATGATTGGATACAAGATTTACCATTTGAGTAGAGAAAAATCTGTATCCGGTATTGCCATCTACACTGCATACTAGATGCTAAGAGAGAATGTAGATTATGACCTGTGTGAACTCCTATTGAATCAGCTGATGGAAAACCTGCAAAAGATCAAGAAATATAAAAAGAACTCTTTTAAATATGGTGATTTGGTGTCATGCTTGTTTTTCTACTTCATGAATGAGTTACCAGGCTCAAAAGGTCTAATATGGGAAAATGACAAACCGGTTGCTATACAGATCAGGGATTACTTGTATGAACTTGGTGACACTCAAACTTGGAAGACAACTCTCTGGGGTTACTTAAGAACTTCCAAAGCATGATGAAAGCAAGAGAAAGAATTCCCAAAACAATAGTGGAGAAGTACCAAGACACTATCTGCTTTATGGTAGATACTGATTAGTGCCTAATAGAGGCAATTGAGCCAAGAATAGTATGGATATTGCCCATGGGCTATGAGGTTGATGGAAACATAGTGGAGACTCATATTCAACATTTACTGAGTCAACCCAAAGACCCCAAAGCAGAGAGGTTTGGCACTTTTAAAGAATTAAACATAAAACTGCATGTTGAACTAAGAAGGCCTAAGATAAAGAGAAAGGTGAGGAAAGAAGTTGAAGCACTGGCTGAGAAATTTGGCATCACCAGAGAAGTTGTTATTGCCAATAGAGAAAGAATAGAGAAAATTGAGAAAGAAAAAGAGGAAGCAAAGAAAGAACAGGTTCCGGTAGAAACTTCCACCTGGACAAGAACTACCAGGAGTTTTGCCTCTGGGAGCTCTAAAGCTACAAATCTGGAAGCCCATTCATCTGTAAAAGAAAAGAGAAAGAAATATAAGGCCAAAAGAGCTTATGTGAGTCTCAAGGATGATGATGAGACTGAGTCAGATGGAGAGATTAGAAAATTGAAAAAAGCAAAAGTAAAATCCCCCAAGGTTGATGTGGAGCAGAAGTTAGCAAAGTATGTTGAGAAGCCTTCTCTTTCTATTGATGATATCATCAAGGTAGTTACTGTGGATGGGAACCTGCAGCCGATGATAGAGTTCTATAATGAATACAATGATGTTGACAAGAGAATTCTAGAAGAAGCCACTGTAAGGTATTTGAATATCTATAACAAATCATTTATTGAAATAATTTCATTAATTCCAAAGAGCCTAGAAGATGTATTGGATCAAAGAAAAGAGAATGCAAAGGCAAAAGACTTGGAGATTCGAGAGTAGAGAGTGATACAGCTATGTCCCTCTATCACTCCAAAACAAATGGACATGGTGTTCAAGGATTGTAAAGATGACTTCTAGAGCAAGTCCCGGATGAATAAACTCATGATTGGAGAAACTAATCAAATAGCTGATGAAACAAAAGAAATTCTTTGGAAAGCCTTGAAGAGAATTAATCTTCCTATTATAGAGGAAACAGATGAAGAGCCTTCTAACATGGATGTTGAAGGATTAAAGAAAAATGATGAAGAGTCATCTAAGGCATTAGATTCCTCTATTCCGGAAAAGGAAGGACTGAAAGAAGAAACATTTTTTGACAAGGATGTCAAAAGATTAAAGAAAAATGATGAAGAGCCATCTGAGGCATTAGACTCCTCTATTCTGCAAGAGGAAGGATAGGTAGAAGAAACAAATATCAATAAGCAAGTCAGTTCAGATGCCCCCAAAAGGAAGGAAGTAGAGTCGGCAAGAGATACTGCAGAGATAGTAAAGAACTTCCTAGACAAAGAAATAGTGGAGCTGGATGAACCTGAGTTAATTCAAGGGCCACTAAACTTCGACTTTCTCTCTGGTTCAGATAATGAAAGTAGCATCTTTTGCTCAGGCCAAAGCAAAAGAGAAACTTCTAAAATCACACATGGAGGATTGTGAGCTATTGGAGATTGCATCTGGGATGCTGGAGAAGATTATGCCAACCTATCAAAAGGAACCTTCTACCTCTCCATTGGATAATTTGAAAAACTTAGTCAATTATGTTAACACTCATTTTGAATCCTTAGAGAAATTGACAGAAACTAAGGTTCGGAAGGAGTTCTTGAGAAAGAGGTTTAGTGAAGTACAAGGGCTAATTGCTAATGATAGAAGAACCTTAGACATTGGCATAAAGAGCCTTGAGAACGCTCTTAAGGATGGTGGGGACATATACAAATTTTGTTTAACTAGGCCCAAAGTGACAGAAGACTTTGAGAAGAAAGTGAAAGAACAAGAAGGAAAATTGTCAAGTTTATCTCAGAATTTTTATTCCCTTACTACCTCTCTGGTGAATCATGAATGTCAAGCTATTTCTATAATAAATGAATTTAAAGAGCTGGTTAAAGAGAAAAAGAACATAATGGATAGAATGTGTGAGCTCAGATGGATAATCATCCCCAAGTTAGAGGCAATGCATGATGCCTTGATAGAGGCACAAAGTACAATCTAGACTAGTGATCCAACAAACTTAAAGAGAGCAGAAGTATATGCATTTTTGTTAAGTAGACACATCTCCATTTTGGATAGAATGAAGAGGAGTTGGGCCATAGAAATCATACAGTTGAAGACAACATTTGTGGATATATTTAAGTATATGTAAGTATAATGTATGACCTATATATACATATGCGGCCATGTATACAATAATTTTTGCAAAATTTTGCTATGTAGATTCCACCCTTTCCTATTGATGTCAAAGGGGGAGTGACGAGTAGTGAAAAATGAGGAATCCAGTAGAGGAGGAGGTCAGGTAAAATAGTGCAAGGAACAGAGCACAAGCAAAGGGGGAGTTACTGTGACACTTAGTCATTTTTCACTAAGTGTTGCCATCAATGCCAAAGGGGGAGATTGTTGGCAAGAGACACTGTGTGGCCTTGTAAGTATTGTCATTGATGGCAACAAATTCTATCCCACACATCTACAGTACATAATATGCCTATACCGGAAGTCAGATTGAAGATTATTTTGGTCCGGTGAACAAGAACAGAGTATGTAACAAGATCCGACAATCAGGTCCGGATCTATTAGATGGTGTAACTCAGTAAGTTGTAGACTTGGATAAGTCAAGAGGGGTATCATGACTATTGTATTCTAGATATTTATCCTCTAGTGATAAAGCATGAAAAAGATATGAGCATCTGTGTGTGGGGTTCAAGTCAGGGAGAGTAGATAGAGGAAGAACTGACCGACAGAGTATCATATCTCAATCCAGATGTGTAAAAGGTGTTGATCAAGCAATTTGTGGCATTATACATTGTTGGATGACATGATTAATGACTTCTATGCCTATGTTTTTGATGTGCATCACTAATCAAGCATGGATTCAACCGACAGATCAATAACTTGCAAATATCTCAGGTGTTCTTGTTGCCGACTAAGAAGTTGTTGGAAATCCTTGATGCGGATATATATACCTAATGGATTCAAGCTTGTGAGAGTGTGGAAGATATAATATGAATAATTAAGTGAGAATAAAAGTAGAGTCAAGTACGAAGGCAGTAATTTAAGCCTGAAATGTGATAGGAAAGTTATATTGAGCAAAGGAAGAATGAAATGTGTTAGATCAATATACTGTGCCAAACTGGAACTGAATTCCTGCATGTATAGATGTTGTTCACCAGTTCAAACACCTTGGTATCATTTGTAACATTTGTAGACTATAAGTCTCTTGTAGGCAGTGGGCCTCTTATGAGCAGTGTGCTCGGGCAATGAGCCCTAATTGGCATGTGCCAAATTTGTACTCTTTATTCTTTTAATAGAGAATACAATCTTGCATTAATCACCTTGTGGTTTTTCCCTTAGCAGGGTTTCCACGTAAAAATCCTTGTGTTATGTGTTAATTCTTTTTTAGTTCTTATGATTACATTGTTTTGATATAGCACTAAATGATAAGAGAAGAAAAGAAAGTAAAAAGAAGAAAAGTTTTAAGATAACTGATTCACCCCCCCTCTCAGTTATCTGCATTGTTTTCAACATTTTCAACATTTATGCACTGCCCTTCTTATTTATCAGCTTTCGTCTAGTCAATCTGAAGACCAAAACTCATTGGCTCAAGTTGGTCAATCCATCGGTGGACCTTCACAAAACAAATTTAAGAGGAATATTAAGACTTTCATCAAGGTTAATGGACAAAATTCAAAGAATTTCTCACAAGTGTCTGCTATCACTAATCCAAAGAGGACATCATTTCAGAATAGACAAAAACAACGATAGTTTACTCCGATATTTGAATCTTATCATTCTATCATGAATCAAGCTGTGAGTAACAACCTCTTGAAGCTTCCTCTGATTAAACCATTGGATCCTAGTTGAATGCAAGGACCATATTTCAATGCTAATGCTTTTTGTCATTATCATCAGCAATAAGGACATGATATTGAATGATGCATGCATCTTAAACATTAAATACAAGACCTCATCAACTCAAATGTTATACAGGTATCTGGTGTGAATGATAATGGAAATAAGTCAATTATTCCTCTGAATCAGAATTTATAGATTTTCACTAATCCCTTTCCTAAGCATACCGATAATAACATGATGGAACAAAATACACTTGAAGTAGAAGATGACTATCTAAAATATGATGAGATAATTGCTACAATAGAGGTGGACAAGGAAAATACTGAAGTATTACCTTGCCCACAAAGAAATGGTATTTATGCTAAGGTTCCTCCTCCGTTATCCCTTCAAGGATCGAGAGATAACCAAAATGCATTAGAAAGACAAATCGAATAACCGGAGCTAGAGATTATGACAAAAGAAAATATTGATATGGTACAAGGTAATTCTTCTCCCTACGATAGACAAAATCAACAAAATAAGAAAGCTAAAAATGGAAAAGAGTAAAATGGTTGTCATCAGTAGGAAATAAGAGTGGCTCTCCTCCTCATAAGCAACAAAAGATTTCAAATTCACAAGGATTTAATAAACAAGCACTGGATGGACTTTTTGACAACAAAGAACACTCTAATAAGAACCACTCAAGCTTCATACAAAACTTGATGGAGCATCTCTCCAAGATGCTCACAAGTTCAAAATTTCAGTATGATTGTCCCTACAGGTAAGTATTTCTAAACCTTTACCTTTGTGTTGTGTTTCCCCCATGATGTGTTATGTGTTGTCTAGGCCTCCTAGGATGACCCTTGATACTCTTGTAAGGTCAAAGATATCAGGAGACTGCCTCTATTGTGACCCTTCTACTTGTATCATCATTCTTCTATATGTGTTGTGTCCTAGGGGCATAGCATTGTGGTTGCTGACCTGAGGGCACCTTTCTACATGACAACCCTATGACACTTGTTTCTCCACTCTTGATTTATTGTTTACCTTCCTCTAGTGTTTCTACCCAGCTGGTGGATGATGAAAAATAAATAAGACTGATATGGACCACGTGTCCCTTCAGCGAGTAAGCAAAAATGGACTTAGTCCATACATGACGATGGGGTTGACATATATTATCTAACACTTGGCTAGTAGAATCACTCCATGTGATATTTTGATGTTATCTTATCACACTAACAAACCACAACAATGTTGTTGCTCTATGTACTTTGTTTATCTTTGATCTCACCTTGCTTATACTCAGTTCTGTGATCTCGATGGTATAGCCCCACGGTTATACTTAGGCTCTGAATCCATAGTATAAACTCAACTTTTTCATGTGATTTTGTTTATGCATGGCTTTTGTTCATGTGATGTGATTATTATCTTATGGAAAGATTTCTAACCTCTTTTCTTGTAGGAAATTGTGTGTTTGTGGGAACATTCGGCTATCGTAAAGTACATGTCACCTCTGGGGACATGGGCTTTGCGAGAGCTCTTGTTCCTTTGTGTGTTTTCTTCCTACATTAACATTCTTGATATCAGTCAATGATATCAACCAGCTTAAGGTGGGGGCATATATAAGGTAAGCTATCTGATGATTTTGGTAGTAACGAAGTATGTTTGTAAGCCCTTTGCGGAGGTCTGAGTGAGTGCACATCTTTATTTATATTGCAATCATTAATCCCTCTGTGGAGGTGGGGATGGTGTATTTCTCAAGGAGAGTGCACATCTTGTCATTTCTAAAAGTCCTCTGAGTAGGGGTTTGTGTATCCTCCCTTAAGCATGTCTTTGTTGGTTGTTGTGGTGAAGCGCAACCATCAGGTGTGCCTATAATATGCCTGAGATGGTGGTGAACCTAGCAATAGGGTCCTTCCATCACTTGTTTTCCATGTTTACTCCATGTCTTCCACGTGTGTGTGTATGGCATGTTTGTTCCCAAGTATAGTCTAAAGACTGGTGGTGATGAGTCCCTCCTATGCTTTGGGATTTGTATGACATGTTTGTTCTCAAGTGTAGTCTAAAGACTAGTGGCGATGAGTCCCTCCTACATTTTGGGTTGTGTGTTTACTTTCCATGTACTTGCATTTGTATTCATATAAATTTGAAAATGAAAAAAGAAATAATCACTCCATTCATTGTATTCATTGTGTTTTGCATGTCTTTAATGTTGTCTTCTTTGTGTTTTGCGTGACTATAATTGTCTTCTCCATTTTTTATGTGCCTGTTACTATCTTCAGTGTGTTTGGTGTGTCTACACCGTGCTTGGCATGTTTGTTATATTTTGACCATACTTTAATGCATGTATTGGCCTTGCATTTATACATACATTAAAGTGGGGGCTAATTGGTATGTCAGAAAATGTCACCTTGGGGGCTTTTCTCGCTTAAGGTTTAGCTCTCAGGTCCTTAGAATTCATTATAAGCATCTTGCAAGTTAATTTTGAATCCCGATGAGAAAACCCCAAAGTCTTGTGGCAAATAGGACCTAGGAGGTGCTATTTAAATAGATCCTAACCAAAATTGGGAGGGTGGACTTAGGCACTAGAGCCCTAGTCCTACCCCATTTTGGGTTAGCCCTAAATTTAAATGTCAGTTTTATGACCATTACTTAGGTCCTATAGTGACATCTCAAGTTTTAATTACAAAATTCTTAGCAGGAATGTGTGTTGTTGCATATATAAGCATGTTTAGGACTTCATTTGCAAACTAGATGGACATTGCGAACTTGTGATCTTATGCTAAAGTGATTCAAGAATTTCATTGTGTTGCAGAGCAGTATTGTAATTTTATTGTGTTTTTTTGTTGTTGATTTGGCTCCATCTCCTCATGGCATGAAAGAGCTCCTTCCTTCAATGAGATCTACATCTTTGAGGTGACATTTATTTATGTTTCAATCATTTATCATTTGGATTTTTGCCTCTATCCCGCAGGGATATGCACTCTTTATCTGACAACGGTGTTCAAAAGACTTGAATGTCTCTTCAGGGCTTGACTGAGACAAGCCTCTAAACACCACAACCCCCAACCACTCTCCTTGTGATTACAAGTTATAGGTTTCACATCTTGTTGGAGTGGAGTTGCAGGGAACAGTAAGACAGTGTGTAGATTTTGAATCCCTGAAGAAAAGGACTATTTGGACATGGGCATTAGTGGCAGTGTCCTCTGAGGTTGCAAACATAGAAACAATTTGGACAATGATAATTGGCATCTAAAGAGCTTTCAGCATGCTAAGAAAAAGCTAGCCTTGGACTTGGGCACTAGTGGTAGTGACCTCCGCATCTTCCGGGCTAGAAATAGAAAGTACAGTCATCATTAGTGTCAAGAGGAGATCAGGATTCCACAGAGGAAACACCACCTTGGATAGGGGCATTAGTGGTAGTGTCCCCGAGTATTCAGTATCATGAACTTCAAAAAATGGTCAGTAACTAATCTCTCTCTACTACCTTAGTCTGCATGTATTTGTCGCAATTCATCAATTTGCTTACTATTTTGCATACTTAGGGTTTTAAGGGTATTTGAACATTAAATTGATACATTAATTGATAACATATGAGCTTCCACATCATTCCAAGTGATAGCCTAACTTGTAGGTGAATCCTTGTGCAAAAGTATGATTCAACTTGGTTGAAATGTCTGTGAATGTTTGTTGAGAAAGGAGGATTCAACCCTATTTTCATTTCCCCCTTTTTCCTATGAAACACCTGCAAGCAAAAATCTTAAAGATTTTGACCAAGTCAAAAAGGATGTTCTATGATCAATCTATTAGTAGATGGATAGAGGAAATTTTCAACAAAAACTGTTGAAAATTAAGTCCATGCTAGGCAGAGTTCGTGGCCAAACTAACTATTGTATTCTATAAAGTGGTCATTTGAAGACATCGGTGGGGATGATGGTTGATGAAATGTGCATGAGTAGCAGCTATGAGGAGCTATGTAGAGGCTGAATATGTGGTTGACTAGGCTTGTTGGGTGGACTGGTGGCTAGATTTAGGGCCTACATGGTCGATGCAAGGCTTGAGACCCAGTCTTGGACCTAATTTGGTGTCGAATTGAAGAGTCATGTGCCTTTGAAGAGATGTTCTAGATGAAAAGATCTACAACAAATAACAAAGCACAAACTTGAGAGCATACAAAAGTAATGGCGGCTAGAATTAGAGAGGCACTACCAAGTTTCAACAAAGTTGTCACCTTGCACAAGATGTGGCACTAGAGAAATCAATTATAAATCAGAATTGTAGCCTCAAATCGACCTTCCACTAGATGAGATCAATTCATATAGGAATCAAATCAATTTACACAACTCTTAAGGCACTTTATATAAGGTTGAAGAGAGCAATAAAAGGCAGTGTGAATTCATGACTCTTGGAGGTCATTTCCTAAGCACTACCCACACAAAGATCAAAAACACATTGAATCCATACAAAGGCACTGTAATGATGATGAATGTGCCTATGCAGTCGCTTGCACACCAAAAGGAAATCATGCTTCAATGTTCATGCCTTGGCCTAGGCCACGCCTTGTAGAAATTAGGTAATATAAGTTCCACAATACAAATCGTTGTAGGGAGCACTCAAAATGCATTTTGGTGTAGATATTTAGGTGCAGATTGACACCTTACCAATATGGGGTGCAGATATTAAGGGTTTTACGCCATAGATGAGATAGAGATGGCATTGTCAAACAAAGATGGGGACATCTTGCAACCAAAATCTGCCTCTAATCGTGCAAGAAACTCATGCCCACTGCCTTGCAAAGATTCTGATCCACACCAAATTGCCCATAGACTAGAAAATATAGAAACCAATATCTAACACAGAGAAACAAAAAATTGCATGCAAATCTTTAATTTGAAATCAAGAGAGACAAAAAAATGCAAGGGTCAAAGTGACCTCTTAAAAAAAAATTCAATTTTTTTATAGTTTTTTGGTGAAATCTATTTCACTCGAGGATGCATCAAATTTAATCTCACCTCTAGATTCCCTCAAATCGAAGAGCGTGTCTATAGCATGGCTCTAATACCATGTTGGAATAGCTAAGGATACTCTACAACTTGATCCATTCTCATAGTATGGAAGTCAACAATACGAGATAAGAAATCGATGATATTGATGAACCTAATTGAGCATATACTTATATTGATCTCACTTAAAAATTTACATGAGAATGCCTCACTATATAGGCATGGAAGTGGAAATTCACCTTGCACGTGGATTGACAAGTGCCTCGTGATGTGGCACAAACAATTAGACAAGTGTCCTATAAGGTGTCAACCTTTGGATCACTTGGAATGTGCAAACCAACAAACTTGTGTGATAAGTGTTGGATGACTATAAAGTGCCTTTTGAGGTGAGATGGAAAGTCTTCAAACCTCAAAAGGTAAACACATGAGGTTTACCAAACAACTAGGTAACCTCTAACCTCTAAAAGGTTGCACATTCAATTAGACAAGATGTTGTCCAACCTCATAAACCTAAGTACACTTAAGCTACAATGAATAGATAAATTATTCACTCTAATAGGGAGGAGACCTCATTTGTTGCAATTGATGGAAAAGTGCAATTTCAGTTTGAGGGTATCAAGTTTTTTTAGCAGGATTGTGTTTGATAGAGGCAAATGGCATGCATCATTTTTCCTACGGTTTGGTGCCATGGATATTCTCTACAAGATCTAATTTGCATGAATTTAAGGTTTGTTGCAGTCAAATATCCTTTCCCTTGTGCTTCCATGTCATTTGCTCTAGTTGTGTTTGTACATAATCCCTTTGTTGTGTTTTCCCTATACATATGTTGTCTCCTTTTGTTTCCCCTCCCTCCTTGTCCCTTTTTTGATTTTTGGTCTACCTAAAAATAGCTAGATTCTTGTTGTGTCAATGTTTGACACACGTCCCCAACTAGAGCTAATGTTGGGACCCCAATATTCAAGCCCCATAATTGCAAAATCTTGTCAAATTCATCAAACTTTCTTGGGGAGTTCCCATGTATTTGCCTTGTTTTGTGTGCCTTGGAAGGTCTGAAAACCCTAAAAAAATCTGAGAATTCCTAAGTTTCCTTAGTCTTTTTGTTTCTAGCAGAGGTTTGGACCTTGGCTGGTGTAGTGTCGTAAATTGTGCTCACACACAATTTCATGCTCTACTTGGCACTTACTTTAATGTTCCCTTCCTTTTAACCTCTATGTTGACCTCTCTCTATTTTGTTAAACCCAAAACTTTAAAAGTGCCCTAATCCCAACAATGTTGCAAGAAAGCTTGACCTTTTAAGACTTGAAGTTACTTAGACTGAAGTGGTAGGCGCAGATGTATGTGTTAAGCATTAGCATCCCAATAACGTCTTTCTATTCATCAACTCATTTTAGATGGTGTGTTTTTTCTTGCATGGTATTTCATCTTTTTCTACATGCCTATCCATGCCCAAATGACTCCTTGCCTAGATTTGTACCTCCATCCCTCTTCTATAAAAACCCTTTAACTTTACCTTTCAAAGGATCATGAATCTTTGTAGCAAAGCCCCGTCGAATTGATTACTTGATCTCATATTACTTGCACCATTGCATTTGTGTGTCAAGCTATCTATTGCAAGTCATTTGATCGATGTGATTCACTCCAATCTCTATTGTACATTCACACATGATTGCCATCCTTGAACAATAGAATCCTCTTGTTCTATGATGTGATAGCCATCTAGTAAAACTTTTGTAACCATCTCTGTGCACACAGTTTTCATTTCATTTAGATTAATGTTAGTCTTCATGATTTGAAGTATTTATTATTTATCTTGAACATATTATTGTTTGTCTACTTCATGTTATTCTAGACACACATAGGATACAGGAGCACACAGTTTTTGTCATCCATATTCATTTGGCTATTGTTGAGGTAGAAATATCAAAAATGGGGTTTGACTGAGGCAAACCTCTATATAGCTCAACCATATTTCTCTCTTCTTGTAGGTTGAACATCGAACAAAGGAAGGATAGAAAATGCACGACTATTTACACATTTATCTCCTTCCTTTTGCTATTTTATCATTTCCAATTAATTAATGATAATAGTTGACTTCCATACCCTAATGTTCATCACTATTATCAACAGGATTCACTAAAATTTGTGCACAAGTCATACGTGTATGGACTATGGATTTCATGGGTTGTATGGACTACAACACCCAACACAAACGTCCCCTCCAAGCACTGGTGCCCATGGCAGTGGGTTCCCAACTTTGGTGCTACATTCCTTATTTCTGGTTAACTCATTTTTTGTAATTGATTTGTATGAATTTTGCTCTTTGTTTGTACCTGTATACACCTAAAAATGGCTTGAATCGAATTAAATAAATATTTTAATACTTATTTTATTCTCATTCTCCTATCAATAAATAAATATCCTAATTTATTTATCTGATTCACATTCATCATAATCTTCCAAAAATTAAATAAAAATCAATTTATTTAATTAATCATCCTAAATTCCTCTAAATCATCTTAATTGAATAATCCCAAATTATTTAATTAATAATCTAATCCAAAGTCCTACATCTACAAATCCACATCATCACTTCCACCTCACCTTTACACCTCATCATGTTGCACACATAATTGAATATTTTTAATATTTAATTAGGCAATTATCCTCACCCACATGTCCTATTTATCCTCTAACCATTCCTATTCTCAAGAACTTGGTTCCTCCATGTCATCTTAGTCAAAGGAGACTTAGATACACATGTCTCATTAGCTCCTAGATTTCTTCCAACCTCCCTACAAAGAGGGACTCCTTCTTTGACTCCTATTCTTTGGTCTTTGAGAGCATTGTGACAAGTGGCCTCTTGCTCACACCTTTCTCCCCACCTTGTCATTGTAGGAAGAACATTTCCCCCTTTTATCTCCCTCATCCCAACTAATCAAATCTCCACTGTACACCTCATAGGACTCATTCTCCATCATCAAGATTGTGACACTTGGATCTTGGCCTTCTCATGCCTATAAAAGAATCTCTCATTCCTCCATTTTTAATATCTCAAGCTTTAGCAAACTTATGCTGCCAAAATCATTCTAGCATACCTTTGGCTCATACTCTAATTTACCTTGTAATCTCATTATCCTCATTGCATAACCTTCATACATGGATTCATATCAATCATCCATCATTCATCTTAGCTTTGCATTGTAGGATTGCTCACATTGTATAATCATCCACAAAGCCATTCTCTCCTTGTCATCTTAAAACAAAAAGGAAGTTACTTCTGAGAGCTCAATTATAATCTACAAAGATCATTGAAGAGATACACAACAATGGAAGACACGAGGTAAATCAGTTCAGCAAGGTATAATCTTTGGTTTATATTTGCCTCATTTTCATTGGAGTATTGAATATTTAAGTAGATTCTATAGTAGTTTAGATTTTTAATCACATTTTGGTGCCCACTATGGGGCCATTGCCTCATTTTTAACTTCTATTTTAAGTTTTTGGTGAAGTTGCAGTTGTGACAGGTCATTCTGGCACATTCAATTTCTAGTTCTGTGCATTTGTTAGGAAAATAAAAGACCTGTGCAATTAAACCTTCTTTCAACACATATGAAACTTCTTTTTGTGCATCTGTATTCATGTGCATTAAACTGATCTTTCTGTGCATATGATGTTTGTTTCAACGCATATAAAATTTGTCAGGTCTTAGGGGGTGTTTTGATAAATTTTCAATACTAACTTGTGTCACAAGTACTATAAATGATGTAGTCAAGGTAGGAGGGTCCACTGAGGGACCGTCCAACCTTCCAACCTTAAACTATTAACAACATGATCACAATAGATATGCAATGGAAGCCAACAACTAATCAACAGAAAGATAATAGATATTCATGAACACATAACACAAGATGTATCTTGGGAAAACCCTAACAGGGAAAAACCCAACCTTAAAAGCTCATTCCTCATATGTTATAACTTCAAATCGAATTATACAGGCCTCATGGGCTTTATAGGTGCTAGGCTATAGCCTAGGTATTATAAAAGATGCTCACAACAATATTCTTTCATGATTTCTTTTTTCTACATCTCATTTTTCTGTTCTACAACTCCTTTTGCTTCCTGCTTTGCCTTCTACTCTGTTTTGCACTCATTCGGATCAAAACAACTTAGGATCTTACTTCATATCTTCATGTTATTGATCACTACCTAGAAACAATGCTTTATCTCTTATTTATATCCTCTGCAAGCCTTCAAATCATTATTAAGTTGGCCTAATTGCGACAGCTAGTATGAAACATGTGTACACAAATAGGCCAGACCTAATTGTTTAGAACTCCTTCACAAATGAATGAAATTGTGTGTGGATCTCAGGGAAAGTCAGCTAAGCCCTAAACTTCACTGAATAATGTTCCTTTTAGCTTAACAAGTCAGAGATTTGCTCTACAAGCCGATTAGACTTCACCAAACATTATCGGCTCTGCTCTGTGAGAGCAGGTAAAAACAATTAATCTTCTAATAGCGATATCTCTTCGAAATTGAACCCAAATGATCTAAATTTTGGATATGTTGTAACTAATGATGTCTAGAAACTAAATCCAGATCTGCAACCCCCAAAGTGAAGAACCTTCTATCAACTTTGAAGACTAGCTGATGATGTCTAGAAACTAATAAATCCAGCTCTGCTATCACCTACAATCATCAGCTAGTATATAAAATTGCTTGGAAACAAAATAGGATTGCAAATGAAAGTCAAACAAGACAAAACAATAAAGCAAGACCAAAGGCTGAGAAACAAAAGGAAACAAAAGAATGAAAAAATGAAAGTTGACATAAAATAAACTTCAAAACAAGACACACTGACCAAGACACACAAAAAATGATTCCTACTCTAGCTATGCACAAGGAGGCCGGTTGGGCTCTCAGTCAGACTCTCTCAATTTGGGAAGTAGTACTTGAGGTATCACCCATTAAATGGTAATGGAATGAGTTCCCCAGATAGAGAGATGACATGAAACATGTTGTCTCTAGGGATCTTAGCGATATGATATCGACCTAACCATAATTTTTCAAATTTGGAATGGTCTCCCTTCCTCTCTTTAGCTTTATCCCACATGAGAACTAAATTGCTGATTCTAAAGGATTTGATGGTAGCCCTTTTATCAAACCATCTCTTAACTACCCATTGGTACCTCACAAAGTGTTCTAGAGTAGCATCCCTCTTTTCTTCTAGGTTCAAGAGGTTTAGCAATTTGGCCTCTATCTTGTCTTCAACCCCCATATAATCCCTAATGAATTGTAAAGTTGGAATTTTCAGGTTCACAAGGAAGACATGGTTTTGCCCATAGACCAATTGGTATGGAGAGGTTCCTGATGAGGATTTTACCCAAGTTCTATCATCCCATAATGCGAACTTAAGTTGGTTATGCTAGTCCCTAGGGTTCTTTTCCAATAGTTTTTTTATGACACCTATCATATTCTTATTTGTAGACTTAGAAACACCATTTCCTTAAGGGTAGTAGTTTGAAGAGAATTTGATGATTACCTCATTTTCAAATGTCCATTGTAATAACTTAGTAAAAGAGACAGTAGGGCCATTGTCACATACAAGAGCAAAAGGTATACCAAACCTGGTTATAATGTGCTCCTCTTGAAACCTGATAACTATATTGGTGGTACAACCTCTACAAGCCAACGCTTCAATCCATCATGTACAATAGTCTGTAGCTATTAAAATGAATTTATGCCCTGGAGACAAACTTGGGTTAATCATACCAATGAAATCTAGGCCCCACTAGGCAACTAATCTTACCTCATATACTGGTTGTAGTGGTATAAAAGGGTTTCTTTCTCTGGAGACAGATGTTGGACAAGTATGGCACTTCCTCGCATGCTGATGAGTATCTCTGAAAACATGAGGCTGGTAATAGCTAGCCCTGAGGATCTAATGTGCTGTTACATCTCCCAACCCATGGCCAGTGCCAAATTTGTCATGAAACTCGGTCAGTACCTATTCTTCTTCTTGTCTATTCAAACATCTAAGGCATATTCCTTCAAAATTCCTTCTATATAGGATTCCAAACTTGATCATGTAGTTCTAACTTTTGACCCTTAAAGCCCTTATCTGAGTGGAGTTCATATATGCAAGGTACTTGCTGCTCAGTAGGTACAACACTATGTCCTAATACCAAGGGTCTGTCGGGATGCCCTCCACTGAATAGTGGTGGCATTCAATAGATGGATCCCATAGCTAATTTCATAGAGTGTATCCCAAGGTCAAATTGCTACAAGATCATAGCCCATTTGCCTCTCCTTTCCCATAACTTGTTTTGCATCAACAAGGATTTAACCACTAGGTTGGGGATGACTACCATAAACTTGCTCCTAAGTATGTAGTGTCTAAACTTTTTCATAACCCTAACTAATGCATAAGCTTGTTTCTCCATATAAGAATATCTTGTCTCAACATCTTTGTAAGGCACACTCATAAATACAATAGGTCTTTCATTCCCCTCCCCTTTCTTTTGAGTTAGCACAGTTGCACAAGATGTCTCGGATGCAAAGGAATAAATATAAAAGGGGATAGTATAGTCTAGGATTGTTAGCATAGGTGCTTGGGCAATGACACTCTTTATTTTTGTAAAAGCTTGCTTCATCTCAATGGGCCATTGTACCTTAGCATCTTTCTTCAACATATTGTTTAGAGGCTTAACAATCTGAACAAACCTAGTAATGAATTTTCTGACAAAATTAATCTTACCGAAGAAGGACTTGAGTTCCTTTTTGCTCCCTAGCAAGGGGATCTTCTAGATTGCTTCTACCCTTTCTGGGTCAATAGAAATTCCTTCTTTAGAAATGATGTCACCCAACAACTTCCCTTCAATGACTCCAAATATGCATTTTTTAGGGTCTAGGGAAACCCCATACTGACTACATCTCTAGAGAAGCTTTCTCAAGTTGCTTACATGGTCACCCCTGTTCTTGGAGAAAATAGTTAAGTCATCCATGTATATTATAATGTACTTGCCAATCAAACCCTTAAAATAAATATCCATGGCCCTCTAGAAGGTAGCTCCTACATTGATCAAACCAAAGGGCATTCTTCTATAAGCATAGTTACTCCACTTGCAAGTAAAAGTGGTTTTCAGTTGATCTTGTTCTTCTATCATGACTTGATTGTATCCCAAAAATCCATCCAAAAATGACATCATTTGGGATCCATCAACAATTTATAATAATTCATCAAGGGATGGTAATGGATCATTATCTTTCTTAGAGGCTTGGTTCAAATTTATGAAATCGACACAAAGCCCTATTTCTCCATTCTTCTTTCTGACAGGAACCAAGTTGGCTACCCAGGTAGAATGTCTCATGTGGAATATAATTCTGGTGGAAAGTAGCTTCTATACCTCTTTGAATATAAGTGATTCCAATAGAGAATTGACAGGCCTGGGCTTTTGTCTGAATGGCTTAAAATTGGGCTTTAAAGGAATCGTATGCTTGAAGATGGATGTATCGAAAGTCTTCAAATCTTTGTAGGTCCATGCTATAACATCCTTGAAGTCTTTCAATGCCTAGATGATTCCTTCTCTTTCCTCAGCTTGGCAAGCTTTCCCAATAAAAGTGTTCTTGGCCTACTACCCATCTCCCAAGTTAACAGTATCATATTTACAACCTTCTAAATTCTTCCGAGTTCTTTTCCTGTGCCTCTAGTCTATATCAAACAACCTTTCCAGTGTGATTAATCCTTTAGGAATGTTGTTTTTTGTCAGGATGATAAACTCCCTTTAATTGACTTTGAAGGGGTCTCGATCACATTCATCGATTACTTATGCTTCAAAAACACCAGTGTTAGTGATAAAATCTAGAATATGTTTATCATCATCAAATACCTAAAAGTGCCTGACATTGTTTGGGACTGCCGGACTGGGTACTAATTCCACTAAGAATTTCTTCAACCTTGAGCACATTATTGGCTCTAATGTACTAGCTGCAATTGCAAATAAATCAGCTATCTAGTTCTTATTTCTAGGTACAAACTTTATGTCAAAGGCATCAAAATCTTTGATGAGGTCCCAAACTCTGTTCCTATATGCACCCATTCTTTTGTCATGGTAGGCATACTTTCCTCTTACTTGCCTATTTATCAACTTGGAATCTCCCTAAACTCTCCGCAATTTGGCACCCTTCTGGTGAGCTAGTAGCAATCTCCTTATTAGAGCCTCATATTCAGCTATATTGTTGGTGTAAGTAAATTGTAATCTATATGATGCAAAGAATGATCTCCCCTTGTTGTTTACCAATTCCACTCTAGATCCACATCCTTGTTTGCACTTGGAACCATCACATCTGAGGGTCCACAACTCATTATCCCAGTGTGGGAAAGCCTTCTGGACTAGCTTTTTGTGAGGGGATGCCTTCTCCATTTATTCAATTTCTTTAGCAGCCTCTGCATGAAAGATCATGATGGCTTCTTCAGATGCTTCTGCAATGCTTTCTTTAAAAACTTCTACAATAGTTTCTTCTAGTTTGATCTCTTCATCCTTAGTCATTTCATTTATCTTCACTTGAGCTTCAATGAGGTTTACTGATGCAAGACATTCAAAATAGGATAGCTCAAAATGTGTTGCCTGAGGAACCTTGCACCAACCTAGGAGAAATAGTTCCACTATTTAAATTTGTGATTTGAAGAATTCTTTATCATGTGATAACTTTTGCATGAATTTCAGTTGTAAGAAGCATTTGTCTGGGTCATCAATAGTTAGACCCATCATAATCTCTCTATAAACCCCAAGATCAACATCCGTAAAGCACACTTTGTTCGGAGCATTATATTTAGTGATCAAGCGTTTCAGTCTAGGTTCACTAAGAACCTAAATCTAGTTATAATTTCCCTTCCAGGGGATCCACATGTGAGAAAAATTAGTAGCAAAGTAACCATTCAAGCTCCTACTCTAGCCTCTAGTTAACAACATGCCATAGGCTTCAGGGATATCAACTACTTGGATATCAATATGGCTTTGGATACAAGGTTTGAACACTAGTTGTATGTGAACATCTTTGATTTCACCCATGACTTTTACCTTAGTTTTATCTAGCTAAACCACCTTTTGGTTAATTTTAGTAGGTGTGAGATTGCATTTTTGACAAATTGAATAAGGCATGACATTACCTGAGGCTCCAGAGTCAACTAAGCAATTGTGTAGGTTTTTTCCATCTATTCTGAGGCTTAGCAAGAATGGAGGTGTACCTATTTTTTCTTTGTATAAGGCTGCCAAGATATCATCAGTTGTAGCCTTCACCTCTGATTGCTTGGTCTGATCCTTTCCTTGTAAGAGTTTGAGCAAAGCCTCATGTTGGCTTGGGCATTTCTGTACTACATCCAAGATTGACATGTTGGCTTTAGTTTTCTTTAAGTCATCCATGAGGTCATATTTGGAACTTGTCATATTCTCCCCCTATATTGGTTGACTTTAAAAGTTCCATCAATGGGTCCCACCAGAGGAGGTGAATTGTTATCTGCATTAGGATCAGGTGGGACACTATTATAGTTTGGTGGGATGGAAGTAGTGAGCAGCTCTTTGCCTTTGTTTCTCAAGTAGTAGTTACTTTTGAATTATTGATAAGCTTGGACCTCAATCTCTGGATCATTGTCCTCTTCATAAGGGAAAACATATGTGTCAAATTGCAAGGTGGTCCCGACATCTCCAGGGGGGTTTTCATTTTCTTCTTTTTGTATATGCCTATCAGCCTAGAATATTTGTGTTATTTTGGACATTTCAACATAGTTGAGCTCAGAATGTTCTAAGGTGTCATGCAATCTACACCAATGTGGTAGAGGTTTTATCTCAATGAAGTTTACTAGATTTATCTAATCTAAGGGAGAAGGTACTCCCCCATTATTTGGCCTCATGTTCCAAGATTGATTCTATCTTTGAGAATTGAAAGTCCTGTTGTGTCCCTGATTTTGATTGTTTTGATTTTGATGTGAATCCCCATGGTTACTGATCTTAAATCTGGTGAGCTCATTAGTAACTTGGGCTAGTGCCCTTTTTACAACCTCCAATTATGATGCCAATTGTGAAGTCTGATTTGCACAAGGTTGTGGGGCTACTGTAGATGAACTAGCCTGATAAGTGTATTAAGAGTTAACCATGTTAGCATGATTCACCATAGGCTAATCAAAGACTGAAGGAATAGAGTGGGATGTTGTAGCTTAATTGCTATAAGCCTGTCTTGGGGAAAGTAACATAGGGTTTGGACCAATCAGATTTAAAGGCTAAGCATAGCTAATCTCTGGTCCAAATAGTAAATTGTCCATTGGAACTGAATTTATTAGGGGAGTGTTATTAGTGAGCATGTGGTTGATAGTAGGCATCTGATTAGGCATCTCCAAAAAACCCATGGAAGGCTAGTCCTAGAGGTCCTTGCAATGACAATGTACATTTCCTCAGTGCAATTTGAGGGCTTCAACATTAACTTTTACTAGGGTATCCAAGTTTTGTAGACTTCTATTAAGTAAGACAGCTATGAAGGGGTCAATGGATCTAAAATAAGTCGAAATTACAACAACCTCTTCAACCACATAGGGTTGGGAAAGCCTCTTGTAATGTTTATGGAATTTGGTGTTGAACATAGTCAGGGGTTCATTGGGTTGAATCTTGCAAGAGGCAAACTAGTGATATGTAACACCTAGGTCAGTGTATACCCTAAAATGATTTGTGAAAGCTTCTTATATCCTTTCCCAAGTATCAATAGATCCTACAGGTAGATGTAGGTACCATCAATAAGTGACCTCTCCTAGAGAATAAGGAAAGAGGCGCAAGACCACATTGAGATGAGGAATAGCAGCTATGGTGATGACTTCTAATGAAAGTCTGCACGTGTTCTTCAACACTTTTACTCTCTCCATAAATGAACATAGGGAAGAATTTCTTAGGATTTTAGGCATAGGATGGAGAGGAGCCACCAAGGACAAGGGCAAGTGGTCTGCCCCAAAGTATGTGACCATTGGTGCCTGGGGTGGTTCTTCAGGGAAGGCTTCTAGGGTTTCAGATCTAGCCACATTGATAGACCTAGAGTTTAACCTTCGCTGTTTACCATAGTCACTCCTAATCTTTTGATGATGTTGGAGCTCTTTTAATTCATCTTCATCAATTAACCAAGATCTAGTTAACCTTGCTCTTGCAATGGTCAAAGAAACCCTAGATGGATTCAGATTGTTCAGGCCCTCCTTCTAACACAAGTTCTGTTGATTGTTGTTTTAACACATCAACTTAAGTAGAATGAATGGTTCACTCTACCTCTCTTGAAAGGTAACCAAATGTTAAGGTTTAGCCCAAGGTCCCTATTTCACTGGGTCACAATAGTGTTAGAATAGCAGAGTGGACAATGTGAATCCTTGTTGAAGGGGCCTGTGCTAGTGATAAAATTATGGAAAACTGATGAGTCCTCTACTAGGTAGATTCTCAATGGAGTACATGAAGCTAATCTAATCCTAAGTTAAGTAAAAAAAGAGAAAAAAGGGGGTTTAGGGTTTAAGAAAGAAATAAAAGAGCCTGGACAACCTCTGCACCTGCCTTTCACTTCATCCAATGAACATTAGTAGGATTGATCAAACAAGCATTGGGTGACCAGTATTCTACACAATCATCACCAATGCAAATGCAAGACTCTAAGGAAAAAAGTAAGAGAAAAAAGAACTTGGAGACATAATTTCACCTATGTAGGATCCAAACCCTTATTCACTTACCACACTTGAGATTTGTCAATTTATGAACAACATCTACTAATGAAAAATCATATGCAAGGAAAAGAAACACAAGTACATTACCACCATAGGGAAAAAACACAAGAATAATTCCCAAAGATCTATCTTCTCATTGATAGGCAAAATACTGGTAGATTACAAAAGAGCAGTATTCACACACCCTGTATGAAGATAAGATATGCCACTTACAAGCCCAAGCATAAATTGCACTCGCACAAGTTCTCTATGTTTCCCCCCTTTAGAAATGTTCAAAACATCCCTTTATATATGAGGGCCCTTTTTTTTACCCATGTACATTTGGGCCCAGGTTGGCTTGAAAATACTTTTACATTTCGGTTACAATACAAAATTGGAGTTGGCCTTACCAAAGATTTGAAGAGACAATGAAATCAAAGAATTAGATTCCAGTGAAGAACAAGGATATTACACCCCTTCTCCAAAGTGGCTCTTGAAGTTGGTGATGGCCTCTTGAAGGTCTACCACACTAGTTCCATTGTGACACTTGATCTTGATCTGTTGGGCATATGATGGCCTTTTGAGTTTATCCTAGATTCTAGCCAACCCAAACAATTGTTCTTGGAACTTGTTGAAGAGGATTTTCAACCTTATCAAATTGTCAATACCCTATTCTGTTAGTTGTTGTTGGAAGATCCCTGAGAATTCCCATATTATTCTAGCTACTAGAAAGATGACTAAAGAATCATCCTTGAGTTGGCAAGGGATAAACTTTATTAATGTTTCTACTGTGTTGGTGCCTTGTTTAGCAACATCAATTCTATTCTGTAGTTTATCTTTACGTTTCTATAGCATCTTGGCTCAGAGTTTCCTTGATTTGATCTATTCCAAAATAATTCCTAGATCTCCTTTATCTAATATACCTAATTGCAAAATTGTGTTTGGAGGGGTAGCCTCCATCTTCTCCAAAACTGGGAGATATTTTTTCTAGACAAGAGCCTCGTCATCAATGGTGTGCATTAGCTCATCAATAGCTTCCAATTCATGCTACATACTGTGGTACATCCTCAAAGATTCCCTGATGGTTATCTTCCCCAAGGTTTCTAATGAGTCTTTCTAGGCTGTATTCATGGGTAGGATACCTAGAGGATAAGGAGCTATGCTCTCTTTATTAATTGCCTCCATCAGGGCGGGAGTATTGGTAGAGGCATCAATTAGCCCTACAAGGTGAGTAGCATAACATGAAAGTTGTGCAACTTGCTTCTTTAGGTCTTCCTTAGTCACTTCATCCTTCTTCATCCTCTCTAGGATTTCTTGCACAACATCAGTCAAGGTGTTCTTATCTCCTTCTCTGGTTCTTGAACCCAGGATGACTTTCTGTATGCTGTAATCCTTAGAGGTCAAAGTGGTTTCTTCTTTATCAACCAATGGGTTATCTATATGAGCAACTCAAATTCCTTACTCATTGGTTGAGATATGTGAGAGGGTCCTAACCCTTTTGCTTTTAGGTGGTGCCCCTAGCACTTAGGCAACAGTGGCCAAGTCCTCCTCTTCAACATATGTCCTTTTCATCTTTTCCATTGTTTTGTTTAGCCACATTGGGAGGCATGTCTCAGCAATAGCATCATGTGGTGGCGAATGGGCTGGAGGTGGAGATGGTGACCATGTTGGAGAGGGAGTTAGTACTTGTGTCTTCTCAGAATCATCATAATCCCTACCCTCTTCTTTATGTTTCTCAATGGATATGTTTCCAACCAACTCCTCCAAAGTGGGCCCTTAGCTTCCTAGAAGCTCTTCAAGCATTTCATCTGCTTTGTCTTTAGGTTCTTCTACAGGTACTTCTATTTGCTTCCCTTCCTTGGCAATTGGAGTTTTAGATGGAGGACCTTTTACTCCTTCTGGGATGTCTTTTACTCCCTCTGGGATGTCTTCTTGGCCTTGTACTATATCTAGAGGGGTGGTCTCTTCCTTCTCTTGTCCAGGAGTAGCAGTACCTTCCTCCTCCTGATGTTCATCAATTGTTTGACTAGGAGCCATTGGAATATGGGTGCTAGGAGGGGTAGATAAGGAAGAAGGAGATTGAGAAAGGGTTGGAGACTGGAAAATGGGAGGTCATGATGAAATGGAGGGAGTTGGTAATGGAGCTTGGTGAGGAGGTGAAGGTGGCATAGTTAAATGAAGTTCAACCCTTACCTTGGTAGTAGCAGTAATGGAGATAAACATAGGAGTGGCTATGACAGGAGGTTTGGGAGCCGATGCTATGGTGACACCCTCAGAAGCATGGATTGAGGCCCTTGTAGCATCTCTCCTGGCCAGGGGCACCACATCTTCTTCTTCTTCTTCTTTTTCTTTTGACTCTACATTAACTGCCACTAGCTGTTATTTCTCTTGGACTACAGCAGGGCCAGTCTATTTGATAGTTGGAGCAATAGGCACTTTCTTTTCTTTTATTTTCCCTTTCTGCTTGGCTCCCTTAGAACTCTCTGCCCCCTTTGCTGGCTTGGGTTTGATCATAGGATATGGTTTTCTCATCTAGACCTTAGTTCTTTTTAGCACTTCCTTAGCCCTGCTATGCACTGACATGTCTTCAGTCCGATCCCTTTTGATTAAGGCTAAGGAGAGATTATACACCATTTGATTCTCATAGGAATGGTCTAATATTGTACCATCCTCCTTCATCCCCTTGGGAATTTTGGGTAGCCCAGATTAGTCTAACCTTTTCAGTAGATGGAGGCTAAGTCTATAGTAGTCCCTCTTGCTAACCTCATGGTCATTAGTACAATTTTCCAAGTGATCTTCTATGGCCTATTCAAGATTATACTAGCTTCCTATTAGGGGGACAACCCACCCAATGGGGTCAGATCTTCTCCTGATGTTATCAAAGGAACTCAAGGATAAGAAGGCCAACTCTACCTCTACATTCTTTGCATTTATAATGTTTTGGAAGACATACTCCCCTATCTTGATAGGGAACTTGAAACTACCCTTGTGTTTCCTAGCAATCAACTTGTAAACTTCAGAGATCTATCTACACATCTCTTGCAAAATAACCTTGTCATTGGGATATCTAGGCAACTTGCAATGGGCCTTATCAAACCCCATGATTATGATATATGTGAAGGTTTGAAACTGGATGTACCAGTTTCCCCAATTAACCAATTCTTTAGTGACTTCTATGGACAACCTTTTTGCATAGTCATTTTCTAGCCCTCTTATCACTACAAAAATGAAGGCATCATTCACTTTACAGTAACTCTTTAAGTTGGTCATTAGTTCCAGGTAGGGGAAGTGATTATAAAATAGAACCTCTCCCTATTGTAGAGATCCTACCTGTAGCAATCCTAGAAAATTGGCCTGATAGGCCAATAGGTAGACTAGATAAGAGATCGAATAAAACTCTTTAGTCTCAGATACCTTAGTAAACTTCTCATACAACTTGTCACTTATGAGGGATCTCTATTCTATCGTTCTTCCATCCAACACCTTCATGCAGAAATCACACATCCATGGGTGGCATTTGTCAGCAGCATGGAGTCCAAACATTCTGCTTAGAAGGGCAATAAATGTCCTCCCATCCTATTTGAATTCAATGTATGGCTGGATTGGAGCCATCTTCAAGGGGTGCTTTCTCTATGTGGGTAGGAGATGTTGATTCATGTACCCTGTGGTGATGGCAGCCTTGTTCCTATAAAAGGTGAGTGCAGTGTTTTCCATGCGTTGAAATGTATAGGACAACTAAGAGGGGGGTGAATTAATTGTCACAAAACTTTAACCACTTATGAATATCAACACATCCTATTCTTAATCACTGTTATTAAGATTAACCATGAAAGTATAAAACAAGAAGCTCAACACAATAACACATGAGACACCACAATTTTTACGTGGAAAACCCTATAAGGGAAAAACCATGGTGGGTGTTAGCCCACTAAAATAAATAAGTTATAGAAATACTAAAAATCAGAGGCTCACTGCCTTAGGGATCACTGCCCAAAATGCTCACTACAAATGTTAGGGCTCACTGCCAAGATCAACTCACTGCCAAGGGGTGGCTCATTGCCAAGGATTGGTGAACTGATTTGATAGCATCTACTTCATGCATGAGTTCAGTTCTATTGAAGCACAATATAACATCTTTGCGCTACTCTTCTTACACCTTTTCCCCTATCTTTTCATTTTTACACGAGGACATCTTTTTCACAACTACATTACATGTTTTTATACAACTCATCAACCATGGAATGTACATCAAGGTTGGAATTACATTCATCAACTGTTGGAACAAACTCCAAGGTCAGAATTTACAAACATACATAGAAATAGGTCTAGACCTAATACAAAAATTTGCTAAGGGAAAGATGTAAAGGTGTAAGCAGATCACACTACACCTTAGTTGGGACTCAAATACAATCTTCCATGCCACATCATGCTACTACAATCTTCAATGCATCTCTACAAATAGTGAAAGAAACCAAGTTGGCCAAGACTGGTGTTCACATTATGACTTTCAAGAACAGTCTTTATCTATGATCCAAATTTCTCTTTGCAAACCAATCCAAAGGTAGGAACATGATCAAGAGACATCCACAAGCACATTGAAATCATCAGGAACAACCACATAATCTCTAACCATTCTGTCAAAACTATTCTTCAAACCAAAGCTCATAAACAACATTGTTTGTCACTGTCATAAAGAAAAGATTGCTTGAGGACCACTAAATCATGAACCATAGGAGTTGAGGGCACATAAGATCATCTCAAACTTAACTCTAGAACTATAGACCAAAATACTTCAATGCAGAGGAATGTGGAGCATAATACTTTCTCCCTGTCACCAGCAATCATACAGAAAAAGCAATTTTCACTCTGGTGAACATAACTCACTTAAATCTTCATACGAGAGGCTCAAACTTGGAACATAGCATCTTTAGACATACATCTAAATAACTTGCAATCCTCAGATATCTTGATATTCTTTCTACAAGAAATGCAGAGTAAACTACTAGACTGTTCTACTGTAGACAAAGATACTCTGCAACACACTGTTTCCACTGGAGGAGCAAATTTTCTCAATATCCTCAATATCAGGATTTCCAATACTTACATAGGCAAACACAAAGCATCTAACTCATTACAATAAAACATCAAAACAAGAGCACAATTGACACCAATGACAACACTGATATGTTGACATCAATGACAACACTGGTTACACACATACTTGCAACAATCTCACCCTTTGTCATTGATGGCAACATATTATGTGAAAAACTGTAAAGACCATCAAGACAAGATTCTCCCCCTTTCTCTTTACCCATTTGCACTCTTTCTCCTCCTAAGTTTTTCACATGATTTTTCTCCCCCTTTGACATAAATGGCAAAGGGCACATACTTGCACTCTATTGCTCTGATCAAACTGAAATCTTTATGTTATCAGTACTTACTGCTTATTATTAGGAACTCATGTCAGAACCATCTAGCTACTCCCCCTGAGAGGTAGCTCTTAGAACATCAATCCATATCAATGAATGAGGCTCTAGGCACCACTGGATTGATGCATTCCCATGCATCTTAGTTCAAAACAGGAGGGGTAATGACCCCTAACTTTTCCCTAAGATACTCAAAAGTATCCTTAGGTAGAGGCTTAGTGAAAATGTCTACAATCTAGTCCTTTGTAGACACATATTACATCTTGACTTCATTCTCTGTCACCTTTTCTCTCAAAAAGTGATACCTTATTGATATGTGCTTTGTTCTTGAGTGCATCACTAGATTGTTTGAAATGTTTATGGCACTTGTATTATCATAGAAGATTGCAACTGGATCTTTATACACAACTTCTATGTCCTTCAATGTCTGCTTCATCCATAACACTTGAGTACATGTTGTTGCAATATACTCTACTTTTGCAGTAGGCAAGGAGATTGAGTCTTGATTTTTGATGAGCCATGAAACCAATCTATTTCCCAAGAAGAAGGCACCTCCACTTGTACTTTTTCTGTCATCAACATCTGCATCTGTTCTTGAAACAATTCTACTTTACCAACCTGAGCTTCTGTTACTCATCACTCTCAAGTCAATCATCAAAGATTAGACAATCTTTTAGATGTAGATGTAACCAATGGTCAATAACCATATGTCAGAACCATAGGGCAATATATTTTACAATAGTTAAATGCAAACTAGATTTACTAGATCATTATAACTTGAACTTGGCAAAATCTCATAGCATATTTTCTTCCCTGATCAGATATTCTTGCATAGTAGATTTTGTACTTTGTGTAGCATTTCCTTTATCCTTTAAGAACACAATCACTGTCCTATCTTGAACCTTTATTGCTAATCTTGTCTTTTCATGCTGAGGGATCAACATCAATCTTTTGGCAGGGGTCCAATAAAGATTTTTAATAAGACTCCCCTCAAGCCAAAATTCTTAATCTTAGTTTTCAGAGGGAACATTTGTACCTGATATCGGTACAAGCTCATTCTTGACCTCTGCTGCATCCTTCTCCACCCAGATCTTGCTCATTTCCCTTTGGGTTTCTGCCAGATAAACCTTGTTCTTTCCTTTGACTTCCCTTTGCTCTATTTTCTCCTCTTATGCAGGATAGTTTCTTTTCACATTCTTGCTTCTGTAGAATATTGCAACATGTCTAGGTCTGTTGCAATTATAGAAAACAACATTCCTTTGTCCTTGATTCCTTCCACTATTTGGATTCACCTTTCATCTACATTGGTTAGCCATATGCCCAAATCTGTTGCATGTAAAACACTTTCCATTAAAAGATTGAATGTTCCTTTCATTGTTGGAACTATTCCTTATTTGACTTCTACATTCATTTTCTCTATGACCAATTCTCTTGCAATTGAAACACTAACTAGAGAATGATAAAGCATTTTGATTCATTCTACTCCTACACTGAGTAGCTCTGTGACCAAACTTACTGCAATTAAGACAATAGCCATTGAAAGATAGGTACGTTTGAGCATTTGGTTGCCTGACTGGAGGTCTTCTTGATCTGTTCCTTTGATCTTGAATCTGTTTACCTTTGTCCTCCTTCCTTTGACGTATTTTAAAGCTTTCACCTTTTTCAAGTCTCACACTATTTTGGTTATCAGGATTTTCCTGACATGTTAGAGCAATTAATCTATCAAGTTTGGTAACATTCTCACTGAGTTTGTCTCATTCATCCCATGAATGTTTCAGATCAGTTTTTAGATCAAGAACTTCTTCGAGCTTCATGCAATCTTTAGTTGTGCCTTTTAGATATACCTCAACTTTTGCTTTCTCTTCATTTTCTAACTTTAGTTCTTCATTATTCTCTTTAAGTCTTTGTTGGAGCTCCTTGACTTGCTTTCTTAACACTTTGATGTATTCATTTGCTTATGTTAAGTTTTCTTTCAAGTCCATATCTTCTTCTTTAGATCTCTCAAGGTTTTCAAGAACATTCTTGGATCCTTCACTTTTAATGGTCAGACATTTATCTTAAGGAGTTTTCATAGTGTTGCAAGATTCAATTACTAATTTGGATTCAATATTGCCAATTAAGCACCAATTTATTTGTTTTTCAACAGATTTGTGTCCTTTTGTCTACATTCCCTTTTGTTCAGTTTCCTCTTCTTCAACCTTAACATTTGCACTTTCAATGATCTTTTTCAATTTCTTATTGTAACATTGATAGGCCTTACTATTAGTAGAGTATCCAAGGAAAATCCCTTAATCATATTCAGTATCACATTTGCCTAGTACTTCTTCTCTTCTAATATAGCACTTGCTCCCAAAAAAATTGAAATATTTCACTGTAGGAATTTTTCCATACCATAATTCATAGGGAGTTTTTGTATCATTACATTTGACTTAAATTCTATTTAGAGTGTAGATAGTAGTATGCATGGCTTCTTTCCAATAAACTTTTGGTAGGTCAGATTCCTTAATCATTGACTTAGCAGCATCTTGAACAGTCCTGCTCATTGTTTCCATAATTCCATTCTCTTTATATAACTTTCTTTTTATCCCATGAGTCTCACAGAACACATTGAATTTATCAGAGGTGAACCCTTCTCCTTTGTTAGTCTTCAAACATTTGACTTTCACATTCAACTCATCTTCAACCATTGTTTTGAGAGCTTTAAATGCATCTAGAGCTTCAGATTTTTTTTTAAGGAAACTCACCCAAGTCATTTTAGAATAATCATCAATAAACAACATAAAGTACCTATCATCATGGAGACTTTTCACTCTTGTGGGACCACAGAGATTTGTGTGAACCAGTTCCAGTAATTTAGTTGAGTATTTTTCTTCATCCTGTAAGTGTCCTTTGGTATGCTTTTCACCTTGTCACTCTTGTAGATGATATTGTTAGAGTGTCTAGTTTCTGGTAGATCTTTCACAAATTGAGTTGAGCTTAACCTTGCTAGATCATCAAAATTGATATGAAACAGTTTCCTATGCTAAATCCAACTTTCACTATTCTGAGTCATAGAGCTAATAATGTCACCTTCTCTGAGATTCTAAAGATTTCCTTCTATCCTTTTTCCATTAGCTATCACAGTTCCAGATTTCTCTTAGATTTAAAAGGTATCATTCTGAAATATAAGACTGTAACCTTCTCTGCATAGTTCTCCCACACTCAAGAGATTTTTCCTTAAGCTTTCAACATAAAGAACATCATTTGTATGTTCTTTTCCATTAAGACTAATTAATCCTTTTCCACAAATCTTGGCAGTATAGTCATCTACAAATCTAACTATTCCTTCATCATACTTCTCAAAATGAATAAATTTACTTTTATCACCAGTCATATGATTTGAGTAGCTACTATCAATAACCAAATAGTTCTTTTCTTGAGACATACTTTACTATTAGAACTCACCTCTGGCTTAAGACATTCTTCAACATTGCATTTGACACTCTTTGAATTGGTGATAAAATAGTCATCATCTTTATCTTCAACTACATAAAATGATCTTTTGGACATTCTGCTTTTATCTTTTTGATCATTATTTCTCAGGTTTCTTTTTGGACATTTGGTTGCATAGTGACCACTTTCACAACATATGAAACAATTGAACAATAATTCATCATTGTGCGCCATCCTGGATCTACCTCAAGTTGTTAGGCTTACTTCTGAGGAACCCTTGTTCTGATACTAATTGTTGAAATATACAGGGCAACTGAGAGGGAGGGTGAATCAGTTGTCACAAAACATTAACCACTTATGAATATCAACACATCCAATTTTTAATCATTGGTATTAAGATTAACCATGAAACCATAAAACAAGAAGCTCAACACAATAACACATGAGACACTAGAATTTTTATGTGGAAAACCCTATAAGGGAAAAACTACGGTGAGTGTTATCCCACAAAAATAAATAAGTTATAGCAATACTGAAAATTAGAGGAGTAGAGCCTCACTGCCCAAAATGTTCACTACAAATGTTAGGGCTCACTGCCAAGATCGACTCACTGCCAAGGGGTGGCTCACTATCGACGATTGGTGAACTAATTTGATAGCATCTACTTCATGCCTGAGTTCAGTTCCATTAAAGCACAATATAACATATCTTCCATGCTCTTCTTACACCTTCACCTCTATCTTTTCATTTTCACACTAGGACATCTTTTTCACAACTACATTACATGTTTTTATACAACTCATCAACCTTGGAATCTATATGAAGGTCAGGATTACATTCATCAACCGTTGGAACAAACTCCAAGGTCAGCATTTACAAACATACATAGAAATAGGTCTGGACCTAATACAAAAATTTGCTAAGGGAAAGATGTAAAGGTGTATGCGGATCACACTATGCCTTAGCTAGGACTCAAATACAATCTTCCACGCCACAACATGCTACTACAATCTTCAATGCATCTTTGCAAACAGTGAAAGCAACCATGTTGCAAGTATGTGCCTAATAAGTGTTTTCATTGATGTCAACATATCTATGCTGTCATTGGTGTCAACTGTACTCTTACTTTGTTGAGGATAATGAGAAAATTAGTCCCTCCAGTGATAATAGTGTGTTGCAGTAGAAACTGTGCATTACATGCAGAAGCATAGTCCAAAAGAATGCTCTGTATTTCTTGTAGAATAAATATCTTTGCCTATGGATTGGAATTTATTTAGAAGCCTATCTGAATATGTAATATTTTGAGTTTGAGCCTCCGGTATAAAGAATTGAGTGAGTTATCTTCACCAGAGTGAAAACAACTTTTTATGTGTGTTTGGTGGTGACAGAGAGAAAGTGTTTTGCTCCGCATTCCTCCGTATTGAAGTATTTTGGTCTATGGTTCTGGAATTAAGTCAATAATGATGTTAAGTGCCTTCAAATGCAATGGTTCATGATTTGGTGGTCTGTAAGCTATCTTTAACTCATGACAGTGGCTAACAATGTTGTTCATGTACTCCAATTTGAAGAATCTTATTTTTAGAGTGATTAGAGATCGTGCAGTTGTTCTTGGTGATTATAATGTTCTTGTGGATGTCTCTTGGTCATGCTCCTACATTCACATTGGTCTGTAAGGTGTAAATCAGATTGTACATGAAGCATGTTCTTGAGAATACTTGTGTTAACATCAGTTTTAGCCAACTTGATTGTTGACACGTCTTGCGATTATAATTTGAAGATTGTGATAGGGTATTGTAGTGTGGAAGATTGTGTTTGAGTTCTAGCTAAGGCATAGCGTGGTCCATATTCATTTTTTCTTTGTAAATCTGTTTAGGTCCAGACCTATTATGATGTAATGTATGTTTTGAAAGGAAGCAAGGTACGTAGAAAATACTTTCTACACTGATCTACTAAGGAAAGACATGCAAATTTTTACTTTTATAGATTAAGGTGCACATTAATAGAAAGATAATAACAACTTCTAAATGCAAATAAAAAACTCAAAACACAAGATATACGTGGGGAAAACCCTTCCAGGTAAAAAACCCCAGACTCCAAAGCCACCCAATATATTATTAAAGAATCACAAAGATTACAATATACTTGCAGAGCAAGCTTTTACAGGAGTATATCCAACCAAAGATCCAGGAGGTAATTCAACATCTATAAGTTTCTTACACAACCTCCATTTTCAGCTCATGATATATAGGAGATGTAATACAGTAAACCATTACCGGTAATTACAAAACCATGAGCCAAAACCACCCATAAAGTGGCACCCAAATTATCTCCAATCAAAGATGCTTTGTGATGTGCCAAACCACACACCAACACATGTAACTCTCCTCTTTACAGCTCTTTTATGTAGGTTATAACTTTTGATTCAGGTGTTCTATTGACAAACTGTTTGATGCATCAGAAAGCTCGTGAAAAGATCTATCACCCTATAATGGGATTTGCTAGTTATGACCATTTTCAGGATGTTTAGAGAACTTTTGATTCTGGTAATTGAGTTCAAAGACTTTTTCTAGCAGTTTCAAAAAATAAAAACTTTAGTATCTCATAATCCTGATATGATCTTGAGACGAAACTCACCCGAAATGTTCACTTAACGGTTCCGCACCTTCTAGGAAAAATTTCAGGTCAATCTAAGCTCAATCAAAGGACTTACTAAAAATAGTAAGTCTCACTATTTTTAGCTTATTTGGAAACTTTTGGAAACTTTGAAAGTTCCAAACCATTATCCAAGATAAAGGGTATTCAAAAAGACCAAAACTAGGAAAAATAGTAATCTTTCAAAGTTGCAAGGTTGAGACACTTTTCTTAACATTCTCCCACTTGTCAAACACCTTGCAAGAGAAAAGGGAGTATCAACACCATGATTTAATTGCTAGGGGCCATGAGGCCCATAGACTCTGAACACCATATGAACTTCTCTGTACCCCCAGGTTTTGTTAAGGAATCTGCAACATTCATCAAAGTTTCAACTTTTTTCAATTTTACCTTCCCATCCTCTACCATGTCACAAATAAAATGGTACTAGACATCAATATGCTTAGTCCTTGCATGGAAAGTAGTATTCTTTGCCAAACATATGGCACTTTGAATGTCACAACAAATAGTAATCTTCCCTGCATCAACCCCAACATTAGAACACAATCTCTTAAGCCAAATGGCTTCTTTAAAAGCATGAGTTACTACCATGTACTCAGCTTCAGTAGTGGACAAAGCAACCATAGGTTGTCACTTACTCATCCAATTAATAGTACCATCAAACATAGTGAACAGATAAGCACTGGTGGATCTCCTGCTGTCAATGTCACCTACCTAATTTGAATCCACAAATCCATGAATACAAAGTGAATTCTGAGGTCCTGTAGGATAACCATTATAACATAAGGAATACTCAGAAGTACCCCGCAAATATCTAAACACTCGCTTAACTACATCCCAATGTACCCATCTAGAATTAGTCATAAATCGACTAAGGACTCCCACTGCTTGAGCAATATCTGGTCTCATGCATACTATTGCATACATCAAACTGCCAACCGCACTAGCATAAGGAACTCTACTCATATCCTCTGTCTTAGGAGACTTTGGACAATCTTCAACATATAACTTTGTCCCCATCATAACAGGAATAGTCAAAGACCATCTACAATCCATCATGCTAAATCTCTCCAACACAGTGTTAACATACTTACTCTAGCCTAACCAAAGTTTTCTGTTTGCTCTGGTTCTTCTGATTTCCATTATGAGAATGTACCAAGCTGCCACTAGATTTTTCATCTCAAACTGTGTTGACAACTGAGACTTCAAATCAGAAATCAAACTTTTACCATTCCCAATGAGTAACATATCATCGACATACAATGCAATAATGAGAATGCGATCATTTTCAAACTTGTAGTAAACGCAATGATTTAATTTCGATCTCTAAAATCTAATACTCAACACAAAGGCATCAATCTTCTGGTACCACATCCTAGGAAACTGTTTCAAACTATACAAAGACTTTTTCAACTTGCAAACTAAATTTTCTTTACCTTTCACCATGTAGTGCTTTGGCTATGACATATAGATTTCCTCCTCCAAGTCACCATGAAGGAATGATGTATTCACATCCATCTATTCCACTTCTAGATCATACACTACTGCAAGAGATAACATGAACCAAATAGATGTTAGCTTTGCAATGGGAGAGAAAATCTCACCATAGTCAATTCCCTCCACTTGAGAATACCCCATTCGCAACCAATTTAGCCTTATATTTCTCAACACTGCCATCTACACTGAATTTCTTTTTGAACACCCATTTGCATCCAACAGGTTTTCGTCCTTCAGGCAGAGGCATCAAGTCCCAAGTATAATTCTTTTCCAAAGAAGCCATCTCCTCTTCCATGGCCTCCTTCCTGTTGGGAATTAAGGTGTCTCAACCTTGGTAATTCTTTGTATTATTTCATTGTATTTATTTAATTACTGCCTATTATTGTAATTAGGGTGCAAATCCTTATTATCATATTGTGGGAGTTGGCATGGTGATGTGTCATCCTACGTGGAAGGTGACAAGTTGTAAATTTGTCCTCACATGAGGAGATAGGCATCCCAGTTAGTGGTAGGAATATTTTGCCATGTGTCAGCATCTTGGATAGTGTGTAAGGGTATATTCACCGAAATAGTCATGACAGATTCCTATGACAAATCTATGATGTGTAAGAGTCGTAAATGGAAGATTCTATGACAGGTGAAGACATGTGTCACAATGCATCTTGGAAGAAGGCATATTTGGGCACCCCAAGGAAGGTTATTACATGTTGTAATAGAATATACTATTTATAGCCTATGTATGACATATTCTCTTACAACTGTAAGATATCACAGCTATGACGGATTCTATGACGGTCGTAAGTGTCGTAAGAGTATCTGTAATTGCCCAACTTGGGAATAGGTGACCTCTTTGGGATGGGGTGACTTGAAAAGTGTCAGGAACATATTATAGTGTTGGACAAGTGTCTATAGGCATGGGTTTTGGGCCATGAGGCCATGTTGGATGCCCATCCCAAGATAGAGCCATTTTTGCCTTGTATCTTCTATATAAACAGATGCTTTGGAGAGGAGATGTATTATGTGATTGACAGGTACTGTTATGCTACCAGATTATCTCTAGATATGAGTGTCAAAGACTCCTGCAAGAGCATTGGCTTTGTAACTGTATTGTAAACCTCATTGTTTAGATAATACATTTGAGCTGTGTTTTGGAGTGTGGGGTTTTTCACCCGTAAGGGTTTTCCCCACGTATATCTTGTCTCTCTCTTCTTCTGTCTTACATTCTTGTGTATGTGTTTGCTACAATATCTCTATTTTTGGGTTAACATTATTGTAACTGTAAAGATTAAATCAAATTTGCACTCATCTCTCCTCATTAGGTTAGTGTAGGAAGCGATTCCACACACCTAGCTTCCTTTTAGTTGGTATCAGAGCTTGATCACCTTTGGTCCTAGTTGTTGGGTAGGGTTTATTGAGATAATCTTAGGTTGAGTGGGAGCTTTGTGTAGAGCATTTTATAATCTTGTTGTAGGAAAGAGATGGTAGGCACATCTGGAATATTAGAGGTGGAGAAATTCAATGGCACTAATTTTGAGTTATGGAAACTTAAGATGGAAGACATGCTTGTTGATCGTGACCTATGGGAAACCGTATCTAGTGTAAAACTAGCTACAATGGCACAAGCTGATTGGGATCTCAAAGATCAGAAGGCTAAGGGTCTCATAAGACTCAGTCTAGCTGATTATGTCCTATTAAATATCCATGAAGAGAAGAGCACAAAAGATCTTTGGAAGAAGTTGGGAGATGTTTATCAGGACAAATCCCTAGTGAACAAACTTTTTCTGAGAAAGAAGTTTTATTCTCTGAGGATGGAGGATGGAGGATCTGTTTTAGATCACCTGAATGCCTTCAACATGTTAATTGCATAATTGACATAAGTTGGTGTGAAGATGGAGGAGGAGGATCATTGCATGACCTTGCTATGTTCTTTGCCGGACTCGTGGGATCATCTTGTGATGGCTATTGGAAGCACCACATCCACTTTTATAATGGATGAAGTGGTATCTTTGCTGTTATCTGAAGAGATGCGGAGAAAGTCTTTTGAGGTAGCCAAAGAGGCTCTTGCAGTTTGTGGAAGACCTAAGGAGAAAGGGAAAAAGAAGGACAAGAAAGCTGAGAAGGGTAGATCCAAATCCTATGGGTGATCCAAATCTCCTAGAAAGTCCAACGCTCTCTGTTGGAACTGTGGAAAAATTGGGCATTTTTGAAAGGAATGCAAGGAAGAAAAGAAAAAGAAGAAGAAGAAGAAGAATGTCCCAGATTTAGATTCTAACAAATCACAAGATGATAGTGATGCCTTCATCATAGCCTTAGCCACCCATGCATCTAATGATGTGTGGTTGATAGATTCTGGTGCATCATTCCACATGACCTCACATCAAAGTTGGTTTAGGAAGTATGAAGAGTTCGATGGTGGAAAAGTGTACCTAGGTGACGACTCTCATTTGAAGATTGTTGGTCGTGGAAGAGTCTCAATTTGATTCCTTGATGGATGAGTGAAGGGGATCATTGGGGTTAAGCACATCCCAGGCTTGGCACAAAACCTGCTTTCTGTAAGTATGTTGAATGATGCAGGTGTGCAGGTTGTCTTTTCGAAGGATGGATGCAAGATGACTAGAGGATCTATGGTGCTTATGAAGGGTACTTAGAGAGGTACTCTATTTCAGTTGGAGACATGCACTTCACAGTGCAATATTTCTTTTGACTTGAAGAAAAGAGTTGCATTTACTTCATCCCCACCATCTGAATGAGCAGTGAAGAAATCTGTTGTAACACATTCTGATGGTAGTGTACATGCTTTGGAAGTTAAACTTCCTACTGAAAAGACTATGTTATGGCATTTGAGATATGGCCACATTGGTGAGAAGGGTCTTAAAACCCTGAAAAATAAAAACCTCATTGAGGGGTTAAATGATTGTTATCTCGAGTTTGACTTTTGTGAACATTATGTATATGGAAAGCAAAATCATGTTCAATTTTCCTCTAGTTCTCACAATTCTTCTGGTGTACTGGATCTTATTCATTCTGATGTGTTTGGTCCTGTTAATGTTCCTTCGATTTCCAAATCTATATATTTTGTATCTTTCATAGATGAGTACAGTAGAAGGACATGGGTTTATTTTATCATAAGCAAGACTGAAGTCTTTAGTCAGTTTAAAGAGATTAAAGCTTTTGCTAAAAAGTAGACTAGTAAAAAGATTAAGTGTTTGAGAACTGATAACGGTGGTGAGTTTTGTTCGACAGAGTTCGATAAGTTCTGTAAAGAGAAAGGGATTGAAAGACATAAGACAACTCTATACACCCTACAGCAAAATGGAGTTGCAGAGAGGATGAACAGGACACTGATGGAGAGGGCTAGGAGTATGCTTAGTGGGGCAAGCCTCAAACAAAAGTTTTGGGATGAAACTGTAGCCACTGCTTACTACTTCATAAAAAGGTCTCCTACATCAGCTCTTGTTGGTAAGACACCTATGGAGGTGTGGTCTTGTAAGAACCCTTTAGTTAGACATCTTTATATTTTTGGTTGTGAGGCATATGCACATGTGCCTAGGGAGAAATGGTCTAAATTGGAGAATAGGGCTGTTAAGTGTATTTTCATTGGCTATGGAGTCAGTGTGAAAGGATACAAGCTTTGGGATCCTGTGGCTGAAAAAGTGTTGTATATCAGAAGTGTTATCTTTAGAGAGCTAACACCTCCTTCTATTGTTTTACAGCCAGAACAGACAGAAAAGAAAGATGTGGTTTAGTTTCCTTCTACCCCTGAGAAGACTGAATAGACATCCCTGTGAGACCTGATGACGAGGAGAGTTCTAGCAGCTCTGAAAGTTTAGAAGAAGAAGAAGAACCTCAAACTCAACCATTGAGGAGGTCTACAAGAACAAGAAAGCAACCTGATAGGTTTGGTTATTCATTACTTGATTCTAGTTGTGCTTTTGCCTTGCTTACTAACACTGATGAGCCTAGAATTGTGATTGAGGCTATGGGCATGAAAGATGCAGGTTCCTGGAAGGAGGCCATAGAAGATGAGATGGCTTCTTTGGAAAAGAATAAAACATGGGACTTGGTGCCTTTGCCTGATGGACATAAACATGTTGGATGTAAATGGGTGTTCAAGAAGAAATTCGGTGTAGATGACAGTGCTGAAAAATACAAGGCTAGACTAGTTGTGAAGGGGTATTCACAAGTGGAGGGAATTGATTATGGTGAAATTTTCTCTCTTGCTGCAAAGCTGACATCTATTCAATTCCTATTATTTCTTGCTGTAGCTTATGACTTAGAGGTGGAGTAGATGGATGTGAAGACATGTTTCCTTCATGGTGATTTGGAGGAAGAGATTTACATGTCACAGCCAGAGAATTACATAGAGAAAGGTAAAGAAAATTTGGTTTGCAAGTTGAAAAAGTCTTTGTATGGTTTGAAGCAGTCTCCTAGGATGTGGTACTTGAAGTTTGATGCCTTTGTGTTGGCGGTTAGATTTTTGAGATCGAAATTAGATCATTGTGTGTATTATAAATTCGACAATGATCGCATTCTCATTATTGCATTGTATGTTGATGATATGCTGTTAATTCGAAATTGTAAGAATATGATTTCTAATTTGAAGTCTCAGTTGTTAGCACAGTTTGAGATGAAAAATTTAGGGGCAGCCAGGTACATTCTAGGAATGGAAATTAGAAGAGATAGAGGTAACAAAAAACTTTAGTTAAGCCAGAGTAAGTATGTGAAGACTGTGTTGGATAGGTTCAACATGGTAGATTGTAGACCATTGTGTGTTCCTGTTTCTTTGGGGACAAAGTTGTTTGTTAATGATTGTCCAAAATCTCCTAGTGAGGTGGAGGACACAAATATAATACCTTATGCTAGTGCTATTGGTAGTTTAATGTATGCTATGGTCTACATAAGACCAGACATTGCCCAAGTAGCGGGAGTCCTTAGTTGATTTATGGCTAATCTTGGACGGGTACATTGGGATGCAGTTAAGCGAGTGTTCAGATATTTGAGGGGTACTTCTGAGTATTCCATATGCTATCATGGTAATGCTACAAGACCTTCGCATTCTATTTGCATTTGTGGATTCATGGATTCTAATTGGGAAGGTGATATTGACAGAAGGAGATCCACCAGTGCCTATGTGTTCACTATGTTTAGTGGTGCAATTAGTTGGATGAGTAAGCAACTACCTGTGGTTGCGTTGTCCACAATAGAAGCTAAGTATATGGCAGCAACTCATGCTTGTAAGGAAGCCATTTAGCTCAAGATATTGTGTTCAAATATTGGTGTTGATGGAGGATAGATTACGATTTGTTGTGATAGTCAGAGTACAATTTGCCTAGCAAAGAATCCAACTTTCCATGCTAGAACAAAGCATATTGATGTACAATTTCACTTCATACGAGACATCATAGAGGATGGGAAGGTGAATTTAAAGAAGGTAGACACTTTGAAGAATGTTATGGATGCATTAACAAAACCAGTGGGCACAGAGAAGTTTAGATGGTGTTCAGAGTCTATGGGCCTCTCGGCCTACAACAGTTAAATCCTATTATTTCCATTGGCTCTTACAAGGTGTTTGACAAGTAGGAGAATGTTGGGAATTAAGGTGCCTCAACCTTGGTAATTCCTTGTATTATTTCATTGTATTTATTTAATTATTGCCTATTATTGTAATTAGGATACAAATCCTTATTGTCATCTTGTGGGAGTTGGCACGGTGATGTGTCATCCTACGTGGAAGGTGACAAGTTGTAAATTTGTCCTTACATGAGGATTTAGGCATCCCACTTAGTGGTAGGAATATTTTTCCATGTGTTGGCATCTTGGATAGTGTGTAAGGGAATATTGACCGAAACGGTCATGATAGATTCCTATGACAAATCTATGACGTGTAAGAGTCGTAAATGGAAGATTCTATGATAGATGAAGACATGTGTCACAAGGCATCTTGGAAGAAGAAATATTTGGGTGCCCCAAGGAGGGTTATGACATGTTGTAATAGAATATACTATTTATAGCTTGTATATGACATATTCTCTTACAGTTGTAATATATGATAGCTATGACAGATTCTATGACGGTCGTAAGTGTCGTAAGAGTATCTGTCATTTCCCAACTTGGGAATAGGTGACCTCTTTAGGATGGGGTGACTTGACAAGTGTCAAGAACATCTTACAGTGTTGGACAAGTGTCCATAGGCATGGGTTTTGGCCCATGAGACCATGTTGGATGCCCATCCCAAGATAGAGCCATTTTTTCCTTGTATCTTCTAAATAAACAGGTGCTTTGGAGAGGAGATGTATTATGTGATTGACAGGTACTGTTATGCTACCAGATTGTCTCCAAATATGAGTGTCAAAGACTCTTGTAAGAACATTGGCTCTGTAACTATATTATAAACCTCATTGTTTAGATAATACATTTGAGCTATGTTTTGGAGTGTGGGGTTTTTCACCCGTAAGGGTTTTCCCCACGTATATGTTGTCTCTCTCTTCTTTTATCTTACATTTTTGTCGATGTGTTTGCTGGAATATCTCTGTTGTTGGGATAACATTATTGTAACTATAAATATTAAAACAAATTTGCACTCATCTCTCCTCATTAGATTAGTGTAGGAAGTGATTTCCGCACACCTAGCTTCCTTTCACTTCCAGGAACCTGCATCTTTCATACCCATAGCCTCTTTCACAGTTCTAGGCTCATCAATGTTAGAAATCAAAGCAAAAATACAACTAGAATCATGTAATGAATAACCAAACCTATCAGGTTGCTACCTTATCTGCATGGACCTCCTCAAAGGTTGAGGTTGAGGTTCTTCATCTTCTTCAGAACTTTCAGAGCTACTAGAGCTCTCCTCATTATCAGGTCAAATAGATGTTTTTGGTTCAACTTTCTCAGGGCTGGAAGGAAGCTGAACCACATCATCTTTCTTCTCTTCTTTCTCTAGTGGAAAGACAACAGAAGAAGGATTGAGCTCTTTGCAGATCACGCTTCTACTATACAAAACTCTCTTAGCTACTAGATCCCAAAGCTTGTACCCTTTTGCATTGATACAATAATTGATGAAGATACACTTTACAGCCTTGTTCTCCAACTTAGACCTCTTCTCCTTAGGCACATGTGCATATGCCTCACAACCAAATACTTGAATGTGTCTTAATGAAGGTTTTTTACTAGACCATACCTCCATAGGTGTCTTATCAACAAGCGCTGATGTAGGAGACTTGTTAACCAGGTAACAAGCGGTAGCAATACCTTCAGCCTAGAACTTTTGTTGAAAACCATCTCCACTTAGCCTACTCCTTGCCCTCTCCATCAATGTTCTATTCATCCTCTCTGCACATCCATTCTACTGAGGGGTATACGGAGTTGTCTTGTGCCTCTCAATCTCCTGTTCTTTACAAAACTTGTCAAAATTTGCTGAACAGAACTCACCACTGTTGTCAATCCTCAAACACTTAATCTTTCTATCCTTTTGATTCTAGATAAGAGCTTTGAACTATTTGAATCTATTAAAGACTTCAAATTTACTTCTAAGGAAATACACCCATGTCCTTCTATTGTAGTCATTAATTAATGAAACAAAGTAAATGAATTTTAAAATCAAAGGAACATTAATAGGGCCAAACACATTAGAATGACTCAAGTCCAACACCTCAAAAGATTTGTGAGAACTAGAATAAAAATAAACATGATCTCGTTGTCCATAAATGCAATGTTCACAAAAATTGAACTCAAGATTACAGTCATTCATACCCTCAACAAGATTTTTATTTTTCAGGGTCCTTAAACCCTTTTCACTAATGTGACCAAGCCTTTGGTGCCATAACATTGTCTTCTCAGTTGGAAGTTTCATCTCCATAGAATAAGCACCCTTAGGTACCCATAAATCATGACCATCAGAAGTTGATGCAATAGTCTTCTTCACTGATGGTTCCAATGGTGAGGATGAAGACTCTGAAGCTCTCTTCTTTGAAACAAAGGCACTATTGCACTGAACTACGCATGCATCAAGATGAAACAGAGTGCCAATCTAAACACCCTTATCCAACACCATAGATCCTCTAGTCATCTTGCATCCTCCATTCAAGAAAACAACCTGCACACCCACATCATTAAATTTACTTACAGAAAGAAGGTTCCATGTCAAACCAGGGATATGCAGACCACCATTGATTCCCTTTACTCTTCCATGGCCAACAATATCCAGGTCAGAATCATCACCCAAGTACACCTTACCACCATTGTATTTTTCATACTTTGAAAACCAACCCTAATGCGAGGTCATGTGAAAATATGCACCAGAATCAATAAGCCACACATCTTTAGATACATGTGTTGCCAAGGCAATGACAAATGCTTCTTCTTCATCCTGAGAGGACTTGTCAAAATTTGAATCATAATTCTTCTTCTTTTTCTTTTTCTCCTCCTTGCACTCCTTACGGAAGTGACTAGGTTTTCCGTAGTTCCGACACATGGCCTTGGACTTTTCGAGACACTTAGATCTTCCATGGGATTTGGATCTTCCTTTTTTTCCTTTTTATTATCCTTTCTCTTTCTCTTCTCTTTAGATCTACCACAAACTACAAGATCCTCCTTGGCCAATTCAGAAGATTTTCTCTGCATCTCTTCAAACAACTGTGAAAAAACCACTTCATCCATCTTGAAAGTGGTAGTGGTACTCCTAGTGGCCATAACAACGTGGTCCCATGAATCTAGTAAGGAACACAGTAATGCCATACATCGATCCTCCTCCATCTTCACACCAATAGAAGTCAATTGGGAAACAAGCATATTGATTGTATTCAGGTGATTAACGATAGATCCTCCATCTTCCATCCTTAGAGAAAACAATTTCTTTCATAGGAATAACTTGTTCACCAGGGATTTAGCCTGATAAACACCTCCAAGCTTCTTCCAAAGTTCCTTTGCAGTCTTCTCTTCATGGATATTCAAGAGCACCGAATCAGCCAAACAGAGTCTTATCAAACCCTTAGCTTTTTAATCTTTTAGATCCCAGTCTTCTTGAGACATTGCCGTTGGTTTTGTACCAGATATAGATTCCCATAAATCCTAATTTATAAGCATGTCATCCATTTTGATTTTTCACAATTCAAAATTACTACCATTAAACTTCTCTATCTCAAACCTCCTAGATGTTCTCGCCATCTCTTACCTACAAAAAGATTTCAAAATCCTCTACACAAGCTCCCATTCAAATGAAGATCAACTCAAAAAACCCTCTACCCAACAACTAGAACCAAAGGTGATCAGGCTTTGATACCAACTGAAAGAAAGCAAGGTACGTGGAAAACACTTCCTACAATGATCTACTGAGGAAAGACTTAGGCAAGTTTTTACTTTTATAGATTAAGATGCACATTAACAGAAAGATAATAACAACTTCGAAATGCAAACATAAAACTCACAACACAAGATATACGTGTGGAAAACCCTTTCAGGTAAAAACCCCACTCCAAAGCCACCCAATATATTATTCAGGAATCACAAAGATTACAATGCACTTGCAGAGAAAGCTTTTATGGGAGTATATCCAACCAGAGATACCGGAGGTAAATTGACATCTATAAGATTCTTACACACAACCTCCATTTCCAGCTCCTGATAAGATTCTTACACACAACCTCCATTTCCAGCTCCTGATATATAGGAGATACAACACAGTAAACCGTTACATGTAATTACAAAACCATGAGCCAAAACCACCCATAAAGTGGCACCCAAATTATCTCGAATCAAAGATGCATTGTGATCTGCCAAACTACACACCAACATGTGTAACTCTCCCCTTTACAACTCTTTTATGTGTCCAACATGTTTTTACATTTCCCAAAAGTAGAAGGTCCAACTTTCAGAGGTCATAACTTTTGATCTAGGTGTCCGATTGACGAACCATTTGATGCATCGGAAAGCTCGTGAAGAGATCTATCAACCTATAACTAGATTTTATGGTTATGACCATTTTTGAGATATTTAGGGAAGTTTCAATTCTGGTAATTGAGTTCAAAGACTTTTTTCAACAGTTAAATAAAAATAGAAAGTTTAATATCTCGTAATCTTGATATGATCTTGAGACGAAACTCACCCAGGATGTTCACTTATCTATTCCGCACCTTCTGTGAAAAATTTTAGGTCAATCTGAGCTCAATCAAAGGACTTACTAAAAATATTAAGTCTCACTATTTTTAGCTTGTTTGGAAACTTTAAAAGTTCCAGACCATTATCCAAGATAAAGGGTATTCAAAAAGACCAAAACTGGGAAAAATAGTAATTTTTCAAAGTTGCAAGGTTGAGACATTTTTCTTAACATGTTTACCAACCTTGGAGATTGTTCCAATGGTTGATGATTGTAATGCTGACCTTAATGATCATCCCAAGGTTGATGAAGTGTATAAATACTTGTAATTGAGTCGTGAAAATGTATCCAAGTGTAAAGATGCGAAGATAAAAGTGAAGTAAGGTACTAGAGCAGAGAAAAGGTGTTTGTGCTTCAATGGAACTGAACCTTGGCATGGAGTAGATGTTGTTATCTCAGTTCAACTTTTTGGCAGTGAGCCTCCTTTTGGCAGTGAGCCTCCCTTTGGTAGTGAGCCACCCATAGGTAGTGAGCCTTTCTTTGCAGTGAGCAATTTGGGCAGTGAGCCTCTATTTTTTAGTATTGATATAACTTATATATTTATTTGGGCTAACACCCACCATGGTTTTTCCCTTTCAGGTTTTCCATGTAAAAATTTGGTGTCTCTTGTGTTGATTATGCTTTTATGTTGAGCTTCTCATTTTATGCTTTCATAGTTATATCTGAATATAAGTAATTGATAAGTTGATGATCATAATTGGTTAAAAGTTTTAGGACAACTGATTCACCCCACCCCCTCTCAGTTGTCCGGTGCAGTCCAACAATTGGTATAAGAGCCAAATTCCTCAGAAGAAAGCCTAACAACTTGAGGAAGATCCAGGATGTCTTATAAGAAGGAAGCTCTGCATTTTGATGGGACAAATTATGGTCTTTGGAAGGTACAAATGAAAATCCATCTCCTCTATCTTAGTTATAAAGTATGGCTAGTTGAACAATCACAATTTGTCATGCCTAAAGGTGGGTTGACAACTGAGGATGATATCAAAGAATATGAATTGGATATCAAGGCAAAGGATGCTCTATTAAATTCATTAAGTGATTCAATGTTGACAAAAGTTGTGGACCTTGAATCTGTAAATGAGGTATGGGAGAAGCTAAAAAATCTGTATGAAGGAGATGCTTCTATAAGAGAAGCTAGGCTACAAATCTTGAAAGTGAAATATGAGGGTTTAAAGATGAATGAAGATGAAAATATAACAGCCTTTATGCAAAGAGTTGATGAACTTGTCATTGGAATAAAAGGTATGGGAGGAACTCTCAATGATAAGGAAGTTGTGATGAAAATTCTCAGATCACTACCAAAGTCCTATTGTCACAAGGTAGCTTCTATTGAAGAATTTATGATTATGAAAACTATTGACAGAGATCAGTTACTTGGAAAGCTTACAACCTTTGAGATGAGAGAATTTGGTGATGCCCTGCCAAAAGTTGAATTAGCTTTTAAAGCCAGTACTTCAAAAAAAATTTCCAGAGCTGAGAAATATAAAATGGATGATGACTTTGATGAAATTGAAGCTAACTTTGTTGACATGCTGCAAAGAGGTTCCAGTAAGTTCAAAGGTAAATTACATTTCAAGTGCTTCTCTTGTGGTAAAGTAGGACATTATGCTTCCAGATGTCCTGAAAGAATTGAAAGAAATAAGAAAAAGTGTGAGAGAAGGCCTAGAGTTCCAAATAAATGTTACTATGTTAGAGATTTTGATGATGAAGGAGTGACTAATGATGAATATGATGATGCTAGTGCCAATGCAAATGAATTCTTGTTTATTTCTATTAAAGAGGATAATATGTCTATTAATTTTGCTAGTTGTTTGGAGGAAGAAAAACTAGTGGAAGAAAGTGCTTTGGCTGTTCAGGTTGAGAAGGATAAGGATGAATGGATTATTTATAGTGTATGCTCACATCACATGACTGGTGACAAAAGTAAGTTTGTAAGTTTGGAAAAGTATGATGGAGGACTGGTTAGGTTTGGAGATAATGTAGCTAGTAAGATTTGTGGAAAAGGATCTATTTCATTTGATGGAAAGTATAATACTAACAATGTTCTATATGTGAAGGGTTTGAAGCATAATCTTTTGAGTGTTGGTAAGATGTGTGACAAAGGATATGATATGAGATTCAAAGATAATGGGTGCAAGATCATGGAAAGCTCCAGAACTGTGATTGATACTGGTAAGAAGACAAAAGATTACATCTATCAATTAAGAGGAACTAATGATTATTGTTTATTGGCTCAAGTAGATGAAAGTTGGTTGTGGCATAGAAGGATGTGTCATATAAACATTGATAATCTAGTAAAGATAAGTTCAGGTCAGATTGTGAGAGATTTACCAAAACTTGTGAAACCATCTGTTGGTCATGATGTTAGTCATTCACAAACATAGAATAAAAGTTACACAACAACCTTTACTCATCTTGAAAGATACGATGAATTCAGAGAATTCATGATCCCAAGTCTCCGGTGATTAGGTCTTAATCTACTGACGTTACTCAGTGGTTGATGTGTGTTGCTGTTTTCCATTCAGGGGCCTTACGTATTTCTACAAAGTTCATCATTATTTCTCCAAATATCTTGCTCTGTATGTCTGCTCTACATAAATCTCCAACAATTCTACCTCTGCACTGTGAATTTAGTCAAATAATGTGCCTACAGGCTGATATTTGCATGATTTCTACCATTATTTATGATTCTTTGCATGATATTTTCAATACTACATGCATTTAACTCAAATATGCTAATGATTTTTAGTTACCTACGGGATTTCAGCATATTTCTCTGTTTCTGCTTGTTATTTATCATGATTTGCAGTTATGGTGATGAATTTATGAAATTAAAAAAAGGAAAAGGGTTAAAGGATGAGATTCCCAAAACTACTGGACTTAGATCACTGATCCACATACAAGCTCCCATACATGCAATGAAAAGAAGGAAACCAGAATCATACTTCACTAGGACATTCCACAAATCCGCATGATCTAGTGCAAATCTTCAAAGGAAAAGTTGACAACAACATGTAATGAAATGAAAGCACTTCCAGTTGAACACAGCATTCACCAGTACATATCCAGAAATCAACATGAAGATTACGTAAAATTTACAATCAAGATGTAATCTGAAACTTCATATCCATTCAGTATGCTCAAGAACAGGTACATTTACAGTGATCTGAAGAAAGAACCTTGACATTTCAACAATTCTATCCTCATTAGTCTCAGTAATCCGATCTCCTAATTGATTCTACAGTAATTGGCCTTATTGCCAGATGTTCCTATGTCTTTATTGATCCATGTTCCCCCTTTTACAGCTCAGGATCTGGCTCTTATATAGAGCAAATGCCAGAAAATAGTTACAATAATCCAAGGATTAGGATCCTCTCATAATAATCAACGGTCCAGATGAAAAGCACATGCTTCGCCAGTTGGCAAATGTACAGCTAGCACAGAATATTCCAGCATCTTCAACTTGATTCGGTCTCCAGCTGGCAAACAGCATATTTGACAATATCCTCCTCACTTCTGGCTCATGTTGCCTCCATGTGCAACTTTGCAATTATCAGCTTCAAACAGCTCCGGGACTTCCTGCAATAAACAAACAAACATTAAGTTCATCAACATGTGATAAACAATAGGAATTTAAATGTTTTATTAATTATGCCTCCAAAATGTGCAGCTACAGACAAATCAAGCTTCAAATCAATGAAAATTATGCACTAAATGCATAAACAGCGTTAAAACACTCGGGTCAACCATTGTTGACCAAAAATCAGGCAGTCGGGCCTTCAAATTTCCATCGCTTCATTTTCCCACCCATTTTCTGTATATCGGGTTCAAATATGATCATGCATATACATCGCAAAATATATGAGGAATCAATCGCTTTTAACAAATTATTTCAAATCCGGCTTTGCATGCTCTATTTGTATGTTTCGGGTCATCATCATATTCGCATCGGTGTGACCACATATGATCGGGGTAACAATATTAGACTTGGCCGATGGCTAAACTTATACCGACGCCCAAAAATCATGATGATGCCCTTCCATCGGGAGGACATGCTCTATCGGCATGAAAAATCCAGACTTGAGCGATGGCAAAGGTTGGGCTGAAGACCTTACCCCATCGGGAAGAGACATAAGATCGGGCTGACCATGTAGAGCTTGGCCGACAGTTAAAACCATGTTGATGGACAACTCTATGTCTTCTATCTAGCTGTAGGATATCATGAAATATGATGTTCCCCCTTCTCGAATGTCCAGATGATGTTACCGTTATGTTTCGCTTCTGCATATTGGGGAAAAGAAAGACATCATCATCATCATCATGTCGAAGGAAAATAGGAGGATTTGGAATATGATCCTACTGCTGAAGAAAGGGATATGATGGTGACGTCATCGTTATATCCGGGCTTCATTAAAATGCAAAAGATGATGTCACCGTCATGTTTAGTTAAGATCAGGGCATAAATGTAATATCAGGTCACCTAAGGAAGATGATCAGGTGGTGAATGAAATATGACCCCTTTTGCGGCCAAGGTAACCCTCTCGAAAGATCAGGATGATGATGATCATCAGGATATCCGGGGCTTTTGTTTAAACTTAGAACATGACGTCATCATCATATTCGCGAACCGGATCATGTTTTGGAAAATATCCTGCCGAAGGAGAAATGTGATGATGATGTCATCCTGATATTTGCTTCTTCGTTTATCAGGTTAGGATGACGTCATCAGGATATTTGCAAAAGGTTATATTTCTCGGCAGGAGGACGTTACGAAATATCGGGTTAACAAACAAGATCATGATGATCTTGACAACATGACAGGATAAAAATATGATGATCACCCTCCTATAAAAGATCAGAATGATGATGATCATCAGGACTTTGACGTGTGCATGCAAATTATGCAGATAGTGGATTTTCTAAGCAGGGTGATTTTATAATATCAGCATGATATTATAATATCGGGCGATGTAAAAAAATATCATGATGCTCGTTGTTATGAAATATGACCCTCCTAAAAAAGATGATGCTCACGGTGTGCATAAGGTCATTTGACGGGTAAAGCATGCTATCACCTAAGATTGACGTCCGGATATTGGGACTGCATGATTTTTATCGGGTGATAGATCAAGATCATGATGATGACCTTTCACTATACAAAAGACCGCTCGACGGGGAAAACTTACTATGACTTAAAGTTGACGTCCAGATATTTGAACCTCAGGATATTATCGGGGGGGCCGTTTCAAATATCATGATGATGTTCTTCATACATCAAAACCGAGTTTATAAAATATGATGATCATTTGCGATTATCAGGTTTGACCAAAACTTTGACTGTGCATAACTCCCTCATATGGACGAATTTTCAGGTGATGTAAAAGGCAAACCTGCATGGAATTTCAAGCTCTTTCTAAATATGAGGTCACAGAAACAAAATGTGAACTTTGACAAACTAACCTCATGATGATGACCAACCCCATTGAATATCATGATGATGATGCACCTGACTCATTTTTACCAAACCGGCAGAAAGCAGACAACACAAGCCAAGCCAAAAGTTGGGTCCCTGTTTTGCCAAGTTAAAATGGGGCGTGTTGTGTAACCACACAACAACTTGCCACCAAAGAAAACAACAAAATTCAAATAATTCAAGTGATATGATCATATTCATCTATAGTATTCTAATTCCTTCTAAGTAAAATCATCATGATCTTTGAATGATAAAGTTTCATCAAGGTAACAGTGCTAACAAAGGATCATGTGTGTGCATATGATTAATTATCCTCATCTTGAAAGCAAGTTGAAAATATAAGTAACTGGTGTTAAACTACATAGTTGGAGATCATCCCTCATAGCCAACCGGGATAGAGCCTTGCTGCCAGCAGGCATTCATAGCCCCGGCAAGGTTATCTATACAATCTCCCTAAGTAGAGCCCCACTGCCAGCAGGCATCTATAGCCCCGGTAGAGTTACTTAGATGGCCTAAGTTTATTGTTTATATATTTTTTTATTTATATATCTGATATCATCATGTCAGCTCATTTGTACAAGGTATGGTCACTTGCAGCTTTAGGTTGGAGATTGTATTGGTAGCAAGGGAGTCCCTTTAGATTTTTCACTTAACACCTATACTCATATCTTCAACAAGCCCAAGGCTGTTAGGTGTTTCATTGTGTTTGATTCACTTTGGACAAGAAAAGGCACCTGATGAAAAGATATTATAAAACCTGATCATGAGTATTTATCAGAATGAATTACAATCTATATCTAAATCTGATCTCATCACTTGAATCCTAACAATTTAGTTATTTTCTTAGGTGATGAAGTGCATCATCTTGACTTACCAAAACAAAAACTCAACCAAAACAACACAAAACAGAAGCAACACTATACAAACAACTAACCTACAAAAAGGAAACAACAGAAATAGAACAAGAAAGCAAAACAAGCAAACTGTACAAACAACTAACCTACAAAACTAAATACAAACCACTACTAGGGAAACAAAAACTAGCAAAAGACCTAAGTACACCTGTATTTGCATACTTCTTTTGATTGTGCAGGAGCATTAGGGTATTAGTTATGGTTCTCAACCTAGCAAATTTATCTTTATATTCTGAAAAATATTCTGATATTCTGAATTCACTTTATTCAACAGAATAACTCTTGATGATCAGCAACTGAGGAAGCTCATCATGTTCATGATTAATCCATGTGCATGTCTTATCTCCTGAATTTCCATAATCAAAATAGTAATCAACATCATTCACTGTGGAAAGGAGAAATACAACCTGGTGTATTTCTGATTTTGTTGGACATGCTTCTTCATTGGCAGTTGGTCCTCCATTTGTCATTATATTTTCACTGCTTGGCTCAGTGCCTGGTCTCTCTTCAAATTGAAGGATGTATGACTCTTGATGTATTAATTCTTCATCTTTATCCAGCTTTATCCCTTCATTCCGGATGTTCAGTTTATCCTCCAGTTCAGGAAACTTCTCAATATTTTCTTCAGTTTCCTGCACATCAGCATCTAGATGAGTATCTTTATTATCACAACCTGATATATAGAAATTTATCATTTCTAAATCATTTGACTGTAAAAGAGAAACAACTTTCACTTGATAAGGACACTCCCCTGTTTCATTCTCAAAATATTTCTGGAGTAATGTCTAATTATGCACAACAACTCCAAAGTCTTCTACATCTTCATCTTTCAGGAATTGTTCATTAAATAATTCACATCTTTTATCTATTAGAGGATCTAGTTCCATTAACCTGCAACATTCTTGCATTTGATCATTTAATTCAAAGAAGTTAGGTAGTAAATCAGCATTTATTTTATTTTCTATGACTCCCTGAGTTACTATCATAGGAACTTCATCATTAGCAGTGCATTTAAACTGCTCTACTATCTGTTTACACTTCTCTTTACCATAGAATGACTCCAGGAAAGATGTTTCATCTTCTTTATCAAAAGTATTAGGATCAGAATCAAAAATATTATCCTGATGAGTGATTTCTTCTCTAAAATTTTCACAAGATTCATACCTGCGTACTGACTGATCCTTACTTGTATTAGGAAGTAGAGAACTCCTATCAATCTCACCATAGAATGAATCCAGGAAAGATGTTTCCTCTTCATTACCTTCTGGAACTGATTCAGCTATTGTATTTTCTAGAGTCTTTTTCAACATGACCAAGCAAGGGTAGCAATCTCTCTCTGAGTGCTCTTCATCATGTAATCTGCACCAGCTTTCAATCAAGACATCATCAATGGGTAAACCTAATATTTGACTACATTGTATATTTCTAGACAAGTATAATTCAAAATCTTTAGATCGGTCCACTTCAGTGTCTGGACAATTAATAACTTCTGGTGCTGCATCTGCTTGTTGCTCCAGAATTTCTTCATTTTCCTGCCAGACTTCTTCATTTTCTTGGCAAATTTCAGCCCTGAACACATCCAGAAAGAATATTAATCCTTTCAAATATAAATCCAACCTTGTAAGGAAAGTTAAACAATTTATTTCACTGTGTTCTGCAGTCTGGTGTATCCTACAACAGGTAGATAAACCAAAGTTAGACAAACTGTGAGGGTAAAGCTGTCTATTCAGAGTTTCCTGAAATAAAGGAATGTTAATTTGACAATTGCCTTCATATACATCCATCAAAATGAGACTCTATTTTTCAATTTTTTAGTATTTTGAAATTTTAAGGAGATCCACCATATCTCATAATAAAACTTGAAAGTTCAGAAAATCAAACTAATCTTTGATGTTTTGGGCTAGATCTTTGCAAAGGTGCAACCAAAACATCTCAGATAAGAGATATTTGCAGACATTTAACTCAAATGCTGAAATATTTATGCAATATTTGTAGAAATCCAGAAATTCATAGCTCACGCCCTCCTTCTAGCGCCAATTTATGTTGCATTAGGAGTGAGGGGCCTGCATAAAATGAATGATGACTAAAGCAGTGGCATCTTTTCCAGTTCTGCCCTCCTTCTAGCGCCAATTTATGTTGGTCATGATGTTAGTCATTCACAAACATAGAATAAAAGTTACACAACAACCTTTACTCATCTTGAAAGATACGATGAATTCAGAGAATTCATGATCCCAAGTCTCCGGTGATTAGGTCTTAATCTACTGACGTTACTCAGTGGTTGATGTGTGTTGCTGTTTTCCATTCAGGGGCCTTACGTATTTCTGCAAAGTTCATCATTATTTCTCCAAATATCCTGCTCTGTATGTCTGCTCTGCATAAATCTCCAACAATTCTACCTCTGCACTGTGAATTTAGTCAAATAATGTGCCTACAGGCTGATATTTGCATGATTTCTACCATTATTTATGATTCTTTCCATGATATTTTCAATACTACATGCATTTAACTCAAATATGCTAATGATTTTCAGTTATCTACGGGATTTCAACATATTTCTCTATTTCTACTTGTTATTTATCATGATTTGCAGTTATGGTGATGAATTTATGAAATTAAAAAAAGGAAAAGGGTTAAAGGATGAGATTCCCAAAACTACTGGACTTAGATCACTGATCCACATACAAGCTCCCATACATGCAATGAAAAGAAGGAAACTAGAATCATACTTCACCAGGACATTCCACAAATCTGCATGATCTAGTGCAAATCTTCAAAGGAAAAGTTGACAACAACATGTAATGAAATGAAAGCGCTTCCAGTTGAACACAGCATTCACCAGTACATATCCAGAAATCAACATGAAGATTACGTAAAATTTACAATCAGGATGTAATCTGAAACTTCATATCCATTCAGTATGCTCAAGAATAGGTACATTTACAGTGATCTGAAGAAAGAACCTTGACATTTCAACAATTCTATCCTCATTAGTCTCAGTAATCCAATCTCCTAATTGATTCTATAGTAATTGGCCTTATTGCCAGATGTTCCTATGTCTTTATTGATCCATGTTCCCCCTTTTACAGCTTAGGATCTGGCTCTTATATAGAGCAAATGCTAGAAAATAGTTACAATAATCCAAGGATCAGGATCCTCTCATAATAATCAACGATCCAGATGAAAAGCACATGCTTCGCCAGTTGGCAAATGTACAGCTGGCACAGAATATTCCAGCATCTTCAACTTGATTCGGTCTCCAGCTGGCAAACAGCATATTTGACAATATCCTCCTCACTTCTGGTTCATGTTGCCTCCATGTGCAACTTTGCAATTATCAGCTTCAAACAGCTCCGGGACTTCCTGCAATAAACAGACAAACATTAAGTTCATCATCATGTGATAAACAACAGGAATTTAAACATTTTATTAACTATGCCTCCAAAATGTGCAGCTACAGACAAATCGAGCTTCAAATCAATGAAAATTATGCACTAAATGCATAAACAGCGTTAAAACACTCAGGTCAACCATTGTTGACCAAAAATCAGGCAGTGGGGCCTTCAAATTTCCATCACTTCATTTTCCCGCCCATTTTTTGTATATCGGGTTCAAATATGATCATGCATATACATCACAAAATATACGAGGAATCAATCGCTTTTAACAAATTATTTCAAATCCGGCTTTGCATGCTCTATTTGTATGTTTCGGGTCATCATCATATTCGCATCGGTGTGACCACATATGATCAGGGTAACAATATTAGACTTGGCCGATGGCTAAACTTATACTGACGCCCAAAAATCATGATGATGCCCTTCCATCGGGAGGACATGCTCTATCGGCATGAAAAATCCAGACCTAAGCGATGGCAAAGGTCGGGCCGAAGACCTTACCCCATCGGGAAGAGACATAAGATCGGGCTGACCATGTAGAGCTTAGCCGACAGTTAAAACCATGCTGATGGACAACTCTATGTCTTCTATCTAGCTGCAGGATATCATGAAATATGATGTTCCCCCTTCTCGAATGTCCAGATGATGTTACCGTTATGTTTCGCTTCTGCATATTGGGGAAAAGAAAGACATCATCATCATCATCATGTCAAAGGAAAATAGGAGGATTTGGAATATGATCCTGCTGCTGAAGAAAGGGATATGATGGTGACGTCATCGTCATATCCGGGCTTCATTAAAATGCAAAAGATGATGTCACCATCATGTTTAGTTAAGATCAGGGGATAAATGTAATATCGGGTCACCTAAGGAAGATGATCAGGTGGTGAATGAAATATGACCCCTTTTGCGGCCAAGGTAACCCTCTCGAAAGATCAGGATGATGATGATCATCAGGATATCCGGGGCTTTTGTTTAAACTTAGAACATGACATCATCATCATATTCGCGAACCGGATCATGTTTTGGAAAATATCCTGCCGAAGGAGAAATGTGATGATGATGTCATCCTGATATTTGCTTCTTCGTTTATCAGGTTAGGATGACGTCATCAGGATATTTGCAAAAGGTTATATTTCTCGGCAGGAGGACGTTACGAAATATCGGGTTAACAAACAAGATCATGATGATCTTGACAACATGACAGGATAAAAATATGATGATCACCCTCCTATAAAAGATCAGGATGATGATGATCATCAGGACTTTGACGTGTGCATGCAAATTATGCAGATAGTGGATTTTCTAAGCAGGGTGATATTATAATATCAGCATGATATTATAATATCGGGCGATGTAAAAAAATATCATGATGCTCGTTGTTATGAAATATGACCCTCCTAAACAAGATGATGCTCACGGTGCGCATAAGGTCATTTGACAGGTAAAGCACGCTATCACCTAAAATTGACGTCCGGATATTGGGACTGCATGATTTTTATCGGGTGATAGATCAAGATCATGATGATGACCTTTCACTATACAAAAGACCGCTCGATGGGGAAAACTTTCTATGACTTAAAGTTGACGTCCGGATATTTGAACCTCAGGATATTATCAGGGGGGCCGTTTCAAATATCATGATGATGTTCTTCATACATCAAAACCAAGTTTATAAAATATGATGATCATTTGCGATTATCAGGTTTGACCAAAACTTTGACTGTGCATAACTCCCTCATATGGACGAATTTTCAGGTGATGTAAAAGGCAAACCTGCATGGAATTTCAAGCTCTTTCTAAATATGGGGTCATAGAAACAAAATGTGAACTTTGACAAACTAACCTCATGATGATGACCAACCTCATCGAATATCATGATGATGATGCACCTGACTCATTTTTACCAAACCGTCAGAAAGCAGACAACACAAGCCAAGCCAAAAGTTGGGTCCCTGTTTTGCCAAGTTAAAATGGGGCGTGTTGTGTAACCACACAACACCATCCAACACAATCTGCAAGGAATGTCAATTAGGGAAGTAGACAAGAACAAGTTTCAAGAACAAAGAGCAATTCTCTGTCGGTTTGCTGGATCTAGTGCATACAGATCTCTGTGGTCCTACAAGGGTGAGAAGTCTACAAGGTGATAGGTACTTTATGTTGCTTATTTCTGATTATTCTAGAATGACTTGGGTTACTTTTGTAAGAGACAAATTAGAAGCCCTAGAGAAGTTCAAATCTTTCAAGGCAATGGTTAAGAATGAAATAGAACTGAAAATCAAATGCTTGAGATCTGATAGATGAGGTGAATTCACATCAAATGAATTCAACATTTTCTGTGAAGAGCACGGGATAAAAAGACAATTGTCTTCACCTAGGACTCCTCAACAAAATAGAGTTGTGGAAAGGTAAAATAGGACAGTTCAAGAGGCTGCTAGAACAATGATGAAGGAAGTAGATCTGCCAGAAGTTTTTTGGAAAGAGGCTCTTCATACTTCTATTTACATCCAAAACAAAGTTCAAGTCAAAGGTAATGGTACTCAAACTCCTTATGAATTATGGTATGGAAGAATTCCTTCAGTAAAGTATTTCAAAATCTTTAGAAGCAAATGCTATGTCAGGAGAGATGAAGATCTAGGAAAGTTTGATGCAAGGTGTGATGAAGGAATCTTTCTTGGATATTTTACCAAGAGTAAGGCCTACTGGTGCTACAACAAAAGGCTCAAAAAGATTGTTGAAAGTGCAAATGTGAAGGTAGATGAAGGCCAGGAAAAGATATCAGACCTAAATTACTGTGAACTAGATGAACCTGTGACTATAATGAATGAAGAAAAAGATGAGCAAGAAGACAAACAAGATGAAGAAGAGTCTCTAGAAAATGTTGTCAAGACTCCCAAGTATGTGAAGATCAATCATTTTGAAGATCAGATTATAGGTGACAATAACAAAGGTGTGTAACAAGGAGAAGAGCTACAGAAGAACAAGTCAATTACTATTTTCTTTCAAAGGTTGAACCAAAGACTGTCAATGAAGCATGCAATGATGAAAATTGGGTAAATGCAATGGAGGAAGAACTATAGATGATAGAGAAGAATGAAACTTGGGAATTAGTTCCTAGACCTACTGATAAAAATGTTATTGGAACTAAATGGGTTTTCAGGAACAAGCTGAATGAAAATGGAGAAGTTGTAAGGAATAAAGCAAGACTTGTAGGCAAAGGATATTCTCAAATTGAAGGGATAGATTTTGAAGAAAATTTTGCCCCAGTAGCTCGGATTGAAGCAATTAGAATGTTTCTAGCATTTAAAGCTCACAAAGATTTTAAGGTATATCAGATGGATGTGAAATCTACCTTCTTGAATGGTGAATTAGAAGAAGAAGTATACATTGAGCAACCAGAGGGATTCCAATTGTCGAAGCAAGGTGATATGGTATGCAGGTTGAAGAAAGCATTAAATGGACTCAAACAAACTCCTAGAGCATAGTATGCAAAGTTAGATAGATATTCATTACAATTGGGATTTAGTAAAGGTATTGTAGATAGCAATCTGTATTTCAAAATCAATAATGATCATATCTTGATTGTTGAGGTCTTTGTTCATGACATTATCTTTGGAGGAAATGAAGGTATTGTTATCAATCAGATATGCACCCTGCTAAGCTCACAGAAACTTAGCTACCTATTGAAACATGGAATCACTCTCAGAATGTGGATATCCTATAACGAGAGTGAATCTCCAGAGTGAGCTGGTTCTCCTTATGATTTTTCTAAACTATTGACTTGTTTGAGAAAAGGGATGAGGAATAACTGGAATGAAATTCTATTTTATCTAAAGATGATCTAAAAATCTAAAATTTTACCCACAAACAACTCTCAAGCCTGTAACCTTCTCAGTTTCACCTAAGTCCAACAATCCAAAAGTACTTTGTATGAAGGTTTAATTAAAACACAACACACAATCTGGATGAGATGGGCAATAGCTACATAGATTTCAATAACATCAAGACATAATCAGAGGATTAGACATCATAATCACAGTGAAAATATCAAATCAAAGTTATAAAAGAGGCAACAAATGTGAAACAGGAATGCTTTGCTGTATTGAACTGAAAGGGGTACATCTAACTCTAAAAAATATGAGCCAAGATCAGTTTACAAACTCTCTACCTGTGCTCAAGAGAGAAGAAACAAAGATATCAACTGAGAAAAACTAAGTCTTTCTCCCCTATTTATAACTCCAAAAATCTCCAAAGGAGAAAGTTGAGAAATCTTCCTAGAATAGAAATTTTGATCTATTTTCAAGCTCCACTGAAAAGATAAAAATAAAGCTTTCAAATCACCTCTAATCTGCTTTAAAACAAGCTTTATTTGCTCAATAAAAGCTCAATTTTTTTTATTGTCCTCATCTGCATCAAAATAAAGAAAATCTAGAAAAAGATATTTGATTTGATTTAATAGTTTTAACTACATAAAATGATGAAATATTAAAAACAATTTATAAAGAACATTGTTTTAATATTTGTCTTACAATAGGTCCTGCGGCTTTTCTTTCTGATTTGCCTAATCTTACTTCTTTTGATTTTCTTTTACAAAACTATAATACAATGCTTATTTTTGTCCACATCTTCCCAAAAGAAAGCAAACTAAAAAAAAAAAAAGATATTGTTTGCTTTACTTTGTTTTAAATGCATAAATAATGAATATTTATAAGCAATTTATAGGATATTGCTTTAAATATCATTTTACAATAATTTTTTGCAGGTTCAAATTTCCAAAGATAAAGAGGGCCCATATTGTGAAGATTCCTCCAAAATTACAAATTGGGTAGGTGAGAAATTTAAAGGGTTTTTGTTCTTTGTAATCTTCTCACTTTTTCCAAAAATCTCAAAAACTCAGATCATATTTTTTGTGATATGATTAAAATATATGACTGCTATCTTAATTTTGTTGTGTCTTGTGCCTCTAACTATTCCTCAAACACTGCAAACTGGGTTGGTGAGAAATTTAAAAGGGTTTTTTTGTCTTATTGTTGTTTGATTTTTATCCAAAATTATCAAAAACCCAGATCACATTTTTTGAGATATGATCAAAACACGTGACATCTATCTTTATTTGGTAGGGTCTTTATGTGACACTGCTTCTCTTTCAGACTCTTTCCACAATCCTCTTAAAACTTGGGGGTAGAATGTTAGGCTCAACCCTTGTGGGAACCCATTTTACTCCACATGCTATGACATACCATCAAAAATAAATTAGCAACAAGATTTCACCTTAAATATAATGAAACTATTTCAGCTCTACCAATTTGAGTTGTAAGTGAAAAATTGGTAACAGGTATGTGCATAAGGTTTGTCGGTTGGATGAAAAGTGAATTTGAAATCTCCATGTTTGGTGAAATAAAATTCTTTTTGGGTCTACAAATTAATCAATCAGATAAAGGAATCTTCATATCTCAGTCTAAGTATGTGAAAGAGTTGTTGAAGAAGTTTTGGATGGAAGACTCTAAACTGGTATGTACTCCCATGGTGACTGGTTGCAAGTTGAGAAAACTGATGAATCACCTAAGGATGATCATAAAAAATACAAATCCATGATTGGAGGATTGCTTTATCTAACTCAAACAAGACTTGATATTATGCATGAAGTTTGTTTTGTTGCAAGGTTTCAAGCTGATCTAAGAGAATCACATGTGATGGCAATTAAGAGAATCTTGAGGTATTTGAAAGGTACTCTAGATTATGGCTTATGGTATCCAAAGGACAATGATTTCACTCTCAGTACTTATATAGATGTAGATTGGGCCGGAGATGTTGATGACAGAAAGAGTACAAGTGGATGTGCCTTCTTCTTGGGTAATAGATTGGTCTCATGGCTGAGAAAGAAACAAGATTCAATATCTTTGTCAACTACAGAAGCAGAGTATATTGTAGCAGCATGTTGTTGCACTCAAGTATTATGGATGAAGTAGACTTTGAAGGATATAAGAGTTGTGTATGAATATCCAATTGCAAATATTTGTAACAATACAAGTGCCATACACATTTCAAAGAATCCAGTGATGCACTCAAGAACAAAGCACATATCAATAATGTATCACTTTTTGAGAGAGAAGGTGGCAGAGAATGAAGTAAAGTTGGAATATGTGTCCACAAAGGATCAGATTGTAGATATTTTTAGTAAGCCTCTACCTAAAGATACCTTTGAATATCTTAGAGAAAAGCTAGGGGTCATTACCCCTCCTATCCTGAACTAAGATGCATAGGAATGCATCAATCCAGTGGAGCTCAAAGTGTCATTCTTTGAACTGGATTGATGTTCTGAAGGCTACCTCTCAGGGGGAGTAGATAAATTTTTCTAATAAAGTAAGTGGAACAGAGCAGTAACATGCAAGTATGTTCTCTTTTCCATTAATGTCAAAGGGGGAGAGAAATCATGTGAAAAAATTAGGGGGAGAAAGAATGTAGATGTGTAAAGAGAAAGGGGGAGAATCTTGTCTTGGTGGTCTTTTCAGTTTTTCACATCATATGTTGCCATCAAAGACAAAGGGGGAGATTGTTAGAAGTATGTGCCTAATCAGTGTTGTCATTGATGTCAACATATCTGTGTTATCATTGGTGTCAACTTTGCTCTTACTTTGTTGAGGATATTCAGAAAATTAGCCCCTAGAGTGATAATAATGTGTTGTAGTAGAAACAGTGCATTACATGCAGAAGAATAGTCCAGAAGAATGCTCCACATTTCCTATAGAATAAATATCTTTTCTCATGGATTGGAATTTATTTAGAAGCTTGTCTAAAGATGTTATATTCTAAGGTTGAGCCTCTGGTATGAAGAATTGAGTGACTTATGTTCACTAGAGTGAAAATAGCTTTTTCTGTATGTTTGGTGGTGATTGGGAGAAAGTGTTTTGCTCCGCAATCCTCCACATTGAAGTATTTTTGTCTACAGTTTTGGAATTAAGTCAATAATGATGTTAAGTGCCTTAAACTACAATGGTTCATGATTAGTGGTCTGTAAGCTATCTTTTACTCATGATAGTGGTTGACAATGTTGTTCTTGTACTCTAGTTTGAAGAATCTTATTGCTAGAGTGATTAGAGATCGTGCGGTTGTTCCTGGTGATTAAAATGTGCTTGTGGATGTCTCCTAATCATGCTTCTACATTCAGATTGGTATGCAAGGTGTAAATTAGATCATGCATGAAGCGTGTTCTTGATAATACTTGTGTTAACATCAGTTTTAGCTGACTTGATTGTTGACACGTCTTGCGATTACACTTTGAAGATTGTGATAGCATATTGTAGCGTGGAAAATTGTGTTTAAGTCCTAGATAAGGTGTGGTGTGGTCCACATTCATTTCTTTTCTTTGTAAATATGTTTAGGTCCAAACCTATTATGATGTAATGTATGTTTGCCAACCTTGGAGATTGTTCCAACGGTTGATGATTGTAATGCTAACCTTGATGATCATCCCAAGGTTGATGAAATGTATAAATACTTGTAATTGAGTCGTGAAAATGTATCCAAGTGTGAATATGTGAACATAAAAGTGAAGTAAGGTAGAAGAGCAAAGCATAGGTGTTTGTGCTTTAATGGAACTAAACCTTGGCATGGAGTAGATGCTGTTATCTCAGTTCAACCTTTTGGCAATGAGCCTCCTTTTGGCAGTGAACCTCCCTTTGGCAATGAGCCTTTCTTTGCAGTGAGTAATTTAGGCAGTGAACCTTGTAGGCAGTGAGCCTCTATTAGTATTGATATAACTTATATATTTCTATGGGCTAACACCCACCATGGTTTTTCCCTTTTAGGGTTTTCCATGTAAAAATCTGGTGTCTCCTGTGTTGATTATGCTTTTGTGTTGAGCTTCTCATTTTATGCTTTCATGGTTATATCTAAATATAAGTAATTGATAAGTCGATGATAATAATTGGTTAAAGGTTGTAGGACAACTGATTTAGCCCCCTCTCAGTTGTTTGGTGTAGTGTAACAAACCAAGTTGGCCAAGACTGGTGTTCACATTAAGACTTTCAAGAATAGTCTTTATCTACGGTCCAAATTTCTCTTTGCAGACCAATCCGAAGGTAGGAACATGACCAAGAGACATCTAGAAGCACATTGAAATCATTAGTAACAACCGCACAACCTCTAACCATTCTGTTAAAAAGATTCTTGAAACCGGAGCTCATAAACAACACTGTTAGCCACTGTCATAAACAAAAGATCGCTTGAGGACAACCAAATCACGAATGATTAGAGTTGAGGGCACATAACATCATCTCAGACTTAACTCTAGAACCACAGACCAAAATACTTCAATGCGGAGGAATGCAGACCATAATACTTTCTCCCCATCACCACCAATCATACAGAAAAAGTAGTTTTCACTCTGGTGAACATAACTCACTCAAATCTTCATATCGGAGGCTCAAACATGGAACATAGCATCTTCAAAAATACATCTAAATAACTTCCAATCCACAGATAAAGATGTTCTTTCCACAGGAAATGCGGAGCAAACTAATGGACTATTCTGTTGTAGACAAAGATACTCTGCAACACACTGTTTCCATCGGAGGAGAGAATTTTCTAAATATCCTCAATATCAGGATTTCCAATACTTACATAGGTAAACACAAAGCATCTAAGTCATTACAAGAAAGCATCAAAATAAGAGCACAGTTGACACCAATGACAACACTAATATGTTGACATCAATGACAACACCAGTTAGGCACATACTTGCAACACTATGATCTGGTCATAATCTGCGTATGTTGGTAGGCCAAACACCCTTTCTATCATATCTAAGGAAAGGTCTAGTATGGTGTTTCCTACTGGTCCAATCACCTTCTTTCTGCCTACCTTGTATCCTTGTGCACAAGCCAATATAGATTCAGGTGCCTGCACTGAAATAGGAAATGCAGCTAATTGAAGCAATCTGGAGTTCTCCATGCATTGGTTCTGGAAGGACTTATTGGCTTCATTCCTTAGTTGTTGTCAATAGCTCCATGGGTCTAGTTGTCCAATATCTATGTATCCAGTCTTTAGATAGGGATTGTATAGCTTGGAAGCAGGCAAGTATCCTTTGAACTCTAGCTTCTTTTCTACTACTAGAGGTGGTGGAGGTGGTGCTTCAGCCATTTTCCCTGCACCATACATACCACAAATCACTAGTTCTTGTATACTTACTTCACAATTAGTTTTTATTTTCATCATTATAAACAACATTAAAACATATTGTAGTATTTATAGCTCCGTTAGATGTCAAACGTCGAGGGGTTGGGGCTTACTCCCTTCATTTGTTAAAAGGAATGGGAAGAGCAGAAGAGGAAATCCTGACTGTGAAACTCAGAAAATATAGTCTTACGGGATTATTTTCAAGTCACAAGGTTGAAATCTGAACTCTGATGAAGTTCATATAGTTGGGAGTCAGGAAGTGGGGCTTACTCCTTGTAAGGTCAATCATTGTGAAAGGGGGAAGTGAGAAGGCCTAGTGTCTAAACTCTGAGACTTTACCAAACTATCAGGATACAGGGCTCAGAATCCACCTCTTAGTCAGTTGTAATGGGAGACCTCATGATGAAGCTCCAGAGTCCAAACTCTGGTGAATATAGACAAAGGCATTTAGAGGAGTCAGGAGGAAAGGCTTTAGGCTACCAAAAAGGAAGGCAAAAGATCAGGGTCCCTATCTCTGCCACTCTGAGAGTAAAGAGCCAACAAGACACACAAAGGGAGGTGGAAGATCGGGGGTCCGATCTCCTCCATTCCAAAAGTAAAATGCATTCAAGGTATACCAAAATAATGTAGAGGATTGGGGGCCTTATCTCTTCCCTTCCAAAAGTAAAAAGTGCAAGGTGAAAAACAACAACTTCAAAAAGCATGCCAAGTATCAAAACAGATCTAACAAACCCCAAATTCATAAACTAAAACCCTCTCACAAAATGTTAAGAAAAGGTCAAAATGACCAATTGTGATGAGATTTAAGCATAAATCGACAACTAATGACATACCCAAAACCCCAAATACAAAACTAAAGCATGTAAAGTGAATGGGAAGGAAAAAAATAGAAAACCAACTTGGAAAATGCATAAAAAACATGTTGAACAGAGTCAAAAAATGCACGCCCCACGTTCCCACAGCGTTAATATTTCAAATCAAGCCTTGAAATCTCAAGAAGGGATCTCACAAGGTCATAGATATAACACCAAAATCATAGAGCTCAGGAAGAGGGAGGTTTTCTAAAAACTTAAATGAGATTAAATGAATCCAAAATAGTAATAAAAGAGGGCCGCTGCACGTACAGGAGGCTACCATTAATGTACTGCCAAAGGGTAGGTGGAGGGAAATCAATTCCCTTACCATGAAACTAGCCAATGGACAAGCTGAAGGCCATTCTTTGATGTTACGCAGGTGATCTACCAACTCGACACTATTGTCCTCTAGATCGGGCTATTGGGTAGTGCTTCACATTCATTCAAAGATGACTAACCCTAGTGTAATGGTGTCTGTATGAGCCTGACAATAGTCCATCGATTGGAGTATCGAAGATGGTTTTACTATCATGCAATTATGACAAACTCTGACACTCTAAAAGGAAGTTCTGGCTAAAGGGGAACAAAGTCTAATTAATGAGTAAAATATCAGAGCTTCGGACCTCTGTCTTTAAGAGCACTGCAAGGCCAAAGTCTGAAAGTCCAATATAAAAATTCTAGACAAAGGCACACAAGTCTAAAAAAGACCAAAATAGTTAAACTAGAACAATGGAAAAGAACAACTAACCATAACCATTGATTTTGAATGAAAAATCTACAAAACCCTTAGATCAAATAAATATAAAACTGAGATGTATGCAAGTACAACTAACCGAAAGGAATAAGAGGTCTAGCAACTCCAAGACCACTTGTAGGCTATCTCCATAATCATCACCATGTACAAGTATATAGAGGAGTTGGGATATTCTAGAATCTTTCAGATCATCCAATGATCAACTCCATAGCCTACATGCATTTGAGGTTAACAAAATAATGCCTTCTAGTGCTAGAAACTAAAGCCAATCACCCAACATAAGCTCACATCAAACCATAGTCATGACAACCCAAGTTTATCCATGTGATCAGGGATACAACAACAAATACCCAACATGAATACTTTGTTGCAAACAACAATAGAATGAAAGAACACAACCAACATGCATGAGGGTTATTACATACTATCAAACAAGAGCTCCAGATCAATATCATATTAAATTTAACAACATGATCAAATCCAAAAAAACTCCATCTTCTCCATCCTTCAAACACCTTTTGTACTCTGAAAACCAAGATCAGCTACAAAAATTCCACTCAAACAAGGATTAATAATCAACCAATTCCTTCCTAAAGATTCCCTTGAGCTTGCTAGGCTAACAAATCACAACAGAAGAAATACCCAGAACCTTAAACACTATGGAACTAATACATAACATGGAACCATCGTATCTCTAATACCAATTAAAAGGGAAAGACACCTAGTATGCACCTTGCAACATCCTATATTTTTCTTTAAAAAATAATCAATAACTTGATGCAAGCACATACTACTATGCCCTTAAAGCGGAAACATATATAGTTGATTTCCCATCATATTAACCATTAGAGGAAAGATAATGTAGCTTATAGATCTAATTAAATTTGAGCAGCATAATGACATGTAAAATTAACACTTTAAGAACATGAAAGAAGAAGAATAGAAGAAAGATAGACAAAAGAGAAGAGACACCCATATATATGGGAAAAACCATATTGGATAAAAACCCCCATGTTGATATGTGTTGGACAACTGAGAGGGGGGGGGGGGGTGAATCAGTTGTCACAAAAACTTAAACACTTTCTACAATTTAAAACATTCATCACTTATCCACAATTATTATAGTTTAATAATGAGTGCATGAAATCAGAAACTTAACCATAGATACAACATCAAACACAAGAGACACTAGATTTACATGGAAAACCCCAAGGTGGGGAAAAACCATGGAGAGGATTAACTCTCAATATATATTGCAATCTTGAAATAATGATGTTCATCCTTGGTCACTCCATGGGCCTAAACATATTGGCTTACTACGATGAAGAACAACTAGGTCTAGCAGGCTCACTGCCTCAACCCTAAACCTAGCAAGATTACAATAAGGGTTACTAAACCCTAAGGGATGTTAAACCCTATTAGTGGCTTATTGCCAGAATCACTGCCATGATCAACATCTTTCTATGTTTGTAAATGAAGTACAATCATTCCCCTACTCTGCTCTTCCTCTGCTCTACTCTGCCTCTGCTATGTTCTTCCTCTTCTTTCCTCTACCTCTTCTTTGCTCTGCCTTTTGGACCTTTCTTAATATCTTTTTCATTTTCACTCAAGGACACCTTTTCCATGACTCAACTACAAGTATTTATACACCACATCAACCTTGGAATCATCATCAAGGTTAGCATCACAATCATCAACCATTGGAACAATCTCCAAGGTTGGTATTACAAACATTTACAAAATAGGTCCTGACCTATTACAACAATATGCAAAGGAAATAAAATGCAGATCATGCCATGCCTTAGCTAGGACTCAAAACACAATCTTCCATGCCACAACACGCTTCCATAATCTTCTAGAGATCTCCGCAATCACTAGGATCAACTAGGTCGGCCAAGACTGGTTACACACTACATTATCTGGGAGTAATCTTCACACACCATCTCAATTTATTAATGTGGACCAAAGTCCAAATAGGAACATGATTAGGAGACATCCACAAGCATGCTATAATCATCAGGAGCAACCGCATGAACCTTAACCACTTTATCCATAGGAATCTTCTCACTAGAACACATGAACTTCACTATCTTCAACTGTCATAAAAGAAAGATAGCTTGCGGACCACCAAACCATGAACCATTGCAACTATAGGTACTTATCATCATCCCATAATTCCCTTTAGAACTGCAGAGCCAAATACTTTATTGCGGAGGAATGTGGAGCATAATACTTTCTTCCTGTCCCAACTGAACTTACATAAAAAGTAGGTTTCACTCTAGTGAACACAACTTACTCAGATCTTCATGCGAAGGATTCAAACCCAGAATGTAGCATCCTTAGTCATACCTCTAACTTACTTCCAGTCATAGTCCTCAAGTAGAAGTAAATGTGGAGTAGTTTACCAGACTGTTCTTCAACATACAACTCACTATCTGTACTGCACTTCTCTATAGCTCACTAGTTTCTTCCAGAGAGGCTAATTTTCTCAATATCCTCAACATTCAAATCTTCTAAACACAAAATAGGATAAGATACAATTGACACCAATGGAAACAAGGATATGTTGACATTAATGACAACACCGATAAGACACATACTTGTAACACCCCACACTCGAAAGCATCAAACAAATGTATAAATTTGCAAGAAACATGTAACAATACACTTGCAGGCTCAAAGCCTTAACATGGAGATTTACATCTTCTTTCTCTGGAGGAAAACTAACAGTATAACCTTGCATAAAACTCTCCTTACCTCACAAATGACTCCTCAATCATTCAATTTATAGGAGTTTCAATACAAGAAACCAATGCCTAGTCATGAAGAGTCAAATCCATCTCAATGTGAAAAGTTACTCAAATCATAATTGAATCTCCAAATATGACACTCCATTTTTGGCTCCTAAAATCATGCTTTCATAATCTCCTCAAATCATGCTTGTCAAGTCTCTAAGGTAACTTTATTCTTACGAGCTCTTTCTATTTTAGTAACTTTTATACACATTACAAGTTGTCATAGCTCCATTTAGTAACTTCCATGACACTAACTAATAAATACAAATTACCAAAATACAAACTACAAGTGACACATAGTGCCACTCCGAGTAGGATGCCCAAAATATGTGCATGAATAATAAATACAAATAAATAAATATTTCAAATAATAAGACTTGTAAGGTGTATGACACATCTAATCCCAACAGAAAATACAAAGTTAAAATACAAAAGTTAAACTTCAGATGACTATAGATAGTTACACACAAAACCTAAAATTCAAACACTGATAGATTTTTTTGTTGATCTTATAATCAAAGGGGATCAGATGTAGAAATATAGATAAGAAAACTAATGTCAATAAATCTAGATGATATAGATTTTGGATCATTTGCTAGATTTCTATAAAGTTCATTGGAGTGGGGAGTAGGGGAAGGAACATGGACCACCATAAAGATACAAATGTAGCCAAGTTGAAGGAGCTACATGATATTGTTGAGTCCCTACTCCTCATTACTGCAAGCACTAGGTGTTGTTCTGGTGTAGACCCTTACATAAGATGAGCATATATTATTTTTTAGTTGATATTTTAACCAATTGAAAGGATAGGGTCAAATTCGGTGCATACTAGAATATTATCCTCTCATTTATTTTTTATTTTTTGTATTGAAAAATGTAGGGTACAAAAGAATGAGCAGATCTAGGAAGAAACTGCAAGGATAAACACCAAACTACTATAAATCTAAGCTAATACACAACATATAGATAGACTACCACTACAAAAAACATCTGAGCTTGGCCTCAACCAACACAAAAAACTTACAAAAGTGTATCATAATTAGAACAATAAAAGAACCTCTCGTTTAATTAGTACCAATTCATGGATGACAATGTAATATCAATTGAACAAAGTTTAGCTAGTGCCTTTTGAAAAGGTACAATCTATTCTTAAACATAATCTACTTTAAGTGGAAGGTTAATTTTTGCTAATAAAAATATCACAAATATGTACTACTTTTTGGTATGGATGAGGTGTAAAATTTCTATTGACTATTTGACCATTGAATCGATGATATTTATGTAGACTACAAGGCACATGCTCCTTACAACATACTTACAAAGAGTGTAGCTCACATCTATTAGGATTAAGGTACCATCAACCTTGTAAATCATATGTAATTTATTATTCCTTTTATTTTTTGTAATTCACCCATAAGGGATGAAAGGTTTCCCCAAGTAGAAATATTGTTTAAGCCACATGTTTGATCCTGATACTTGATGGATATTGGTTATGGAGCACATTTAATTATGTGGGGTGAAGGAGAGTACCCTCTTTACGAGGTCTGGGGGTCATCCTCTCTACCTAGAGTTCAAGGGGGAAATGCCCCCAAAAGCCAAATTATATATATATTCATTGTAAATCTGGATGGTTCATCATTAGGTCATAGATCTGATGGTAGAGGTTATGTTGGATTTTATTTCCATAGAAGGAAACTTCTTTATGAGGATATTGTATTATGGCTATGAATGAGGAGCATAGAAAAGTAGAGACTAGAAAATAGGTGATGCTGGATTGAAGACTGAAGAGGAGATTGATAGTGTTGTATTGTAAACTCTATTGAAGTTAATATAGACTAGTGCATCTCTTCTTGTGTGGAGTTTTTTCTTGAAAATGTTTCTCCACGTAAACACTATGTTATTTGTTTGATATTTTATTTTGTTATTTCCTTTTGTTGATTTCATACTATCTCCATTTTGGTTCTACACAGTTAAATATCTATATTATAGTTGTAATCAAATTTTCATTGATAGTTGTTTACCTTCATTTCTAACAACATCAACCAATGTTAATAGACTTCCAGTATGATTGAAATCTTAGGTAATGGGAAGAAAATATAGATTCTTAAGTCGTGCAAGCATTTATTATTGCAATGGTGAAAAAAGCATAGCCTCTACTTTTCTTCATTTATTTACACTTACTTGAACTTGTCTTCAATATTATGAATAGTGTATAAAATAATATGTTTTTATCTAAAAGTTTGTAAAATAATAGTAACAATTACAATTGAATTTAGTGGGGCATTGTAGGAAAATATGTTTTTATCTAATTATTCATTTTGAGCCATGGGGAACAATGGAATCATTGAACCCCCAAAGTTTTGGTACCCACCCTATATATTTTGTAACAATAATTTGATTTCTCAGTAATTTTGTTACCAACTGTTCGATGCAATGGACTTCAAATATTGAAATAATATTTTCTTTATTAAAAACACTATAAGTTGATTATATATTTAAATACAAAGCTTATAATTAAACTTTAATGTATAGACAATTTCACGCTCTAATTATTTCTACTATAACATTTAAATTATTTATGTAGATTGATTTAATAAAATATATTTTATTTTTAAATAGCCACTTTAAATTTCTATGTCACAATGAAGTAAAAACAAAAGAAAAAAGTGTAAGGTATGTAATTTTCACCTTCACAATTATAAAACTGATATTAAATATATTTGTTAGAAATGAAGGTGCAAACCACACAATGGAAATCTAATTCAAACCTTATTAATATCCTTTAAATAATGTAGAATCAATGGAGATTGCAACAAAAATAAAACCCACTACACAGAAATAACATGCATTAAGAACTGAACACATAACATAGTACGTAACATGGAGAAAACCCTTTTGGGTAAAAAACTCCACCGAGAAAAGAGGTTCCAAGTTGTATTATGTTCAAATATGAGATTATAATACATGCACTTCCTCTTATTCTTTAGTCTTCACTCAAGCAGTGCATGTTACTCTCAACTCTGCTAAAAATGTAGTACACATATCCTTATAAAAGGGGGTTACCTTCTAGGGAAACAAAACTGACATAATATTGACCATCAGATTTGTGACCTAATGATGAACGATCAAGATTTACAATGATAAAATATAAATAGAATGTAGTTTTGGGGACACTTCCCCCGAATCCCCACCGAGGCATGCCGCCTCTAGATTCCTTGCTTGGGGATGATCCCCCTGGACCCCTCATAGGGGAGAAACCCTCCTGCAACCCCTCGCCATGGATGAATTAGTGTCACCTACTAGATATAAACATGCGGCTGAAACAAGATCATTGCTGGTGAAACCTTTCATCCCTTATGGGTGATTTACAAACAATAATAGGAATAAAAAATTACATAGGATTTACAAGGTTCATGGCACCTTAATCCTAACATTCTCCCACTTGACATCATACATTGTAAATACCCATAGAAAAATAATAAAATAATCATGCACTAGAAACAAGCCCCATGGCCTCTCTGCACCAAGAAAATTTCTCTGTGCTCACAGGCTTGGTCAAAGCATCTGCAACATTCTCCTTATTGTCTAACCTTCAGCTCAATCTATCCATTTGCAACCATTTCTTGAACAAAGTGATTCTATACATCAACATGCTTAGTTCAAGCATGATACATAAGATTCTTGGCCAAACAAATGGCACTCTGGCTATCACAACCAATCTAAATGATTGTGCAATCAAAACTAATTCCTGCACACAATCTCCTCAACCCTACTTCCTCCTTAGAGACATGAGTAGCATCCATATACTATACTTTGGTGGTAGATAAAGCAACCGTGGGTTATCTTTTGCTCATCCAACTCACTTCTATGCCCAAAAAAGTAAACACATAGCTACTGGTGGACCTTCGACTATCCAAGTCACCTGCCCAATCTACATCAAAAAATTGGGTTGTATGTCCAAAGTTTTGTTAGCACTTTCAGTACTAGAATAAACCAAATAGTAATCAGGAGTACTTTCTAGATGTCTAAACACCCTCTTCGCATAATTCCAATGTTGTCTACCATGGTTAGACATAAATCTGCTCAAAACTACCATTGCTTGGGCAATATTTGGTCTAGTGTAAACCATTACATACATCAAACTCCCTACAAAACTAGCATATGACACATTAGACATATCCTCTAAATCATCCTCATTCTTTGGACACATATCTAATGAAAGTTTAGTACCAATGGATAAAGGAACTCTAACTAGGTTATAATCCTGTGTACTAAATCTCTACAAAATGGTATTCACATTCTTACTTTGTGATAACCAAAGTTTTCTGTTACCTAGATATCCCTTTTGATCTCCATACCTAAAATATACTTGGAAGCTCCAAGATCCTTCATTTTGAATACACCCGAAAGTTGAGCTTTTAACTCACTGATCATACCCTTAGTATTGCTAAAAAATAACATGTCATCAACATTCAATGCAATGATCAGAACAGAATCATGAATACAATGAATGTAAACACAGCGATTGTCCTCACTTCTAACAAAACCCAATTTAAACACAAATGAGTCAAACTTTTGGTACCACATTCTGGGGGACTCTTTCACACCATAAAGAGACCTCTTCAATCTGCAAACCCAATGTTCTTTCCATTTTACCTCAAAACCTGTAGGTTTTTGCATGTGAATTTCTTCCTCAAGATCTCCATGCAAAAATGCACTCTTAACATCTATTTTCTATATTTCACAATCAAAAGGTCTAGCAATGGATAAAAGAAATATAATATAAGTTAATTTAGTAACAGGAGAGAATATTTCACTAAAATCAACTCTCTCTCTCTCTCTCTCTCTCTCTCTCTCTCTCTCTCGGAGTAGCCCTTGGCTACCTGTCTAGCCTCAAGTGTACATTTGCAATGAACCATCTGCTCCAAACTTCTTCTTGAAGACCCACTTTCAACCTATGGCCTTTCTTCCTTTGGGAAAATGAACAAGATCCTAGGTGTTGCAAGATTCTAAAGACATAATCTCCTCTTACATGGCTAACTACCAAGATTCACTATCATCTGCATGAATATCTTACCTGTACGATCTAGGTTCATCATCAGTACTCAATAAAGAAAATACACAATAGAAATTTGGTTTGTTATACCTTTCAACTGAGTTCCTTTGTCTTGTGGATCTTCTCAGAGGTGGAGTAATATACTCTTTAGGTTCTTCTACATGCTCATCTATACCAACTTCTTCTGTTATAATAGATTCTTCCTCATCAAAACTTTCACTTGAGTCTTCTTTTTCTCCTTTACCCCCCAATCCATCGTTATGTTCTTCATAAGGTACATCTTCATGCTCTAATTCAAAATGCACTCTCTTTACCTTTTCTTGTTTTTCCTTTAGCTATTCAGGTTCTGAAATAACACTAAGTTCCCTTAATATAGAATCTCTAGAATAGATAATATTTCGAGTTAGTGGATTCCAAAATTTTATAACCTTTTATATTATCACCATATGTAATGAAAGTACAATTTTCAGCTTTTGGATCCAACTTACTTCATTTTTCTTTAGGCACATGAACATAAGCCTCACAGTAAAATACCCTTAAATGTGAAACAAAAGGTTTCTTACCTGTCCACATTTCATAAGGAGTTGAAACAAGACCCTTACATGGAGATCTGTTAACCAAGTAATTTGCAATACACACAACTTCTACCCAAAATCATTTTTTCAACTATGATTCACTTAGCATACTTTTGGCTCTTTCCATTATTGTTTGATTCATCCTTTCTACCACTACATTATTTTGTAGTGTCTATGAAGTTGTCTTCTGTCTAACAATACCTACATGATTAAAGAATTCATCAAATTCCTTAGAACATTATTCCCCTCCATTGTTAGATCTAAAAACCTTTATATTATGATCTGATTGTTTTTCAACTAAAACTTTAAATTCCTTAAATTTAGTGAAAACTTTAGATTTGCGACTCATAAAACAAATCTAGGTAATCCTTGAGGCATCATCAATGAAGGAAACAAAATATTTAGATTTTCTAATTGATTCAACATCCACTGGACCAAAAATATCTGAATGAATAAGTTCCAATTTATTATTAGATTCATTACTGCCAGAAGGAAAGGGATATCTATTCTATTTTCCAAACACATAGTGTTCACAAAATTTGAAACTCTCATCAAAATAGGATAAACGGTCTAACAATTTTTTATTTAAAATAGTCTTTAAACTAGACTAACTTATGTGGCCAAATCTATGGTGCCACATCATACATGTATTTTTAGTATTAGCCTCAGATGCATAAGAGGCATTACAAATAGTAGTGGCTTCTAGCTTAAACAGAGTTCCCAATCTTTTCCCCTTCACTACCACCATGTTTCCTCTCACCAATCTACAACCATGCTTATCAAATGTCACATGCATTCCAAAATCATTCAAATTTGAAACAGAAATAAGATTTCTAGCCAATCCAAGAACATGCAAAATACCTGAAGGGTTTTAATTCTCCCATCACTAAAACACAACATTACCTTCCCTCATCCAATAATACGATATGTAAAGTTGTCACTGACGTACACAATTCCTCCATCATACTCTTCTTATGTGGAAAATAATTCTATATGCGGGATCATGTGGTATGAGCATTTTGAGTCAACCAACCAACATCATGAGAAACAACATTACATGTAGAAAGTGAAACCTCATCACCTACATTTGAAGACTTGTTAGTAGTGGAATCCCACTATTTCTTCAGGTTTCTATATTCTTTTCACATGTCCTCTCTTTCTATGGTTCCAACACTTGACTCTGTTCTTCTTTCTAGGAGTCTTAGAATGGCCCTTTGACTTGTCTTTAGACCCCTTCTAATCTCCTTTTAATCCTTTTTCCATAGACCTTCTCTTGACACTGAGAGCATCCCCTGAACTATCCAAACTTTTCTTCCTCAATTCATGTGATAGTAAAACTGAAACAAGAGCATCCAACTTTGGATCTATGAGGTAAGCAGTGATAGCCAAAATATCATTCTCCCATGATTCAAGTAAAGAACAGAGAAGCAATATGCATTTATCTTCCTCATTCACATCAATGTCTATAGATTCCAGTTGAATCAATAACAAATTAAATGAATTCTAATGCTCTGCAACTAATTCACCCTCTTTCATTTTCAAGGAAAATAATTTATTCTTTAAATAAAGATTGTTTACCATACTATTGGCTTGGTAGATCTCACCTAGATGCTTCGACAAGCTATGTGCAGACTTATCACTCACAAAATTCAGTAGAACATAATCTACAAGAAACAACTGGATTGTACCTCATGCCTTTTTTATTCAATCTATCACACTCATCTTGAGAAACATCATCAAGTTTCATCTATTTCATAACAGCCAACCACTGATTTGTTTCCTCAAGCAAATCCTCCATCTTCAACTTCCACAATTTGTACCCCATACCATTGAACTTTTCAATGTCCAAATGAGAGGTAGAAGCAATAGTGGATGCAACCATGATATCTACACAAGATGTACAAAATAAAACAAAAAATCAAATCTCCCACTGCAACTAAACAACCTTCAAACTACCACCTAAGAATCAAAACTGGCCAAGCTTTGATACCAAATGTTAGAAATGAAGGTGTAAACCACACAACATAAATCTAATTCAAACCTTATTAATATCCTCTAAATATTTTAGAATCAATGGAGATTGCAACAGAAATAAAAACCACTACATAGAAATAACATGCATTAAGAACTGAACACATAACACAATATGTAACACAGAGAAAACCCTTTCATCTAAAAAAACTCCACCAAGAAAAGAGGCTCCAAGTTATATTATCTTCAAATCTGAGATTACAATACATGCATGTTCTCTTCTCTTCCGTCTTCAATCCAGTGGCTCCTATTACTCTTAACTCTGCTAAAAATGTAGTACAAATATCCTTATAAAATGGGGTTACCTTCTAGGGAAAGAAAACCAACATAATATCAATTGTCAAATATGTGACCTAATGACAAACGATCTAGACTTAAAATGATAAAATATAAATAAAATGTGATTTCATGGGCACTACCCTTGAAACCCCATCGGGGATCATGGCCCCTGAACCCCCTGCCAGGGGGATGATCCCCCTAGACCCCTCGAAGGGGGTAACACCCTTGCGACCCCCCATCGCAGATGAATTAGCATCAAGTACTAAATATAAACATGCAGCTGAAACAAGATGATCGCTACTGGTAAAACCTTTCATCCCTTATGGGTGATTTAGAAAGAATAATAAGAATAATAAATTACATAGGATTCACAAGGTTGATGGCACCTTAATCCCAACAATAGTTTCATTAATATAATATAATATTTAATATATAATACTTAAGATTATTCAATTAAATAAATATACTATAATATAATTTTTATTGTCAAAATTGGTAATATTTAAATTACCTCTAAATATGTTGAAAGACTAAACTAAGAATGTTCATAGCTTAGAAGATAATATAATTGGTCATTACTAGTCTTGTGGTTCTAGCCTTGAAACAAAGCTACATAGTAAATGTTATTAAACAACCACCATCTCAATATTTAGCAAAAATAAGGTTTATGTATAATCTTTATCGAAATCTAATATATAAATCAATAGAAAAGTATGTTTTGGTCATCAAAGATAAATATGGTTGAAAAATCAAACATAACAAAAAAATAATTATGTCTCTATCTAATTTGTTTGCCAAGTTTATTTTCCATTATAACCATTTTTAAACCACATGGTTCTTTACTTTAATAATTTATTAATGGTCATATAAAGTACCATGTTGAAAAATATTTCATCTTGTTATAATGTATCAAGCAAAATACACATGATAAAGTAGTTGTCATTATTGACAATCAAGATAAACATGGCAAAATAGATGGCCACCAAAATATCTGTTGACAAATTACTTTGAATAAAAAGAGGGAAAAAACCAAGACACACAATAGAAAGAGCAAGAATACAATTAAAGGTTGTAGAATGCAATATAAAAACTATTCAAATATAGAAAAGATAATGAATACAAGAGACATATACAAGATTGGACGAGATTGGATATATCCAATATCTGCACACCACTATACAAAAAGAGAGAAATACTACAATTCAATGATATGCCCAAGTGTGAAACTATTCTCCCCATAGAGGCCACCTACACATAGGAACTCTCAAGATTATGCTTTTCATACTAGAGTTCTAGGCATTTTGCATCAAGAATCCCCTATAGCTAGATGAGACAACTTTTAATGATGGAACCCACTCCAAAAAAAATTCTTATCCATGAACTCATTTATGAAATCCTTCATCTGAAACTATGGAATGCCCATTGGCTGTATCATTCTTGAAAACTCACAAAAAAGGTTGGTGGCTAGCCTCCAACCCTAGAACTAGTTCTTGATCAACACTATTGACATCACTTCAATGTTTCCATATGAAATGTACAAAATAGAAGATAGATTTTGTCTATCGATCCACATGAGGTAGTTCAAATTGTCCTCCTAAAGGATTTTAGAAATGTTTATAAAAGATTTAATGCCTTGGTGAAACTTGGGGAAGAAGACAAGTTTGATGATAAGAACATGACACCCATTAGAGAGTCCTACTACAATGTTTAGACCATTAAACTCTTAAAACACATTGACAAGCATGCAATCAACCTTCTTTTATATGTATAATAAGTACAACACGATTTCAAACATAGGACCCATTTGCTAGATTGGCAGAATGTTTCCAGGTAGATAAGTGATAAAATATTTTGGGTGTCATGCCTCCTTCACTGTACATAAGAACCCAAATAGAAATAAAACTATTGTAAAATCCATACAAATATAGATAACCATGAAGAGTGATTTTTAATCATACTTTTCATTGGAATGGGTCCTTTATTAAGGAGGAACCAAGAATTAGCTAGTGTGATGGACATAGAGCAAGAAAAAATGGCCAAATATCTTGCTTTCATCAATGAGAGACACTACCAAGCTCAGAGCCAAATCTCTTTCTTTCTCCAACATAGAAAATAATATCAGTCATAACAATATCATTATATTCAATTGTTGATGGGGATGTCATTCAAGGATTTTGATAGAAGACCATGAAAATTAAACAAATTGTAAGGAGTGTAGAGTTTTGTGTAACAAGCGACTAACCAACTATTGATGATTTTGACTTTAACATGAGTTATTATCCCTATTATATTTTGAAAAGTATAATTGTATATCATTAATTATTTCAAATCTTAAAAAATCTAAAGGTGTTAATGGGCTCATAGTCTACTAGTGGAGTTGAATGGTTATGAATGAGCCCATTAGGGATCAACTCTTGCTTAGTGCAAGGTCTTGACACCATAAGGGATGATGTTGAGATTGTACCCTGGGTGACTTGGATAGAATGGATAGCCATAAATCCTTGGCTCTTAGTTGCAAAGGTTTCATCCTAAGGCTCATGCTTTTGTATCGAGTAGCTAAATGATTTTATGGGTTTGATATAAAACTCTCCAACAACAAAAAATCTAAAGGTTAATTACATACTTAAGTTGAGTTTATTAGTTTATCCTAAATTAATTAAAATGTTGTTTTTATTACATAAAATAATATATATTTATATTTATTAAAAAAATACTATTTATATTTTAAAATATCATTTTTTAATGTGATTATCTATTACCAAAAAAAGAAGCATGTTACAGTATGATTTAGATTCCCCCATAAGGAAAATAATGTATAAGGACACTATTGGCCATCCAACTGGAGAAGAATAAGAAAATACAAATTACATCACATATAAAGAGTTCTGAGATATCACTAGTCATAAAATATAGAACACCATAAACTATTGTTGCTCTTAGAAGTATCAAAAAGTCTAATGGAGTTCAAAATAGAAAATGCCACAATCTGAATATATCATTTGTTACAACTTTCCTTGTAGCTATCAATTTTAAAAGTAATAATGGGAGGACTAATTGTTGAAATGTTAGCAAAATTCTATTTAACCACCTCCAATTCAATGCCATCTAAGCATACCACTTTTACTTTGAGTCCCATATTTTTAAGTAGTCAGTCAAAGTTATAATTTTATTGCTTTTTCTAGAACTGCATGTACTATTTAATGAACTTATCATCCTTCTGTCTAGCATCATGTGGCCAAAATTTTGTATTTTATATCTCATATCTCTTTATGCAAGCTTCTACTTCATCTATTAGCTCCAGGATTTTATCTTTAGATATCTCTATTGTCATGGTAGCCAAATAAGATATCTTGAAGATGAAGCCCTTTCCACTATTTGGATTTCTTGGGTACAACCATTTGGATATTATTCCTTATGAGAATCTTCCATGGTTCATTACCATTTAAGGCCTTGATTATCCATTTTGTTGCAAGAGTAACACCTTGAATCTTTAGGTCCTTTAAACAAAGACCACCTCGACTTCTATCTAGGCAACACCACTACCAATTGACAACTAATCTCTCCTTGTTTCCTTTTCCATTAGACTAGAGAAATTTTCTAATAACCTTCTAAATGTCATTAATTTGGTAGTTATTGAAAAACCAAATTGAGGCATTGTAAATGCTATAAGAGGACAAAGTCTTTTGGTAGACCTCAAATATACTAGCCATTGATACATATTGCCTATTCTACTTTGAGAATTTCTTGTCAATTTTATCATGAATCCAATCCCACATGTCCTTTAAAGAAGGGTTAATAGAAAATGGGATGCCAAGATATCTAACTTGTTTATTAGGGCCACTCGATAGAAATTTTTTCTTACTAAACTAGCTAAGGGGGAGGCCTTTCCAACTAAGAAGAGTGGATTTACTTTTTGAGATTTTATCACCAAAGGCTTTAAAAAAAAGATTCAACTTATTCATCATATTGTAATAGTTTTTCTCCTCTAGATCCACAAAAAGTGCAATATAATCTATAAGTTTAATGTTTAGTAGGTTGTTATTGTGTGGAAGAATAAGCCCCTTAATATTATCCCCATTAATATTTATTCTCAATAAAAAGTGCAAGGCATCATATGTAATCACAAACAAGGCTAAAGCAAGGGGAGAACCTTGTCTAGTAGACCTTTGTAGAGTAAAAGGCTTAGTTAAAGTTCCATTTACATCAAATGGGAAAGGACTTAGGATTTTTATAAATTTTAAATTAGGTCCCAACACACTCAATAATACAATCTAAAAATTAGCTAGGATATAGCTATTTTTTGGTGGAAAAGTATTGGTGGGAGTCTCTGGGGGGGCTCAAAACATAGGATAACATCTTAGTATATAACTTTGCATGCAAAGGAGGGACATTGAAAGAGATCCATCGTCACACTAGAGTAAGGACTCCCTTGTCCATGACCAGTTACCTCCAAATATGAAGTTAGATTAAGGGACTAGGATCAAACCAAGCATCTACACCAATAAAATTAAGTACTATGGAAACATTTATGGTTACAAAATTGAATGTTCTAGAGAAGAAAATCTGCATACATACACCATGATATCTATCTAGAAACTTTGAACCAATAAAAATGGAAAAATAACAATACTCCTTTAAGACAATTCCATCTCCTTCCTGCTAATTAAATGATTGGGACTACTCAACTAATAAAATGTGTTGTGATTGTTAGATTTATATTACATCATTAGTATAGTTTAGTATATAGTTTAGAATAATAATTAATTAATTAATTAATATGTAAATGTTAATTTATAAATATAGGTTAGTTTCTTATTAGTAATTAAATAAATGTATGCGAGTTACTTTCCCACAGAAGAAGTTAGTTGGTTACTAGTTATTCATGGGAAATTGTAAGGATTTAAAAAGCAATTGCATTGTAATGAAAGATCTATCCTGATTCAATAATATATTATTCTATATTTTGATATCATTGTGCAATAATGGTTTTGATCTAGTTTCCTATGTATGTGCTCACCATTTTTCAATATGGTATCAGAGCAGTAGGTGGTTATGGGAGTTGGGAAGGATTATGTGAACAAGCCATGAGCAATAGTCATGATCTTTATTGAAGGGATGAGAGAAACTATTGTGATGGGTGTTCAAATTATAGTTAAGTATTTAAATTATTCTTATTTTAGAATGATTTCTTTTTATATAATAGTGTAATGAAGTCCTAAAAAATGCAATGTCTTTGTCATTTTATAACAAAATTTCAAAATTCAAAATGTTTTATAAAGCTAATGATGCGAGGAATAAAGGCCAAAAATGTTTTGATGATATTGTGAGTATTTGATGAGCAGTTTGATGAAAAAAAGTGAGTATAATTTATAGTGATGTGAATTTATCTTATGAAGTATTTTTCTCTAAAAATTAAAAAAAATCATGTTGCATGCAATCTCATAGAGGAAATGAAATTAAATATTTTGGAAATTTAATTTAAAAAGAAAAGTGAAAATTATACGAGTGAGATCAAAAGCAAATTTGTGGAAGCACACAAGTATAAAACACTTTTTACATGGCTAAGGATAAAAAGTATATACAAATTGGAAAGCATAATATTTTTGTACATAGCTACATTATTGTTACTATTGCTTGAAGTTATTTGTTTATTTATGGGGCACATGATATAGAGAACTAATTATTTATTTTGGAGAGATAAGGTTTTGTTAAATTGTAAAAACAATAAATATCCAAGCATGATGCTTAGGTGAGTTGATGAAATTTGTGGAATTTTAAGCCCTAAGACTATAAGGAGGTTATGAGTTCAAAACTTGATTATGCCTCATAATAAGTTTTTGATGATTTTATTTTTGAAGGTATAAATTTGACTACTATATGGGTCCATCATTGGTTTAAATCAACATCATTATTTATAGCAGTTGATTATGGCCACACATTATTCTTGTGCTCTCGATACAATCGATTATATCCATAATAGAAACTTGGGAGACTCACATGCATGTGCTATTGAAGGTTTAAATGATATACTTGATAGGGCTTTCAAAATCTCACATGCAATATCAAGTGGATAAAGAGTAACAGGGTCAAATTGGAGGTTGGAGGAAAATGGAGGCTGAAGTTTTTTCATCATCTTGAGCTATGTTCTCGCTCAGAGATGATCCACTACATGAAAATTTCCATTTATTTGTGTCCTTTTGTAGATCAGGGGGCTTGGCAGTTCTTGGTAGTATGTGTGGATAGTGTAAATTTTGAAATAGGGTGGAGTTAGTGTATCTGTACTTAGTCTGTGGATAGTGTAATCTATGAAATAGGGTGGAATTAGTGTATTCATAGTGGTTCAGTTTGTTTTACACACCAAAGGAGGGATTTGATTCTCATCGCATTAGAGAAGGGATATTGACACACTCGAAGGAGATGTGGACTCTCAGAGGAGAGTTGTTCTCTTAGATGCATCACTAAGGAGGGATTTTGACACACTCAAGGGAGATGTGGACTCTTGGAGGAGAGTTGGTCTCTCATTGTGCATGGAGGATGCGAAAATTTATGTTCTCCCATGTTGTACAAAGGATTTTCAGGTTTGACACTTAGAAGATCCGTTGATAGACTTAGTTTGGTGTTTCCTGGGTGAGCAAGGAGACTTGTTTAAGATGCTTCATCAAAGTCTCTAGAAGGGTTGTTCTGTTGAGTCGTTGTATTCTATCTCTTGTTTGGATTGATTTAATAAGGGGGGAATGTTTGATTTATATTACATCATTAGTATAGTTTCGTATATAGTTTAGAATAATAATACATAAATAAATTAACATGTGAATGTTAATTTATAAATATAGGTTAGTTTCTTGTTATTAATTAAATAAATCTTTGGGAGTTACTTTCTCATAGAAGAAGTTAGTTGGTTATTGGTTATTCATGGGAAATTGTGAGGCTTTAAAAGTCTATTGCATTATAATGAATGATCTGTCTCGATTCAATAATATATTATTCTATATTTTTATATCATTCTACAATAATGTTTTTGATCTAGTTTACTGTGTATGTGCCCACCATTTTCAATAGTGATAAGGGAATTAATCCCTACTTCTTATATATCTTGAGGATTTTCATTATTAGCACAATAACCATATTATGAGCTATTTAATCTTTGTGGTAATCCTCAACAATGGCTTGAATTGTCTTGTCATTCTATTGCAAGGTACGGATTGAATTGGTCACTTTTTATTGCCTAAATATTTCCCTTTGCAAACATCCTTTCCACAAATTGACATACAAAACCACATATCTCTAAGAATATCATATGTAATTTATTTTGTATCTCGGTGATAATCCCTTTGTCATCTCCATTGGACTACCTTACATGTGTTGATTCTACCATTGGTTAGCTCTTACAATTTGTCTGACTACCTTTTCCAATCTTCTCTTTCTTTTTTAGTGACACTTCAATATATCTCTTATGCAATGTTGTAGTTAGGGTATCAATCAAATTCAAATTTTAAGAAATGGAAAGAATGAAAGAATGTTCAATTAATAACCTTTATCAAAATTCTCTACATAGGCATTGACTTCCTCATCACTAGGACAAGTTGCCTCTAATATAATCTTTAGCTTGTTCATGTTTGTGGTGTTATCTAGCATCTAGAACCATTCTCACCTCCCTAGTGATGTTTCCCATTTTAGTCTCCAAGGCTAAGGCCTTGTCAATTTGGCAACTAAGAGAAAGAGAATTGACATTTTCTCCCTATAGTAGAGGGTTAATAAAAATAGGTACTATATTTTCAAAATCATCCTTTTAATCCCATAATACCATCTTATCTCCATTGGGTTCTATTATTGTAGGGATGCCAAGGTAAGCCAATTCTTTTAAGTCACCCATGTTATCATTTAAGAGACATTTTATCTTATTGAAAAAGCATATATGTCATACAATAATTTTGATAACTCATATATCTTTGCATTCATTTTAGGGTTCCTAGGTGCATATTCAATATTATTATAGACAGTATTTATTATGATCACCCTAGGAAGAAATTTCACATTAGCTTCTATTAGTTGTGGGCTCAATTCCTATACCTTTCATGTGTCTTTATGTAGGTGATCATGGGATTCACACATATTGTGTTCCATTCTCATGTGATTTGAGGCTCTATCTTCGATGACATCCCTTATGAACTCTTCAATCTCCTATTTTTTCTTAGTGGCCCATACTCTTTTATCCTCCTATAGAGCCTTTACATGATATATTACCCTAATGATATCCTCTTAAGAAACATTTATAGTCTAATATGTGTTAGGAGAAATTATAATAGGTCTTGAGTACAAAGATGAGATCTAGGATAAATATCCTTTTGACTTGGCCCTTTCTTCCACAAGCTCCTTATTCAACTTAATAACATATTGCAAGTATTGTTTAAGTTTTTGGTTTATTTGATCATTTATCAACAAAAACTAGGTTGGATTTTTTAACTTAGTCAATAAATTTTTTAGGTTTCCTAAGTTGGGAAAAATTCAAATCCTTTGATGCTATTTTTTGTTGAGTGATTAGTTGATTGTTCATGAAAGAAAAATAGGTTGAAAAACACAATGTATTTTCCAACTTACAAAAGAAATATTTCTTAAATTTTTTGTTTAGTTCATAGTTTCTAAGGTTGGTCTTTCCAACTTAGTCAACAATTGTTTAGGATTTTGGATTTAAAAAAACAAAAAAATTCAAATTCTTTGATGTTGTTTTTTGTTCCTTAATTAGTTGATTGTTCATGAAAGAAATGCAAGTTGAAAAATATAGTGTGTTTCTCAACCTACAATAAGGTATTGTTTAGGTGCTTTTTAGTTGATCATTTATCAAAAAAATTAGGTTGGGTTTATCAACTTAGTCAGCAATTGTTTAAGATTTAGAAGTTGGAAAATTAAAAATATCAAATCCTTTCATATTATTTTTTGTTCATTGATTAGTTGATGATTCATGAAAGAAATGTATGTTGAAAAACACATTACTGATAAAAGAAGTATTCTTTAAGTTTTTTGTTGAGTTGATCATTTATAAAAAAAGGTATGTTAGGTTTCTCAACCTAGTCAATAATTGTTTATAATACCTAAGTTAGAAAATAAAAAACCTTCAAATCCTTCATTGATATTTCTTGTTCATGAATTAGTTGATGGTTCATGGAATTCATGTGGTTTGAAAAACATAGTGTGTTTTTCAACCTACAAAGGAAGTTCCGCTTAAGTTTTTTGTTCAGTTGATAATTTATGAACAAAAATCAAGTTAGGACTTTCAGCTTAGTCAACAATTATTAGGATTCCTAAGATGGAAAAAAAAAAATTAAAGCCTTCAGTGTTATTTTTTGTTAATTGATTATTTGATTATTCATGAAAGAAATGCAAGTTAAGAAACACAATTTTTTGAACCTACAAAAGTATTATTTAGGTTTTTGGTTTATTTGATCATTTATCAACAAAAAATACATTGGTTTTTTATACTTAGTCAATAATTGTTTATGATTCTTCAGTTGGAAAACTAAAAAAATGAAATCCTTCAATTTTTCTTTTTGTTTGTTGATTAGTTAATTTTTCATGAAAGAAATGAAGGTTTAAAAACACACCATTCTTTGAAACCCACAAAAGAATTGTTTAAGATTGATAGAGATTAAAAGAGACAATTTGTTGTTTAACTAAATGTTTATCTATTTAGTTGATTCCAAATGTAGGTTGAAAAACCTTTGTTTAAGATTCCTAAACTATAAGAAGATAATTTTTTTTGTTTAGTTGATCATTTATGGAAATGAGGTTGAAAATACACTTTGTGTTTCAACTTAATCAACATTTGTTTAGGATTATGAGTTGTAAAAAAATGTTGAAAAAAATATAGTGATCAGTTGATTATTTATCAAAAAAATAAGGTTAACAAATACAGTGTTTTTTTTTATCTTACTAAAGATTTATTTAGTTGATTTTTCATTTTAGAAAAAGACATGTCAAAAAACACAGTGTTTTATTTAACCAACACTAGTAGTTTTCATCAAGTTTCCTATATAATTTCCAAATTGTAGAGAAGACAATTTATTGTGTTTCAATATTATATAATTACTAATTCATCACTTCATTATTGAAAAAACTGTAAATTGAATAACATGCCGTGTTGTTCACCTTGTAGAGCTCATGTTTAGGATCCATAAGTAGTAAATAATATAATTTGTTCTCTTTCCTAGATTATGATTTCTTTTGCGAAAATAAGGGTCTACCTAATTGAAGAATATTTATATTGTGCAACTCAATTTTTCCTTGTATAATTGGTTCAAAATTTATAATTCCTTTAAACATGGAAAACTAGGTTATTTAGTTCAATAACTAAAAAGTTACGTACTTATCATTTCTTAAGAAAATCATATTTATCCCAACAGGGTGTCTCAATTTTCTAGGTTTTGTTTTCTCTGTCCAGTTGATTAAAATGTGTATGTCTCTTGTTTATTGTTAATCAAATAACATGCAAGTTACAAAATGCATAGTGTTTTGCAACCAACACATGTTTAAAAATATCAAGGTTTAAAAGCACCATGTAGACTAAAAATAACTAAGAGACAAATAATCCTCTTATTTATGTAAAATATTACAAAGAAGATAGGGGAAAAAGATAACACACCTAAACTAATTATCTTCAAATATTATTCTTTTCCAAAACACCTGAGATGCTACCCCTGTTGCAAGTATGTGCTTACCAGTGTTGTCATTGGTGTCAATTGTGCTTTTGTTTTGATGATTTCTTGTGTTGAGATAATTGGTTTGTAATGGCTTAGATAAGTGTTGAAGATAATGAGAAAGTGTTCCTGGTATTGAGTTTCCAAGTGCTTTTGAGAAAAAAATTGCTCTATCGGTGGAAACAGTGTATTGCAAAGTATCTTGGTTTGAAGAAACACAGTAAAGTATTTTGTTCCACATTTCTTGTAGATTGAAAATCTTTGTCTGTGGTTTGGAAGTTACGATGAAGGTTGTCTGTAGTTGCTATATTCCAATTTTCAACCTTCGGTATGAAGATTTGAGTGAGTTATGTTCACCAGAGTAAAAACTATTTTTCTGTGCTTTTAGTGGTGACACGGAGAATGTATTCTGCTCCTCATTTCTCCACAAATAAGTATTATTGTTTGCAATTCTGGAATTAAGTTTATGATGAAGATATGTACCTTCAGTTCTAATGGTTCATGATTTGGTTGTCTGCAAGCGATCTTTCTTTTATGACAGTGGTTGTTAGTGATGTTCAAGTGCTCTGGTTTGAAGAATCTTGTGGGTAAAGCATTTTGAGGTTGTACAGTTGTTCTTGGTGATTGTAACGTGCTTGCAGATGTCTCTGGATTGTGTCCTCGAGTTTTGATTGGTTCACAAAGCATAATCTAGATCGTGCATGAAGCCTGTTCTCAAATACTTTAGTGTTAACACCAGTTTTAGCCGACTTGGTTGTTTTCACTTGTTGTGGTTATACTTTGGAGATTGTGATAGCATGTTGTAGTGTGGAAGATTTTGTTTGAGTCCTAGCTAATGCTTGGTTTGGTTTGCATTCATTCTTTCTCTTTCATTAATCCATTTAAGTCCAGACCTATTCTTATGTACATGTGTTTGCCGACCTTGGAGAATGTTCCAATGGTTGATGATTGTAATACCGAGCTTGATGATCATTCCAAGGTTGATGAATTGTATAAATTCTTGTAATAGAATTGTGAAAATGTATCCAAGTACGAAGATCAAAGATAGTGTGAAGTTAAAAGTGGAGTAGAGCAAATGATGTTTACAGTACTTAAATGGAACTGAACTTTGGTATGGTTTAGATGCTACCATCTCAGTTCACCAAATCTTGGCAGTGAGCCACCCACTAGTAGTGAGCCACCCATTGGTAGTGAGCCACCCATTAGCAGTGAGCCTCTCAATTTGCAGTGAGCATCTGGGTAGTGAGCCCTAAGGCAGTGAGCCTTTGATTTCTAGTTTTGATATAACATAATATATTTTGAGCTAACACTCACTGTGGTTTTTCTCTTATAGTGTGTTCCACATAAAAATCTAGTGTCTCTTGTGTGATGTGTGAATGTGTTAAGTTTCTAATTTCATTCTCTCATGGCTAAACTTAATAACAGTAATTAAGTGGATTATATCTTAATGGTTTTGAGATATTGGTTACAACTGATTCACCCCCCTCTTAGTTGTCTTTCCTTGCTCAACAATTGGTATCAGAGAAAGTGTTCCTTTGTAAAGAGTCTAACAACTCGAGGAAGAACCAGGATGGTGCATAGGAAGGAATCACCATAGTTTGATGGAACGGATTATGCTCTTTGGAAGGTACGGATGAAAATTCATCTCATTTCTCTTGGTTATGGTGTTTGGAAAATGGCAGATACAAAATACACTATTCCTAAAAATGGTTTGACCGATGAAGATGAAATCAAATAGTATGAATTAAATGGAAAAGCTAGAGATGCTTTGTTAAATGCCTTATCTAACACTAAGCTGGTACAGGTTATGGATTTGGAGACTGCTCATGAAATCTGGGACAAGTTGAAAAGTTTATATGAAGGAGACGATTTTGTAAAGAGTGCCAACTAACAAAATCTAAAGGTGAGTTATGAAGCCCCGAAGATTAACGAAGATGAGAACGTAATAGTCTACAAGCAAAAAGTTGATGAAATTATCAATGGAATAAAGGGTCTTGGAGAAACTATCAAGGAAGAAGAGGTTGTTGTGAAGATTCTAAGATCATTACCTAAATCCTATGGTCACAAGGTATCTACAATTGAAGAACTTATGGTTGTGCAAAAGGTTACAAAGGATCAATTGCTTTGTAAGATTACAACTTTTGAAATGAGAGAGTTAGGTGATGCTCTTCCAAAGAATAAGATTGCTCTCAAAGCCAGTACTTTAGAAAAGACTTCAAGATCTCAAAAATATGTTGTGGAATCTGATGATGATCTTGATGAGATTGAAGCCAACTTTGTGGAAAAAATGGAAAGAGGTGCCAGTAAGTTCAAAGGAAAATTACCATTCAAATGCTTTTCTTGTGGTAAGGTTGGTCATTATGCCTCTAGGTGTCTGGAGAGAATTGAAAGAGGTTAAGTGCACAAAGATGAGGGACCCAAATGGAGTCTTAAGTTGCTACTTTTTTTCTGAAATTAGGAAACATTGATGTTGGATGAGAAATTGAAGATAGATACACTCAAAATTTGAAGATGGAATGAAAACAAGAGTTGTATTGCCACGAATCTAGTTTCTAAACTACTAATTTTTTCCAAAAAATGTTGAGATTAGGGGGTTCAAAAAGGGGGAGCACTCAAATTGGTCCTATTTTTCTTAAAAAATCATAACATAGCGTCTAGTGTGCTCCCCCTAAAATGTTATGTTTTTTTAGTATTTCAATAATTGCTCTGGTGAGAAATTAGGTAACACCATGTAGTTTATCCCTGATTTTTCTGATAATTTTTTAATGAATAATTGGTTTTTTAGTAATTGTTAAAGTGGACACATCTTGAAAAATAGAAATTTGAGCATGTTCCCCCCTAAAATGTTTGAAAACTAATCAAAAATTGATTTTTTTTTTGAATTCATGTAGAATGGAGTCTAGTTTCTAAAAATATAACTTATTTCAATTTTTAGTGAATGGTTAAAACAAAAACTCAAAAATACCAGACACTAGTTTTTGACAAAAACTGGACATAATTACAAAATAAATTCAAGATGAAACACTAAATGTACTCAAAATGTAAAAAAAATTATATGGTTAGATAGCTAACAGAGAGATTAAGATTATGGTGGTATTTTTTTTGAGTTTTCATTGAAAAAAGTGCCATCCTAATGGGGAGTACGCTCCAGATTATCTGTAGATTTTGCTAAAAATTGATAAAAACACATCAAACAAAGCTGAGCATAATGCGAGCATGTTATAACATGCTCACATTATATGAAATCAATAACACGATCGCATTATAACGTGCTCACGTTATGATGAGCATAACTGGCTATACACATGCCAATTGCATTTGCTTGAAAGTTTGTATAGCCTTTTCAACAAATCCATTTTTTGCATATCTTGCAATCATTGCATTCCATTATAGAACATCTCTTTGAGGTGTTACGTCATACAATTGACATGCCTTGTCTATGCTTCCACACTTTACAAACATGTCTACAAGGGCAGTTGCACTTCCTATCATCTCTCTCACTTTATTTCTCTCCCCTCTCTACATCCTACCCTTTCTCTGAGTCTCTACTTCCCTCCCCTCTCTACCTCCCATCTTCTCTCTCACTCTCTGTTGGTTTAGGATAGACAACTAAGAGGGGGGATTGAATCTGTTGTTACCAAAACCTTCTTTTCTTTGAACACTTAAATCGTTGTTATATTTCTACAGCATAATAATGATTTAATCATGGAAGCACAATGAAATATCTCAAGAGCAAAAACACATTAACACATATGACACCAAGATTTTAATGTGGCAAACCTGGTTAAGGGAAAAACCATGGGGTGACTAACCCAAGATTGTATTCTCTATTAAAAGAATAAGAAGAACAAAATGGCACTTACCAATAAGGGCTCACTACCCGAGCACACTGCTCACAAGAGGCCCATTGCCTAAAGGAGACACACTGTCTACAAAATAATAAATATTACATACTTGAACTAGAGATTAGCATCTTCACCATGCTTGAGTCAGTTCCATTTAAGTTCAACACTTCTACTCTGCTTTTCTCTCTTCTCCTCTCTACCACTTTCTCATCTCAACAAGTATGCTTTGAAATGACTTTGCAATTCTTATTTATACATGACATCAACTTTGGAATGATCATCAAAGTCGGCACAATATATTCTATTACAGAGAAATTACAAAAATACAACTTGATTTGTTACAAGACTTCATGTGTATCACCATATTGTTAGCCACACATATCTAGGACTTCAATCTTCTTTGAAGAATGCGCCATGCTTTGCAGAACATCTTCAAGATCATCTGGAATATGTGTAAAACATCTGGTCGGCCATGATTAGGAAGAACACCATCACCTAAAAGTAAATCTTCAATTACGAGCTCAATCTTCAATACGGACCACCAACATGAACTGGACACAATCTAGAGACCCCCACAAGCTTGCCCGAATCACCAAGAACATCCACACCACTTCTTCTTACTGAAATCATTTGCATCTTCATCCGAAACCTCAAGAACATAGTCTGTCATCACTGTCACATTAGAATAAGTGCTTACAAACCTCCAAACCATGAACCAATTGAGTTGTCAATTTACATTGGCTTCCTAAACATTCCACCAAATCTGCAAAACAAAATATTGCATTTCTAGATCTCACCGGACCTATTTGTGTCACTCTATCACCTCTGAACATCTGCCAGAACTAGTTTTACTCATATGGCCATAACTTCTCCAAATCTTCATGCGGACCTCTCAAATCTTGACTGGATCATCTTTAGACACATATCTACAAACCCTTTGATGCACATTCTCTGATCTTCATCTTAGCTGGGATCTTCACTTCATAGAGCTTCATTGTATTCACTGTTCTTCTCTATTTTTGATAGGACTAATTTTCTCAATATCCTCAGCACATAGCTCATCCAATCCTTGACATCAATGCAATAGGAGTATGTTGACATCAATGACAACATCAATTAGGCCCATAATTGCAACAATTTCCCCCTTTGTCATTCATGGCAACATATGATGTGAAAAACTATTTTAACCATTAGGACAAGAAATTCTCCTTACTAATTGACATAGATACCCTTATCAACATCAATCATTCATATGTCTTCTCTTTCTTTACTGCTCCCCCTTTGATCAGCAACCACTTTTGTTTTTCACATGTCTTCTCTCCCCCTTTGGCATCAATGGCAAAGGGCACATACTTGCATCAATCAAAATCATACAGACTGCTCCCCTTGAGTGGTAGCTTCCTATCATCAATCCAGACCACAAGATATGATTGTGGGATCCACCAGACTGATGCACATCAGTGCACCTTAATTCAGAACCGAAGGGGTAATAACCCCTAACTTCTCCCCGAGATACTCAAAAGAGTCCTTAGGTAGAGGTTCAGTTAAAATGTCTGTAATCTGATCCTTTGAGGGCACAAACTCCAATCTGACTTCATTCTTGTTTACCTACTCTCTCAAAAAGTGAAACTTGATGGATATATGTTTTGTCTTTGAATGCAACACCAGATTTTTTGATATATTTATTGCACTTGAGTTATCACAGAAAATTGTGATAGGTTCCTCATACTCCACTCTGATGTGTCTTAGAATTTACTTCATCCACAATACTTGAGTGCAACTACCTATTGTTGCAATATATTCTGCTTCTGCAGTGGACAGAGATATTGCCTCTTGTTTCTTGCTCAGCCAAGAAACCAATCTTTTTCCCAAAAAGAATGTACCACCACTGGTACTCTTCTGGTCATCCACATCTCCTACCCAATCCACATCTATATATGCATGAAGAGAGAAATCATGATCCCTAGGATACCATAAACTATACTCAACTATTCCCTTTAGATATCTAAGAATTCTCTTGATTGTCATGACATGAGATTCTCTGGGATCAGCTTGGAATTTGGCAACAAGACCAACAACATTCATAATGTTAGGTCTAGTTTGAGTAAGATACAGTAGTCCTCCAATCATTGACTTGTACTTTTTCTGATCAGCCTTAGGAGATTCATCATCTTTGGTTAGTTTACATCTGGTTGCCATGGGAGTATTCATTGGTTTTGAATCTTCCATCCCAAATTTCTTCAACAATTCTTTCGCATATTTGGTCTATGATATGAAGATTCCTTTCTTTGTTTGAGTGATTTGCATACCCAAGAAGAAATTCATTTCCCCAAACATAGACATCTCAAATTCACTTTTCATTTGATTTGCAAAAGTCTTGCACATACTATCTCTTCCTCCAAAAATGATATCATCAACAAATACTTCAACAATCAAGATATTTTCATGATCAATCTTGAAGTACAAGTTACTTTCAGAAGTAGCTTTGTTAAAACCAATCTTCAAAAGATGTTTATCCAATCTTTCATACCATGCCCTTGGGGCTTGTTTGAGCCCATACAGTGCTTTCTTCAACTTGCAGACCATATCACCCTGATCAGATAATTGAAATCCATCCAGTTACTCAATGTATACTTATTCTTCCAAGTCAGCATTCAGGAAGGCAGACTTGACATCCATTTGATATACATTGAAATCCTTGAAGGTAGCAAAAGCAAGAAATAATCTAACTACTTCAATTCTTGCCACCGGAGAAAAAGTTTCTTCAAAATCAACTCCTTCTACTTGAAAATTGTTGGAAAGAGACACTGTGTAGCTTCATAAGTGTTGTCATTGATGGCAACAAAGTCTATCCCACACATCCATAGTACATAATATGCCTTCACCAAAAGTTAGATTAAAGAATGTTTTGGTCTGGTGAACAAGAAATGAGTATGTAACAAGGTTCGACAATCAGGTCCAGATCTCTCAGATGGTGTAAATCAGTAAGTTGCAGACTTGAAAAAGTCAAGAGGGGTATCATAACTACTGTACTCCAGAGATTTAGCCTCTGGTGATAAATCAAGAAAACGATACAAGCATCTGAGTGTTGGGTTCCAATCAGGCAGAGCAGACAGACGAAGAACTGACCGATAGAGTATCAGACTTCAATCTGGACAAGTAAAAGGTGTTGATCAACCAATTTGTGAGATTATACATTGTTGGCCAACATGATTAATGACTTCTATGCCTATGTTTTTGATACGCATCACAAATCAAGCATGGATTCAGCCGACAATTGAATAACTTGAAATTATCTTGAGTGTTCTTGTTGCTGACTAGAAAGATGATAAAAATCCTTTATGCGGATATATATACCAGATGGATTCCAGCATGTAATTATGGATGATGAGTATGTGAAGAAAAAGGTACGAAGAAAAATAGGGATAAGTGTGAGAACAACAATTCAAGTCCAGTATGTAATTGAATAACAACATTGAACAGAGGAAGAATGAAGTGCATCAGATCAGTATATTGTGCCTAACCAGAACTGAACTCTTGCATTTGTAGATGCCTCTCATCAGTTCAAACACTTGATCATCTTCTATAAGTTTTGTAGATAGTGAGTCTCTTGTAGGCAGTGTGCCTCTTGTGAACAGTGTGCTCGGGCAGTGAGCCCTAATTGGCAAGTGCCATTTTGTACTCCTTTATTCTTTTAATAGAGAATACAATCTTGGGTTAGTCACCCTGTGATTTTTCCCTTAACAGGGTTTCCACGTAAAAATCTGTGTGTTATGTGTGTTGACTTTATTTCTGTTCTTATGATTACATATGCTTTCATGTTTTGATACAACACTGAATATTAAGATAACAAAAAGAAAAGAAAGTTAAGGAAATCTTGAGATAACTGATTAACCCCCCCTCTTAATTATCTGCCTTGTTTCCAATAATTGGTATCAGAGCCAAGTTCCTCTTAATAAAGCCTAATAGCTTGAGGAAGATCTAGGAATCTCAATGGATGCATATGGTATGAAGGAACAACTTCAGTCTACCCTAGATGATCTTGAACAATCCCACTCTGAAGTCAATAATTTTAGAGAAAGACTCAAACAAGCTGATGATTTCATAAATGACCTAAAAGAAAAACTTAGTATCTCTTTAAAAAAGAGAAAGGAACTACTTAAAAAATTAGCCATTTAGAGTGAAGTCAATGATACTAATGAAGATCTGAATGAGAAAAATAAGCTATGTGAGAAGCTTTCAAATGAAGTAATTATGGTAAGGCATGAAATGGAATCAGGGGTTATGAGATTCACTGAAGAAATTGAGGAAAAAAGAAAAATTGAAGATAATCTAAAATAATCCCTCATGGAGAAAATAGAGGACTACCACAAAATGGATAGGATAATCAGGCATCTTGAATTTGATCTTGAAGAAGCTAGAGACAATGAAGAACAACTTGAGAATCAGATAAACACCTTTAAACAAGATCTTCAAACTGCAAATGAATACAAAGAAAAATTCAAGATAAGCTCAGCCCAACTTGAAGTTCTTGAAATCCAAAAGAGGGTAGATGATAAGCATGGCTTGGGATATGAGAAAGGTGAAAGATCTGGATCCGGTTAGAAGAACTTTGGATTAGGAAATCAAAGAAATAGGCCTAGAAGAGCTCCAGTAAGGTAACCAAATGCTCAGAGATATCCATCCTTCAATGGATACTGCTTCAATTGCAACAATTTCAGTCATAAAGCAACTCAGTGCAAGAGAGAATGAATCAGAATAATCCATCCTTCTCTAGACAATGTTTTAATTGAAAAGGTATGTTCACAAATCTCATGAATGCAGAAATATGCAAATAAACAAATCATTCAATGTTAGATGCTTTGCATGCAATAGAATGGGACATATGGCTAATCAATGCAGATCAAGAGGATATCAATCAAATAAGCAAAGAAATGTTACATGTTACAATTGCAATAGATCCAGTCATATTTCCAAATTTTGCAGAAGCAGAAATCAGGATAGAAAAGGTCCAGTGGAACATAATCATAAACAAGATAAGGGCAAAGGTAAAGTGAATGTAGATGAAGTTCAAAAGGAGATGAGCAAGATTTGGGTAAAGAAGAGTATAGAAAGTATTGGGGATGGATCTGCACTGGAATCTGGTGCTGATATTCCTTTCAGAAACTAAAAAGGTGAGCTCTGGCTCAGAGGGAGTCACAGAGAAAAATAAATTCCCCCAGCTAGTCAACTAGTGCCTAAATTCAGCACATGGAGTAAACATATGACGCTGCGGATTAAAGGGTTCTCAGAAAAACATCTTAATAACCTTTAGTCAAAATATGAAAGATCCGCATGGAGTTTTGCAAGATTTTAACCGCTCAAGTTAATCCGGTTCCGATAGCTATCCAGTAAAACAAAATTTCACAGATAGATTCGATATGATTCAAATTGAAATGCTTTGATCTGTGGACCCATGGCATGATTGAAGAAAAGAAGATACATTGTCAATCCTCACTGACAATGATTCTAAGTTCAACACAATGATTCAAGAAGATCTCTCTCAAAATAGGTTAACCAAATAACTTAAGTTGTGCATTTATTACAAAAGGAAATTAGGGTTTGCGCAAGGATAAAAGGATTCTTTCACTCATTATTGGCACACTTGCACTCATGAAGAAGAATAGAAGAGCTCTGCAAAGAAAATTCTACAATTCACTCAAGATCAACAGAACAACGAATTCAACCAGCGATTTGTTCTGGCTCCTGATTCAAACCCTAAGGCGTGAAAAGGTACTTCCATTCTAAAAATCTCTCTAAATCCCTTGTAAAATGGCTACTCCAATGGTTGTCAAGATCTAAATTCAAGAAACACCCTTATAAATCTCTAGAAGTTGATCCTTTGGGCGCATTTTCTAGCATTCCGCACGGAGTATTGCCTGTAGAAGATGTTAGGGTTTCTATCCATGCCAACATTGAAGAATTTGGAGACTCAAAATTGATGGACATTTGTCATAAACAACTAATAGATGAGAATTTTGAACTCAAACCTGAATTCAAGGCCCTTCAGGTTAAACACTTCAGACATTGCATACATTTTCCATGTTTTGCAGAAGATGATTGGGTCCGATATGTTCTAAGAAAAATGCATGATAATTTCATGTGGCTAATGAGGCCCTTCAAGATAACTAAAGATGCCATCAGGGAAGTGACCAGACCGCATTCATTCGGTGGGTTACCTACACTTAAATCTATGAAAAACCAAATAGTAACTGAAGCCACCGGATCTAAATTTGAAAAAAGAGCAATGACCATAGATGACATCACAGATCCAGATGTCAAGTTTGCCTCAATGATAATCAGCTACAAAATCTATCATTCGAGCAGGGAGAATTCTATGTCTGGCACAACAATCTATGCAGCATATCAGATGTTGAGGGAAGATGCAAATTATGACCTATGTGAGCTTCTTCTAAATCAATTTTTGGAAAACCTGTAGAAGATCAAAAAGGATAAGAAGAATTCCTTTAAATATGTTTGTCTAATACTATATCCATTCTTATATTATATGAATGAACTACCTGGATCAATTGGTTGGGTCTAGCAAAATGGTAAACCGGTTGCAATTCAGATCAAAGATTACATGTATGGACTTTGTGATGCTCAAGCCCAAAACGTAGCTCTCTGGGGGTACTTCAAGAATTTCCAAAGCATGATGCAAGCTAGAGAGAGAATAGCACAGTCCATAGTTGAGAAATACAAGGACACAGTTTGCTTCATGGTTGACATTGATCAATGCCTAATGGAGGTAGTTGAACCAAGAACTGTATGGATAATGCCTATGGGATATGAGCTCGATGAAAAAATTCTTGGAACTGCATATTCAACACCTACTAAGCCAGCCTAAGAACATTGAAGCAGAAAGGTTTGGCACATTTGAAGAGCTAAGTGTAAACATACATTTTGAGCTAATATAGCTAGAGATGAAGAGGAAAGTAAGAAGGGAAGTTGAAGAAATTGCTAAAATATTTGGCCTATCAAAGGAGGCTGTAGATGCAAATAGAGAGAAAATGGAGAAGGCTGAGAAAGAGAAACAAGAAGCAAAGGAAACATTTTGGTACAAGCCTCCTCCTAGACTAGATCTTCCAAGAGCTCTGCACCTGTCACTCCTAAAATCTCAAAGGCTACCAAACCAGAAGTTAAAATATCCGGCAAAAGTGAAAAGAGAATGAAGACCAAAGCCTCAAGAACATATACAAGCCATAAGGATGATGAAGAAATAGAATCAGATGAAGAAATCAAGAAAATGAAGAAGAAGAGAACATCTGAAAAGTTCTCTACTAGCAGAGATGAGGAAGAGAAGGCAAAGGAATTTGTTGAAAAGCCCACTCTCTCCATTGATAACATCATCAAGGCAGTAACTATGGATGGGAACCTACAGCCAGTGACTGAGTTCTATGATGCATACAATGATGCTGATAAGAGAATTCTGGAAGAGGCTACTGTCAGTACTTGAATATTTACAATAAAGCCTTCATTGAAATTATATCATTAATTCCTAAGAGCCTAGAAAAGGTACTTGAGTTAAGAAAAGAGAATGCAATCGCAAAAGACCTAGAGATTCGGGAGTAGATAGTAATACAGCTTTATCCTTCCATCACTCCAAAACAAATGGACATGATTTTCAAGGAGTGTAAGAATGAGTTCTAGAGCAAGGCAAGAATGAACAAACTCATGCTTGGAGAAACAAACTAAGTAGCAAGTGAAACTAAAGATATCCTCCAGAATGCCTTAAAGAGATTCAATCTTCCTATTGTAGAAGAAATAGTTGAAGAACCTTCTACCATGGATGTTGAAGGATTAAATGTAATCAATGAAGAATCCTCTGACAAGGATGTAGAAGGATCAAAGAGAATAGATGAAGAGAAGTCTAAGGACTTAGATTCCTCTATTCCGGAAGAGGAAGTTCATGAAGCAGTAAACACAGGTGACATCTCTCCTCTGGATCCCACTGCATCTATGATAGACATTCCATACTCTGAAGCTAAATGAGAAGGTAGAAGAGAGGAGAAGAAAATTCTAGAAGAAGAGGTTAAGGGAAAAGAAGAAGAACAAGAAGAAAAGACTAATGATGACTCTTCTAATATTTCAAAGAAGTCTCAATCTCCAGCAAGAGACACTGCAGAGACAGTGAAGAACTTCTTAAACAGAGAAATGATGGAACTGGATGAACCTAAGCTATTTCAAGGACCACCGAATTTTGACTCTCTCCCCTCGGTTCAGACAATGAAAATAGCATCTTTTGCTTAGGCCAAAGCAAAAGAAAAACTCTTGAAATCTCACATGGAGGACTATGAACTATTGGAGATTACATCTAGGATGATGGAGAAGATCATGCCATCCTACCAAAAGGATCATTCGGCCTCACCATCCAGTAACTTGAAAACTTTGGTAAATTCTGTTAACACTCATTTTGAATCTCTAGAGAAATCAGCAGAAGCAAAGGTCCGGAAGGAGTTTCTAGGAAAAAGATTCACTGAGGTGCAAGGAATTATTGCTAATGATAGGAAGAATCTAGATATTGGAATAAAGAGCCTTGAAAATGCTCTCAAAGATGGTGGAGACCTATTCAAATTTTGTCTGACTTGGCCTAAAGTGACAAAAGATATTGAGGAGAAAGTAAGAGAATAAGAAGAAAAACTGTCAAGCCTAGTTCGGAATTTTGACCCTCTTTCCTCCTCACTAATGAATCAAGAATGCTAGGCTATTGTTATCATAAATGAAATAAAGAGACTGGACAAATAAAATAAGAACATAATGAACAAAATGGGTGAACTTAGAGGGTTAATTATCCCTAAGCTAGAGGCAATGCATGAGGCCTTGACAGATGCTAAGACCACAGCCCGGACCAGTGATCCAGTAGATTTAAGAAGGGCAGAAGCATATGCAATTTTGTTGAGTGGTCACATCTCCATTTTGGATAGTATGAAGTAGAGTTGGGCCACAGAGTTTGTACAGCTGAAGACTACTTTTGCAGATATACTTAAGTATATTTAAGTATAACATATGATTCATATATACTTATGCAGCCAAGTATAGGACATTTTTTGCAAAATTTTGGTATGCGGATTCTGCCCTTTGCCATTGATGTCAAAGGGGGAGTGAGGAGTAGTGAAAAATGTGGAATCCAACTAAGGGGGAGCTCTGGTAAAATAGTGCAAAAGATAGAGCATCAGCTAAGGGGGAGTTACTGTGACACTTAGCCATTTTTCACTAAGTGTTGCCATCAATGCCAAAGGGGGAGATTATTGGCAAGAGAAATTGTGTGGATTCATAAGTGTTGTCATTGATGGCAACAAAGTCTATCCCACACATCCGTAGTACATAATATGGCTTCATCGGAAGTCAGATTGAAGAATATTTTGGTCCGGTGAACAAGAACAGAGTATGTAACAAGGTCTGACAATTAGTTCTAGATATCTCAAATGGTGTAACTCAGTAAGTTGTGGACTTGGACAAGTCAAGAGGGGTATCATGACTACTATACTCCAGAGATTTAGCGTTCGGTGATAAATCAAGAAAAAGATATGAGCATCTGAGTGTTGGGTTCCAATTAGGCAGAGTAGACAGAGGAAGAACTGACTGACAGAGTTTCAGACTTCAATCCAGACAAGTAAAAGGTGTTAATCAAGCAATTTGTGAGATTATAAATTGTTGGCCGACATGATTAATGAATTCTATACCTATGTTTTTGATACACATCACAAATCAAGCATGGATTCAACCGACAGTTGAATAACTTGAAAATATCTTGAGTGTTCTTGTTGCCGACTAGAAAGATGATAAAAATATTTTATGCGGATATATATACCAAATGGATTCCAACATGTAATTATGGATGATGAGTATGTGAAGAAAAAGGTATGAAGAAAAATAGGGATAAGTCTGAGAACGACAATTCAAGTCCGGTATGTAACTGAATAACAACATTGAACAAAGGAAGAATGAAGTGTGTCAGATCAGTATATTGTGCCTAACCGGAACTGAACTCTTGCATTTGTAGATGCCTCTCATCAGTTTAAACACTTGATCATCTTTTGTAAGTTCTGTAGACAGTGAGTCTCTTGTAGGTAGTGTGCCTCTTGTGAGCAGTGTGCTCGGGCACTGAGCCCTAATTGGCAAGTGCCATTTTGTACTCCTTTATTCTTTTAATAGAGAATACAATCTTGGGTTAGTCACCCCGTGGTTTTTCCCTTAATAGGGTTTCCACATAAAAATCTTTATGTTATGTGTGTTGAATTTATTTTTGTTCTTATGATTACATATGCTTTAATGTTTTGATACAAAACTGAATATTAAGATAACAAAAAGAAAAGAAAGTTAAGGAAATCTTGAGATAAATGATTCACCCCCCCTCTCAGTTATCTACCTTGTTTCCAACAATAACCCTTACATACCAATCTGGCTTTGATTCTGACTACTTCACCATCTTCATTAGTTTATTATGGAAGACCCATTTGGTCCCAATCACATTTTTATTTCTAGGTCTAGGAACAAGATCCCAAGTGTCATTTTTCTCAATCTGCATCAACTCTTCCTCCATTGCTTTGGCCCAGCTGTCATCATTGCATGCTTCACTTACTATTTTTGGTTCAATCTTTGAAATCAGACAATACTTTCCTAAGTCTTGAGCAATCTTTCTTCTTGTTTGAACACCTTTGCTTCTATCACCTATGATCTGGTCTTTAGAATGATTTAGTCTTACATACCAGGGAGTTTTGGGAATTTCTTGCACTATTATATCTTAGACAGGTTCATCCAAACTTATCTCTTCTTCCTGTATTTCAGGATTCTCCAGATCAGTCTGGATCTGAATTTCAAAAGGGGTTTGAACTTCTTGGACCAAAACATCATTCTGATCATCTTCTTCATATTCATAAAACCTTGAGGGTTTTTCAATGCCTTCATCAACCTTCACATTTGTACTTTCTACAATCTTTCTCAATCTCTTGTTATAGCACTGGTATGGTTTGCTTTGAGTAGAATAACCCAAGAATATTCCTTCATCACTTCTAGCATCAACTTTGCCAAGGTCTTCATCTCTTTTAATGTAACATTTACTACCAAAGATTCTAAAATACTTTATAGTGGGAGTGATGCCAAACCAGATTTCATAAGGGGTCTTACCAGTATTGCTTCTTATTTGTACTCGATTAAGAGTATAGACAATAGTGCTTATAGCTTCTCTCTAGCAAATCTGAGGAACATTTTCTTCCATCATCATGGTTCTAGATGCTTCCTGGATGGTCCAGTTCTTTCTCTCCATTACTCCATTTTGCTATGGAGTCCTTGGAGCAGATAACTGTCTTTTCATCCCATGTTTCTCACAGAATTCTATGAATTCTTCGGATGTGAATTCTCCACCTCTATCAGACCTAAGACATTTTATGTTTAACCTGGTTTCATTCTCTACCATAGCCTTGAATATTTTGAATTTCTCAAGAGCCTCAAATTTCTCTTTCAAGAAAGTCACCCACATCATCCGGGAATGATCATCAATTAGTAACATGAAATATATATCACCTTGCAAACTCCTGATTCTTGCAGGTCCACATAGATCAATATGTACTAAGTCCAACAATCCAATAGAAGATTATTCCTTACTTTTGAATGTGACTCTGCTCTACTTACCCAACTGGCATTATTTGCACAAACTGTTAGTAGGTTTCACCAGTCTTGGAAGATCTCTTACAGCCTGAGTGTTGCTTATCTTGATGATATTATCAAAATTCACATGACACATTCTCCTATGCCACAACCAACTCTGATCAATTTGAACAAATAAATAGCATTTTCTAGTACCAACCAAGTGGAAGATGTTACCTTTTGTTTGAGTACCGGATGCAACCTCTGTTCTAGAACTTTCAAAGATTCTACATTTTCCATTTTTTAATCGTAGATCATAGCCTTCATCCACCAACTTCCCAACATTGAGAAGATTGTTCTTCAGACCTTCAACATACAGTACATAACTGGTTTTGTTCTTCCCATCAAAAGAAATAGTTCCTCTCCCTATGATTCTGCCAGCAAAATTATCACCAAAATTTACAAATCCTCCTTGATATTTTTCAAGATCTATGAACTTATTTTTGTCACTAGTCGTATGGTGGGAGCATCCACTATCAATGACCCATTCATCCTTTTCTTCAACTTGGGCAGCCAAAGCTCTTTCTACTATTTTATGATTGATAGATTCAATGGGCATTAGATTTCTTCCTTGATGGCAATAAACACCCAGTCACTTTCGAATTTGTTTCATGTCTCTGATTCATCATCTGTTACTCCTTCATCATCATCATCTTCATGAACATAGTAACATTTCTTTTGAAATCTTGATCTATTTGGATTAGTCCTTGAAAATCTTTCCGGACACCTTAAAGCAAAATGAACAATCTTGTTGCAGTTGAAACATTTGAAGGGCAATTTTCCTTCATACTTACCAAATCCTCTTGGCAGTCTTTTTGCAATAAAGGCTTCAAGTTGAGCAGCTTCTGCCTCATCTTCTTCTAGATCTTTTCTTGATTTTTGATACAATGATAGTTTCTTTGAGGAGTTATCTCCTAGATCATACCTTTGTTTGCCTTTTACAGAGGCACTAGCTTTGAATGCAGTTTCATTCATGGGGGGTGCATCTCCAAACTTAGCCAATTCAAATGCAGCTAATTTTCCAACCAATTGATCTCTTGTGATATTTGATAAAGATTTGAATTCTTCAATAGCAGCAACCTTGTGTTTGTAAGCAGGAGGTAGGGATATGAGAATTTTGGTAACAATCTCATCTTCATCCAAGGTTCCACCAGCACACCTAATGCCACAAACAAGCTCATTTACTTTTGGCATAAATGTAGTGATATTCTCATCTTCATTCATCTTTAGGTTTTCAAATTTTCCTTTCAGACTCTATAGCTTGGCACATTTAACATATTTGTCTCCTTCATGCAGAAGTTCCAGCTTTGACCAAATCTCATATGTAGTTTTTATATCCATAATATTTGTCAGCTCTGAATTAGATAAGGCACTTAGTAAGGCTTCTTTAGCTCAAAGATTATCTTTAGCATCTTTGATTTCATCTACAGTTGTCAGACCATTCTTTGGAGGAACATACTTCTTTGTAGACATAGTCCAATATTGCATTCCCATACATTGCAAGTGACATTCCATGCGGCTTTTCCAAAGAGTGTAATTAGTTCCATCAAACCTTGGACTATCCTTCTTGTAGGAAGGCATCCTTGATCTCCTCAAGTGATTAAGCTCTTTTAGAGGAACTTAGCTCTGATACCAATTGTTGGTTTAGGACAAACAACTGAGAGGGGGGGTGAATCAGTTGTCACCAAAACCTTCTTCTCTTTGAACACTTAAATCTTTGTTATATTTCTACAGCATAATAATGACTTAATCATGGAAGCACAATGTAATATCTTAAGAGAAGAAACACATTAACACATATGACACCAAGATTTTAATGTGGAAAACCTGGTTAAGGGAAAAACCATGGGGTGACTAACCCAAGATTATATTCTCTGTTAAAAGAATAAGAAGAACAAAATGACTCTTTCCAATTAGGGCTCACTACCTGAGCACACTGCTCACAAGAGGCCCACTGCCTACATGAGACACACTATCTACAGAATAATAAATATTACATACTTGAACTAGAGATTAGCATCTTTACCATGCTTGAGTCAGTTCCATTTAAGCTCAACACTTCTTCTCTACTTTTTGCTCTTCTCCTTTCTACCACTTTCTCATCTCAACAAGGATGCTTTGAAATGACTTTGTAATTCTTATTTATACATGACATCAACTTTGGAATGATCATCAAAGTCGGCACAACATACTCTATTACAGAGCAATTAAAAAAATACAACTTGATTTGTAACAAGACTTCATGCGTATCACCATACTGTCAGCCACACATATCTGGGACTTCAATCTTCTTTGAGGAACATGCCATGCTTCACAAAACATCTTGAAGATCATCCTCAAGATGTGTAAAACATCTGATTGTCTGTGATTAGGAAGAACACCATCACCTGAAAGTAAATCTTCAATTACAAGCTCAATCTTCAATGCGGACTGAATCACCAAGAACATCCACAACACTTCTTCTTACTGAAATCATTCACATCTTCATTTGGAACCTTAAGAACACAGTTTGTCATCACTGTCACATTAGAATAAATGCTTGTGGACCTCCAGACCATGAACCAATTGAGTTGTCAATTCACATTGGCTTCGTAAACATTCCACCAAATCCACAGAACAAGATATTGCATTTCTAGATCTCACCAGACCTATTTGTGTCACTCTATCACCTCTGGACATCTGCCAAAACTAGTTTTACTCATATGGCCATAACTTCTCCAAATCTTCATACAGACCTCTCAAATCTTGACTGGATCATCTTTAGACACATATCTACAAACCCTTTGATGTACATTATCTGATTTGCACCTTAGCTGGGATCTTCATTTCATAGAGCTTCACTATCTTCACTGTTCTTCTCTGTTTATGATAGGACTAATTTTCTCAATATCCTCAGCACACAGCTCATCCAATCCTTGACATCAATGACAACACTAGTTAGGCCCATACTTGCAACACTCTCTTCTTCCATCCCCTATGTACCTTCTATCCTCTCTCTAACTCTGTACTTCCCTCCCGTATCTACCTCCTACCCTCTTTCTGAGTCTTTGCTTCCCTCGCCTCTCTACCTCCTACCTTCTCTCTCAGTCTCTTCTCCCCCTCCCTCTCTACCTCTTACCCTCTCTCTTACTTTCTACTTCCCTCCTCTATCTACCTCCTACCCTCTCTCTTAGTCTCTGCTTCCCTCCCCTGTCTACCTCCTACCCTCTCTCTCTTCTTCCTTCCCCTATCTACCTCCTACGGTCCTCTCCCAATCTCTACTTCCCTCATGTCTCTACCTCTTATTCTCTCTCTCACTCTCTACTTCCCTCCCCTCTCTACCTCTCCTCCTCATTCTTCCCATCCAATGAAATTTCATAAATTATCTTGTTTCCATTTCATCATCCCAATTTGTATCCGCATCCATCCTTACATGTCTGATTTTTCTTGTTTCCATGTTTTTTGTCGACAAGGGAGAGTGAGAGGGAGGAAAAGGGAGAGAGGATGGAGATGGAGGGGAGAGGTACCTGGTGATAGGGAGAGAGAGAGAGAGAGATAAAGAGTCCTAGTTTTTTTTGTTTTGGAAAGAGAGAGAGGGTGGGTCGAGTTAATGAGTTTAGGGTTTCTTAAGTTTAGTGTTTAGGGTTGTGTTAATGAATGTTTTAGCACACAACAACATAGGTGTGATTGCTAGTTTCACACCTCTCTTGAAAAAGGTATCCTATCCAAGATAGGACTGCCCCAAGGATAATACAACTAGGTCTTAGCTTGCTTGGAATGACTTAGTGGTATGTACTAGTTGTTCCTACAAGGGGTCTTACATGAAATGCAGGGTTTATGAAAGATGGTAGCAATGTATATGCAAAAACCCTAGGTGGTTTAGACTATGAAGTCTAAAATTTCAGCAAATGATCAATGTAATGCTGCTCAAATCCTAAATCTACCAAACTTGATGTAAATAAAATGCAAAAGGAAAAGGAGAGGGAGAAGGGATAAGAGATCCTATAGACAATTGTAGAAATGATCAATAACTAGATAGATAGATTCCCAACAATAAACAAATCTCTGCTTAACTAGGCAGCCCACAATGCCACAGAGAATGTGCAATCTTCTAAGGAGATGCAATGATTTTCAAATTGTAGAGGGTTCATCAAACACCCAATCATTGGCGCAACTCAATGAAATCATACAACCAAACTTATCTCATAAATTATGCCCAGACTAACCATGCACATTGACATACAATCAGCAAGCCATTAATGGTATGGACAGAAAATCCATCAAATATCTGAATAATTAATCACAAGTGCAACTGAATATCAACTAATTTCAGATTGACACGAACTATGAATACCAAAATAAGACAACACACAATCACAAATTCCAAGCAACCTGCAAAGCGTGCTTTGTATTGACTATATTTTGGAAGAGTCTCAGCAATTCATTATCAAATATTACTTACAAATGAGAGAAAATGATGGTCCTTTTATAGACAAGGCACCATACCGAGTTTTTCAATGGACGATGGAGATTAACTTGACACAACGGTCCAGATCACATGGCATTTAATGAGATACATCAGTTTGTTACATTTTTTGATTTGCCTTTGTCTTGTAGGAAAAAGATAAAATACAGCTTGCAAATACATTGAATCTAGACAAAATGGATACCCATTTGGTTATACATGATGAAAAGTCAAATTTTAAGGCCTAATAAAGTCAAAATAGAGTCACATGACACTTGAAAACTTGAGTTGATGTGAATTCACGGGATTTGAAGTGCTAAGTGGACCAAGGGGAGTGTGTGGTACATTCTTTGATGAAGACTTATCCAATTGGATGCTTATTGGATCATTATTGCATGACTAGACTGTTGGGACAGCTATGAACAAGTGTGAACATGTCGTAGACATTGGACTGAATTTGTAAGAACAACAATGAAAGAAGCATGATGTTCAATGTCTTCTAGCTCCTATGGCCTATCCCAATCATCTTGGACATCATACTGACTTCCTTTTGCAGGTGCAGTAGCAATTTGGTTGATAAAATGAAGTCTTTACATTTCTGGGTGAGCACTGCATATCTGTGTGTGCATTCTTCCAAGATGGCTCCAACAAGCTCCTATGGTCTCCAAGACCTACAATTCACAATACAAAGCATCAATTTCATCTTAACAAGTCATTTTTCATCAATTTTAACCAAAATATGTCCATTTACAGCCATGGATTCATTAGAAACAGCATATTGTCAATGTCACTTTCTTATAACCCACCTCTTAAATCTAGTGATTTTCACCTGATTTTTTGCAATTTTTTTTTGAGTACCCATTTGGCCAATATGATGATCTAGGAAGTTTTTGTAGTCATTACTAGCCATTTACAGACTTTAATTTCATGTTTTTCTAGCCTTTTTTGTAAAAAGCAGGATTTTTAGGGGTCATCGACCTTTTATGTGCAGTGGCATTAATTATCGTAAAACGTGCAAAAAATCCACTCAAACTTGGTAAAATGTTCATCATGATGTGACAAAAAGATATGCAATTCAAATCCATCAAGAAAATCCAATTTGCTCCTTGAAAAACTTAATTTTTGGCCCAAAATATCAAAAAGCGTTGATTTTAGGGGTCACTGACTTAGCATTGATTTTGGGGGGTCACTGACTTAGCGTTGATTTTGCTTCCAACTGACCTAACAGGGATTTTGGGTTCATTTGACCTTAGCGTAGATTTTGTGTTCATTCGACCTTAGCACAGATTTTGGGTTCATCCAACCTTAGCATAGATTTTGGGTTTGACCGACCTAAATGATGCTTCATGAGGTCACTCGATTCCATTTTTAGCGCAAAGTTTGTTGGTGAGGTTTTTCAAAGTGATCGACTTGCGCGGGTTTTAGCATTGACCAACCTGCGCGACTTAAGTTGGTGGAAGGCCATTTCAGCACAATTCAGTAGAAGGCAATTTTAGACCAGAGGTCGGTAGGAGACAGTTTTAGCGCAGAGGTTGGTTGGGGTCATTTTTAGCGCAAAGGTCGGTTGGGGTCATTTTTAGTGCCAAATTGGAAAGGTCGAGGATGAAAGTATATTTAAAAATATAATTAAGTATAAGTTTAGATATTTCTTATACTTTAAATATTTTTAAATATACTTTTAGGATGGTTGAGATAGGTTCTAGATCCATAAGATTTATTCTAGAATTTTGTGGTTCCACCAAATTTCAGACTTAGCCATTTTTTAGGGTTTTCAGGGTTTCAGACTTAGCCAAATCAAGGCTTCAGGACCATGTGTCATAATGAAAGTATATGAACACCTTAGTGAAATCTTGTGAAATTTGACACGATTTTGCAACTGTAAGATTTGGAAACTAAGAATTTCAACATGACACATCATGTAAAAGCAATCTCAAGGGCAATATCCAGTGACACAAGATTTTAGAGCAAAGTGCAGTAACACCCAATTTTAGCGCAAAAGGCAACAAATGACTAACTTTTAAGCACAAGACCACCCAAGACACCTCCAAATCAATCATGCACAACATCAAATGATTCCAAGCATGCAAAATACTCAAATTTGAAGCAAATCCTACATTCTAAGCACAATTTCACCTTCTCATCATCATAAGGTAGAAAGGTTGAGACTTCAAGCCAAAGGAAAAGACGGGGTCTTCATTTGGGAAAATGGGGTGTGTGTACAAGCCAGAATAGGTTGCTCAGGTTTACAATTTATGGTTTAAGGGTTAGGATTTAGGGGCATTATTTAGAGTTTAGGGGTTTTGGGAGAGAGAGAGAGGTTTAGAGTTGCTTAGGTTTAGGGTCATTATTTAGGGTTTATGAGCTTAGGGTTGCTTAGACCTTTAGGGGAATTATTTATTGTTTATGAGTTTAGGGTTGCTCAAGTTTAGGGTTTAGGGTTTAGGTGAATTATTTAGGGTATAGGAGTTTACGGTTTCTCAAGTTTATGGTTTAGGGTTTAGGGGTTAGGGATGTAAGGTTTCTCAGGTTTAGGGTTTAGGGGTTAGGGTTTAGAGAGAGAGAGTGAGGGGATCGATAGATATTGGGAGAGATAGGGAGATAGAGGTTTAGAGTTGCTTCTAAGGTTTATGGTTTAGAGGTTTGGGGTTTAGGGTTGCTCAATTTTACGGTTTAGGGGTTAGGGGTTAGGGTTTAGGGGCATTATTTAGGGTAACTTAAGGTTTATGTTTTAGGGGTTAGGGGTTAAGCTTTAGAGGTTTAGGTTAGGGTTTAGAGAGAGAGGATCGATAGGGAGATATATAGGAGACCGAGGGGAGACATAGGGAGATAGAGGGTGAGGGACATGGCCAGAGACATAGGTAGAGAGATTGAGAGGTCGAGGTATGATAGAGACAAGGAGATAGGGTTTAGGGTTGATTGAGTTTAGGGTTTATCCTAGTTAGGAGTTTAGAGAGGGAGAGATATGGAGATAGAGGGTGAGGGACATAGCCAGAGACATAGCCAAAGAGATTGAGAGGTAGAGAGATGATAGAGACAAGGAGATAGGGGTTTAGGGTTGATCAGGTTTAGAGTTTAGGGGTTAGGAGTTTAGAGAGGGAGAGATAGGGAGATAGAGGTTGATGGACATGGCCAAAGACATAGGCAGAGAGATTGAGAGGTAGAGAGATGATAGAGACAAGGAGATAAGGGTTTAGGGTTGATCAGGTTTAGGGTTTATGGTTGGTATATATGATGTATAGAATGGTGTAAATGACTAATATATTGGTGCTTATGATGTTCTGATGTCTCCTGTGGCTGGCAGAGGGTAGAATGACATCTGTGATTGGCTAGGTGTAGAATGATGTTTGTGATTGATAGATAGGTGCTACTAAGGAGTATATTGGTACATACAATACACAAAATGGTGCAAATGACTAACAGATTGGCAGTATGATCTTCTGATGGCTCCTAGTGAGGTATTTGTTTAATGTTGATTATTTTTGGGATCGTTTGAGATGGAGCTTCGATTGATTTGGGATGGAGTTGGGATGAAATGGATTTGTTTAGGGATGATGAGAGGTGAAAAGGACTAGATTAGGAATGATTTTGGAATGATTAAAGAATGGTTTTAAGTGGTTTAGTGTTGATTAGGGAATGATTAGAATGATTTAGGAATAGTTTAGGGATGGTATTTGAGATGAAATCCAGGTTGATTTGAAAATGATTAGGGATAAAGTTAAATTGATTTGGATGTGATTTGGGATGGTGTGAAGTGGTTTAGGGCTGATTAGAAGTGGTTTAGGGATGATTAGAGATGAAATTGAATGGATTAGGGATGCTTTGGGATTGATTAGGAATGAACTTGGTTGGAATGAAAGCTTAATGTTTTCATGAACTTTTATGTTATAGAGATTGGGAGAGATAGGGAGATAGAGGTTTAGGGTTGCTTCTAGGTTTTATGATTTAGGGGTTAGGGGTTTAGCCCATTGCTAGTTTTTAGGGTTTAGGGGTTAGGGGTTAGGGTTTAGGGGTTAATGTTTAGAGGTTTAAGTTTATGGTTTAGGTAGAGAGGTGAATAGGGAGATACAGAGGAGACTGAGCCCGGGAGAGATATCTCTATCTCCTCTATCCCTCTCTCTAACTATACCTACCTCTCTATCTCTCTCTCTCTCCCTGTCTCTCTATCTTGCTAGATCTCTTTTGATCCCCTCTCTCTAACTCTACCTGTGTACCTCTACCTCCCTCACTATTTTAAGTTTACCTAAGTTTAGGGTTTTGGGTAAGGATTTAGTGGAATTATTTAGGCTTTAGGGGTTTATGGATGCTCAAGTTTAGGGTTTAGGGTCTAGGGGTTAGGGTTTAGGGTTTATGAGTTAGGGCTTTAGGGTTGCTTGAGTTTAGGGTTTAGGGTTGCTTAATTTTAGGGTTTAGTTGTTAGGGGTTAGGGTTTAGGGTTTAGGGTTTAGAGGTTTAGGTTTATGGTTTAGGTAGAGGGGAGAATAGGGATCCCTATCTCTATCTCTCTGGACATATGGATCCCTATCTCTTAATCTATCCATCTCTACCTCTCTCTCCTCGTCTTTATCTCTCTCCCCATCCCTCTACCTCTTGGAATCTCTCTCCCTATGTCTCTAGACATCTCTTGATCTCTTTTCCCTATCGAGCCATCTATCCTCATAATCCCATCTCTTAATATACCCCTCTCTACCTCTCTGTATTTCCCTATCTATCTCTCCCTTGCTACATATATCTCCCTATATCTCCCCTCTCTATATATATGTATCTCTCTCTTTCTCCCTTTATAGACCCCTTTCTCTATCTCAATCTCCATCTCTCCCTCTCCCTCTCTATATCTCACCTATCCTCTCTAACTCCATGTCCCTCTCTATCTCTCCATGTCTCTCAATCCCTCTCTATATATAGGATAGAGATATGAAGAGAGAGAGAGAGACTCTCCCATGTAGATACAAGGTTACCTTTATGTTATCATGCTTCCCAGAACGCGCTCGCATTATAATGCGAGCAATTTCTGAGAAGCATGGAAAATGGTAAAAAAGCATGTGGGATCCGTGTTTCAGACCCCACATGACTATTATTCCTACTTTTCACGAGTATATCAGACAAAAGAATGCTTTTCATGTTCTTTGATTAATTGAGAATCATTTTTATATGAATCCACCACCTTTTTTTTTCAATGTAGAAGAAGTGATTTTTCATGTTTTTAGAGAAAACTTGATTATTTAAACTGAAAGTTTAATGTTTCATGTGTGATTTTGTTTCAAAGCTAATTACCATTGATATATACATTGAATTTGATGATATATGTTTGTTTTTTCCATAAAATTTACTAATCCTATTCTAGAATTATATAGAATTCATAATCAAACTTGCGAAAAATAAGAATTTGAGGATTTTGAAGCCATCTTTTGGAGAATTGGTCAACTGCAATATTGAATTCTAAGGTATGTTCAATTTAAATGTCCATTTTAATTCACATATATATGTTCTTATCTTCTTTATGTCTTTAAATGTCTTTATGTCTTTATGTTTTTTATGTTCTTTATGTTCTAAGATATATATGTGTCTAGGTATATCAGTTAGTTTAGTCAAAGAGACTCCAAATTCCTGATTTTTCCACCTTGTTTCGGCCCTTCATGCCTTCATTTCACCTATTTTCAGCTATAAAAGAGAAAACCATTATCAAATACTTCATAAAATAATTTAGTGAATAATTGTTTGTCATACTCATATTCGTGTGTATACATGGAGCCAAAATTGATTTTGGAAGACTCTTAATTTTTACCCTAGGATGATATAGAAGGATTTATTCCTTAATACATGCATAATTCAATTCATTTAATAGAACCATGCATGAAATTATAGTTTTCTTACAAAAATGGAGGAAATGAGCACCACAACCTATTTGACAAATTGTTACAACTCACATTGATACCACTCAATCCATAAAAAATATGATGGAGATTATATATAACATAACAAAATTTTAGAGAAGAAAGTTATATACAAATATGTACGGACATACAAGCATCATGACACAAGATGATACAAAGGGAGTTACAAGGAGATAAAACACTAAAAAGGAGGTTTTCATGACTATAGGACAGTCACAAGTCTATATAACAGTCCACTATCATAGTCATGACCATCATGAAGTTGTTTTTAATTTATGCATTACTTAAGATGTCTTTGATGTTTTCTCACAAGTATCTAGAAGGTTATCTTCAATGGTTAATGTTATTTTGACTATCGCAAAGTTTTTGGACTGGTTTAAGACTATTAGGATGGTCAATTTATGTTGATTACAATCCCCTTCGATGGCATTCATTTTGTCATCCTTTAAAATCACCTCCATACAACTCATATATGTAAAACATTAACCATACAATTCATGATTTCCAAACCTAAAATAGTGATTTAATACTCATATAAGAGTCCAAACAATGGCCTTCAAGGGGCAAGACAGTCAAGAGTAGTCACGGTGATGTTCTTAAGAGTTTATAGGGTCAAAGGGAGGCTTAGTATTAGAGATATACCTTTACATAGCACTATCTCTCAACACCTTATGGTCTCCACAAACTCTCGCAACAAAAAAGTTTCACAAACTTGTGTTCTAGATTGGCTTCATAAACTCTCATAATAACCCTTCAATGAATTAGGTCTCCAAGGTCTACAACTTGCACTCAAGGATTCAAAGCTTTGCATGGGCTTGATGAGGCATCTAACAAGATTAAGTTCACCAACCAAACACAACCAAACCTAATTTCCTTATATGGTTTCAAACCTAAAATTTAATCAATGTTTTGAACACCCATTATCAAGTTACATCACATATCTCAAACTCAACCTTGACTTCTTTGGACTATGTGCCTCAAAAATGACCTTTTTTTGCTGTCCTAAAAGGGCTAATTAGACCTATATTACAAAGGAACTAGCCTTTGAACATTCCACAGACCCCTAAACTTGTTGGGGCAACATTCTTCATGTGTCCAAATCCTCAAAAACCTAATTTGTTTTAGGAGAAACATTCAACTACATACCAAACCATAAAACCCTTAGTTTGGGCAAAATTGAGGAGGGTTTATTAAAAATAATGGTTCTTGACACTTCCACCCCAGACCACTACTTCACACACCTTAGAATACAACTACACATGCTCACAAAACCATCAGACAAACATTTTCTTGTGATATTTTGTCAAATACCCTCTTTGGTTCCTCTTTCCCACATGAAAACACTCTTTAAAACCCTAGGGCATCACACTAAAACCACACCAACTGATATTCTCTCCTACCAAAACATGAGAACACTTAGATTACTCTTTGAAGAGTCATTCCACCAAGATACAAGTCATGACAGTAGGTGGAATGACTAAAACATTGTTTAAAGCCCAACTAGAGCCATCACTGGCCTTATACATGTAGTTTGAGAAATTTGGTTAAATCTCCCTCTAAACCTAATTAAAACCTCTCAAACTTGATTCAAAAGAAAGTTAACACAGACCCCTAACACATCAAATGAATTTTAAGTCTAGACAGTACTATACAGGGCTGTAGTACGGTCTGAAACAGAGAAAATGCAGAGAAAAACGTGGTTACAACAGAAAAATAGAGTAAATGTTGTTCTTTCTTCATCAAAATTCATGTCTTCTTCCTTGTGTCTTAATTTGGAGACTTATTACATCATTTCTCAACCATTTTCCAACTGATCCAACCACATTTTTGGAGGATATGACTGTTGGATTTGTTTTAAAATAGACAAAACATGTAATTTGCATAAGCAATATTATGACACTTGACAAAACTTAACTACTTGACCCCCCTAAAGGACTCTAAGACATACAAATGATCTTTTATAGACCTTATTACATCAAATTAGGATTCCACACATGGAAAGAAACATTTGAACTCAATTAAATTGCATTTTCCATAATTGGCCTTAAGGGACTAGGTGCTCCTACACCATTTATGACTTTGTATGTTCAAGTGTATACTACATGACTTATATGTGTGTTCAAATGCATACTCCATGACTTACGTATGTTCAACTTATCTTGATATGAGGTGTCTTATTAAGAAGTTTATAAAACGTTGTTATTCATTCTAACTGTGCTATTCATTTTCATTATAAAATTTCTAATTATCATTGTCTTATTCTTCATTCTTGTAGAAATCATCATCATGCCAAGGAAACGAGCAAAGACTCTAACACGAGAAGAGCATGAAGTTGAGAATGAGAGGAAAAGAGAAAGAATGAGGCAAATTTGGGAAAGTAGGAAATTATCAACCATACAAGAAGACATTCCACCATTGCCAATTGAAGAGGAATGTGACATGTCTAACGAAGCCAAGAGAGAGATGGAATTGGCAGTGAAAAGGAAACGAATGCAAAACCTCCGTGCAATGAGGAAAGTGAATCTCCAAGTTGGAGGCACTCCATCATCCATAGGTCAAGTTGAAGGAACACCATCAGTAGCTTCTTGAATTGGAGACACTCCATCTTTCACAGGTGAAGTAGAAGGCACATCTGCATTTTCTTCTCAAGTTGGTGACATGCCATCATTCACACCTCAAGTTAAAGGTACTTCATTTTCAATATTTTCACCTCCACTCGAAGGTACATCATCTATCCCATCTCAAGTAAATATTGAAGAAATTCCTAATGTTCAGTCTACTTTACCAAATGAAACACCTCCTAGAATTTTGCATAGGAGGCCAAGTTTCTAATTGATATTGATGAGAATGTATTGGAGCCCATGCAGGATAAGATTCCCATTCAAACTTGCCAAAGATATGCAAATAAGATATGGAAATTATTCTTTGAGAATTTAAATGAAACTAGAAGATGTCAACTCTTTGTTGAACTGATGAGAAATCTAAAATTTAGGCCCACTATGAAGATTCTTGGCTTAAGAACATCAAATGCATCAAGTGAAAAATCAATTGTCAAGAATCTAATGAGTGCATATGAGAGTGTGCGTTCCACCTCATGCACCAAGGATAGTAATGTCACATGACATGTCATTACATCGACAATTGTAAGCCAACAAACAAAAAAAGCTCACCTCATTAGAAAGACAAGTCAAGCATTGAAAATAAATAGAAAAACTCTAATGAGAGCCATTGGAAGATGTCAAAGAGTTGAGGATCCAAACACTAATGAATTGTGGGCATTCTCTAGGAGACTCCCATGGAAAGACAAAGTTGTTGTCAAAGCTTTGAGATCACTAATTGAAGACTTTTGGAAGAATTACACAAGGGTATTTCTAAATCAAAGGGATGTGGTAAGAAGGAGAATCGGTAGTCAGAACCGTGAGCCACATCCAAAGCATTTTTTTGATATGACTCAAACATAGTTTTTTGGTAAATTTCTAGAGAAGTATCGTCAAATTAAAATTTTTCAAAGATATTTTGAAATGCTAAAACCTTTCTTTGTCAAAATAAATCACACATGCACTACTTGTTGTTGTAGATTACATATTGAATTTTCTAACCATTTTGATGTTTATCGGTCTAGATATGTTTAGATTTGGATACTAACAATGTTTTGCAAGATTGTGGCATATGTGCCCCACCAACTACCTCAAGAGATTTCATATCAATGATTTTATGTGATAGAGAGGAAGGTCAAATATTCTATAGGAAATTATGCTTGGATGGCACATGTTAGCATTGCGGTGGCTTACAATGTATGCCAATATGTGAACATATGGAAAGAACACATGTGGTTGGAAATTAACTAGTAGAGTCTGGCAAGTATAAAACAGTGGCATACAATACAAAAGATGGTAAAGATGTAAAGAGGTGTGAATATGTTATTCAGAGGATTCCAGTGTATCAGTTTATGCCTATATTTTGTGACAACATAGTGTATGAGTATGTAAGACATGCCATAGAGCTTGATGGTTGGACTTGCAATTCAAGTTATGCAAGGACACATTTCTAGTTGGTAGCATTGTTTCAGTCCTTGACTTTGTAGAGAACTATAGTCTACAACCACAATATGAGGTGTAATCCCAATATTATAACTCGACACATGTTTCTATATTTGTGCACATCACATTCATTCATGCGAATGATAGTATAGAGGATGGCAGAAAGATCATAAGAGAGTATCATTTTTATATAAGCGATGATTGTACACATTCTGTGGAGTTCGTGCAAGGTTGGTTTTAGGTGTTCTACAATGATCTGGCTAGAAGGGGCATATCATTCAGTCAGCATATCATATGTTTGGATAATTGTGTATCACAATTCAAGAACTCACGAAATTTCTATTGGCTGAGCAGGAGGCATAATATTACAAGTGTTCAGCATATGTGGAACTTTTGTGAGGCCAAACATGGAAAGGGGGAGCATGATGGTGCAGGAGTGTGTATCAAAAGAGCCATAGTATGAGAACAATTAAGGTATAAAGACAATGCAAAGTTGATAGATGCAAAATCAATCGTCGAGTGGTGTAATTCTTTGATGGGTCCTGGTAATAAAGGTAAGTCTTTAGCTGAAAGATTTTTTTGGTTGATAGATGATACTAACATTGCACCATATGAAGATTGTTGTACATTGTTAGGATCAAGTGAGCTACACTCTATCAGAAGCTCAATTGCAGGTTTATGGAGTATACATATGTGGAAGATGGCATTCTTTTATTCTCCATGTACAATTCAAGCCTGGAATGAGTGCGAGTCACATGAGTGGGTTGACGAATGGTAGTTCAATTATCTTAGCCCACTTGACATGTATCAACCCCCGACAACACTAGAATTGATAGAGATGTAATCGTCAGTTGACTTTGACCACATATCAGATCTAGTTCAACCAAGTAATATATCTACTTAAATTTGAAATTCCTAATGTTATCTTAAACTTTGTAGTATTTTTGTAATGTTGATTAATTTCATCTAATTTGCTACACATATCATTGTAGGGCATGTTTATGCAGTTATTACAGAAGAAGATAACGAAGAGGGAACAAATTATTACTTGTGTCATTGTGTTGAGGCCAAAACGAAATTGGAGGCCCCAGTTATAGATGGAGAAAACATCGAATACCCTACAGGCTTAGTGGTTGTTACTGGAACATGGATTAGAAGGCACCCACATAAGAGTGCTAATGTTTGGCTATTTGAGGACTTTGACATGCATCAAAAGATTCTTCATTACTCCAACCTTGTCATGGCAACCAATGTTCATTCGATACAATATCGAGGTAGACCTTTGAACAAGACCTTGTGGAAGGTACGTGAATTTGACCATGAGGCAATACTTGACACAATAAAGAGTATAGAAGACCCAGATGGTTTGTTAGATTAATTTGTAAGTATGCATAAAACTTTCCTAGATGGTTACTTGTACTTTGTTTTGTATATAAATAGTAGTATGAATTGCTTCCCTCCAGTATATTTATGTTTAGTCAATTTTACTTTTTGATGCTTCTCATAGGAGGTCACAACTCTAGTTCATCCAACTACAGACAAACAAGCTCTAGAAAATATGATGGAGAGTGATCATTAGATGGCAGTAAGTGATCGATTATAGATGGCAATTGTTTCGTCTTAGGGATCTTAAGGGACTATGCCGATAGCCTGCTGCCCCAAACAACTGCGATGCTTGGCACATGAAATGAGACCATGAGGGGTTGTTGGACCATTCAAAAAGCTCAATTACATGTGAATCAAACAACCTTCAAAGTGCCTAGTCTCAATCTTCATACTTTTCATGTTTCAATCAGGCCTAATCTAGTAGGACGACAAACCCTATTTTTGGGGTTTTTCTCTCAAACTTTCCAAAAGACCTCCCAAAATAAATACATATTTAGATACCCATTTCCAAGTTACATAATATATCTCAAAACCAATAGTGACTCCTTTGGACCATGTACCTCAAAAATGGCATTTTTCGCTGTCTAAAAGAGGCTAATTAGGCCTAGTTTGTGAAGAAACATACCTCTAAACTTCCAAAAACCCCTAGACTTGATGGGGAATCATATTCCATGTGTCTAAACTCTCAAAACCAGAATTAGTTTTAGGAGAAACCCTCACTAACATACCAAACCCCAAAAATCCTCAATCTAGGCCAATTTGAGGAGGGTTTATTGAAACTCTACCTTCCACACACTTTTAGACTTTGCCAACACTTGGAACACTTAAAAAATGGTCTTAATATTCTTTAGGAACCATCTCCCAATACATTCCAACCTTCTTTTAACAAATCCTAGCTTAAAACCACCCTTTCTTGCTTGGAAACAAGGCAAAACTTGCCTAGGACAACACCATAGTTTGGTCAAACTCCATCTCCTGCTTCCCTGACTTCATGAGAATCTAAAACACATAAAAAAACCTATTCCACTGAGTTACAGAGTCAGACAGCAAGTGGAATGGTCTAAAACATCCCTTTACACACTCAAACCCTTGTTTTGAGGGTTACACAGGCAGTTTCAGAAAAAAATGAAGATATCTCACTCAAAACTCAATGGTTTCTCCTCAAACCAAGTGCATTTGAAATTTAAGACATACCACTACCACTTCCAATATAGTTTAGCACATTGCTAGGCCATACAAGGTCGTGGTATAGCCTGGAACAACATTTTTGCAGAAAAATTAGGAAAAACTAAATTTTTATTCAAATTTTGTAATACAAAACTCATCTCCCTTCTCTCCTCGGGGTATGTGAGGGATTTAATACATGTTTTAAGTAGTTTCAAATGACCTAAAACTGCCAACATCCTCCCTATATATACACCAATATATAATGTTTGGAATGACTTATCGACATCCATCAAAGCATAAAGGATATAGGAAATTTGTCGCATGCTGTAATTATAGCTGCCCTTTGGTGTAGGTGCACCTAGCCTATTTCATGAACATGAACAAATGATGAATTTTGATGTGTTGAGTCATTTTGGCATTATAATGATGTCATACTAGACCACTCCTGATGTAATAAGGGTCATTGGAGTTTAGGAGGTCATAGGCTACAAAAGTTGTCAAGTTGCAAGAAAAGTTGTCAAGCAGCGTTTCTTGTAACCAAATGGCTAATAGTTGTCATAGTTGTTTAAATTAGTGTTTGTGCATCCATTTTGATGTAATAAGGTCTATGAGGGCCATTTGTCATGTCAAAAGGTCAAATATGTAAGTTTTTGAACAAGTTGTATATGTTGTCAAAAAAACTTGTCAATATGGCAAGTGTGCAAAATTGCAAAAAATAAGGTAGCCTATGTGCTTTTGGTCTATTTGATAGTGCAATGATGAGGGTTTTGAAAAATGGTTAAAGAAGGGTCTTAAATAATTATGCTAATGAGTGATTCAGTCTGTATAGGACCTAACTCAACCTCTAGAGTATAATTTTTAGTTTAGGGGTCAAGAATAGTAGTTGATGCTTTGTAAAAGTAGGCTAATTAGGCCTCATATACAAATTACCAGTCCATTTTTGAAGGGATTTTTCCAAAACAACACATGGTGCATTTGAGATATGTTGTAAAATATCCAAATAGGTATCATAATCTATCCTCCTTTGTGTCAGAGGTCATGGATTAGTAAGTTATGTTCCAAAAATCAATTTTTTGGAGGATTACTAGCTTGTAAGGGTAGTTTATGAGGACAAATAACCTATATGCAAATTTTATGTTCTTGGTGACCATGAATGGTCTTTTTATGTCACATTCATCATTTCAAGGGTGTTTCATGAGTTGGTTTGTAGAGATTGAGGTTTTGAACCAAGTGTTGGGTTTGTAGTCTTGATTGAGTTCATGTCTAGTTGAAAAAGGGTTTGGGGTCTTAGCCCATTATTGTGAAATGATGCAACTGGGGTACCTACAAAACCCTACCAACCTTCCCCATTCACTACCTTTTAGAGAAAACAAGGATTATGGAGACTTCCTTCACAAACAGGCCTCAAGCCTTGTAGCCCTATTTTTGGGTCTGACAGAGGTTTTCTTTCACATGGGAAAGAATCTTGGCAAGGTAAGAGTACTTTTTAATACCAATTATCCTCCTTGTCAACATATCAAAAAATGGACATGGGTTGTTTTGGACAGGGGGCTCCAAATTCATTATAGTTTGGTTTGAGACTAGGTCTAATTAGACCTCCTTTACAAGGCAACTACTATGCCAATGCAAAACCACCACACCAAACAACTTGGGAACCCTAGAATACATGGAAAAGGAACCAATTTCACTGATTTTGGCCTTTGAAAAACTTGTTAAGGCACTATTGTATGGACTGCACCCTCTTTTTGTCTAATACATGGTCATATTAGGCCATTGCATCCTCATACTCTGCTATATTCTTCTTTCCTAACCTAGGGCTTATTGGGAACATTGATCCTACCTTATTCCATCCCATTCCACCAATCTAGAGTGATTAACTTGGTGGAATGGCAAAGAAATACATAGTTTTTAGCCTCAAAACCCTAGTTTAGGGTTTTATGATAGTTTCTAGAAAAATGTGATTTTCTCCCTCTAAATTCAATGAAAATATCTCAAACAAGATGCAAATGAAAGGTCATTCACTCCCCTTCACAATGAAGATGGTTTTAGACCATGATAGTATTGTACGGATTGGTAGGTGTAAATCAAAATGGACATCCATCAAAAGGATAAAACATATGGGAATTTTGTTAGATGTTGTAGTTGCAACTGCCCTCAGAGACATGCATGTAAAGTGTGGAAGAATAGACAAGGTACGTGAACTATTTGGCATGATGCCTCAAAAAAATGTCTTCTCATGGAATACAATGATTGCAAGATATGAACAAAATAGATTTATTGATAAGCCTTTATAAAGTTCCAGGAAAATGCAATTGGCAAGTGTAAAGGCAAATTCCAAAACCTTAGAAATGGTATGTTTTGAGCACGGTATAGACATCCATCAAAGCATAAAGGATATAGGAATTTTGTCAAATGTCGTAGTTGTAAGTACCCTACAAGACATGTATGCAACTTGTGTGGAAGCATATATAATGAACATGAATTGTTTGACACGATGCCTCAAAGAAATGTTGTCTCATAGAATGCAATGATTGCAAGATATGCACAAAATGGATGTTTCATAAGTCTTTAAAAACTCTCAAGAAAATGCACAAAAATAAATTTCAAACATTTACGCAAATTTTGGCACATCTAAAACCAAATTGCACAACCTTAACCAACTTCCTCCTTGCCTATGCTATAATGGGATCTAGAGAACATGGTGTGGACAACCATCAAAGCATAAATGATATAAGAATTTTGTCACATGTATTGTATTTGCAAAGTTTCCCTCATAGACATGTATGGAAAGTATGGAAGCATAGATAAGGCACATGAACTATTTGAAATGATGCCTCAAACAAATGCATAGTCCCACAGAATTCAATGATTGCAAGATATGCACAAAATGGATTATTTGAAAATAATTTATAAACTTTCAAGCAAATGCAATTGGCACTTGTAAAACTAAATTCCTGTAACAATAATTGATTATCATATTAAATATTTAATATAAACTATCATATACATAATGTCATGAACATAACATCTAGTTTATATAAAAACCCATATAGGCATGTCCAAACAAAGCCATACAGGCAAATATACAAAAATATACATTGGATTAACATACAAAAGTATGTATACAAAGCCATCTAGGCATACAAAAAAGTTCCCAAAAACTAGTTTCTTATGGACTTTTAGGAAATAATCAGCAGCCCTTGTTTGACTGTGAAGATGGAGAGCCAGTCATTGACACATCCTCTCTCTGCCGTTGAGTAGACCTCTTTGAATAAAGTTCATCTAGCTGCAACTATTAAGACCAACAAACAATATGCGCATTAGTATAGAAAATATATGAAATATATAACATCACATATGTAATTGATCACTTACCGCCAACCGATGATCACTGTCCATCACCTTGTCTCTCTCTTCATCTGTAGTTGGATGGACTGGAGTTGTGACCTCCTATGAGAAGCATCAAGAAACAAAGTTGACAAAACATAAATATCATTTATGTACATCAAATGACATGAGATAAAAAAAGAAATACAAAATTATGATATTTTCATGTTATTGGCTCATACCTCAGTCAAAGGATTTGCAGACATCATGGCTGCATCAATGCCTATCTGCGCTGACTCATGAAGATGAGGAGGAGTCTCCACTATATTCAACATCTAAAAATCAAGTTCAAGATTATTCAAACAAAATAAATACATAACATTATTTTAAAAATGTATAATGATTAGAAATGGTTAAATTTATCTCCGTAAAAGTGGTAGTTTTTGGCAAGAGACACTGTGTGGCTTCATGAGTGTTTCCATTGATGGCAACAAAGTCCATCCCACACATCTGCAGGACATGGTATGTCTATACCGAAAGTCAAATTGAAGAGTATTTTGGTCTGGTGAGCAAGAACAAAGCATGCAGCAAGGTTTGACAATTAGGTCCGGACCTCTCGGAGGAAGTATCTCAATAAAGTATAGACTTGGGGAAGTCAAGAGGAGTACCATGACTAATAAATTCTAGAGATTGAGCCTCCGGTGATGAAAGAGTGAAAAGATATGAGCACCTAAGTGTTGGGTTCCTATTTGGCAGAGAAGACTAAGGAAGAACTAACCGACAGAGCATCAAACCTTAATCCAGATGAGATATTGATGGTGATCAAGTTTCTTGAGGTATCATTCATGATTGGCTGACATGATTGATGACTTCTATAACTATCTTGTTGATACGCATCACTTAGCAAGCATGGATTCAGCCGACAGACCACAGTTTGGAAATATCTTGAGTTTTTCGGATGCCGACTAGAAAGATGATTAAAATCATTGATGCAGATATATATACCAGATTGATTTCAGTATGAAGGTGTGTGTGGTGTGTTGTGTTGTATGAAGAAAAGCAGAGAGTAGCGTGAAAGCAGCTATACAGGTCCAATATGTGACAGGACAATAGCACCAAAGAAGAGGAAGAATGAAGTGCAGTAGATCAGTGTATTGATCCTAACAGAACTAATCCTTAGCATATGTGGATGCTTCTCATTAGTTCAATCACCTGGTTACTTTCTTTATACCTTGTAGACAGTGAGTCTCTTATAGGCAGTGAGCCTCTTGTGAGCAGTGTGCTCGGGTAGTGAGCCCTAATTGGCAAGTACCATTTTGTACTTATATTCTTTTAACAGAGAATACAATCTTGGGTTAATCACCCCGTGGTTTTTCCCTTAACAGGGTTTTCCGTGTCAAAATAATTGTGTTATGTGTATTGATTTTATTTTTTCTTTCATGGTTATGCATGCTTATGTGATTTGATGCTACATTAGTTGTTAAAAAAGAACATAAAGTTAAAGTAATTAAGATAACTGATTTACCCCCCTCTCAGTTATAAATAATTGGTATCAGAGCTAAGTTCCTCCTAATAGAGCCTAACAGCTTGAGGAAGATCTAAGAATCTCAATGGATATGTATGGTATGAGGGAACAACTTCAGTTTGCCCTAGATGATCTTGAGCAATCTCACTCTGAAGTCAATAACCTGAGGGAAAGACTCCAAGAAGCTGATGATTTCATAAATGAACTCAAAGAAAAACTAAGTATCTCAATGAAGAAAAGAAAGGAACTGCTTCAACAATTAGCAAGTCAAAGTGAAGCCAATGATACTAATGAAGATCTGAATGAGAAAACCAAGTTATGTGAGAAGTTATCAAAAGAGGTAATTATGGTAAGACATGAAATAGAATGAGGAGTTATGAAATTCACCCAAGAAATTGAAGAGAAAAGAAAAAGTGAAGATAATCTAAAACAATCTCTCAAGGAGAAGTTAGAAGACTGCCACAAAATGGATAGAATAATCAGGCATCTAAAATTTGATCTTGAAGAAGCTAGAGACAATGAAGAACAACTTGAGAATCAAATAGACACTCTTAAAAGGGATCTTCAAACAACAAATGAATACAAAGAGAAATTCAAAATAAGCTCTACTCAACTTGAAGTTCTTCTCGAAAACCAAAAGAGGGTAGATGACAAGTAAGGCTTGGGGTATGAGAAAGGAGAAAGCTCCGGATCTAGTCAGAAGAACTCTGGATTAGGCAATCCAAGGAACATGCCTAGAAGACCTCCAGTAAGGCAACCAAATGCTCAAAGATATCCATCCTTCAATGGATACTACCACAACTGCAATAACTTTGGTCATAAAGCAAATCAGTGCAGAAGAAGAATGAATCAGACTAATTCATTCTTCTCTGGTCATTGTTTCAACTGCAAAAGGTATGGTCACAAATCTAATGAGTGTAGAAATATGCAAATGAAAAATTCATTCAATGGTAGATGCTTTGCATGCAATAGAATGGGACATATGGCTAATCAATGTAGATCAAGAGGATACCAGTCAAATATGCAAAGAAATGTTGTTTGCTACAATTGCAATAGATCCGGTCATATTGCTAAATTATGTAGAAGTAAGATTTAGGACAAAAAGGGTCTGGTACATCATAATCAAAATCAAGACAAAGGAAAAGGAAAAGTAAATGCGGATGAAATTCAAAGGGAGATGAACAAGATTTGGGTAAAGAGAAGTACAAAAAATGTTAGGGATGGATCCACACTAGAATCAGGTGCTGATATTCCTTCTAGAAACTAAACAAGATGAGCTCTGGCTCAGGGGGAGTCAAAAAGGAAAACAAATTCCCCCAGCTAGTTAATTGGTGCCTGAAATTGGCACATGAAAAGTTGTGGATTAAAGGGTTCTCAGAGAAACATCTAAATAAGCCTTGGTAAAGATATGGAAGATTTGCAAGAAGTTTAGAAGAGGTTAATCCTCCAAGATTGATCTAGTTTGACAGTCATCTGGTAAGAACAGGATTTTCACAGTTAGATCCGATATGATTCAAATTTGTGGTATTTTGATCTATGGATAAATGGAATGATTGGAGAAATGTAGATAGATTGCTAATATTCACCAAGAATAACTCTAAGTGCATCTCAGTAATCCAGAAAGATCTCTCAAGACAAGGAGAACAAAGCAACCAGAATAACTTAAGTTGTGCATTTATTACAATGTGAAACTAGGGTTTGTGCATAAATATAAGAGTTCTCCTGTTCATCATTTGCACATTTGCATTTGAGAAGAAGAAAAGAAGGAGCTCTGAAACAAAATTACCTCAAAACCTCTCAAAGATCAACAGTAGAAGTCGATTCAACCAGCAATCTTATCCGGCTCATTTCGTGAAACCCTAGAAGCGTAAAAAGGTATTTTCACTCTTGAAAATATCTCTCTGAATCTTTTTGAAAGATGGCTACTCTAAATGTTGTCAAAATCACTGATAGGCCTCGCCCTAAATTCAAAAAACACCCCTACAAATCTCTGGAAGTTGATCCCTTAGGTGCATTCTCTAGCATTCCGCCTGGGGTTATGCATGTAGAAGATATTAGGGTTTACATACATGCAAACATTGAATAATTTGGGGAATCCAAGCTGATGGATATCTACCACAAGGAACTGATAGATGAATCACTTGAACTTAAACCCCAATACAAGGTCATTCAGGATAAGCATTTCAGACAATGCATCCATTTCCCCTATTTTGTAGAAGATGAGTGGGTCTGGTATGTTTTGAGCAGAGTGCATGACAACTTCATGTGGTTGATAAGGTCATTTAAGATCACAAAAGATGCTATTAGGGTGGTAACCGGTTTGCATTCATCCGGAGGGTTACCTATTCTCAAATCGGTCAAAAACCAAACTGTGAGTGAGGCTACCAGATCAAAATTTGACAAGAGAGCAATGACAATAGAAGATATCATTGATCCAGATATCAAGTTTGTCTCCATGATAATTGGTTACAAGATATATCACTCCAGCAGGGAAAATTTAGTACTCGAAACTATAATTTACACTGCTTATCAGATGCTAAGAGAAAATGCTGACTATGATCTTTCTGAGCTTCTCCTAAACCAACTGTTAGAGAATTTGTAGAAAATAAAGAAGGATAAAAAGAATTCATTCAAATACGGTGGCCTGATTCTTTGCCTATTCTTCTACTATATGAATGAGCTACCCGAAACTAGTGGCTGGATATGGCAAAATGATAGACCTGTTGCCATACAAATCAGGGATTATATGTATGGGCTTGGTGATGCCAAGGCACAAAATACAACACTATGGGGTTACTTCAAAAACTTCCAAATCATGATGCAAGCCAGAGAGAGAATCCCCCAATCTCTAGTTGAAAAATACAAAGATACAGTGTGCTTCATGGTAGACAATGATCAATGCCTAATGGAGGCAGTGGAACTGAGAATAGTGTGGATTATGCCAATGGACTATGAGGTGGATGAGAAAATTTTGGAGCTGCATATCCAGCACCTACTGAGTTAGCCCAAGGACCCTAAGGCAGAAAGGTTTGGAACCTTCCAAGAGCTGAGTGTAAAAGTTCATGTTGAACTAAGACAACCTGAGATCAAGAGAAAAGTGAGAAGGGAAGTAGAAGAACTCACCAAGAGGTATGGAATATCAAAGGAGGTAGTTGATGCCAACAGAGAGAAGATGGAAAGGGCAGAGAAAGAAAGGAAAGAAATAGTAAAAGAAAGTGCTCCAGGGCAAGCCCCCTCTCGGACCAAACCCTCCAAAAGCTCTACACCTGCCTCCTCTAAGAGCCAAAAGACATCAAAACCGGAAGCCTAGACATCCAGAAAGGGAGAGGAGAACAAAGAAAAATGCAACAAGGTCCTATACAAGTTAGAAGGATGATGAAGAGATAGAATCTGATGAGGAGATCAAGAAAATGAAGAAGAAGAAGAAAACATCCAGTGAACCCTCTACCAGTCATAACAAGGAAGAAGAGGCTGAAGAATTCATTGAAAGGCCTACTCTCTGCATTGATGATATCATCAAATCAGTCACTGTGGATGGGAACTTGAAACCAATGACTAAATTTTATGATGATTATGGTAAAGTTGATCAGAAGATCCTACAAGAAGCTACAATCAGGTATCTAAACATCTATAACAAAGCATTCATTGAAATCATCTCCTTAATTCCCAAAAGCCTAGAGAAGGAACTCGAAATAAGAAAGAAGAATGCTAAGGCAAAGGACCTAGAGATTTGGGAACAGATAGCTATTCAACTCTACCCTTCTATCACTTCAAAACAAATGAACATGATCTTCAAAGATTGCAAGGATGAGTTCCGGAGCAAAGCAAGAATGAATCAGCTTATGCTTGGAGAGACTGACAAAGTGGCAAAAGATACTGAAGACATCCTCCAGAATGCCTTCATGAAATTCAATCTCCCTGTTATAGAGGACTTAGGTAATGAACCTTCTGTCATGGATGATGAAGGGCTAAGTACATCAAAGGTAGATCCTTCAGAGAAAACTATAGAAGAATCAAAGGACATAGGTGAGGTGAAAACTAAGGATCTAGATTCCTCTACTCCGGAAGAGGAAATCCCTGAAGAAGTAAACATCTCTCTTCCGTATCCCTCTGCTGACTCTGAAACTGAAGGAGAAGAAAGAAAAGATGAGAAAAGTTGTCAAGAAGAAGAAGTCAAGGGAAGAGAAAAAGATCAAACAGAGAAAACCCCAGATGACAGCTCTAAGGCCACAGAAGGGAAGAAAACTTTGTCTCTGGAAAGAGACACTGCAGAAGCAGTCAAAGACTTCCTAACAAAAGAAATGATGGAATTAGATGAACCAGAACTGCTTCAAGGACCATTCAATTTTGATTCCCTCTCCCCGGTTCAAACAATGAAGATAGCATCCTTTGCTTCAGCAAAGGCAAAAGAAAACTTTTAAAGTCTCACATGGAAGACTGTGAGCTGATAGAGATTGCATCTGGTGTATTGGAGAAGATCATTCCATCCTTTTAGAAGGATCTTTCGGCCTCCTCATCTGGTAATATAAAATCTCTTGTTAATTTTGTTAATACACATTTTGACTCTTTAGAGAAAGTAGCAGAAGAGAAAGTCTGGAAAGAGTTTTTGGGTAAGAGATTCTCTGAAGTACAAGGGCTAATAACAAATGATAGGAGAAATATGGATATTGGGATAAAGAGCTTAGAAAATGCTCTTAAAGATGACGGAGAAATATATAAATTTTGTCTATCATGGTCTAAAGTGGCAATGGATATTGAGAAGAAAGTGAAAGAAAAGAGGATAAACTATCAAGTTTATCTCAGAAGTTTGATCCTCTCACCACATCATAATAAACCAAGAATGTCAGACTATTGTCATTCTAAATGAACTAAAGAAACTTGAAAAGGAAAGGAAGAATATAATAAGTAGGATGGGTGAACTTAGAGGGATAATTATCCCTAAGTTAGAGGCCATGCATGAGGCCCTAACAAATGCTCAGACCACAGTCCAGACTAGTGATCCGACAGATCTAAAGAGAGCAGAAGATTTTGCATTCCTGTTGAGTGGTCACATCTCAATTTTTTACAGGATGAAGCAGAGTTGGGCAACAGAACTTGTCTAGTTGAAGACAACTTTTGCAGATATACTTCAGTATATGTAAGTAGAACATGTATATATATTTATGTGGCCAAGTATAGATTGTTTTTGGGAAATTTTGGTGTGTGGATCCTACCCTTTGCCATTGATGTCAAAGGGGGAGTGATGAGCAGTGAAAAATGTGGAATCTAGCTAAGGAGGAGCTCCGAAAAAGTGTATATAAGAACAGAGCATCATATAAGGGGGAGTATGCTATAACACTTAGTCATTTTTCACTAAGAAAAAGTGTATATAAGAACATAGCACCAGCCAAGGGGGAGTATGCTATAACACTTAGTCATTTTTCACTAATTGTTGCCATCAATGCCAAAGGGGGAGATTGTTGGCAAGAGACACTGTGTGGCTTCATGAGTGTTGTCATTGATGGCAACAAAGTCCATCCCACACATCCGCAGGACATGGTATGTCTATACCAAAAGTCAGATTGAAGAGTATTTTGGTCCAGTGAGAAAGAACAAAGCATGTAGGAAGGTCTAACAATCAGGTCTGGATCTCTCAGAGGAAGTATCTTAGTAAAGTACAGACTTGGGGAAGTCAAGAGGAGTACCATGACTAATAAATTCCAGAGATTGAGCCTCCGGTGATGAAAGAGTGAAAAGATATGAACACCTAAGTGTTGGGTTCCTATTTGGCAAAGAAGACTGAGGAAGAACTGACTGATAGAGCATCAAACCTTAATCTGGATGAGATATTGATGGTGATCAAGTTTCTTGAGGTATCATTCATGATTGGCCGACATGATTGATGACTTCTATAACTATCTTGTTGATATGCATCACTTGGCAAGCACGGATTCAGCCGACAGACTAGAGTTTGGAAATATCTTGAGTTTTTCAGATGCCGACTAGAAAGATGATTGAAATCATTGATGCAGATATATATACCAGATTGATTTTAGTATGAAGGTGTGTGTGGTGTGTTGTGCTATGCGAAGAAAAGCAGAGAGTAGCGTGAATGCAACTATACAGGTCCGGTATGTGACAGGACAGCAGCACCAAAGAAGAGGAAGAATGAAGTGTAGTAGATCAGTGTATTGAGCCTAACCAGAACTGATCCTCAGCATATGTGGATTCTTCTCATCAGTTCAATCACCTGGTTACTTTCTTTATACCTTGTAGATAGTGAGTCTCTTGTAGGTAGTGAGCCCTAATTGGCAAGTGCCATTTTGTACTTCTATTCTTTTAACAGAGAATATGATCTTGGGTTAATCACCCTGTGGTTTTTCCCTTAACAGGGTTTTCCATGTCAAAATCATTGTGTTATGTGTATTGATTATATTTCTTCTTTCATGGTTATGCATGCTTATGTGATTTCATGTTGCATTAGTTGTTAAAGAAGAACAGAAAGTTAAAGTAATTAAGATAACTAATTCACCCCCCCTCAGTTATCAACAGTGGTTTGGCATCTAGGGGACCAAAGAAACTGTGGAGGTATTGGTGACTGTTGAAATCATCAAATTATCACAAAATAATATTACCATTGACATATCTCCAATAATTATGATTATGTCATAAATTACATACCTGCTGACTTGACCTCCTCGTATAACCCGCCAATGGATGGCTAATGGAGGCAGGATGAAGATTTTGACCCTAGAATTTCATTGCACAAACAATTACATACATTATTTTGGACTTATAATATAGATAATGATATAAAATTAATCACAAATTTCAAATAACAATATATTAAATCAAGATGAAACTCGTAACAAATTACCTGAGAGTCAATACCAAATGTATGCTGTAAGAGATCATCACCGAGAACAAGATCATCCAATATGTCCTACCCATATGTCACATCATGCTGCCCCTGTGTCGTAGCATGCTACCCCTGTGTCACAGAGTCCTGTCATGCCTCCTGTTGGTTATTTTCTCTGAATCGGTAGAGGGTTTGCCAGTTCCTATGCACAGGTAGATTCAGCCAACAGACTACGGGAGGTTACGTGAGCTACCTTCCCTTCACTTCTGGTTTTGCCACACCAAGGGCGGTATCCCTATTTGCTGAAGATGTAACATTTACTCTCCAAATGATAGAAAGATTTAACTTTGTAATAATAGGTAGAATACTCTCATGTGTGGACCAAGATTTGTGTGATAAATCACAAGGTTGGCAACGTTCTTGGACATATTTGTCTGGTCAGGTATGAGAGTATGCAGGGGTTCCTAATCCTACTCCTACAACTAATAGGTGAAAGTTATGAAAAGGTGGATATGATAATTTGGATGCAAGACAAGTGTTTTTGGATCATAACTACTTTATAAGAACAGATCGGTGCCTTATCCTAGGGCAAGGAGTCAAATAGACATATACATAAGAATGGCTTGCAACTAGCATTCGAGTTTCAAGGGGTTAGGACTGATGCTTGCCTTACAAACATCACCCAAGGATAAGTATTTGATTGTCCATACTTACAGATATCTCAGCTGACATACAATCTTCTCCATACCTTAACCTAAAATGATTTAATCCACTCCTTGAATGGAAGTTAAAGGTCAAGTATGCAATACATAAATCTGTATTCTAGAATTTGAGAAACCCTTAGCAACCAAATTCAAGAGAAGAGATGCATACAACAACTGGAGACAGATAGCAAAACACATGCAAGAAGCATTTTTCATATAAAATTGACACTGAAACTGAACATATGTGGAAGATACATCACAGATGCAATACATAAACTCCAAAATGAGATAGAACAAAAATGAAATGTTCTATATTTTGTTATCTTTCCCCCAAAATTGCCCAAGTCTCTAACAACCATGAATGAGTAACATAGTCTGTCTTTTATAGCAAAACTGTGAACTCAGCAAAATTAATTACAAGGCTAATCAAAATGCTGCCAGATACAATGCATCATAAGAAATGACACTCAACAAAATAAATGTAGCAGGGGAGAAAACGGGAAGAAGCAAGAGAAGGGCAAGGAATGGTTGAGCTCAAGACCTATGCCGCCGCTGGAAGACTCCCCGTCATAAATCAGATACTTGACCATTCAACCACTGGCCCATGCCTGTCCGCAATCCTGCCATAAATGGCTCAACCACCCTCAGCCCCTTCTGAAATGCAGCAATAGCATGCCTCTGTTGTTTTCCCACTCAAAAAATGACTTCAAACACTTAGGAAAAAACCTTCGCTGTAGTCTCAAAGCATGGCCATCGATCACCCTCCTGTCGCCAGGATCAATGGCGTCAAAAAATGCTGAAAAGTCGTCGGCCAGTGAAATTGTACCACGTAGGCACCTCACATTTCTATCACTGACTTTTCCAATCATCATTTTGCCACTTTCACCCTTGTATATGCAAAAAAAATATGCATATACAATCGCCACTGTTCACCTTTCAAAAATCCTTTGTATATACAAAATACATATACATGCAACAGTTTAATATACAAGGCGGACCCCAAAATATTATGAAGTAGATTGGAAACTTGTTCGAGTCTGGCTTGCATCTTGACCCTTGTATCTTCACTTGTATATCAGCATATATACAAGCACCCAAACATACAAGCCGTGGATGCTAGCCAGTGAATTAGCTAAATTTGATCTTTGCATCGGATCCAGCTTGTACATTTCTCCCTTGTATATTTGCTTGTATGTCGCATATACAATGCGAACATACAAGCCAAATATACAAACAATGGACCTCAAATTTTATAACTAGAAATGATTTCTCCGTCGGGCCCAAATTGTATCTCAGGAATGTATATTTGGTTGTATATCGAAATATACAACTGCAAACATACAAGTGGTGGGCCCCTGCCTTGCAACTGTAGCAAATGCATCTTTGCACCTTTGTATGTTTCACTTGCATGTGCAAATATACAAACCTCTAATATACAACTATGGTATCTTCAACAGAATATTCTGGGAATGTATCTTTTGCTTGCCACTGTAGCATTTGTATATTAGCACGCCCTTGTATATTTTTTAATGCACCTCCACATGCAACCCGATATACAAAGAGGGAATATTCCTAGGAATCTGTGAAAGATTGACCCTTTGTATATGCATCATTTCAAGCCTGATATGCATGTAAAATGCATACAACTCACTTTTTCAAAGGCCGATAGAGATCTTTGACCTGCCAATGCACATTTTGACCTGCAACTTAATTTCAAAGCCATAAACCTAGGTGATCACCACCAGTGGCTCTGTCTGGGTACGCATGCCTCTTGTAGGCATGGCGAGAACCTCAGAATCTCTGGTATGTAGACCAGTCCTTTATCCATTGGGCATAGAGTCAAAACTGCACCAACCTGCATCACAAAACACATTTATTTAAAATTTACTTGGTGGCCCAAGGCCACCAAAAAGGAAAAACCAAAGTTTTCCTTTGTCAAACACTTGATTCTGTTTTAATTTCTTCAAATGAAGCTTGAAAGCATTTAACCACTTGTAGCACTCAGCATTGCAATTTTTTGCGCTGCTGCTCCCTTCTTTTTCATTGACAAATCTACAACGAGCCTCATCAGCGTACATTATCATGAGTTGTAGAATGTCATCATCATATGAGTCATTTATGTTGCTTGGGAAAATGACAGACTCACATGAAACAAATGAATCCACATCAGAATTTTGCCCTTCTTCAAAAAATAAGAGCTCCTCTGTATCAAACATGCAATATTCAGGCACAAGCAATATCTCATAATCAAATTTATCTTTATAGACATGCAGATATTCATCATTACTATGCTTAGCAATCTCATCATCAATGTCCACCTAGAATGTCTCAAAAGAAGGCAGAAATAACTCAGAATGCAGCCCTACACTGAAAGCTTCATAGTCACCCCTGCAACCAGCACTATCCCCAACTGTATGAGCACACACATTTGCAACTTGTCCATTCACCTCTAAATAGTGACCCTATTTTTCCTCTTCACCAATGCCTTGATAATCAAAATCAAAATTTTCAACCTCTGCACTGTGAAGGTGGTTAGAATCTTCAAGGAAACACTCATATTCAACATCCATATATATTTCATCATTTGAAAGGCTCACATATGCATCTGAATGCTGACAATCAATATCATATTCACTGTCACTCCTTGAAGCAACATCTTTTACATTTAGAGTGAAGCTTTGCATATCCATTTTATACAAATAATTAGGCATAACTGGGATATACATACTGCTACAGGACACAACCTCATGTATGTCTTTCATTTGATAAATTGGAGGGCATCTTGTGTCTGCAGGCTTGTCTTCTAGAGGCTGATAACAATCTTTGTTTTCATTATTATAGGATGTGCCTACATTTTCTACAACATTTTCTTCATGTATCACATCATGGCTGCACACATTATTCTGAAATATATTTCCATCTACACAATCATTTATCAATGAACATACCGGGACAACAAAAATATATTCACTTTGATAACTATTTTTACAACTTGCAGCCATGAAACCCACTGGCATTCCATATTTCTCATTGTTTTCAATATCCATAGCAAATTGGTAAGCCTGGTGAAGTGTGACTAGTTCTTTATCTCTTAATAGATAACTTATTTCTTCATCAAATGTAGCCAAATAAATTGTCAAGCACAATGCATTATTAGGTCTCATATATTCAGGGATCTGCTTGAGCAACTTAATAAATCTAATGTTAAAGGCTGGAACCATCTCCTCATCTTCCTTTTGAATATTCATGAAGTGTATGATCAATGAGGCCACATCAAATCTTTCACGAAACTGCTCTAGGAATGCAATTTCTAAATCTATCCATGAAGAAACTGAACATACAGGCAGGTCTAAAAACCAAACTCTAGCATCATCTTCTAATGACTGAACAAAGAGCCTCATTACAACATCTTCATCCTCTACCTCATAATCTTCTATTTAATTACAAAATTTTTGCAGATGTTTGTTTGCCGATTCAGAATCTGATCCACTATATTTTGGCAAACATTTTCTAATTTCATTGGGAATAATGTTTGGGTAACCACATATCCCTGTGAAACTTAGGGCTTTATACCTTTCAATAAAAAATGGTCTCCTTTGAGAGCATACCCAGGCCTGCTATTTTAAACTTAACATTTTGAATCAAAGATGAATACCTAGATATATGTTGCAGCACTGATAGGTTCAATGAATAGAGTCGCCACCTCTCATAGAGAGGACAATATATCAACAAGGCCATTTTATTTTCTAGATTCACCACACCAGCAGAGCACCACATGGTCATTTTTGGATCCTACTGCAACAACTTCACTGGAAACTAGATTTTCCAGCTTTCAAATCACTTGACTCTCTTTCTGTCCCTAGCAGAGTTGCCAAAATCTGTTGGTGACTCGTATGGATAAAATATAACAATTCTTTTTTCATCAATTCTTCCCTAGCGGAGTCGCCAAAATCTGTTGGTTATTTTCTCTGAATCGACAAAGGGTTTGCCAGTTCCTATGCACGGGCAGATTTGGCCAACAGACTACGGGAGGTTGCGTGAGTTGCCTCCCCTTCACTTCTAGTTCTACCGCACCAAGGGGGGTGTCCCTATTTGCTGAAGATGTAACATTTACTCTCCAAATGATAGAAAGATTTAACTTTGTAATAATAGACAGAATACTCTCATGTGTGGACCAAGATTTGTGTGATAAATCACAAGGTTGGCAACGTTCTTGGACATATTTGTCTGGTCAGGTATGAGAGTATGCAGGGGTTCCTAATCCTACTCCTACAACTAACAGGTGGAAGTTATGAAAAGGTGGATATGATAATTTAGATGTAAGACAGGGGTTTTTGGATCATAACTACTTCACAAGAACAGACCGGTGCCTTATCCCAGGGAAAGGAGTCAAATAGACATATACATAAGAATGGCTTGCAACTAGCATTCAAGTTTCAAGGGGTTAGGACTGATGCTTACCTTACAAACATCACCCAAGGATAAGTATTTGACTCTCCATACTTACAAATATCCCAGCTGACATACAATCTTCTCCATACCTTAACCTAAAACAATTTAATCCACTCCTTGAATGGAAGTTAAAGATCAAGTATGCAATACATAAATCTGTATTCTAGAATTTGAGAAACCCTTAGCAACCAAATTCAAGAGAAGAGATGCATACAACAAGTGGAGATAGACAGCAAAACACATGCAAGAAGCATTTTTCATATAAAATTGACACTGAAACTGAACATATGTACAAGATACATCACAGATGCAATACATAAACTCTAAAATGAGATAGAACAGCAAGGAAATGCTCTGTATTTCGTTATCTTTCCCCCAAAATTGCCCAAGTCTCCAACAACCACGAATGAGTAACACAGTCTGCCTTTTATAGCAAAATCGTGAACTCAGCAAAATTAATTACAAGGCTAATCAAAAATCTACCAGATACAATGCATCGTGAGAAATGGTGCTAAAAAAAAATACAGCAGGGGACAAAACGGGAAGAAGCAAGAGAAGGGCGAGGAATGGTTGAGCTCGAGCCCTGTGCCTTCGTTGGAAGACTCCCCGTCATAAATCAGGTACTTGACCGTTCAACCACTAGCCCATGCCTATCTAAAACCCTCCAATAAATACTCAATCACCCTCAGCCCCTTCTGAAATTGAGCAACAGCGTGCCTCTATTGTTTTCCCGCTCAACAAATGACTTCAAACACTCAGGAAAAAACCTTCGCTGCGGTCTCAAAGCATGGTCGTTGATCACCCTCCTGTCGCCAAGATCAATGGTGTCAAAAAATGTTGAAAAGTCGTCAACCAGTGAAATTGTGCCACGTAGGCACCTCACATTTCTATCGCTGACTTTTCCAATCATCATTTTGCCACTTTCGCCCTTGTATATGCAAAAAAACATATGCATATACAATCGCCACTGTTCACCTTTCAAAAATCCTTTGTATATGCAAAATGCATATACATGCAACAGTTTAATATACAAGGCGGACCCCAAAATATTATGAAGCAGATTGGAAACTTGTTCAGGTCTGGCTTGCATCTTGACCTTTGTATCTTCGCTGGTATATCAGCATATATACAAGCACCCAAACATACAAGCCGCGGATGCCAGCCATTGAATTAGCTGAATTTGATCTTCACATCGGATCTGGCTTGTACATTGCTCCCTTGTATATTTTCTTGTATGTCGCATATACAATGTGAACATACAAGCCAAATATACAAACAACGGACCTCAAATTTTATACACTGGAATTGATTTCTCCGTCGGGCCCGAATTGTATCTCAGGAATGTATATTTGGTTGTATATCAAAATATACAACCTCAAACATACAAGTGGTGGGCCCCTACCTCGCAACTGTAGCAAATGCATCTTTGCACCTTTGTATGTTTTGCTTGCATGCGCAAATATACAAACCTCTAATATACAACTGCGGTATCTTCAACAGAATATTCTAGGAATGTATCTTCTGCTCGCCACTGTAGCAATTGTATATTAGCATGCCCTTGTATATTTTTCAATGCACCTCCAAATGCAACCTGATATAAAAAGCGGGAATATTCCCAGGAATATGTGAAAGATTCCCCCTTTGTATATGCATCATTTCAAGCCCGATATGCATGTAAAATGCATACAACTCACTTTTTCAAAGGCTGATAGAGATCTTTGACCCGCCAATGCACATTTTGATCTGCAACTTAATTTCAAAGGCCTAAACCTAGGTGATCACCACCATCTCCTGCGTCCCATAATAACATAGGTTCCCACATGTACTACACAAATGTGGGGACACATGATGCCAACTACTCTCACCCTCATCACCCTGGGTAAAATCATCTGCATGCTGTGATAGAGTTTGGGTGAGAGTAGTCAGTGAATGTAAAGTCTCTAGATCAACACTCTCCTTCAAAGCCAAAGGGAGTGACCTACGTTCTGGCCTTGCTCAGGATATAGGCACATGGTCTTCATCTCACTGAGCCCTATGTTTATCTTGGGCAGAGCCACCACCTCTACCCTGGAACTCACGAATGTCAAAATAATTTGGAATCTTGTTGGGGACAAACTTGCAATAGAGTTTCCTCATGAAATATTATGGTACCTCATCATTGTTGCATGGCCACTCATTGAAGACCATGTACCATGTATCCCAAAAGTTTCATGATATGTCTTCATTCCTACACCAATGTATATGAAACTCTTTGCAACTTTCCTCTAATGTTTGGCTGGTTTTGGGATTAATAAATTATGCACATAATTGAGATTTTGTAATTTTTTCCTTCTTGACTTGTTCATATGACAACTTGTCAGCATAATATTGCCGACTCCTCTCCCTATAGTCTTGGAATTCATTAATTTGTTTTATCACCAAATCCATGTGGGAAACAATCTCCTGTAGATATTTTGCAAGTTCCCTCCTACATTCAGTGGTTCCACTTGGATTGTTTAGGATTTGAATAATAGTTTCAAGATGTTTCTTGTTTTCTTCTATTATCCCAAGGTAATATTCTTGATCATCCCTTACATGAAAAGGAGGTGAAGGTGGGTTTTGAGGGTTTGGAGGGTTTTGGGGATTGTTTTCACCCTCCTCAACTAGATTTAGGTTTTATGCTTCTCCAATAACTGTAAATACAATATAAAAAAAATCAAACATTGCAAAACTAAAAAATTGTTCTAAAACTAACAAAATTAGACAAACCCTACCTTCTTCCTTTGCTGGAGCCTCCAAATTTGCACGATGATGTCTTTGGTGGCAAGGTGGCATTGTGAATTTCTTGTTTTCTCATGTGCACTTGATTCAATGGCCTCTTCTTCAACGCGATCGCATTTTTTCTTGGTTTCTTTATTGTTGTGAGGAGAGAAGTCGCGCAGTGAATGAGCAGAAAATGTTCTTTTTTCTTTTATTAAAAGTAAAACGTGAGCATGTTATAACGCGCACGTGTTTTAAAACACGTACACATTATAACGCGCTTTTGTACATTATAACACGAGTGCATTATAACGCACTCACATTTTGTTTTAATTTTGGAGATGGTGGTGACTTTTTGGTCCCCCATCTCCTTGCATTTACCTAGGAAGAAATTTGAAAGTAGACCTAGAGTTGTGAATAAATGTTATATTGTCAGAGATCTTGATGATGATCGTGTAATAGATGATGAGTCTAATGATGCTAATACTATTGCAAATGAATGCTTGTTTATTGCTATTAAAGAAGAACCTGTGTTTGCTAATCCTACTAGCAGTGTGAATGAAGAAAAGCCAGTAGAAGAGAGTGCTTTGTCTATTTAGGCTGAGAAGGATAAGGATGAATAGATTATTGAAATTTGATGCTCACATCATATGACCAGTGATAAAAGTAAGTTTGTAAGTTTGGAAAAGTATGATGGAGGACTAGTCAGGTTTGGAGATAATGTAGCTAGCAAGATCTGTGGAAGAGGATCTATTTCTTTTGATGGAAAGCACAATATAGATGATGTTCTATATGTCAAAGGCCTAAAGCATAATCTTTTAAGTGTTGGTTAGATGTGTGACAAAGGGTATGATCTAAGTTTCAAGGACAATGCATGCAAGATCATGGAAAGCTCCGGAACATTAATTGCAAGTGGTAAGAAGACTAGAGATAATATTTATCATTTGAGAGGAACTAATGATTGTTGTTTGTTGGCTCAAAAAGATGAGAGTTGGCTATGGAATAGGAGGATGTGTCATATCAATTTTGACAATTTGGTGAAGATAAGTTCAGTGCAAGCTGTGAGAGATTTGCCTAGGCTTGTGAAGCCTACTAACACTATTTACAAGGAATGTCAAATGGGCAAATAGACAAGAGAAAACTTCAAGAGTAAGGAACAATTTTATGCTGGATTGCTTGAGCTGGTGCATACAGATCTGTGTGGTCCTACAAGAATAAGAAGTCTACAAAGACACAGGTATTTTATGTTGCTTATTGATGATTATTGAAGAATGACTTGGGTTACTTTCTTAAAGGAAAAATCAAAAGCTCTAGATAAGTTCAAGTTTTACAAAGTGATGGTTGAAAATGAGTTAGGTTTAAGGATCAAGTGCTTAAGGTCTGATAGAGGAGGATAGTTTACATCAAATGAATTGAATGCATTCTGTGAAGACCATGGGATAAAGAGATAGTTGTCTACTCCTAAAACTCCTCAACAGAATGGAGTTGTGGAAAGGAAGAATAGGACAGTTCAAGAAGCTACAAGGACTATGATAAAAGAGGCAAACCTACCGAAAGTGTATTGGAGAGAAGTTATACATACTATTGTCAACATTCAAAATAGAGTTCAAGTCAAAAGGTAATGGTACTAAAACTCCATATGAATTATGGTATGGAAGAGTTCCTACAGTGAAATACATCAAAGTTTTTGGAAGCAAATGTTGTATCATAAGAGATGAGGAGTTAGGAAAGTTTGATGCTAGATGTGATGAAGGAATTTTCCTTGGTTATTCCTCTAAGAGTAAGGCCTACCAGTGCTACAATAAGAGATTGAAGAAGATCATTAAAAGTACAAATGTAAGAGTTGATGAAGACAGGGGAAGAATATCAGATCTGGGAGGCTATGAATTAGATCAACCTGATACTACAAAGAATGAAGAAAATTTTGAACAAACGGATAGTCAAGATGAAGAAGAAAAAGCTCCAAAAAAGACCACTAGGTATGTAAGGATTAATCATTTTGAGGATCAGATTATTGGTGACAAAAACAAAGGGGTATTGACAGGGAAAAGAGCTATAGAAGAATAGGTGAACTATTGTTTACTTTCACAGATTGAACCTAAGAATGTAAATGAGGCCTGCAAATATGAAAGTTGGGTAAAAGCCATGGAAGAAGAACTGATGTAGATAGAGAAAAATCAAACTTGGGAATTGGTCCCTAGACCTGCTGATAAGAATGTGATTGGAACTAAATGGGTGTTCAGAAACAAGATGAATGAAAATGGAGAAGTGGTAAGAAACAAAGCAAGACTGGTATGCAAAGGATATTCTCAAGTTGAAGGCATAGATTTTGAAGAGACATTTTCTCCTATGGTAAGGATCGAAGTAATCAGAATGTTCCTAGAATTTGTAGCGCACAAAGACTTGAAAGTATACTAGATGGATGTGAAGTCTGCATTCTTGAATGGAGAGCTAGAAAAAGAAGTTTACATTGAACAACCAGAAGGATTTCAGGCATACACTGTGTTGCTTCCCAAAATGACCAAAATAGAAAACTCTAAAATATTTCTAAATCACCTAGGTCAGGGATTGTCATCAGGGTGATAGAAAGAGGTTTATCAACAAGTCAAGGGTTATTTTGGCCAACTAACAGGAGTGGGTAGACTCCTCTACACTTCAAGCTCAGCTCAAACTCTGGAGGGATATTCCAATGGGTATACCTAAATAGGTATTAAGTTCAAACTAGATGAGCAACTAAAAACATGGACAACCAAACCCAACTCGTTGTCTTGGTCCCAAAGGTTATCACTGAACCAAGAACAACTGGTTGTCACAAAACCCCTATATAGCTGATTCAACTGTGAGAATGTACATGCACAGGAAATATAGTTTTTTCCCCTAAACCCTAGGTGAACGATTTATTTGATTTAAAATAGTAATTGATCCATCTCCAATATGGACCAGTACCTACTCCATTGGGAAACAGAGCCATAAGCATTAAAGAGGAAGGAAATGGATTGAATCACTATCAATAGAAGACTAAAATATATTGACATATATTTCTCAGATCACATTTCATAGATTGTCCACATACTTAATTATCTAGAACCAAACTACAATGACCCATTTGCAACAAAGAGATGACCCAGCACAAAGCATGCATTGACTTGAATGTTGTCACACATTATCAAATCTCTATTACAATCGCACTAGCAAATATGGTGAAGGCAAAATACAAAGCTGTGACTATGTATTCCCCTAAATCATTACAAATAGCCATGGAGACATACCATTGCACAAAGATGTGCATCACAACTCATTCTTCCATTCACTTCTCAAACATTATCCTCTACTTGATGCCCAAAAATCTTCCTTAGGCTTTTCCAGACTAGACAATTGGTTTAGCAACCAACGCCTAATGCATCAAAGACTTATGCATATATAGAAATTCAACTCATTCCATCATCCCAAGAATTGCACTTAGTCAATGAGTACACACCTACCACATTAAATTTATCCTACTACAATGTCAGGAAGTTTGCACATTTGAAAAGAAAGCCCACACCCTGACAATATTGAACATGTCAAAAGAAGATTGCCCACACACTTGGTGTACCTAGAGAAATAATGAGGGAAGGTTTGAATCCTTCCCAACACTTGCAACACGTAATTTTATCCTTTTTATCCTCTATATATTTAGATACCTTTAATATTTTTACTGTTTGAACAACCTGCACAACTTAGGCCTATAACTCATGTTAATAGTAGGCATGAGGTTTCCACAGTCCATCAAATGAAGAAATTGCTTTTGGATTTGACTGCGTGTATTCTTTTGTATCAACATTTTGGGTCACACTTAGTGAACCATCATCAGGAAGAGGATTCTATTGAATTGGATTGCAGAATTGCCTTATAAAAAGAATGAAGGGGGGTTAGGGTAAATGAGGTTGAAAAAGTAAAAAAGAAGCCAACCAATCACAACAAGAAAACAAATACAACAATATCATATTATAACAAGAGATAAAAAAGCCAGCTATCAATTGCAGTAATACTAATAAAATAAGTAATTAAATAAGAATAATGAAACAAAAATAAATAAATTCACTTGAACATAATAATAATAATAACAACACCATTAATATCTGCAATAATAATAATAATAATAATTAATGACAATAGAGATAAAGAGAGTAATTAGGCAAGAAAATAAAATGGTAAAATCTAAAGAAACCAAGAAACTAGAAGAAAGGCCCAAATTGCATAAGCTAGAAAAAGCAAGGCATGCACAAATATCATAAGAATGTAATATGATAAAAACTAAAATCTAACACAATAATAATAATAATAATAATAATAATGATAATAATAATAATGAAAAAAATAATAATAATGGTCATAACAATAATAACGACAATAATAAGATAAAGAAAATAAATAAAAATAATCTAGACCAAAGTTATAAAATGTAGTAAAGAACTAAAAACATTGAGTAAAGTAAAAGAAATGGATGTAATTAAATGGTATTAAATAAAGCTCAAAAGTATGTGGTAGAGTAAGAATAAAGAGGGAAAAACAAAAAAGAACAAATCTACATTTATATTAAAAAGCACTTTGAATTTCATTTGATTTTCTGCTTCTAATCTCTATTTTTCCCTTAGTCATCGAATTTATCTTTTCACGAAGCTCTACACCATCTTCATTTTTCTTTCTTTTTTATCTCTCCATCTTTGGCGCTATTTTTTCTTATCAAAAAATTTCTCCTTTCTCCAACTTCATCTTTGGTCCGTCTTTCTTCCTTTTCCTCTTTATTAGCAAAATACTAATTTTGCGAACCATCCACTTTGCCATTTCATTCTTCCTTTTTCTCCTCTCCTCTATCAGTAACTTTTCCCTTTTTCAAACCTGTCTTCCTTCTCCCTTTGGTCACCTTATCATAAAATTTATCCTTATCCAAACCAAGTCAGTGAACCCATTGGTTTGCGAACTACTCATCCACCCGACCAAGGTTTGCCTCTTTTCTTCTTTCTACTTTTTCACCTTATCGGTGAATTTTTATTTTTTCCAACCAAGCCCTAGTCCTCCTTTGTTGGAAACTTCACCCCTTTTCAAACCTTTTCTTTGTCACCTCCTTTCTTCTTTGCCAGCAACGTCGCCCATCGATGAACCTCCAATTTTAGCTCCTTCTTTGCTTTGTTCTATCAGCCAATCACCTTATCGGTGAACCTTCAAAATTTCATACTATTTCGTGAGTTTGAAATTCCACCAATTCCTTCACAAAGCCTTCTTCCACCTTTTTACCTTAGCCATTTTTCTTCTTTTCTATTTTCCTTATCAACAAATCTAGACATTCACGAACTTTCCCCTTTCTTCAGCACCCTTTGTTCCTTCTGCCTTTATCGGCCTTTTGCCTTGTTGGCAAACTACTCTATCAATGAACCTTCTGGTTTATGAACCAAGACCATAGCTGATAAAAGACCTTCTTTATCTTCTTTCCTTAGAAACTTTTTGCATCTCGCTTCATTGTCTTTCTTAGTCGGTGACTTCACTGTTCGACGAACTTGTCGGTCGGTGAACCGGCGGGTTTGTGAACTTCACAATTTGCTGATGAAGGCTCTCTTTCCTTTGCCATTATTTAAACTATTTCCTTTGACTCTTAGTTAGAAAACTTGCAAATCGGTGAACTCTCAAACCATCGAACCTCCAAGTTCGTGAACTAGAACTTTTGCCGACAAAGAGGCCAATTTGATAATTTTTCTAAGAAAAACACAAATAGACTTGGGGGAAACTTATACTTGGAAACTTTGAAATAAACCCAGGAAAATCTCTCTTATTGGGTATATATGTGGGTTTGAAAAACAAAGGCAACAAGTTGGAATTTTGATGGATTTTGATGGACTTTTGGGGCAAAATAAGGCATTTTGGGAGATGGAATTTTTGGGCACCAACACTAGCTCTGGTTGGGGACATGTGGTAAATATAGCATAGTGAGAATCTCATAATATCTCTGAGCAGACCAGAAGCAAAAAATGAAGAGGGGAAACACCAAAAACGTATTTACAAAACATATATACAGGAAAACACATAGTCATGAGCATGAAGGAAGAAAAGGAAAATTAAAATTTGTTATCAAAATTAACAGGCACATGCAGGTCCAACCTGCACAAAACTGTTGCAACTGCTTGCTTCTATCAAAGACAAGTTGAATGAAGGAGACGATCTCCCTCAAATCAAAATTGTGTTTCTCACCCAGCTGTAACAACTGAAGATTGTCCCCAACATGTGTCAATCTGCAACATATTCTTGTGGAGCCAAGGTCAACTTCATCAATGAAATCATTAATGCAAGGCAACCATAAATGATAGGTACTTGACCTTTTCATATCCATATCATGCTTGTTCCCAGCAGTGAGGGGTGTAAAACTAAAAACCAGTTCAATAACAAAAGAAACAAATGAAGGCAAACCTCCATTATCAACTACCAAGCTATCATACATGTTGAGATCTTCATGCAAATTGAGAAAAAAAGGGAACACCTCCAATTCACATGGAAAGGATAATTGTTCCTGAATGCACTGTTGATCCACAAGAGAAGGCAATTCTTCTTGCAAATCAAAGTGGAAAGAATCCATCTTAGATATACCTTCTAGTTGGGCTGTAACATGTTGAAACATGGGCACAGACATGCCTCACTTCTCATTCAAGACCTCTACTGCAGTGTCAACACATTCAAGAGCTAACAAATTTTCCACATCAAAGTGGAAGCATTCATATTCATTTATAACTCCATCAAGCTCTTGAACAAAACTTTCATATGTGTTGCTGCAACTTTAAATTTTGGAATCATAAGCATGACTCGAGATACAAAATTCAAACCATAAACACATAAATCAAGATCATGAGACACCTCAAATGAAAAACCACATTCTTCCAATTGTCTCTCTATTTCATACCCACCTTGGCAACTTGTTGTGTCATATTCATTGCTGCAAACAGACTGTTGACACATTTTTTCTTCCTTCATTTCTATATCAATTTTTTTGTGGTTGATGTGAATTACAATCTACATGAGGAAGAGAAAACACCTTGCAACACAAATATAGGTTCTCATATGTGTCCACATGATCACCATCTTCAAAATCTAGGGCAAGCTCTTCACACTAAAACTCCATGGCTACACCAATAACTGTCTCTAATTAGTTACCATCATGTGCGACCACCTCCATGTGATCCTGTGCACAATATTCATAATCAACTTTACAAGTTGATTAAAATTGATGCTCATTCATGCATACAACATTCTCATTGTTCACTAGGGCACATACCTCAGCATTAGGCTGGAAATCACCATAGGTTTCATCATTTTCACTCTCAGTTGATGAACTGTCTAGCTAAAGATAGGTGCATATACTGTCCTCATCATCTACATCATTGTCATATGATGCACCATCTTCCACTTCTGCCCTTCTAACTACACAATCATCATCTGATGTTGCTTTCATCTAATTGTTTGTATCCATATTATTGTTGAATTTAGATTAGCATGTTGATTACTAGCAACATATGCATTTGTGGATAAAAAACCCTTTATGTAGTCCTCTTTTATTTTCTCCATGGAGTATAGGGATAAATATGCTTGTTGCATACTCATTATTTTGAAATCTTCCCACACATAACTCAATCTAGTCTCATATGCTTCAAAAAATATATTAATGCAAGTAGGAATGTTAGGTCTGAAGTGATTTGGAATATGGAAAAGAGAAACTGCAAACCTGTGACCAAAATTGTTTCTTGACTCTCCCTCTTGTCTTCTAATTAATTTTCAAATGTTTCCACAAGTTCATTCCACGAGGAAAAAAGACTACCCTAGAAAAAATTGGATCCATTCTCTTTCCTTTCTAGGTAAGGGCCTAACAAAGAACCTCATCCACATGTCTTCATCCTCAAATTGATGTTCTTCCGTGAATTTTGAAAACACATCAACATGTGTGTCCCCTTCCCAAAGATCATACCCATCAAACTTGGGCAACTATTTGTAGACCTTGGTTGGCATACTCATTGTTTTGTAATCAACCCATGAAAGGTCTAGCTGATCATATACAAGATCTAAGAGAGGAGCAGGGGATTAATCAAACTAATTTTTAGGGGTAGTAGGGAATGCATTAGACTACATCCTAGACTCTAGAAGCCTAATTTGATTTTCTATTTATTCTTCTTGATGTAATAATAACTCCAATAGCTATTTGGTTTTATCAATTTCACACTGTTGTATTGCTAAGTCATTCTAATTTTGCATGGGTGCATATAAGTTGTGGTTTATATAACATGCAGGGCCATGACTGTAATATGGATCTCTAGGATGATCATGTGAATACACTCTAATGTAATTTCTAGGGTCTGATATATATGAAGACTCAGATAAAGGAGCAACCCTAGAATAATCATATCCATTCCAACCTTCCATGACTAGAACATCCTATTTAATAATGTAGGGCAAAAAACTAAGGCATACAAATTTGTTCCCTCAACATGACAAGAACAACAAATTTCAATGGTCAAGAAGAAAACCATGTACCTCTAATTTCACTAGCTGCTACATATTAAGATGGAGCATTCAAATCACCAACAACAACTAGGGTACAAAAGTAACAAACTTTTGTTCTTTGACAACAAAGTTGCCACCTCATTGAATGATGAAAACCCTTGAAGTGTAACTAATCTTTAAGGCCACAAAATTGATTCTAGGTTTATCTCACTAGTATAATCTTCAAATGATTTGAGCCCAGTAGTACTTCCCTGACAACGATGCCAAAATATTGGCATAAGTTGACGGGATGCCAACTTCAACACACAACAAACTGCACCTACCAACGACTACAAACTTCTTCATTGACTGTGTTTCTAAGGTCTTTCAAAATCTAAACTAGGATATTACTTCTCCGGTAATGACACCAAAACGTTGGCGTAAGTCAATGCACTACAAACTTCTCCAAACACATGCAAAACTACAAATCACTATTACAAGGGTCTTCAAATTTATTCAACCTTTCAAGTCCTCCCCAGTAATGGCACCAAAATGTTGGTTCCCAAAATGACTTCAACACAAAATTCTAAAACATTTCTAAATCACCTAGGCCAGGGATTGTCATCAGGGTGATAGAAAGAGGTTTATCAACAAGTCAAGGGCTATTTTGGCCAACTGATAGGAGTGGGTAGACTCCTCTATACTTTGAGCTCAACTTAAACTCTGGAGGGATATACCAAGGAGTATACCTGAATAGGTATTAAGTTCAAACTAGATGAACAACTAAAAACATGGACAACCAAACCCAATTCATTGTCTTGGTCCCAAAGGCTGTCATTGAACCAAGAACAATTAGCTGTCACAAAACCCCTATATAGATGATTCAATTATGACAATGTACATGCACAAGACAGATGGTTTTTTCCCCTAAACCACAAGTGAATGATTGTTTGATTTAAAATAGTGATTGATCCCTCTCCAATATGGACTAGTTCCTTCTCCATTGGGCAACTGAGTCATAAGCACTAAAGAGAAAGGAAATGGATTGAACCAATATCAAAAGAAGACTAAAATATATTGACATATATTTCTTAGATTACATTTCATACTTTGGACATACGTAATTATCTAGAACCAAACTACAATGAACCATTTGCAACAAAGAGATGACCCAACACAAAGCATGCATTAACTTGAATCCTGTCACACATTATCAAATCTCTATTACAATCGCAACAACAAATGTGGTGAAGGCAAAATACAAAGCTACGACTATGTATTCCCCTGAATCATTATAAATAGCCATGGAGACATACCATTGCATAAAGATGTGCATCACAACTCATTCCTATGCTATATCAACCACATTCCTCCATTCACTACTCAAACATTATCCTCTACTTGATGCCTAAAAATCTCGCTTAGGCTTTCCTAGACCAGATAATTGGTTCAGCGACTAATGCCAAATTCATCAAAGACTTATGCATATATAGCAATTCCTCATTTCATCATCCTAGGCACTGCACTAAGTTATTGAGTACACAACTGCCACATTAAATTTAGCCCACTATAATGTCAGGAAGTTTGTATGTTTGGAAAGAAATCCCACACCCTGACAATACTGAATATGTCAGAAGAAGATTGCCCACACGCCTAGTGTACAAAGAGCAATAATGAGGGAAGGTTTGAATCCTTCCTAACATCTACAACACCTAATTTTATCCTTTTTGTCCTCTATATATGCAGATACATTTAAGATTTTTACTGTTTGAACAACCCACACAAGTTTGGCATGCAACTCTATTACCAAATTGTGCTTTGCAACCAATTGGTTAGATTGTAACACCAATTTTTGTTGCCTCTTTGGAGAAGTAGACAATTCAAAGGAAGGGGTAGCAAAAATCTAAGTGCATAAAGCATCTAGTTAGTACCTACTACCTTAACGGAGGACTAGTTTACAAATCATGTTACCAAGATCATTTAACAACTCAAACAAAGTTGTTACATGATCTAGATAAAATGAGGAAGTACCCCAACAAGGTAGGAGGTACTACTAGAATGATAGAATAAGTTGAAACTAAGCTAGTTCTTTGAAGATCAAGTTTTAGATGTCTCTATTGTAGATCATTCATTATAGTTTGGTACAGTTCTTAAAAAGGTACTTATAACTTGTCAATTTTTTCATGATTGTAAACATATATTTCAAATAGTGTTCAGTTCATGTTATGCAATTGATTCACAAAAGAAGTTACACATAAGTCATTACATGAGATGAAAATAATTGATATATTCAAAAGAGAAATGTTTGTATAAGTCCCACGCAAGCCGTGGGAGTAACTGTATTTGATAAGAGATAAAATAACAAGTACAAAACATGAAAAGAAAGCATATAGAAAAAAAGATGGGACCCATCATTGCCTAGGTGAATGATGAATCCTATTGTCTGGGTCTGCACCAGTATCTCAAGTTGTCCAAGTGACAGCTCCAATAGAAAAGATGCAAGGGGAGGGAGAAAAATGATGTTAGACCTCGGGGTACAATCTTTGATCCTATATACAAGAATTCAAGAGTGCTTTCTATTCTACATCTAATCATAAAAATAAAATGAGTAAACTGAACACCAGATGTAGATATCAAATCATGAGATGAATGAGAAGAGAGAAGCATCAGATCATACAAACTAGAAGGAGGCTTCAGCCTCTATGTTTTTATCTAACATGTTTGTTGATTGTGTAGGTACATGAATAACAAAGAGACAAAGTGCAATCCAAAGGATGGAAAACATGAAAAAGACAATAATGACAATGCCTTCTTTCATAGTGTAAACCTAGTTTTATGGGTTTTGAATAGATGAAGAGCTATTAAGCCCTCAAGATTGACAGTGAAGCAATTTTCAAAGGGTCATTTTAGCTAGCATTCTAAAAGGTTCTGTTGGACTTAGTGTTGCTGTATATATAGAGCTTTACATTGGAGGTCTGAGGAAGATAGGGCATGAATATCTTAATAATAAAAATTGCTAGAGACCACCAAACCCTACACAACAAATAGTGAAGGACAATCTAGAGAGGTTGATGTCTTTTGTCATTGTCTTTATTTTTACCATTCTCAAAGGATGAAAGTAGAGACAAGAATGTTTAAAGAACAGAGGAGTAGTCAAGTTTCTAAGTGATTATTTCATGTAAAAAGTTAGAGGTCTTTAGTGCTCTGATGATACTATGCAGCCATAAAAAAGAGTCAAAAGAGTAGGGATTAGAAGACTGTCAGAGTCTTTAGAGTTGTTTGCGTTCTTATATTCTTGTGCCTTGTCAAAAGATCTTCTAAGAACCCTTTCAGATTTGTAGAAGCCTTTAGGAGCTCAAGAAGGGTCTTCCAAGGTTGAGTTTAGTCTTAGAGACTTTTAAAAAGAATAATACTGCCAAGTGAATGCAGTCAAGAGGACTAAAATCATAAAGAGTCTACACATGGCAATGCATACACAAAGCACATAATAGATAGTTAGTAGCTAACAGTGCATAGGTGAAATGTACCTGGCTAGAATGCAACATAGCACTGAGATTACTACTAATCATTATGAAGGAGACAACTCTTACCCTAATTTGTTATGCTCTTTTCTATCAAAAAGAGGTACCAAAACTGATAGTAGACAATGTTTTGAAGTTATGAGTCTCAGTAGGGTTAGTGCAGACACAACCATAGTTGGAAAAGATATTGATACCATGGTGAATGATTATTAAGTAACTTTAAGAGCAGCAGTGGGACAATCATGGCAAAAGGAGTTTAAGCAGAGTGAAAGAAGACAGTCTCAAACAAAAGCAAAGGCACTATCAAAGTTTCAACAAACTAATCACAGACAGAGAAGTTAGCAGGGACTAAGCAAGAGTCAAGGGGTTAGTGAATGCTAAGGTAGAAAACATATGGAACAATCCAAGAGTTGGAGGTCATGCATAACAGTGAGGTCAGTAAAGTCTGCAAGGATAGGAGACCATGGAATCTTCTCAAAAGATAGGACAAAGTTTGCAACACCAATCCAAAGGACAGTCATCAAAGAGAGAGGACAATTTGAGTGTCAACAAGGGACAGGAAAAATGGAAAGGTTTTTTTAAACCCTAACATAATTATGCCAAGGATGAATATGCCAAAACCTACCAAGGTATAATAAATAAAGTCAAAGGACTGTCAAACAATGCTTAAAAGGTCTTCATTCTCCCTTAATGAGATTGACTATACAGTTTTACAAAACTCATGAAGGTAGCATTAAATCATCCTTGAGTAAGAATGTAGAAGGAGCCAACAAATAGATAAAGTGACAGATAATAGTCTACCCAACAAATTGGGAAGGGGGGGTTTCTTTGTTGTGCTACATGGAGTTGAAGCTTTGTGTAAGTAGGTGGTTGCAGACTAATAACTAAGATTGCAGAGATCTTTTTACAAGAAATTATTCAATTGTTACATCTACAAGGAACAATCTAATATCTTGCATGTTCAATGTAAAAGGTCACTACAGAGGTGTGTTCAAGACTTTTGGAGGCATATATTAGGTTTAAGATGTGTATACCTATCAAGAAGAATCATTATGTATATAGTGAGAAGGTGAGAAGATAGAGTTACAACAACAAGATCATCAACACACTACTATATCCAATATGAGAAATACAATCAAGTCACAAAGAGTAGTCAACAATAGGGTGAGAAGCATGACAGTCATGCATGCAAAGTAATAACAAGAGAAGTTGTAACATGAGATATACAAAGCTTCATTGAATAGGACAAAGGCCCCATAATCAAAGCAACAACAAACTAACAAAGTTCCAAGAAGAGTGCATAGAGTAGTTAAGTGAACTATCTAATGGAGCCATGCATGATCTATGGAACAACAAATCTAGACATATAAGGAAGACATTAATGGTTCAAAAGTATCTGAGATCAAATGGAACCTAGTAGTGTCTGTGATAGAGAAGAACTATTTTACATAAATAGAGATTCAAAACCCTAGAGTTAAAGCCCTCACAAGAAGAGAACACAGAAGAAGATAATCTTCCACGAAACCCTAGTGAGGGTTAACCCACATGAGAGCAATGACGGTGATAGTCCAAGAAATATATTCATAATGCAAAGGGGAAAAGTTCTTATCAAAGCATGGAAATCAAAGCCATAGGTTATTCATATTCTCTCTTCCATACCTCAACAGTTTGCTTGCTTTTCATTTCATGTATGGGATAAAAGGAAAATGTCTAGGTCTTATTTTCTTTTCACAGAGCTAGAACAAAGGATCCTCATCTTTTTTGTCAAAGGAAAACATAGTTCCTTGAAAAGAGATCATACACAGAGAGCTTCATGTTTTCCGTTCTACAGAATATTTTGACAAAACTAGAGCAGAAAAGGAAAAAAACCACACAGATAAAAAGCCCTTTTCATGTCTCTTCATAATAAACAGTAAATAGAAAGTGTTTATACCATTTTTCTTGCAATAAACAAAGTGAAAATGAAAGTATGACTTATAGGAGGCATGAATATGACAAAATAGCTTGGTATCTACAACAATAAACCCTCCAATAGCCTTCAAAATAGTCACAGAGGAACCTTCAAACCCTGGCATGGAGGCGGCGTGGGTAGGCAGAAGAAAGTTGAAATGCAAAATGACCCAAGTTTAGGGCACATTTTTTGGTTTTTGCTCATCACAATAACCCTAAAGTGGCCGACCTTTGATGTATTTTTATCACTTTATTTACTAAAAATCAAACAAAACTAATGATGTTCGTAGTCCAAGAACCTAAAGTGGAGTATGATCAAGGTTAAAAATGTAAAACCCTTTCTCACTTTTGCATAAAGATTTTGACATTAGCAATATAAGTTAACAAATATTAAGGTAAAATAAAGTTAGTTACCTTAATATTTGTTATAATAAATATAAGAAATTAGTTATTATAGCACATATTAAGGTAAAGTAATCTTTTGATTACCTTAATACCTATTATTTTAAAATTATAGATTGCCTAGATTCATGCAAAGAGTAAAAGGAGTTTCTGGAGTGGAGTTGAGTTTGTGAACTGAAATGGATCACTGGACTGGAGAGGGGATTTTGTTTAACTTTTAGTCAAACTAGAGTTCTTTTTCAGTTGAACTGGTCAAGAGGGGAAGTTAAGAGCTATTTTAGCTCGTTTTGGAGTATTTATGGGCCCCCTTTTGAGAGATTTTTATCTTTGCTTGTGGATCACGATATGCAGATTTTTGGAGTGCAGTTGGGACTGGAGTTGACCTTTCTAGGTGTTTTGGAGACATATTTTTTGCATTATAGGAAAAAAGATAGTCTTTTTCCTTAGTTCTTGCTTTTCACCTCTCTTGTACATTACAGAGAGAAGGACAGTTTTGTAACTCATATTTTTTATAGTTATTGATATTCAGCAATAGTTTACAAGTTATTATTATCATTATTTGCAGAAATTCCTTCTTTATTTTCTAGAAAATCAAGTGTTTGCCTTCTTATTTTCAGTTTTCTTGTTCTTAGGAGTGATTTTGATGAAAGTTTAATGTGTTTCGAATATCAAACCTTTAAATTTCTATCACATTCATAGTTGCATGTACACAAAACACATCTTTATCATAGGTCATAGACTGTGTTACTAGTTTATCTCATCTCCAAGGTTGTGAAAATACTATTTTCCTTCAGAAAGGATAGATTTATCAAAGCTTCTTATGAGTTACTGATGTAATCAAGTTGCTCAAACTGAGTTGTGTGGACATATTTTTGAGAATTAGTTGTGAATTAGATTGCATGTCGAGTTATACATTTGTGCGTCACCCCCCTTTAGGATAGATTTTTAGTACAAATTTTAGTTTATTCAATTTTCTTCTATCTCTTTCCTTCATCAATTTTCAGATCCAAAGGGTCATTTAAAGTGAGCCAGCTCTTCTAGAGGTTCATTCTCGAAACAGACAAACCCACAGTCTGAGAATGTTCCCATGTTGCACGGGATTACCAAGCTTGTAAAGGCTTAGCATCTAGGGTGCAATCCTTCGTGACAACAAACTCATTAATGCTGAGTACAAATCTGCATTTATATTTAAATCACTTTGAATTTCATTTGATTTTCTACTTCTAATCTCTATTTTTCTCTTAGTTGGTGAATTTCTCTTTTCACGAACCTCTACAATATCTTCATTTTCCTTTATTTTTTTATCTCTCCATCCTTGGCACTATTTTTCCTTATCGGTAAATTTCTCCTTTCTCGAACTTCATCTTTGGCACATCTTTCTTCGTTTTCCTCTTTATCGACAAAATACTAATTTTGCAAACCATCCACTTTGCCATTTCATTCTTTCTTTTTCCCCTCTCTCCTATAGGCAACTTTTCCCTTTTTCAAACCTCTCTTCCTTCTCCCTTTGGTTGCCTTATCAGCAAATTTATCCTTTATCGAACCAAGTCCATGAACCCATTAGTTCACGAACTACTCATCCACCTGATCAAGGTTTGTCGCTTCTCTTCTTTCTACTTTTTTGCCTTATCAATGAATTTTTCATTTTTTGAACCAAGCACTAGTCCTCCTTTGGCAGCAACTCTGCCCCCTTTTCAAACCTTTTCTTTGTCACCTCCTTTCTTCTTTGTTGACAACTTGTCCCATCAGCGAACCTCCACTTTTGGCTCCTTCTTTGCTTTGTTCTATCAACCAATCACCTTATTGCCAAACCTTCAAAATTTCAAATTGTTTTGTGAGTTCAAAATTGCACTAGTTCCCTGACAAAGCCTTCTTGCACCTTTTTGCCTTAGTCATTTTCTTTCTTTTCTTTTTTCCTTATTGGTAAATCTAGACATTCACAAACTTTCCCCTTTCTTCACCGCCCTTTGTTCCTTCTACCGTTATCATCCTTTTGCCCTATTGGTGAACCTTCCAGTTCGTGAACCAAGTCCAAAGCCAATAAAAGACCTTCTTCATCTTCTTTCCTTATAAACTTTTTACGTCTCCCTTCAATGTCTTTCTTAGTCGACAACTTCACTGATCAGAGAACTGAAATGTTTGCAAACTTCACAACATGCCAATGAAGACTCTCTTTCCTTCACTATTCTTTACACTATTCCCTTTCAGCTCTTAGTCAGAAAATTGGCCAACCGGTGAACTCTCAAACCGGTGAACCTCTAGGTTCGTGAACTAGAAATTTTGCCAACAAAGGGCCCAAATTGAAAATTTTTCTAAGGAAGGAAAACACAAATAGACTTGGGGGAAACTTATATTTGGAAACTTTGAAGTAAACCTAGGAAAATCTCTCTGATCAGGTATATATGTGGGTTTGAAAAACAAAGGCAACAAGTGGGAATTTTGATGGGTTTTGATGGATTTTTGGGGCAAAATAAGACATTTTGGGAGATGGATTTTTTTGGCACCAACACACTCTATTTAAATATCATTTGTTTCAATGGTTGAACAATCAATAACAATTTTAGACCTCATCCACATGAAAGAGTGAAAAACATTTGTCCTATTTTTGTTTGACAAAATTGATCTTTAATTGTTGAACTTGATGATGTTTAAAAATAGCCTGCCAAAGAGGTCTTACTTCTTCAAATCTTTCTTGATAGAAGAAAAATATAATTAAACTTTTGTGACATGTTATTACACTTTTACTCTCCAATAATTCTCCTTTACTCATCCACAACTATTACGAATGTCATTTTCTGCAAAAGTAGCTAGGGGAAAGGGCCCAATAGATGAGCATGTACTAATTGTCACAATGGTGCTATGCACTTAGACCCCCCGTTAAATATATTAAAAGAATTAGTTGCTAAAAATTGGTATACTAATAAAAATTTGATAAGGAACTGATACATGTGTAACTATACCTTTCACAAATTAAATCAAAGAAACAACCAATCATATGGTGACAATGGTGCACATGTTTCGGTCTAGCATTTTTGGGGGTGTTTTTGGACAACTTAGTGAAGATGTAGTTTATTAGTCTTGTTAAAAATTAGTATTGCACCCTTAGCAAAAATAAACTCAGCTATCTTGTTGAAACATGGAAACACTCTCAGATTGTGGGTAATCTATGTTGAGAGTGAATCTCCAGAGCGGGCTGGTTCCCCTAGTAGATCACCTAATCTAAAACACTTATTGAGGAAAAGGGTTTAGAAGGTTAATTGTAAATGAAATCCTAAACTCTAATAGGTGATACACTAGTACTTAACTTATCTATTCACTAATTCAACTCACAATCAACTTCACAAAGTCTTTTAATCTCACAATTTCACTGAAACAAATGCAATACGTAAGTAATTTGTATGAAAGTTTGAAAGCTAGAGGTTTGAATGAAGGACAAATAGAATTTTTATCACAACTTCAACCCACTAAGCAAGTTAAACACAACACACAACCTATTTTACATGAAACTTCCAGTTTCAAGCTTGCAGCAACGAGACATAGAAAAGGATTTTGAAAAATCAAATCACAATTAAATATCAAATGCATTAACTACAAAATGAAGCAGAGACATGAAATATGAGAACACTGTTGCTTTATTAATCTGAAAGGAGTAGAAACTAAGTACAAAATGTTTACAAAGCTCTCTGCAAATGAACAAGAGAGGAAGAAACAATATTCTCAACTGTCCAAACTGAGTTTTTCTCCCCATATATATAGCCAAAATGCTTTCTAATATTGAGAATGGCAAAACTCTGCAAAAACTCTCAAAAAGGTAACTTTCTAAGCCATTTTCAAAATCCAAAGAAAAACCTCCAAAATAGTACCCAAAATGCCTCTAAACTGAGTGTAATAGCTATCAAGATTCCCTTATCAAGTGGACCCACCAAAAGGATGCTAAAATTCAGGCTTTGCTTGGTTGGAAACTAAAATAGAAAGTCCAGTTTGCCCAGCTTTTCCCAATTTCACCCAAAGAAAATCAAACACAGAAAAGAAAGATTTTGCCTATATTTGGTCTACCTTAATTACATTAAATAACAAATATTTAAAGCAATTTATAGAGACATTACTTTAAATAATGTTTCATAATGGTTTGCAGTTTTATTTCGTGATTTGGCTTGATTTTATTTTTTACAAAAGCAATACAAGGCTCAGATGATTATTTTGCCAAGTATAATACATTCCATTTGAGCATTTGATTTTCTTTCGAGGCATTATTGAATGGTTTGAAAAAATAAAAGATGCCTAGGGTCTGTCCTCCATTTGGTTTGTAAACAAAACCCTAAGGCATATTAGATGTTGGCTTACCCTCCATAGCTTGCAAAATATTTCCTTAGGCATAAAGCCTAGGCAATGGAACATATGCAAAAGGGACAAAGAACCCCGAGAGTATTTGTTAAGGCATAGAAATTTAAATTCAATGTGATAAAAACAACACATCAACTTAGGTTAATATGGAACCCTAAACACAAAACCATTCGATGCCCTAACTTTTTGGGCTCATTTGCATTTCGAGCTTTGATGAAAAGAGGCTCTACCTCTAGCCGCCATGAGAGATAGGGTTTGGAGCTAAACCCTTCGATAACTTGTTGTTCTAAAGACTTTTTTTGAAGATTCCCTATAGAAAATGCAAGGTAAACACTTCTATCTCAATATTGAACCATATTTTTCATCTCAACATAGTTTTTTTGGGGCTTTTAGCCACGTCCATGATAAAACTTCTAATGTACTTGTTTTGTTTCTTCATTGTTGCTTCATTCCTGTGACTGCGAGGTTGCCATGAAAGCTTACTAGTTGAGCTCATTTGAGACCCAAAAAAGAACCTGCGGCCTCAAGAATACATCCTCACTCAGAAGTAAAGAAAAGTAATCTATTACTTCAAATATTGTATTCTCCTTTCATTCTCATTTGATATGTGCTTAATATGAGCTCAGGAAACCCTAAAATGAAAGCATTTTCCTTTTACACTTATGTTAGAATTGTTGCCATTTTTTCACCACAACTCAAAAATTGGCAGAGCTGGTGCAACAAATTCATTTTTAGAGTGAAGGTTAACATTATTCTGTTATAAGTTATTTGAATAGTTATTGTGTTTTAGTGATATTGCAGTTCAATTGTTTAAGAAAGAAAAGTTTTTAGATCATTCATTGCATTATGGAACATTTATAGGAGAGATAAGTATTTCATTCACTACAATGAGTATTCATTTACAAATTGAAATACATAAAAGGATAAACATTGCATTGAAAGAAATAATGACAGATCAAATGTCCCACACAAGCCGTGGGAATAGCTAAACATGTGGAAATATAAGAAAAATGCTATGCATCTAAAGATAGGAAGAGAAGGTCATAGCCATCATTACCTTGTAGTCTTCAATTTCCAAGGTTGCCTTCCTGTCTCTGCTCCCAATCTTCGACAAGAACTTGCAAAAATGTGGAAAAGTCTTGTTAGAGTCTGGTTATGAGATCTCAATATATCCTATCAAAAGAGGCCTAACACTTTACCTATAATGCACTGATCAATGAACATCATTCACATGCAAGAGGAACTGAGAAAGAAACAACCATGGAACTTCATTATTTTTATTCTAATCTATTTGTTTCATGTGCAAGTATAGGATAAGTCATGTACTTGATTGAAGACATAACAACATGTGGTGTAAAATGAGGCTCCCACAAGGGTTGAGCCCATCATGCTGCTTCCCCTTAATCTCAAAAGGGATGGAATGGAAAAATAAAGATCATTACTCATATTGTTTAATTACATGACAAACTGAAGGAGTATCAAAGCAATCAAATACATTGGTTTTTCGTTCAAAACATGATACACCTATGGCTGGACTTCAAAGAATGAAATGGAATCATAAGAGTAAATTAAACTCATTCTAAGGACAGCTTTTAATGCACAAAACAACTATCATCATTGCTCCAAATACAATTGACTAAATGGAATTCACAAGTATTTCATTTATCTATCTTTCATGGTATTTGTATGCATTAGAGAAATTAAGAACATCAAATACATTTTTGACATTTGTATGTTTGATAGTTGCTAATGGACAATATCATGCAATAGTACATGATTGTTTTGGTCATAAGATAACATCATAAACAAATATCATTTTATGCATGATTTGAATAAACTAAAGAGCGCAAATGGATAGCCACCAAGGAACAACTAATTCTGCCATGTCACTTTTATGTTGAAGTAAGGTACATTCATCATATGGAGCAATCACTTATTAAGCATGAGATGGTATTATATCATAGAGAGACCAAGATGAATAAATAGCAAATACATGGAGAAGCTGTTAAGTGCATAATCAAATGTGAATCAACAATGTTTCATCTGGTAAAGGACAACCATACAATGATAAAGCAAATTTTAGTTACAAGCCACATATTTAAAAGAGAATAAATGTTGATCAAGAGTGCCACCATTCAATAATGTTGTTATGCTTTTATTTGAGACATCAAATTTATTTTATAGGATCATCTCAATGATCAAATCATCTACAGGACATCATGAGTTTCTATCTAGACAGCCAATGAAAGATGTCATCCCATATGTGGTGTATATATAAAAACAAATGAACTCAGTCAACATCAAGTGAGTGTGTTACAGGTTAAGTAATCATCTTAGGTATGTGTATATCAAAATGGTGTCACCTACAAATGATACAAAGACTCAAAAGGAACAGCCAATTGATAATCATCATGTATCTCATATGCCATTATATAGTAAGGATAGGGTTCTATCATTCAAAATGGCATGTGATATAAGTGCCAAATGTATTTACCATGTTACGAAAGGAGCCATACAAGATTTCAAAGGGTGTCATCATACAGAGGGGTTTTTCTTCATCATATCGAGTCATATCTATTTTCAAATGATTGATACAGATTTTTAAAAATGAAGTATTTTGAGTATGTGCTATTCGAAAAACATGCTAAATTATGAAACCATGGTGGTTGAGGTTTGTTAGAAAGAAATGGTGAAATAACTTGTGCTTGAACCCACTAAGGGTTTTAGGAGAAAATACAACATATACACATGCCACAATCTTGCTAGATATCTGTTGAACACAAATGTAAAATACACAACATCAAACCTACCACGGCCATTGAAGGAGTAACCCTCTTAGGGTTTTGAACTATTATTCATAATCCTCAGCTCAAGTTTAAGTTTTATATGTAGGTATCAAAAGGAAAGCTCAAAGTCTTATGGAAGACCATAGCTACGGCCACAGAGAGGAGATTGGTATGTATTTAATAGTGAATGCATAGCTACATCCGTGGTTAGAAAAAATGGAGTATATTGTTCTTTCATGACAAGATAACCCTAGGGTTTTAGCTAAGACAAAATGTTTAGAAATCAATCTACAGGCGTGGCCTCCTGAAAGAGTAGATATAGAAAATCAAATGCATAGATGCAGCTGTAGCCACACACAGATACAGAACTATAACAAGTGATTTCAAGCCATGCGAAATGTAAAGACTACAGAAAATGTGATCAAATATATGCATTTTTCCTCTCAAGATTCAAAAGCCCATTTCATTTTACATTTGAATAAAGTTCAACTACAGTAGAATAGAAAATATGGCCACGGATTTTAACTTTAGAATCTACAGGATGCCATGGAAATGATGAAACAACTGAGAGTATATCCTAAAGTTTGAACCTTTAAAGTGAAGCTTACCTCCTCAAATGATGAAGAGCTGAAGTTTCTTCCTGTTGGTTTCATTTTTCTCTCAAAAATGCAGTCATGGCAGCCAAGATACAGAGAAGGAATGACAGTGAACAAATGCCAAATAAAACCATAAGAAATAATGCTATAGTCGCGACTGTTGAAGCTATTTTCATCTCAAAAAGGAAGGAAATCGAAGAGAAAGAATTATATATGCATCTGAGAGTGTTTACCTTTAAAATCTGTGTAAGTTCCATGGAGGCCAAGCTCAAAAAATACTAGGAAAATGAAGATCTTCAAGCTTGAAACCCTAGGGTTTCATGTCGATAACAGAGAGCCTCTTTTTTCATAAAATGCAAAGTCAAAATGAGCCTGATAGAATAGGGCAAGGTTTGTTTTGTCATTAGGGTTACAAGTGAAGCCCTAATCGAATGTTGCATTTTTATCACATTCTTTTCTTTTTTGTGGCACAAGTTAATACCTTCGTGGTGTTAAGTTACCACAATGTGATGCTTAGGTCCCATAACTTATGGTTAGGTCAAGCCTTAATGGCTCCCTCAAATATTTAATGCCTTAAATCTGCTTAAGTTACCTTGATGATATGCCATGTATTCTAGCCCCCTTGGAGATGGAGTTCATGCCTTGGAATAATATGCAAACCTTTCATTTCGGATATGAAACAGGTCAATATGCTTACAGGATATGAGATGGGTCATATGGAGATAAGCCATCAGGCTTATATTTTTTGCGAACACCTTATAATACTTTGATTATTTGTAAGATTTTTTTTAGAAAAAATCAAATATTGTAATCGCAATGTACTTGGAAAAATAAGAAAAAATGTAAGCCTTGTATTATTGTTTTGTAAAATTAAATCAAATAGGGGATATGACAAAACTGCTAGTGATGTAAGGTTGTTTTAAAGAAATAATTTATAAATTACTTTAAAATCAAACTATTTTTTGGCAGTTAGACTAGTAAAGCAAATCAAAATATTCCTTCTTTGATTTGTTTTATTTTGAGGTATATGAAGACAAAAACTGAGATTTCATGGGCAGATAAAAGCAGATTTTTGGTGGGGCCACATGAGGGAGTCTTTTGTCACTTTGCTTTCACAGTTTGGACACATCTTGAGTGCTTTTATTTTGTCTTTTCTGAGGAGCTCGAAAATGGACTTGGAGGTCTATTTTTAGGAGCTTTTTCTAGCTTTCTTTTGGGGGAGAGATCTTTTATAGGATATATGACAGAGTTATACTTATTTTTGACAAGTTCCAGTTGCAATTTTATAGCATAGAGTAGAGATCAGAGTGCAGGATATCAAAGTCTTCCTCTCACACCGAGAGTCTTGTACTCAGTCTATACTTATTGCTCCTTTCAGATAGATAGAGCAACATAATTTTCCTTCCTTATTTGTCTCGTGATTGCAGTTTTAATTTGATGTTGAATTGTGACAGATTGCATGTCCTTGTTATGTCTTGAAATTATGAGAATGATGCAAATTGCCATATAGTTTAGGTTGCATTTTTGTGTTCTTTTTGAACCTTAATGCAAAGTATTGATGAATTGTATGTCATTGATATGGTTGTGAGAATTATTGTTCAGGAAACTATTTGTGAGTAAGATCCTTAGGAGTTTTAGGTCTGGTGTATCACCTTATTGTTGGGATTTTGTTTTAAGTTATCCCTCTGTCACTTTTCCTCTTCAAGTCAGTAGTATAGGAAATCATAAGGAGAACCAGCTCACTCAAGAGATTCCCTCTCAACATAGATCACCCACAATCTGGGATGGTTTTCATGTTTCAACAGGATAGTCAAGTTTGACTTGGCTAGTGGTGCAATCCTGATTGACAACAATATTTGGCACACCCGCTGGGACAAAAGCACATTTTTTTCTCTTTTGTTATGTATTCATAGCAAGGTTTCAGCCTTTCAGAGGTAAAAATAGCACACTTGTTGACTCAAATCTCTAATTTTTAAGCAGATCTAGTGAACAACACATGAAGAAGGTCACATATTGAAGGTTTGGGTGTATTCTTTGGTATCAACAGCCTTTGGAGGCAAAATTGTCAAACTCCCTGGTGACTCTAAGTAAATGGCCAGACTGTATGCTTTTGTTGCATTTAACGGGGGCAGCCCGTTACAACTTGTCCAGCATGATGACATTCCTATTGTAGCCCTCAAAGGTTTGTCGTGCTTTACTAGAGAAGATCACACCACAGCTATTGAGCACATTCAGGATGTGGAAACACTATGTTTAGTACATAATGTTATCCAAGAGAACGTAGCACTAAGGCTTTTAGCTGCATCACTAAAAGGGAAAGCTTTGCAGTGGTTTTGAGGACTCATAGAAGGCTCAATCACATCATGGGATGATCTAGGAGATGAATTGTAAAAACATTTTGAGGACAAATCCAATCTTTTGTCTCTGCTGCAGCAGTTGAGTACCATCAAGAGGGCTCCTCACGAGCACATGACGGACTTTAACCACCGCTTTTAGAGGACATGGGATAGAATCCTCGTGATGGTAAGGCCTACACCACAACATGCCTTTCTATTTTATCTTAAAGCTTTAAATAGACAAATATCTGTTATGATTCAGGCTCTAGGTGGATTTAGCCTTCCTGATGCTTTTGGGATTACTGTTAGAGCAGAAAACTACCTTATCCTAGTAGGGAAAATAGACCCAAGACCTTCATTACCCATTTTTTCACAAATCCAGCCACCTATGCCCATGGCAGTTCCCCTTTTCGTTGTTGTCCCAACTGTTCCAGCCATAGGACACCAGGCTTCTACTCAAGAGACTGTTGTTCCAATCCAGACTCAAGAATTCCAACAGCTTCAAAACACAATTAAAAACATGACAAATGAGTTTGTTAATTTCAAGAGGCAAATCCGTCAAGAACATAAACCTCTCCAAGCCCCGTACCAGCCCAATCAGCAGAATAGGCCACCTTTCCAAACTGATCCATAGGGCCCAAGAAGAGATCATAACCTTGAGGTGGTTTTCATGAATTGGCATTGAATTTTGTGATGTGAATTATCCCCAAGGCCAAGAGATGGGTTTTGAATGCAAACAGACTCCCCAGGAAATCAAACTCCCAAGTTTCAGAAGTTCTGATTTTGCTCAGGAGCCTATCTGCATTCGAGACCAGTCCATTAACAAACATAAGAAAGCTAAAAGAATAAATTTACTACATATATCTATGGAGCAATATCAGTTAGAGCAGAAAAAGATCAAGCAAGCAAAGACTTCTTCTGATGAACCTTTCAATGATTGCACTGATGACCCTCCTTTCTTTGTGAAAGATGATCAACCAGACAAATCAAATGCAAAGCAGGAGGTTGCTGTCATTTGTGTTGTTTCTACAACTGATTATAAACATGATGCATTAGAGGAGAATGCTGGTTCAAACATGGCACCAAACCCATTACATTTTGACTCATTTGAAAATTTCTCTAATGCTGTTAATGGGTGTGTGCAAGAAGTCGAGTCCACTTTTTGGCCAAAAAGTGGAAGTGTTTTCCCTATATTTTTGGAATTTGTCACATTTGACCTAAAAATTCGAAGCACTTAAAGGTGGAATCTTGAAAAAAGTCAATAAATATGAAATGTAGTACTCGAAGTCTAGTTTCCAAATATGTAATTTTTTTTAATACCTAGATGATACAAATTGATTTTTAATAGGTGTTTCTAAAACCTACTGTTTGAAAGTCACTTCTTTTTACTATACCATGCACATGTACGCCATCCATATTTTGACCTAAATAATCATATTTTTCTAAATCCTTAAATTGCGAAAAGATTTGTAACTCAATGAAGCACGTTTTCCATTTTTTTTGTAATTTTTTTATGAATTTTTTTTTTTGGTTAATTTTTTATTGGCCATTTTTGGTGTTTTAAGAAATCATCATGTACATCACACATAAGATGACCTAAACTTATCATTTTTTGAATTTTTTTTTCAAATTGAAAAGAATTGTTTAAAGTATGTTTTCGTATAATTTTTTTTACAAAAAATTTCTTTGATAAAAAGTTATTAAAACATTAAAAAGCTCTGATAATTGCAGTTTATGGACCTGTTTCATCAGAAATTAATTAAAAAATAGAAAAATAATCCAATTGTAAAAAATTTACATATTTGGAATCTACACTATCTCATCTATAATGGGTTTTAATTTCATCAAAAAATTCTGCAAAAAAGGGCTTTAGACATATGCCCAAAGTCACTATTTTGTTGTGACATTGACATGACCTTCAACTTGTAGGTCAAACCAGGTCCAATGCCAAGGGTCGGTTCCCAAGCCTTTTTTCTAACCCAAAAGCCATAGCAAAACTCGAGTTAGAAATTAAATTTTATGAAATGAGATCCTGTTCTAGAAACGAGATCCTGTTTCTAAAAAATGGGATCCCGTTTCATAAAAGATTAATATTTTAACCTTTTATGAAATGGGATCCCATTTCTAGAAAATGAGATCCCACTTTTGGCTTAGGATCCTAAAGCATAATGGGATCTCGTTTCATAAAAAGTGGGATCCTGTTTTGGTTTACCTGATTTCAAGTTTTTTTCTAAGTCTAAAACTTCCACCTTAAGTGGAATCATCTTTGTGCATTTACCCTAATTAGATGCATGAAAGTAGGGTACTAACAAATCTGTAAGAGGAGGAGAAATCAGTTTCTCTATTCGATTAGTTACCTGAATTTGTTCAGTCAGATGAGGAAACTAGGCTCATGTCAAGGGTAGCAATTTCAAAATAGCAAGAGGGTCCTCAACATTCTGAGGTGTTGATGGGAAAAGATCATCAATATGATAATAGCATCTCAGATCAAGAAGAGGGAAATAAAGAAGAACCTATTTTGGAGCCCAATAGACTGAATGGAAGCTATTATGAGGTAAAAGATAACCCCTTTACATAAAAAAATTAGGAAAGTTGTGAACAAAGTTTACTTTCAAATGATTTTGAGGTCTCTATTGCAAACTTAGATAACGTGCAAGAAATTGGTGTTGAACTTTAGTTTTTAGTGAATCTATTTGATGAACCCCCTAACTTTGAGTATGGAAGTGGAATTGACATAGCTGTACCAAGTTCTGAACACCACAGTGATGAAGACCACTTAGATAACTTGTTGATCCAAGGGCAGATTTGTGAAGACAGTCCTAATTCGAAGGATCAAGAGCTTAAAAGGAAGATCTTTTGCAAGCTGAAATTGAGCTTTTTTGCTCACATTTAGCTATTATACCAACATCCTTGGAGGAGAATTGTCTAGAACAGCAAAAGCATGAGGAAGAGGTGACTACATTTCTGAAAAAATCACTGGTTATAGAGCAGCATAACCAGTAGCCTGACCTCGACTGGTTAGAAGAGCTGCTTTACTGTCACATAGAGCAACTTGAAGCTGATGTGCTAGTTGATTATATGTTGAAAGAGGTTAGTTCATCATTTGAACACTTGCCTTCATTCATTGGTAAAGAGATCCCTATTTCAGAATGTTATTCCTTGGCTAATGATATGTATTTTGAGCCTAGTCCAGCTCTTCCTAAGATCTTATCAAGAGTTGATAGCTTTGATGAGCTATTAATGACCCTGACAGAGGAAGATGGCCCATTGACTATGAAGGAAGAAGCCACATGGCAGACTATCATGCAAGGTGTAGTTGATACTGTTGTTTTCACTCCAAAACCTTCTAGAGGGTGTCCTATTAGATATCTAGCTAGATTGGAAGCCAACAGAAGGGGGTAGCCTCATAATGTCACTTATTTGGATCATCAAGGGAGGTACCTAGTTGAACACTATCAGTTTGCTTGTTTGTTTGATCAATTTACCAAATAGGTTAGATGGGTGAGTAATTGCATGTTCCTGTTCAAAGAGGTATTATAGTTGTTTGATGGCTATTTGTTTTTATTCCACCTCTTATGGTCAAGTCACAAGTTTATGGAGTATTGCAGATTGCAGAGAAAGGGAAGTTATTTTCTTGAACCTGTGAATGGTTTTGTTTGACCATCAATTTTGGGGTGGTTAGAGTAGGTTAGAGTAGAGTTGCAGTTAATAAGTGCTCATGCACATTTGCTTTCAGTAATTTTTGTTTCCCTAAGTGTTGTTGCACAAGTTTTCTGGCCATCAGGGCCTGTTAGTTTGCTTTCAATTTGGTTTGTTTCCAGTTTTCTATTGTTGTTTAAACTGGTTGGAGAGCTGAATTGCAGTGTTTTCTAAGTTTGAGAAGAGCAGAGTATGACTCAATGCCTAATGGATATTCAAGGCAACTGATCTGATTTTTAGTAGGCAATCATATAGCATAAGTCGCCAAAAATGTTACCATTTTTTCACCACAGCTCAAAAATTGGTAGGTCTGGTTTAACAAATTCATTTTTAGAGTGAAGGTTAACATTCTTTTGTTATAAGTTATTTGCATAGTTATTGTGTTTCAGTGATATTGTAGTTCACTTGTTTAAGAAAGAAAAGTTTTCAAATCATTCATTGCATTATGGAACATTCATAGAAGAGATAAGTATTTCATTCACTGTAATGACTATTCATTTACAAATTGAAATACATATAAGGATAAACATTGCATTGAAAGAAATAATGACAGATCAAATGTCCCACACAAGCCGTGGGAATAGCTGAACATATGCAAATATAAGAAAAATGCTATGCATCTAGATATATGAAGAGAAGGTCATAGCCATCATTGCCTTGTTGCAGTCTTCAATCTCTGAGGTTACCTTCATGTCTCTGCTCCCAATCTTCAACAAGAACCTGTAAAACTATGGAAAAGTCATGTTAGAGCTCTGGTTATGAGATCTCGATATATCCTATTAGAAGAGGCCTAACACTTTGCCTATAATGCACTGATCAATGAACATCATTCACATGCAATAGGAACTAAGAAAGAAACCACCATGGAACTTCATTATTTTTATTCTAATCTGTTTATTTCATGTGCAGGTATAGGATAAGTCATGTGCTTGATGTAAGACATAACAACATGTGGTGTAAAATGAGGCTCCCACAAGGGTTGAGCCCAACATGCTGCTTCCCCTTAATCTCAAAAGGGATGGAATGGAAAAAGAAATATCATTACTCATTGTTTAATTACATGACAAACTGAAGGAGTATCAAAGCAATCAAATACATTGGTTTTTCATTCAGAACAGGATACACCTATGACTGTACTTCAAAGAATGAAATGGAATCATAAGAGTAAACTAAACTCATTCTAAGGACAACATTTAATGCATAAAAGAGTTGTCATCATTGCTCCAAGTACCATTGAGGAAATGGAATTCACATGTATTTGATTTATCTATATATCATGGTATTTGTATACATCAGAGAAATTAAGAACATCAAATATGTTTCTGACATTTGTATGTTTGATAGTTGCTAATGGATAATATCATGCAACAGTACATGACTATTTTGGTTATAACATAACATCAGAAACAAATATCATTTTATGCATGATTTGAATAAACTAAAGAGTGCAAATGGACAACCACCAAGGAACAACTGATGCTGCCATGTCACTTTTATGTTGAAGTAAGGTACATTCATCATATGGAGCAGTCACTTATTAAGCATGAGATGGTCTTATATCAGAGAGAGACCAAGATAAATAAATAGCGGATACATGGAGAAGTTGTTAAGTGCATAATCAAATGTGAATCAACAGTGTTTCATCTGGTAAAGGATAACCATACAATGATAAAGTAAATTTCAGTTACAAGCCACAGATTTAAAAGATAATAAATTCTAATCAGGAGTGTCACCCTTCACTAGTGTTGTTATGCTTTTATTTGAGACATCAAATGTATGCTATAGGATCATCTCAGTGATCAAATCATTTACAGGACATCATGAGTTTCTATCTAGACAGCCAATGAAAGATGCCATCCCATATGTGGTCTATATATACAAACAAATGAACTGAGTCAACATCAAGTGAGTGCGCTATAGGTTAAGTAATCATCTCAGGTATGTGTATATCAAAATGGTGTCACCTACAAAACATACAAAGACTCAAAAGGAACAACCAACTGATAATCATCATGTATCTCATATGCCATTATATAGTCAGGATAGGGTGCTATCATTCAAAATGGCATGTGATATAAGTGCCAAATGTATTTGCCATGTTATGAAAGGAGCCATACAAGATTCAAAGGTTGTCATCATACAGAGGGGTTTTTCTTCATCATATCGAGTCATATCTATTTTCAAATGACTGATGCAGATTTTAAAAAATGAAGTATTTTGAGTATGTGTTGTTCAAAAAACATGCTAAATTATGAAACCATGGTGGCCAAGGTTTGTCAAAAAGAAATGGTGAAATAACTTGTGCTCAAACCCACTGAGGGTTTTAGGAGAAAATACAACATATACACAGGCCGTAGCCTTGCCAGATATCTGTTGAACATAAATGTAAAATACATAGCATCAAGCCTATCGTGGCCATTGAAGGAGTAACCCTCTTAGGGTTTTGAACTATTATTCATAATCCTCAACTCATGTTAGAAGTTTTATATGCAAGTATCAAAAGGAAAGCTCAAAGTCTTATGGAAGACCATAGCCGTAGCCACACAGAGGAGATTGGTATGTATTTAAACTTCAATGCATACCTATAGCCGTGGTTAGGAGAAATGGAGTATATGTTTCTTTCATGACAAGATAACCCTAGGGTTTCAGTTGAGACAAAATGTTTAGAAATTAAGCTACAGTCATGGCCTCCTGAAAGAGTAGATATAGAAAATCAAATGCATAGATGCAGCCGCGGCCACACACAGATACAAAACTATACCAAGTGATTTCAACCCATGAGAAATATAAAGACTGCACAAAATGTGATCAAATATGCATTTTTCCTCAAAAGATTCAAAAGCCCATTTCATTTTACATTACAATGAATTTCAACTATAGCAGAATAGAAAATATGCTCGTGGGTTTTAAGTTCAAAATCTATAGGATGCCATGGAAATGATGAAACAACTAAGAGTATATCCTAAAGTTTGAACCTTTAAAGTGAAGCTTACCTTCTAAAATGATGTAGAGCTGAAGTTTCTTCCTATTGGTTTCATTTCTCTCTCAAAAATGTAGTCATGGCTGCCAAGATATAGAGAAGGAATGATAGTGAACAAATGCCAAACAAAACCATCAGAAATAATGCTATAGTTTCAGCTGTTGAAGCCAATTTCACCTCAAAAAGGAAAGAAATCGAAGAGAAAGAATTATAAATGCATCTGAGAGTGTTTACCTTTGAAATCTATGTAAGATCCATGGAGGTTGAGCTAAAAAAATAACAGGAAAATGAAGATCTTCAAGCTTGAAACCCTAGGGTTTCATGTCGATAGCAGAGAGCCTCTTTTTTCACAAAATGTAAAGTCAAAATGGGCCTGAAAGAATAGGGCAAGGTTTGTTTTGTCATTAGGGTTACAAGTGAAGCCCTAATCGAATGTTGCATTTTTATCAAATTTTTTTCTTTTTTGTGGCACAAGTTAATACCTTCGTGGTGTTAAGTTACCACAATGTGATGCTTAGGTCCCATAACTTATGGTTAGGTCGATCCTCAATGGCTCCCTCAAATATTTAATGCCTTAAATCTTCTTAAGTTACCTTGATGATATGCCGTGTATTCTAGGCCCCTTGGAGATGGAGTTCATGCCCTGGAATAATATGGAAACCTTTCATTTGGGATATGAAATAGGTCAATATGCTAACAAGATATGAGACAGGTCATATGGAGACAAGCTATTAGGCTTATATTTTTTGCGAACAACTTATAATACTTTGATTACTTTTATGATTTTTTTTAGAAAAAATTAAATATTGTAATCAGAATGTACTTGGCAAAATAAGAAAAAATGTAAGCCTTGTATTATTGTTTTGCAAAATCAAATCGAATATGGGATAGGACAAAACTGCCAGTGTTGTAAGGTTATTTTAAAACAATAATTTATAAATTTCTTTAAAATCAAACTATTTTTAGGTAGTTAGACTAGTAAAGCAAATCAAAATATTCCTTCTTTGATTTGTTTTATTTTGACGCAGATGAAGAAAAAAACTGAGATTTCATGGGCAGATAAAAGCAGATTTTTGGTGGGCCCACATGAGGGAGTCTTTTGGCACTTTGCTTTCATATTTTAGACACATCTTGAGTGCTTTTATTTTGGCTTTTCTGAGGAGCTCGAAAATGGACTTGGAGGTCTAGTTTTAGGATCTTTTTCCAGCTTTCTTTTGGGGGAGAGATCTTTTATAGGATATATGATAGAGTTATACTTTTTTTTGACAAGCTCTAGTTTCGGTTTTACAGCATAGAGTAGAGATCAGAGTGCAGGTTATCAGAGTCTTCTTCTCACACTGAGAGTCTTGTACTCAGTCTATGTACTCATTACTCCTTTCAGATATACAGAACAACAGAATTTTCCTTCCTTATTTGTCTCGTGATTACAGTTTTAATTTGATGTTGCATTGTGACAGATTGCATGTCCTTGTTATGTCTTGAAATTGCAAGAATGATGCAAATTGCCATATAGTTCAGGTTGCATGTTTGTGTTCTATTTAGACCTTAATGCAAAGTACTGATGATTTGTATGTCATTGATATGGTTGTGAGAATTATTGTTTAGGAAACTATTTGTGAGTAAGATCCTTAGGAGTTTTAGGTCCAATGTATCACCTTATTGTCAGGATTTCATTTTAAGTTATCCCTCTATCCCTTTTCCTCCGCAAGTCAGTAGTTTAGGAAATCATAAGGAGAACCAGCTCACTTTGGAGATTCTCTCTCAACATAGATCACCCACTATTTGGGAGGGTTTCCATGTTTCAATAGGATAGTCAAGTTTGACCTGGCTAGTGGCACAATCTTGATTGACAACAAGAATCATTACAGAACCTCTGTATACTTTGTAGGCCATGGCTATATCTCACAGTTTATATCACATTTTTACATGTTGACTCCACTCTGTAAAAAAAATTTGCCCATGATATAAAAAGGCAAGCTTGTGAAATGGTCATCTTCTTACTCTCCATTTTGCACTTTCTAAGTTATGAACCCCTTCATGGCTATGGTTATTCTAAATACTGAGAATGATTTGTACATGAACAATACAGGCCTTGGGCTTACTAGTTCAGGCTCCCACTTTACATTCGAAATACAGATGCAAACCCTACCCTCGTAGGGTTTCACTTACTTGATCTTCTTTCAAAACAATATTTGATGGGATGTGGTGACTGCCACCATGAAAGAAAGATTATGGCTTCATCCTTTTTGCTGCTCCAAATGCACTATGTAATGTTAACATACATGTCATTTCTTTTGCACCTCATGTCCTTCATTTGTTCACTATGACAGTGGCTCATTCACATGTTCTCAAGCTCACTGTGTGTTCTCATACATACTATATCCAATGATTATGAATCTTTCATTTTGCTGGCTGAGGCAATATGTTTCCTAAGCAAATCTTCATGTGCTACCTCCTGTAGCTGCATCTGTAACTTATCATCTTTTTTTTTCATAGACCTTGAACTTGTTCAACTATCACTTTCAACTTAAAGTTATCATGCAAACAATATGAAATCTGCCTTCTATTCACTATATTACTATAATATTACATTTATGGCACTTACTTGTCTATTTTAACAATGTGTTATTCCCTTGTATACTAAACAACTAATATGGCACTTATTTTACATTGTACCTTTTATGACCAAATGTTAGCTGCTAATATACTTTATAATTGATATGACAATCATGATGATGACTAATTTATTTCCTTTATGGTTGTTCATGCATTCAATAGAAACTATTCACTTCATTAACAAAAAATGTGATGAATACATGTTCTATTATTGTCCAATTGTTTCTTTGATGAGGACCTGAATGAGTCATTTGATTACTATGGATATCATAGTTACTTTTTATCAGCACCCTCAGATTTCACAAGCTTATTGCTCATTCATGGTTCTCACTTCACACTTGAATTAATAGTCATGAATGAGCAATAAACTTGAGGCTCTTGCAATCAGTCAATGAGTTACTCCTTCAGCTGAATATGTCTTGATTTGATCAATATGAATATGTATTCCTATTCCATCCCTTCTTGAGATTCAGGGGTAGCATGCTGGGCTCAACCCTTGTGGGAGCCAACTTTACACCACATGCTATTATGTCTTCAGATCAACAACATGATTTCACCTATACCTGCACAGTAAACAAACATGTTAGATCTAAAACAATGAATCTCAATGCTCCTGTGATTCTTCATTTTTTAGGCACTCTTGCATATCTCTCACTTTGTTATCTGATTTAGTACATCATTAAACAATGTATTATGTTTCTATTCATAGGCACATAGAGAGACTCATATCCGGAGCTCTAACAACTTTTCTCAATCACTACAAGTTTACTTAAAGATCAGGAGCAAGGATGGGAAAGCAACAACAAAAACCAACTCAAGACATTAAACATGCAATGATGGCTATGTTTCTCCTTATTTGCTTCTTCATACTTTAGATGCATAGTAAATTCTTTATGATGTGTTAGTTCAACTATTCCCATGGCTTTTGTGGGATATTTCATCTCTCTTGCTTTCATTCAATGCAACACTTATGTAGTTTTGTGTATATCTCATTTGTTAAATGAATAAAAAATTGCAATATGAAATGAAATAACTCCATATCACTGATGAAATCTCTACAAAGGATTGAATGATAAACTAACTTTCTCTATTCTATTATAACAATGATAAAAATGAACCTTTTTTTCTCATTTCCTTTTCCAAGCACTCCAAAATATGCATGAAATCATCATAGCACACAAATGTTAAGAACTTTTCATCTTAAAATGAAATAAATTAATCAACTATGCCAATTTGAGCTGTAGGTGAAAAATTGGTAACATTTCTGGTGATTTCTACTAAATGCTTGCTTGCTCAGCATTATGACTAGTTGCCTTAACTATCCATTGGGTATGGAGTCAAACTCTACTCTTCTCAAACTTAGAAAACCATGAAACTGAAGTGCAAACTACTCCAAACAACAACATAAAACCAAACAGAACCAAACCGAAAGCAAACAAAAGGCCCTGATGGCCAGAAAACATGTGTAGTAGCACTTAGGGAAAGAAAACAACTGAAATAAATGTGCCTTAAGCACTTATTAGAAGAAAACACTATCCTAACCTACTTTAACTAGCCAAAGAAGCTGGTCAAACAAACCCATTAACTGGATTTGTAAAATAACTCCCCCTTCTAACCAACATAGGATGTTTTACAAGGCTATGATATATTACTGATAAGATATGACCCATAAGAACATACCTTATAGAATGTTGCAAAACTCTCTAAAGAACAAAAACAAACCCACTCACCATCTGAACCAAATCATAGATACTATTGTTATGGGGTGAATAGATGATATGGTTTTGTTGTTCTAAGGCTGCAATCTCCTCTTTGGGTACAATAGTAACATGTGTCTCCTTATTTAGCTCTCTGCCAGCTAAATCCCTGATTGGATACCCTCTTGCAAGGATGAACCTTTGGCTAATACTCTTGGTTTCTTGATTGAGATATGTTGTTACATCTTTTTTCACAATTTTAACTTAATCTGAATGAGATGTAGATCTATCATCAAGGAATGACTAATTTTTTCACTTGAATAGGCTGATCACATATTGCCAATTAACATTGCATCAAATCATTATCAATGTTAGAGAAAAAATCTTCTATGATGCCTAAAAACATGTTCTCATCAAACTCATAATCTTGCACTAAATCCAAATAAGTTGTATCATTCTGTTGTTCACAACTAGACATTGATGTTAGAATGCATGTGTTATCTTTGTTCTCTTCAACAAATTCCAAAAATTCATCAAACAAATCAGCTAAATTTTGAGACTCAAACTCTACTTGGAAAGCAGTACCCTGCTTTTGGTCTTGCTGCACTTGCACAAAATTTGCATTCACCTCGACATCTTGATTACTCAAATCAAGGTTGTTGTCTGTGATCTACTCATTAATTAGTATTTTGTCTAGATGATTTACATCATTCTTATAACCATTCTCATCCACAAAACCATGGAGTGTATGAAAGATATTAACTAAAACCTCCTTGACATTATCTAAGATTACAACAAAATCATCAAGGTCATCCCAAAATGAAAGTTCATCACATTCCTCTCAAATTTTTGATAAAAGAGGACTGTTCTTTACCTTATTGCAACTTTCATCAAGCAGTAACTCATCAGAAGGTTCATTTTTGTGATCCCCATTCTGATCCAAGGCTATATTGTCGCTTTGACTATCTTCAATCAGCAAGTCATCTGATTGTCCTACATCTTGTTGCTGCTCTAAAACTGTTGTTGGTGAGATCAAAAACACACCTTCTACATCATTTTCAATGAAAGAAGGTAGTTCATGACACCAAGTTGTAGGATGATCTTCTTGATCAACTTCTTTTACCTTTTCATCCTACTATCCTAGCTGATCTTCTGAGATAAGAGTTACAACACTTTCATTATCTTCAATAGAACAAAGAAGCTCATTAGTTCAAACATACAAAGATTCATCTTGAGAGATATTTTCTTGTTTAATCCTCTTCTATTCTAACTAATACTACTCCATAGCTATATGCATTAAATTTATATTCCTAGCTTCCTTCATGGTGAGTGAGCTATCTTGAAAGACAATAGGTCCATCTTTATAGAGGTGAATAGTGACAGGACAATCAAATTCATCTAATAGGGAAACTTGAGGATTTTCTTTATTTTCCTAGATGAAAAAAGGCTCTCGAAGTGGCTGGCCTTCAGATCATGCCAACATAGACTCTTGTAATGGCAAAAGGTCTCTAAAACTACGAATCTTGACCTTGGGAGGGTTAAGAGGCTCACTTTTCATAAAACTTTGAATTTCATACCTACTAACCTCATCTTAAAAGGGCTAATTTGGAATGAAAGGAGTTGTTTGGGCTTCATGCCTTTGTGTTTCCACCCATTGCTCATAGAGATAGGCCTGATAATCCATCTCTTCCTGTTGCTGATTATACTCATGCTACCTCTTGATCTCCTCTAACTGCTGCATGAAGTCAAACAATGTACCCTTTATGCTTGCAAAATCCTCCTTTTCACACTCTTGGAGCTGGTTTTGAGTATATGAAGGATGGTATGGAGGTTGAGTAGGGGTGGGTGGGTGATAATCATACTAGGCATGCTGATTTCTTTGGAAAATGAAAGAATTAGATGCAAAATTAAACTCATGATTAGCTTGGTAAGGCTGAACAGAGGGTATTCAAATAGCTACTTCATGAAATGGAGCATGATGAAGCTTTTCTCCATGAAATGGGTACATCTTCCAACATTTATACAAGCTTGAAATTTATTGATAAATCAGTTCTTCTACTAAAACTTTGAAACATACCAGCACCTAGACTGCTGAAACTAGTGGATCTTGATTCAGAGTCACTAGATGTGTTTGAAGAACTTACCTCCAAAGGCTGAGATTGCTGGTGCACACACCAAGAACCAACAATGAAATGATGAGCTTTGAACTATGAGAGTTCAAACCATCCCACCGGGTGTGCCAAAAATTGTTAACAATCAAGATTGTACCCTTAGCAAAGATAAACTTAGCTATCCTATTGAAGCATAGAAACACTCTTAGATTGTGGGTAATCTATGTTGAGAGTGAATCTCCATAGCGGGCTGGTTCCCCTAGCAGATCACCTAATCTAAAAGACTTATTGAGGAAAAGGGTTTAGAAGGTTAATTCTAAATGAAATCCTAAACTCTAACAAGTGATACACTAGTACTTAGCTTATCTATTCACTAATTCGAATCACAATCAACTTCACAAAGTCTTTTATTCTCACAATTTCACTGAAACAAATGCAATACATAAGTAATTTGTATGAAAGTTTGAAAGATAGAGGTTTGCATGAAGGATAAACAGAAGTTTTATCCCAACTTCAACCCACTAAGCAAGTTAAACACAACACACAACTTGTTTTACATGAAACTTCCACATACAAGCTTGCAGCAACGAGACATAGAAAAGGATTTGGAAAATTGAATCACAATTAAATATCAAATGCATCAACTGCAAAATGAAATAGAGACATGAAATAGGAGAACATTGTTGCTTTATTGATCTAAAAGGAGTAGAAACTGAGCACAAAATGTTTATAAAGCTCTCTACAAATAAACAAGAGAGGAAGAAACAATATTCTGAACTGCCCAAACTGAGTTTTTCTCCCCATATATATAGCCAAAATGCTTTCTAATATTGAGAATGGAAAAACTTAGCAAAAACTCTCAAAAAGGCAACTTTCTAAGCCATTTCTAAGCTCCAAAGAAAAGCCCCCAAAATAGCACCCAAAATGCCTCTAAACTGAGTGTAACAGCTATCAAGATTTCCTTATCAAGTGGACCCACCAAAAGGATGCTAAAAATTAGGCTTTGCTTGGCTGGAAACTGAAATAGAAAGTCCAGTTTGCCCAGCTTTTCCCAATTTCACCCAAAGAAAATCAAACTCAGAAAAGAAATATTTTACCTATATTTGCTCCACCTTAACTGCATTAAATAACAAATATTTAAAGTAATTTATAGAGACATTGCTTTAAATAATTACAATGGTTTGCAGTTTTATTTCCTGATTTGGCTTGATTTGATTTTTACAAAAGCAATACAAGGCTCATATGATTATTTTGCCAAGTATAATACATTCCATTTGAGCATTTGATTTTCTATAAAAATCATAACATTTCAAGGCATTATTGAATGGTTTGAAAAAATAAAAGACCCCTAGGGTTTGTCCTCCATTTGGTTTGCAAGCAAAACCCTAAGGCATATTAGATGTTGGCTTACCCTCCATATTTTGTAAAATATTTCCTTAAGCATAAAGCCTAGGTAATGGAACTTATGCAAAAGGGACAAAGAATACCCTGAGAGTATTAGTTAAGGCATAGAATTTTAAATTCGATGTGATAAAAACACCACATTGACTTAGGGCAATATGGAACCCTAAACACAAAACCATTCGATGCCCTAACGTTTTGGGCTCATTTGCATTTCGAGCTTTGGTGAAAAGAGGCTCTACCTTTGGCCACCATGGAAGCTATGGTTTGGAGCTAAACCCTTAGATTACTTGTTGGTCTAAACACATTTTTGAAGATTCCCTATAGAAAATGCAAGGTAAACACTTCTGTCTCAATATTGAACCATATTTTTCATCTCAACACAATTTTTTTTGGGCTTTTAGCCGCAGCCATGATAAAACTTCTGATGTACTTATTTTTTTCTTCATTATTGCTTCATTCCTGTGACTTCGAGGCTGACATGAAATCTTACTAGTCGAGCTCATTTGAGACCCAAAAAAGAACCCGCAGCCTCAAGAATACATCCTCACTTAGAAGCAAAGAAAAGTAAGCTATTACTTCAAATACTGTATTCTCCTTTCATTCTCATTTGATATGTGCTTAATATGATCTCAGGAAACCCTAAAATGAAAGCATTTTCCTTTTACATTTCTGTTAGAATCATTACAGAACCTCTGTATACTTTGTAGGTTGTGGCTATATCTCACAGTTTATATCACATTTTTACATGTTGACTCCACTCTGTAACAAAACTCAGCCCATGATATAAAAAGGCAAGTTTGTGAAATGGACATCTTCTTACTCTCCATTTTGCACTTTCTAAGTTATGAACCCCATCATGGCCACGATTATTCTAAATACTGAGAATGATTTGTACATGAAAAATATAGGCCGTGGGCTTTCTATTTTAGGCTCCCTCTTTACATTCAAAATACAGATGTAAACCCTACCCTCCTAGGGTTTCACTTACTCTTTTTCCAAAACAGTATTTGATGAGATGTGGTGACTGTCACCATGAAAGAAAGATTATGGCTTCATCCTTTTTGTTTCTCCAAATGCACTTTGTAATGTTAACATACATGTCATTTCTTGTGAACCACCTGTCCTTCATTTGTTCACTATGACAGTGGCTCATTCACATGTTCTCAAGCTCACTATGTGTTATCATACATAATATATCCAATGATTATGACTCTTTGATTTCACTGGCTGAGGCAATATGTTTCCTAAGCAAATCTTCATGTGCTACCTCTTGTAGCTGCATCTGTAACTTATGAGCTTTTTTTTCACTAACCTTAAACTTGTTCAACTATCACTTTTAGCTTAAAGTTATCATTCAAGCAATACAAAATATGCCTTCTATTCACTATATGACTGTAATATTGGATTTATGGCACTTACTTGTCTATTTTCAGAATGAATTGTTCCCTTGTATACTAAACAACTAATATGGCACTTATTTTACATTGTACCTTTTATGACTCAATGTTAGCTGCTAATATACTTTATGATTAATATGATAGTCATGATGATGGCTGATTTCGATCCTTTATGGATGTTCATGCATTGAATAGCAACTATTCACTTCATTAACAACAAATGTGATGAATACCTGTTCTATTGATGTCCAATTATTTCTTTGATGAGGACCTGAATGAGTCATTTGATTACTATGCATATGATAGTCACTTTTCATTTGTATCTTGAGATATCACAAACTTATTGCTCATTTGTGGTTCTCACTTCACACTTGAATTGATAGTCATGAATAAGCAATAAACTTGAGGCTCTTGCAATCAGTCAATGAGTTACTCCTTCAGCGGAATATGTCTTGATTTGAGAAATATGAATATGTATTCCTATTCCATCCCCTCTTGAGATTCAAGGCCAGCATGTTGGGCTCAACCCTTGTGGGAGCCCACTTTACACCACATGCTATGATGTCTTCAGATCAGCAACATGATTTCACTTATACCTACATAGTAAACAAACATGTTAGATCTAAAATAGTGAAGCTCAATGATCTTGTGATGCTTCATTTTTTAGGCTCTCTTGCATATCTCTGATTTTGATATCTAATTCAGTACATCATAAACAATGTATTATGTTTCTATTGATAGGCACATAGAAAGACTCATATCTAGAGCTCTAACAAATTTTCTCAATCACTGCAAGTTTACTTGAAGATCAAGAGTAAGGATGGGAAAGCAGCAATAGAAACCAACTCAAGACATTAAACATGCAATGATGGCTATGTTTCTCTTTATTTTCTTCTTCATACTTCAAATGCATAGTACATTCTTACTGATTTACCAATTCAGCTATTCCCACGACTTGTGTGGGATATTTTTTCTCTCTTTCTTTCAATCAATGCAACACTTATGCAGTTTTGTGTATATCTCATTTGTTAAATGAATAAAACATTGTAGTATGAAATGAAATAACTCCATATCACTAATGAAATCTCTACAAATCATTGAATGATAAAATGAATTTCTCTCTTCTGTTATAACAATGATAAAACTGAACCTTTTTTTCTCTTTTCCTTTTCAAAGCACTCCATACTATGCATCAAATCATCATAGCACACAAATGTTAAGAACTTTTCATCTTAAAATGAAATAAATGAATCAGCTTTGCCAATTTGAGATGTAGGTGAAAAATTGGTAACAAGGCTACATCGTTGATACTTAGAACTACAAACAATAGCTTTAATCTTTTAACTCAGATATAGAGATATGCTAAAAGTTTCATGAAAATCTAATGTGCCATTTAGGAGCTTGACGCACACGAAGTTAGGGTGTGTGAGTACTAGGTCCTCTCCCCTACTATTAGATATCATTATCTGCACATTCCTCTCCAATATTTCCAAATGTGGGCAATGCTTTACAACTCATTCTAATAGGCATGCACCCTTTCAAGGGAAGTTTCGACTGGCCAAGAAGGTATGTTTAGGAGCTTCTTTGAAGCAACTTAGAAGATAACATACACTTTCATTCCAACAGTGAAGGGTAACATTGATTTTCATATGTGCTTACATAATGCAATCTCTAACTTCCTTTTTATATACTTCATTTCTCTGAGATAGATGTGTGTGCATTCACCCTCAACAATTCATTCTTTTAAATCGTCCATTTGCATTCCTTCATTTGCATCCATAATAATGTCTTCCCCAACATCCCCTATTGTGTCTGCTTAGGTGATCAATCAGATTCTGAACACAGAAACAAGCACACCATAATATATCCAACAAGTAGTGACTAATATTATTCCATTCTTAAACATAATCTAGTTTAATCTATCATTTAGGTTAATTTTGACCAATAAAAATAGGATAAATATTTACCATTTTTGGTAGTAATGAAGTATAAAATTGCTATTAATTGTTTGACTGGTATTGAACCAGATGATATTTAAGTAGAGTGTTAATATTAACATGTTATCCTTACAACAACAAGCTACAAATCCTTTTGTTTTTCCACACCTTTTTAATATCCATTTTTAGTATATTAAGTTTTAGAAGTTTGATTTAAGAATTCTTTGATGGGGTTTTAGTTGTAGGAGAAATGAACAACTACTCATGATAATTTAGCTTCTGTGAGAATAAGTTGTTCTACCCTCTACATCCAACATTGCTAAATTCTCACAAGAAGTGTAAAAAATGTCAGGATAATTTCTACCAAGGTGCAACTTGATACATTTCATGTCTATTCTTTCATTGCATTAGACAAATTATGCCATATAGGTAACAAGATTCCACATGTGTTGGCCCACATGTATCCAAATGTGGTTGGTAGAATTTTTTAAAAGTGACACAATCCATCATTGAAGGGCCAACCTATTTTAAAAAGAGAAATGAATTGGCACATGATTGGTGAAGGCATTGTTCTACCTCATGTAAATAACTAGCACGTTCTCACTATTTAAAAGGATTTGACCCTATGACCTGCCTATTTTGATGCAAGTGACTTTATCAACCGTGCTATTTACGCACATACAAATATAACTATCTTTTGGTCAATTTTATTTTGACTATGGTCAATTTTACAACATGCCAACTGGATAAGGTTTACCCACTAAAAGGGGGTAGAATCTATTGTCCTTGGTCATTAAATATATGTGTATGTTTATCATGTATGTATCTATACTATGCATGGTTGGTCAAAAAAATCCAATGCATTGAATCACATTGTTGTCCATGTAGTAGAGTTTGTTGATACATGCACAATACACTTAAATTATTGTGATACACTACATTGAGTAGCATCGTGCCCATACAGTAGAGTTTGTTGATGCATGCACAACACATTTAAAAGATATTCTATGTATTTTCCAATTGATGAGATGGAAAACATATTTAAAAAATATTCTAAGTATTTTCTAAGTGATAGAGTGAAAAGCACACTTCAAAAATATTTTTTAAGTGATGGTATAACTATACATGTGTATTTGATGGCCATAGGTGCATTTTGTATGCAATATAGTTGCTTCCTTAAAAGTACTATTCTAGTCATCAAGGGAATAAATTGGTGGCACAATTTAAAATATGTGATTGTGCACTAAGTGGTATAGAATGGGGAAAATTGTATGTGATGCATGAAAGCACACATTTTGATTGAAGTAATAAAACTAGAAAAGTGGCAAATTGGTGTGGATATTAATTCTATCTTGATTTAGACACTTATAGATTTGATTAAAAAAGGGCAATACATAGGATGTAGTGAGGAATCTAATTGTTGTTCCATAGCAATCACCATGTATGCCTTAACTTCTTAGTTAGTCACACATTATAAAATCAAAATAGAATTAAAGACATGGTATTTTCATAGTCCATTAGAATTAGCTTTTTGCTAGAATATTTCTAATAAATCCAAATAGAAGAAAAAATTTATTATTATTTTCAACCTCTTGTTGTGCAAATGAGAAATTTTGCTTCCATGGGACCAAAAAGATGAATTAAACAAATATATGGAATCAAACCCAAAAGGGCCACAAGGTCCAAGGATGGGGCTTGAATGGCCCAAGGAGCCAACCAAAAATTAAGCAAAGTTTTACCAAACAATATAGTTTAGGAGGGGAAAGATCTATATTCAATAAATTAGGATAAATTATTGTAGATAGTTGTAGACAATTAAAAATTACTAGGATCTAATTCACTCAATCACCCCAAAAACCAAGTCATAATTCATTAAATCAACCAATTTATCCATAAACCATCCTAATTATCCTATTCCTGATCAAATCCCCTAATCTTTATTAACTGGCCCCTCATCATCCTGATTTATTGCATTATTCCAATTATTCCAATTTTAGGACCCAATTCCATCATTTATCCTAACTATTCCTATTTTTTCCTTAGGTCCTAATCAATTTATTAAGTCTTAATATTCATTCTCTTTTACTTGTATACTTTGTACTACCTGAGAGGATATCATTCATGATTGCTATCCTTTGGAACAAAGCTCGGTTTGTTCTCCTATGCTATAGTCTTCCAATGAGATCCTTGTAATCTCTTTCTCAACTCTTTTTTTAAATCAGGTAGATTAGCATTTATCTTATCATTGCTTTATTTATTTATATATCAATATTGCAATTTATTTGTATATCAATATTTCAATTTATTTTTGTCACTACTTGCCACAATTATAGGCACACTTAGAATTTAGAGCACACACTCCATTTATCTATTTATCAATATCTAGTTGTCATTGAGGTGGAAACACCAAAAATGAGGTTTGACTAAGGCAAACCTCTACATAGCCCAACTCTTTTCTCCTATTTGTGATTGCAGGTTGTGTGAGAAAAAGGCTTTAAATGCACAAGTGTTTGCGTACTCTCTTTTTCCTTCCTCGTCAATCTCATCATTCCATTATTCTCACATAATTCTTGTTTGTTTGTTTTATCTATTGATTTCTATGCACTAATAATCACGTTTTCTACCAATAGGAATTCATAAAAATCCATATAGAATCATACAAATCAGGGTTTTAAGTTTTTGATGCCGTACAGACTACAACACCAAGCACAGATGTGTATGGCTTGTGCTGTCATCCTGGACAGTGAGGCTACCCACCTAGTGCCAAGTTCATTGTAATTTCCATTTCTATATTTGTTTCTTTGTATTTCCCCCCCTTTTTAGTTTTAGTTAGTTTTAGTTGATAACATTTAATCATTCAATTTCAATTACAACAAAAGGACATAGCTCAGGTATCTACTTCTTATTCTTCCTAATTGGATAGTAGTAAGACAAATACCTTCGATAGCTAGTGTCCTAATGTTCAATAGGAAGTTGTTCTGATTAAGGGATAATTTAGTTAGAACCACTTTTTTCTATTAAAAAAACCTTAGGGACTCCCTAAATGAAATAAAATAATAGTGGAGAAGTTCATTGTTTATATCAAATTACACCCTTATGATCTTCATACATTTCATATCACTACACCTTGAAGAATTGGAATTGGCATTGTCTGAAACCATAGAAAGTTTTCTACACTCCTAGCACATGTAAAACTATAAAAGTCCCCTTTTTCACATTCTTACCATGTATATATAGAGTTGAAGTTGTGCATTGTAGTTTGGACAAGAAATCCACCCAACTACCCATGTACAATTATCACCAACCTCATTGAATGCTTAGCTACCAACAATACTAATGGATTAGACATTAATGACTCCCTTGGGAGATACATGGGCTTCTAAACTGAAGAACCCATAAAAAAGTGTATTAGAATCATTTAATTTTCTTTTGTTGATTCATGTGGGCTCACTAAGAACCAATTTGGAGTTTCTGGTGGTTTCAAGAACCACTGAAACTACCAACATTTCTTTTTTGTTCATTGTCCCTTTGTTCAATCCTTTCAAAGGTTCCCCAACCATTAGGAACAAGCCACTTTATTTTTCATCCTTAGTCATTTTATTTGTGCCTTGTCTTTCTTCCCTTTATCTTTTCTTTCCTCTTCTTTGTAATGTGTCATACCTGTTTGTATATTTTAAATTCTTTTTATGTGTGATTTTTATTTTTTTTAGTGTGATCTTGCAGACTAGACAGAAAAATGCATAAGGGGTTTTTAGTTTCCCTGCAGATGTGTTGCTGGAGCATACAATATATTTCATATAACAAAAACCCAAAAAATATACAATAGATATGAAGAAACTAAAGACTACCCAGATAGTAAAATGGCCAAATATAAATTATCATGACATACCAATTTCCAGAAATGCAACTTGTTACATATGCTGAGAGTACAGTAGCAAGTGGGTATGGCTGGATTATATCAAATCTCAATAGAACGACCTTGAAAGTGCATACAAGTGTATTCAACAATGATATAGGCCTCCAACACCACACAATGGACCAAGAAGGGGCTGCAATAAATGAAGAAAGGCCTCTAGAAGACCCATGACCCAGCTGGTGCAAGTACAACCTTGGCTGGAGCTTCCAATTAGCAATGAAACACTCCCAAACCTCTCTGTTCGAAGCTCCAAATAGTCTGCACACTCCTTTACACTCTAGGTGACCAAGGTGGGAACATGAAAATGCAAAGAAACTCCAAAAATAGTCCCCCACATGGAGGTATGGCCCAGCAAGAATAGTACAGCCAGCATCTATGAAAAACTCAGTCCACAATCAACAAGTAATCTGCTCTTCTTTAACTTATAATCTGATCTCTTCTTCCTCAAATGTAGAACCAAGATGAATATGTAAGAAAATCTTATTCTTCTTCACTACCTTTAAATCATGGACTCCATTGAAGCACAAATGTGAATGCCGAATACATTCACTCACAATGGCACCATTGGGCAATCTTTCACACATGTAGAATGCCATCACTAATCAAGGTTTTCATCTCCAAAAGCCTGGTTTGAATGCACAAACCTTTGAAACCCTAGTAGAGCTCTCACAAGAAAATATCATAAAGCAAGCATAATCCAAATGAGCTCTAATTTCACCTTGTATCTCCCTCCAAGATGGGCGTTGGGCTTTTAGGAGGGAATTTACATTTTAAAAACACTTTATTTCCCTAGGGAAGGGTGCCCAAGGTCACAACTTAATATTATGTCTTCATTTCATAAAGTCACTTTTCCCCTCAAAATATAATAAAGTCCAAGTTAAATATAACTTTATTAATCTTCAGAATTTAAAATAAATATGAAGACGGTGTCAGAATGAAGTGATCTATAGCTCATCGAAAAGCTCTTGACAAGATGAATCTAATGCCAGTCTGAAAATGTCAAACTGACACTAACCCTAAACTTACTAAAAATAGTAAGCAACAACCAAGAGCAATCTAAACAAACTTAGAAGGTGCCAACTAGATCCACTAAATCCAAACCACATTTTGTCCACTGACAAATACCTCCCAGGCTAACTAACTCTAGTTCCCTAACCAAATTGCTAGTCTATGGGAAGCCTATGATGGACTAACCAAGAGTCTAGAAGGGGACATTATAGTCTGCCCTCCCTACGATTGCTTGCCTCAAGAAATCTCAGATCAGGATGCTCTAATATCTGCTCATTCTCCTAAGTAGCATCCTCTATTGGAAGGTTCTTCCATTTGACTAGGTACTTTCTGATAACCCTCCTCCTCAAATTATGTTCCCTAGTATCAATTATAGCTTTGGGTACCAATATCAACTTCCCCTCTTCATCCAGAGGAGGCAACTCAACTGATGGTATCACATTGTGCCCCAACGCCTTCTTGAGGTGAGATACATGAAATACATTATGTACCCTACTAGTGGAAGTTCCAACTCATAAGCCACTTCTCCAATCCTCTTGGAGATTCTGAAAGGCCCATAATAACATGGCTTTAACTTCTCCACTCCACTCTTCTTGAGAGTGGACTGCCTATAGGGCTGCAGCATGAGGTATACCATATCACCAACCTCAAAAGATCACTCAGTCCTCTGCTGATTTGCATACTACTTCTACTGATTCTAAGCTTTCTATATATTCACTTTCAAAGACCTCATGATGTCCTGACTCTCTTGGAGAAGGTCTTTGGCCTTTGGCACTCTGTTATCACCAAACAACAAGTCCACAAATCTCGGTGCCTCATACCCATACGAGGCCATAAATGGTGACATCTGAATAGACATGTGGTAAGTGGAATTGTAACAATACTCCCCCATGTGAAGCCACTTGACCCATGCCTTCTGTTGCCCTGACACATAATTGCAAAGGTATCCTTCCACCCATTTATTAACTATCTCTGTCTGACCATCCGTCTGGGGGTGGTAACTCATGCTGGGGGTGAGCTCTATCCCTGTCAACCTGAAGAGCTCCTACCAAATGTTACTGAGGAACCTACTGTCCCTATCACTGACGATATTTCTTGGTAACCCATGTAGTTAGAATACCTCACAAAAGAACAATTCTACAACCTGAGCTATAGTGAAGGTGGTAGGGATGGAAAAGAAATGTGCATACTTAGTTAATCTATCCACTACCAAAAAAATTCAATCCATGCCTTGGAATTTCGGTAAACATGTAATAAAGTCCATAGAAATGTTATCCCACTTCCTCTCAGGAATGGGCAGGGGCTGCAGTAAACCTCCTAGAAATGAGTGTCCCGCTTGTTGTGCCAACATATCGGACACTCTCTCACATACTGCATCGCCTCAGTGTTGAGACCCTTCTAGGTGAACCTCTCTCTGACATATCTATATGTTTTGAAGTACCCCAGATGCCCTACCATAGGCAAATCATGGAATACCCTCAAAACTTTCCATTTCATCTGTGAACCTAACACCAAGAAGATCCTATCCTTGTAAATGATTAAATCATTTACCACTGTGTATCTATCATCCTTGATGGTGCCATCAGTTATTCTAGTAGCCCATGCATCCTTAGCATACTCGGCTAATATCATCTCCCTCCAATCATCTGTAATGGCACCTAGTGCACACAAATGGGGCCTCCTAGAGAAAGCATCGGCAATAATGTTTTTCTTACCTTTGACATAAACAATATCAAAGTCATAGGCCTGTAGTTTGCTGACCCACTTCTGTTGCCTCTCATTCAAATCCTTTTGTCCAAGGAAATGCTTCAGACTGTTATGATATGTCTTGACTACAAATTTTCTGCCCACCAAATATTGTTTGAATTTAGCCAATGCATGCATTATGGCTAACATTTCCTTCTCATAACTGCTGTCACTACATTCTACACCCCTCAAATTCCTACTCTTAAATGTTATGGGGTGCTTATCCTGCATAGTTACCGCACCAATGCCTTCTCCTAAAGCATCACACTACAACTCGAAAGGCTTGATGAAATCTAGGATTGCCAACACAGGGCATGTACTCATAATCTACTTGAATCTATCAAAGCACTCTTGTGCACTCCCTGTCCAACTAAAGGCATCCTTACAAGTCAAATCTATGAGGGGTGCAGTAGACTGAGAAAACCCCTTCACGAACCTGCAGTAATATCCACATAAGCCAAGGAATCCCTTTAGCTGAGTGAGATTCTTTGGTGGTGGCCAATCCACTATTGCCTAAATCTTCTCTGAGTCTACTTTCACACTGCCAGCACTAATGATGTGACCCAAGTATAACAAATCGGTTATCCCAAACTCACACTTTGACATCTTAGCATATAACGACTCTCTCCAAGATACTCAACATAATGTTAATGTGTTTCAAGTGCTCTTCCCATGTCTTGCTATAAATCAAAATATCATCAAAGAATATCATAACAAACCTACTCAACTACTCTCAAAAAACACTATTCATGCAAGACTGGAAAGTGGTTGGTGCATTAGTCAAGCTGAATGATATTGACCAGGAACTCAAAACTTGCCCATAGTGACACCTGAATGTTGTCTTCTCCACATCCTCATCTCGGACCCATATCTGATGGTATCTAGATCTCAAATCAATCTTGGAGAAGTAATAGACCCCATGCAACTCATCAATCAGCTCATCTATTATGGGGATAGGGTACCTGTTTTTAATTGTTTTCTTATTGAGATCCCTATAATCAATGCACAACCTAAGAGTCCCATCCTTTTTCTTCACTAACACCACTGATGATGTAAATAGACTCTTACTCAGCCTTATGTGTCCCATCTCGAGAAGCTATTTGATAGATTTCTTGATTTCATCCTTATACCATTTGGGGTGCCTCTATGGAGTAGTAATTATGGGCTTTGCACCCTCCTCCAACTCAATCACATGCTCAATACCCCTGTTAGGGGGTCTACCTGGTGGAATATCACTAAACACTTTGGTGTGTTTAGTTAGAAGAGCTTGTATGTCAAGTGGAAACTCATGCTTCTGCTGCTCTAAAACTGTAGGCATCACCATCACCTCAGCTGCCCACTGCACCTGATCATGGCAAATCAACCTCCCCATTCACTTGAGAGAAACAACTCTCAATCCACCATCTGAAATGCCCTTAGCACATGTCTCACTCCATTCACCTCAAACTTCATCTCCATCATTCTCAAGTTGAGAGTGAACTCACCTATCTCATGTAGCCACTTCATACCCAGCACAACATCCATGTCACCCATGCTAACCACATAAAACTTTGACAAGCAATTATAATGGTTTAGCTAGACCGTTAGGTTGGGAATCCTCCTAGTGTAGGTGAGTACAAACCCATCAGCTACCTTTACCTTAAACCCTCCAAACTCCTTTGTCTGCAACCCCCTATTAGCAACCAAGCCCTCATCTATGAAGTTATGAGTGGCACCTATATACAACAATGTAATGCATCTCTATCCACCCAACACTCCTTGGATCGTAAATGACCCCCCTCTCTCTAAATGCTAGAAATATGGGCTGTGGGTAGGGAGGTATCCTCATCCTTATCTAGTACTTCAGATGCAACATTTATCCCTATATCATCATCCTCTGTATGCTGCTCTGAATCCATGTCTGAATCCACGGACTCGTCTGCTAAAAAGTACTCAATTTGTTTTACCTTTCCTTGGGCAGCACACTTGTGCTTAGGATCGCAAGGCTCTCTACAGTGGAAACAGAGTTTCTTCCTCCTGAGATCATTCAGCTGGTCATTCTCAAGTCTGGAAGAACTCTTCTGTGGTTGGTGTCCTGAGTCCTTGTGGAAAGGTCTCCTATCACTCTCCTTATCCCTCCTATGTTGAAAGTTCTTACTTTGATACTTACTCCTCCATACAGAAGACTCCATATCATGGGCCTTCTTCATGGCCTTCTATAATGACATAGGGTCCAAGCCCTTCACCCATCCTCGTAGAGGATCAGACAAACCATCAACAAAGAGTATGATCAACCTCCTCTCTAATATATCTAAGACCATGACTGAGAGATCCTGGAACTCTACAATGTATGAGTCTACCGATCCACTCTGTCTCAACTGTGCCAGCTCCTTAAACTGCAACACTAAATCTTTCTTATTGAACCTGTCTATGAGTCTAGCTGTAAACTCAAGATATGAGGTAATCTGGTCATGTCCCAATGTCACTTTCCCATTATTCCACCACTTGTGTTCACTTCCCTCCAAGTGCAAGGCTGCATACGTGATGGCATCAGTCTCAGACATGGGGCTGATCTGTAAATAACTGTCCAACTTTTGGACCCAAGCTCTTGCTGTAGTTTTTCCAAAACCATCAAAGTAGGGTAAAGGCATCTTAATGACTTTCTTCTATAGATCATTACTCTACTACATGTTACCCCCTCTGGGTCTATGTCTCATTTGAAGATCTGAATAGTCTCTGAAAGTCATCTCAGCTCTAAGCTCCACACTGGAAGCCTGCCAATCTCTAAAGATCTCCTCCTGAAACTCCAACTGTGTAGCATCCCTTTTGAGCATCTTGTCCCTTGGTATAAAGATAGGAGTCCCTGGTCTATCTACAACTGTGAGCTATGTAGCACTCTGGTTATTTACCAAAGCCTCTCCATCATGATCCATGTGTCTCTTTCTAACCCCATTGTTTCTGTCACCAATCCGTTCTCCATTACCTCGGTCTCCATGACCTCGGTCTCTACATCTATCGTTCTCATTCCTGTCTCTATCCCTATCATTATTGTGTCCATTCTTGTCATTCCAGTATCTATTCTGGTCCCCATTCTCCTCATCCTCCTCCAAACTCAGGAAATAATTGGCCAAGAAGCCATCCGAGTGCCAACTGGGACCTGTCCAAGCTAGCAACAATCTGTTGTTGTCCTCTAGCCAAATCATTGAGGATATCTCTGGTGCTAGGCACTCCAATATCCCTGTCTCCCATGTATTCAGGATGTTCTGGAAGCACACCAGAAAATGGATCTATTTTAGGAACTTTGAGATCTTCCTCACTATAAAATACTACTGGTTGCTCTTCAGCAGCTACAATCTCTGTATCAGTATCAAAGGGATCTATTTGTGGCACTAGATTCTCTGGTTGCATTGACTATGGATTTTGTGTTCTTTGTGGATTTCTTGTACCCTGTCTCTGTCTAAAGTAATATCTATCAGCACCCGGTTGCATGTCTCATTCTTACTTCTGCATGTCAGTTTTCAACCTCACAGGATAGCAAGATCTTAGCTCTGATACCATTATAATGTGTCGTACCTGTTTGTATATTTTAAATTCTTTTTATGTGTATTTTTATTATTTTTAGTGTGATCTTTTAGACTAGATAGAAGAAAGTAGAAGGGGTTTTTAGTTTCCCTACAGATGTGTTGCCAGAGCATACAATATATTGCATATAACAGAAACCTAGAAAATATACAATAGATATGAAGAAACTAAAGACTACCTAGATAGTAAAATAGCCATATATGAATTATCATGACATACCCATGTCTAGAAATGCAAAGTTTGTTACATATGCTGAGAGTACACTAGCAAGTAGGTATGGCTAGATTATACCAAATCTCCATAGAATGACCTTGAAAGTGCATACAAGTGTATTCAACAATGATATAGGCCTACAATGCCACACAATGGACCAAGAAGACGCTGCAATAAATTAAGAAAGGCCTTCGGAAGACCCACGACCCAATTGGTGCAAGTACAACCTTGGCTGGAGCTTCCAATCAGTAATGAAACACTCCCAAACCTCTCTGTTCGAAGTTGCAAATAGTCTGCACACTCCTTTACACTCTAGGCGACCAATGTGGGAACATGAAAATGCAAAGAAACTCCAAAAATAGTCCCCCACATGGAGGTACGGCCCAACAAGAATAGTACGACCAGAAGTTATGAAAAACTTAGTCCACAATTAGCAAGTAATATGCTCTTCTTCAACTTACAATCTGATCTTTTCTTACTCAAATGTAGAACCAAGATGAATATGCAAGAAAATATCTTTCTTCTCCACTACCTTCAAATCATGGACTCCATTGAAGCACAAATGTGAATGCTGAATAGATCCACTGACAATGGCACCATTGGTTGGTCTTTCACATCTGTAGAATGTCATCACTAATTAAGGTTTTCATCTCCAAAAGCCTAGTTCGAATGCACAAACCCTTGAAACCCTATTAGAGCTCTCACAAGAAAATATCATAAAGCAAGCATAATCCAAATGATCTCTAATTTCACCTTTTATCTCCCTCCAAGATAGGCATTGGGCTTTTAGGAGGGAATTTACATTTTAAAAACACTTTATTTCCCTAGGGAAGGGTGCCCAAGGTCACAACTTAATATTATGTCTTCATTTTCATAAAGTCACTTTTCCCCTCAAAATATAACAAAGTCCAAGTTAAATATAACTTTATTAATCTTCAGACTTTAAAATAAATATGAAGACGGTATCGGAATGAAGTGATCTATAGTTTGCCAGAAAGCTCTCGATGAAACAAATATGATGCCACACTAAAAATGCCAAACCGACACTGACCCTGAACTTACTAAAAATAGTAAGTAACGACCAAGAGCAATCTGAGCCAACTTAGAAGATGCCAACTAGATCCACTGAATCTGAACCACATTTCCTCCACCGACAAATACCTCCCAGGCCAACTAACTCTAGTTCCCTAACCAAACTACTAGTCCAGGACCCCTATGATGGCTAACCAAGAGTCTAGAAGGGGACATTACATTCTTTCCTTTTTATAACCTCTTTCTTGCTCCATTTTTCAGAGCCCGCGCTACCATTGGGAACCTTGGAACTACATTTGAGGTTCTAGTGGTTTTGGGAATGACTAGAAGTTTTGACATCCTTTTCACATTCTTTTCTCTCATCTTTCTTTTCATCCTTCACCTTTTCATTTTCTTTGTTCTTTATCTCCACTTCATTACTTTATCGTGGATTCCATGTCAATTTTGAACCATGAACCACTTCCATTTCCTTGAGCACAATGTTGGGGGTTTGGGGGAAACCAGGAACCAAAGAACCTATCAAGGGTTTTGGGAACCACTGGAATTGCCAACAAGTTCTTGGTAGGCCTAAACGAGCTGACACAAGGTAGACTTAGACAATTTCTAAGTTTTTTAGGATTTTTGAGGACTTTTGAAGGGCATTAAAGCAAGGTAAGACATAGGGGGAACACTTGGGATTTTCATGGTGTTTTAACAAGTTTTTGGGGAGTACAGATTTAGGCACCAACACCTAGGTCCCTATACATTGAATTTGTAATGAAAATAAGTGTTGAGAAGTAGAGCACAAATGATTTAAAAGAATAATGTTTCAATAAAGTAGCTCGATGGCCTAGAATGTTGAAGTTTATTGTGTAGGATGGTATTAGGTGCTATTTAAAATTACAATAGTGTGGTTGTTCTCCAACACATTGTAAATCTATTGTAGTACGACTAAGAGCTCAAACATTGGAGCGAAGCTATAAAGGCTCCACGTACTTCTAGTATTAATGAGAGATTAAGTTTTTTATGTGTACATAGACATGGCTTGCTATGAGTGTAGAACTATAGAGGCTAGCCTTTTTCATTCCAACACTAAAGGTTGATGAGAAGATGTGTGATTATAGCTTTTTATTGACAAAGGAGGATGTTGTGCCTAGGAACAATCCAATTTTCTTATGCAAGTTATTATTGACACTATGGTTTATATAGGTCAACATGTTGAGATGCCAGTCTATTATGGTATGTAGCACCAATGTTGTAAAATTTGGTGTACAACCAACAAAATAGGGTATGCAAATGAAGGCACATGGTACAAGATGTTTATTTCCTCCAACTAGTTGGTAGTGCTGCTTAATTTTTTGTGTAGTTTCTTATGTGTAGTCAGTGTCTCTAACAATTCATCTTCTATGTTGGTTATAGAAGGAAAAATTACAACTATATTAAGGTCAACTTTCTGGTGCAAGTAATTTGTGAAAATCTCTAGATCTGGTAGTTATTGTTATGTGTAGGTACAACTAAGGGAGGAAATTTTTGAAACATTCTCCCCCAACTTTGCCTATAGCTATAAAAGAGAACATAATCTAAAGCATTACATGGCACAAAAAGTTTGACGAAGCTTTTACATTGGAAAATGTTTCTATCCTTAGGTATATGTGTCCATTGACAATAAGATAGGTGAGTTGTAGGTCCATAAGTAATGTTCATGTCTTGAAACAACTTCTTTCTACATTAGAGAAGTTGGATCTCTAGACGTGTCATGATTATTTTCTTCCAAGGAGGATGGTGTAAAAATCAATTATGTATCTTCTTTCTCAATAGATTGATGTAAAGGAATATGAGAACACTGAAATGCCCAAAACCTAGATAGTATGAGTCAAACCTGTAAGCTTTGATATTGATGATCTATTTTTGGTTTAATAACTAGAGGAAAACATTACAAGTAATATAAAGATAATGTAACAACACTAATAGAAATAGATCTATGTCCATTAGGTGTTTGAATGTAGAAACTTTCTAGGAGAAGCATGACAAGAAGGAACTTGTCATGCTAATCATGTGAAGAGTATAAAGAATATAAAAAAACACTAATGGAAATATATTTATGTCACTTAGGCATTTAAATGTGACAGCTTTATAGGAGAATCATGGAAAGAAGGAACTAGTTATAGTTATTGCATGAAGACAACATTGTCCTTTCTTCATTGATGGTGTGAATGTACAAAGTTGTAGAGGTGATGGCAAGAAAGAAGGTTCCCTTGATAAGGCAAAGAATGCATCCACTTGATTTTCCAAGGCACCCTAGAGAGGTACAACCCATGATAATGGGTGTTTTGTAAAGTTGTAGATGCATGCAAGTAGAAATGATCTTTAGCTATAAACATCCACATATACTATGCATAGTTGATTTATTTATATAATGGTTGTCAACTAGGATTACAAATAGAGGGCCGGCAAATGTCATGTGTGTATGGTGCACATTACATGGGGATGTGTGGGTGATAGATGTCAAAACTGTATGGTGCTAGTTGTAGTGTAGTGTGGAGTGGCACCAAGTGTTGATCCCATATGGGGCTAGTTGGTAGGGCTAAGAAAACACATGCTCATCCATGTGCTAGGTCATGCACAATATGGAGATGTGATGCAAGAGCTTGGTGAAGTTGTCAAAACTAATGTGTCTACTCTTGAGATGAAGTTGTGTGACATGATTAAAGATTGCACATGTGGCTATATTGCACTAATTTACATAAAACTGATTATAATCATTGCTTGTGTAGATGTGCACAAAGTTAGTTTTTCTAAAAGTCCTCATTAATGTGCAATACAACTTGATGTGAAGTGTGAATGCAAGGAAATATTGTGGCATGATATGTGTTGGTGTTGAGCCAATGCCTAGGAGCATGAGTTGCATGGAATTATGCATTAAGCAATAAATTGTCATGATATTAACCATAACATGCTAACAATTTAGAGAAATTGGTATAAGGAATGTGAAGCTATTAAATAAAGTGCTCAATGCCAAAATTTTATGGAGATTATGTTAGACTTAGGGTAGAGAATTGAGAGGGGGGGGTGAATCAGTTGTCTAAAACTTTCTTGCAATTTAATCACTTAAATTCTTTTCTTAATTCAGCAGCATAATAGTGAATCAATCATAGAAATATAATGCAACAATTCAAAAGCAGAAACACATTAATGCATATGACACCGAGATTTTGACGTGGAAAACCCGGTTAAGGGAAAAACCATGGGGTGATTAACCCAAGATTGTATTCTCTGTTAGAAGAATAGAAAGAACAAAATGGCACATGCCAATTAGGGCTCATTGCCCAAGCACACTACTCAAAAGAGGCCCACTGCCTACAAGAGACACACTGTCTACAGAATAATAACTATCACATACTTGAACTAAAGAATATCGTCTTCACCATGCTTGAGTCAGTTCCATTTAGGCTCAATACTTTTGCTCTACCTTTCACTCTGCTCCTCTCTACCACACTCTCATCGCCACACAACACACCCTTGAAATGACTTTACAACTCCTTATTTATACAAGACATCGACTTAGGAATAATCATCCAAGTCGGCATACATTATGGAACAAATATATAAATGTAACATCAATAATTACAGAAAGACTTCATGTGGATCAACACACTATTGGCCACCCATATCTAAGACTCCAATATTTCTTTAGGAACATGCCATTCTTCACAAAACATCTCCAAGATCATCCACAGGATGTGTAACTCATCCAGTCAACCAGACTTAGGAAGAACATCATCATCCGGAAGTAATTCTTCAATTACGAGCTCAATCTTCAATGTGGACCACCAACACGAGCTAGACACAATCTAAAGACCTCCACAAGCTTGGCTGAATCACCAAGAACATCCACACTACTTCTGCTTCTTGAAATCATCCTCTCCTTCATCCAGAATCTCAAGAACACAGTCTATCATCACTATTATATTGGAATAGATTCTTGCGGATCTCTAGACCACGAACCAATTGAGTTGACACTTCACATTTACTTCCTAAATATTCCACCAAATCTGCAGAATAGGATATTGCATTTCCAAATCTCATCAGACCTATCTGTAACACTCTGTCACCTCTAAACATCTATCATAACCAGTTTTACTTAAGTGGCCATAACTTCTTCAGATCTTCATGCCGACCTCTGAAATCTTTACTGGATCATCTTAATACATATATCTACAAACCCTTTGAAGCGCATCCTTTGATCTTCATCTTAGCTAGGATCTTTACCTCACTGTCTTCACTGTCCTTCTTTGTTCCTGATTAGGACTAATTTTCTCAATATCCTCAGCACACAGCTCATCCAATCCTTATCATTAATGCAACAGGAGTATGTTGACATCAATGACAACACCGGTTAGGCCCATACTTGCAACAATCTCCCCCTTTGTCATTGATGGAAACATATGATGTGAAAAACTATTTTAACCATCAAAACAAGAACTTCTCCTCACTGTCACAACTCCCCCTATCAGCAACAACCATTCACATGTCTTCTCTTTCTTTCCTACTCCCCCTTTGATCAGAAATCACTTGTTTTTCACATGTCTTCTCTCTCCCTTTGACATCAATGGCAAAGGGCACATACTTGTATCACTTCAGAATCATACTAGCTGCTTCCCCTGAGTGGCAGCTTCCCAAACATCAATTCGGATCACAAGATATGACTGTGAGATCCGCTGGACTGATGCACATCAGTGCACCTTAATTCAGAACCGGAGGGGTAATAACCCCTAACTTCTCCCTAAGATACTCAAAAGAGTCCTTAGGTAGAGGTTTAGTAAAGATATCTGCAATCTGATCTTTGGAAGGCACAAACTCCAATCTAACTTCATTCTTGGTCACTTGCTCTCTCAAAAAGTGAAACTTGATGGATATATGTTTATTCTTTGAATACAACACCGGATTCTTAGATATATTTATTACACTTGAATTATCACAGAAGATTGTGATAGGTTCCTCATACTCCACTCTGATGTCTCTTAGCATTTTCTTCATCCACAAAACTTGAGTGCAACTACTTGCTGTTGCAATATATTCTACTTCAGTTGTGGACAAAGATATTGCCTCTTGTTTCTTGCTTAGCCAAGAAACCAATCTCTTCCCTAAAAAGAATGCTCCACCACTGGTAGTCTTCCGGTCATCCACATCTCCTACCCAATCCTCATCTGTATATGCATGAAGAGAAAATCATGATCTCTGGAATACCACAATCCATACATAATCTAAATACCTCCACAAGCTTGGCTGAATCACCAAGAACATCCACACTACTTCTGCTTCTTGAAATCATCCTCTCCTTCATCTAGAATCTCAAGAACACAGTCTATCGTCACTGTTATAGTGGAATAGATGCTTGCAGACCACCAGACCACAAACCAATTGAGTTGACACTTCACATTTACTTCCTAAACATTCCACCAAATCTACATAATAGGATATTGTATTTTTAGATCTCACCGGACCTATCTATAACACTCTATCACCTCTGAACATCTGTCAGAACCAGTTTTACTTAGGTGTCCATAACTTCTTTAGATCTTCATGTAGACCTCTGAAATCTTTACTGGATCATCTTAAGACATATATCTACAAACCCTTTGAAGTGTATCCTTTGATCTTCATCTTAGCTAGGATCTTTACCTCATTGTCTTCATTGTTCTTCTTTGTTCCTGATTAGGACTAATTTTTTCAATATCCTCAGCACACAGCTTATCCAATCCTTATCATTAATGCAACAGGAGTATGTTGACATCAATGACAACACTGGTTAGGCCCATACTTGCAATAGATTAGTCATAGAAGAGGAATGGATCATTAGCATTCATCAAAAGTATGCCAAGGAAGGGCCGAGAGATATCATACAAAGTAACGATCTCCCCCATGGTTCTAACATATGGAAAAATATTTGTGCATCTAAGGACATTCTAAGCAAGGGAGAAAAGTAGAAGTTAGGGAGTGGAAAAAACATAAGATTTTGGGATGATTTCTAGATTCTTGACAAACCTTTGGGTTTGAGGAATGAATTAGAGGCCCTCATGATTGAGTGCAAGAAAATGGTTGGGGAATTCATGATTAATTTTACATTGTCATTTCAAATGGTATCAAAGATTGGCATAATCTTAGAGTTTTACCACTATCTTAGAGTATATTTTCTACTAGTCCTCTTCTCCTAGGAAATGTTGGAGATTGTCATAACCCACAACAACTTGGTTATGATTATTTGGTTTGGGCTCCTACCCCTTCTAGTCTATTTTCTACATCATCCTACTTCTCTCTTGTGAGTGCTTCTCTTGTAGCTATGTCGTCCATTCTTTGGAATAAGGATTTTCTCCCTAGAATACATAGCTTCCTTTACACTGCTACTCAAGAGAAAATCCTAACTATTGATAAACTAGTCAAGTGTGGCTTTGCCTTTCCCAATCGATGTAGTCTATGCTTTTCTTCTACTGAGTCAACCTCTCATATCTTTCAAGATTGCGCCTTCTTTTCAAATGTGTGGGGAGAATCCTTTCATATTGTTCCATGGCTTGGGTTTTCCCTTTCAGATGCTTAGACATGGTGCATTTCTGGTCTCCCGCTTTCACCAACCCATCTCTTACTCCCCTTTAGTCCTTGTCCTTACCCCACATTTGGTGGGGGCTTTTGAAATAATACAACAGTATAATATTCAGAGAGAAAAGTTTGGTGCCACCATACTCATCTTAAAGATTTAAAATGCTATCAAGGAGAACCTCCTAATGGCTCTCTAAACAAAGACCTATGCTGATGGTAAGATTCTCATATCCAATGAAGAAAAAACATTGTCAATTTGTGGGAATTGAATATTGATATTTTTGTTCAATTCAAAATAGGGAAAATAGATACAAAAGATGTGAAATAGTACTATCCCCCCATTTAATTGGTACAAGTTAAAATTGACAGTGCTTCTAAGGGAAATCTTAGGACCTCTAGATGTGGAGGAGTGATTAGGGACTAGAATGGCAACATCAAAGGAGCTTACGCAATGTACCTTGGTGTGCAAACTAATCAATATGTAGAAGCACTTGGTTACAACTTTCAATGGGCTAAAATTGATCAAAGACATGGGTATTTCAAATTGTGTTATAGGAGGAGACTCACTCAACATTATCAAATATAGTAACAAAAAAGAAAACCCTAACCGGACCATACAAAGTCTCATACAAGATTCCCTTTATATGCTTGGCTCTCTTCAACAAGGTAATGTACAACACTATTTTAGAGATGCTAATTGTGTAGCCAACCTTTTGGCTAACATGGGGGTGCTATCAAGAGGTGAGAAAAGATGGATCTAGGGGGTCATTTACCTATCAAAGCCATGATGATAGCCAAACAAGATTGTGGTGTATGACAAACTAGTAGCTTATTTGGTGATGATTATTCTCCTAATCATCATGTACAAGGCTCCTTTATCACACTCATGGTGGAAGCATGGGAAGCCACCACCAACTAAAAAAATAATAAGGAAACATATGTGATTTGGGTGTGAGGATTATGATGTCAAGGATACTAGATTTGGGTTAACATATCAAAAGTTTTAGGGTTTGGAAAGTGTTTGGATGAATAGGAAAGCTCAAAGTTGTCGCATGAATACCAACATTCAGAGGGACCCAAAAATCATGGGCAGCAACAGGAATATGACTGAGCCTATCTCCTACAAAAAATTCAAGAAGATTATAAAGATTAGAAAATTTTGAAGGTCAATGGTCTTATTGCGTTCATAGAAATAGTGAATGACTATGATCTTAACTTGACATCAAAACTTACTCATAAATGACATAGTAGGGATATTAAGATTAGGGGAATGTAGATGGTCATCTTTGAAGAACTTATAGTGGAAGCGACAAGGCTACAAATTTGTAGGAGGGAGATATTCAAGGACAAAAAGATGGGGTGAGAAGATAAAAAGATCTTCATACACAATGGGGAGCTGATGGAGAGATACCAAGCTCGGTATGTGATTTCCTCTATTAAGGAGCTCTACCATATTGTGGCCATGTCTATTTTGACCCACATAACCTTAGAAGATAGATTCACTACCCTTTTTACCTACCATTTCACTATTCTAAATTATATTTTTATTTCAATCAAAAAATTTGCATTCCTTTGTTTCTACTTTCATCTCTAGATGTGGCAGTGAAGGAATTTATGAGGGGGGTGGGAAATTACCTTGCCCATAAGGGCCTTATTTTTCTTCTGGTTAGCCACTGGAAAAGAGCACACTCTAAGATTAAATCCAACACTTCTTAAAAAAAGGAAAATGTATTGACATTGACTTCTCTAGCATGGTAGAAGATAGCTACAATGAGGTCCACCTTACCAGTAGCTCAGATGAGGGAAATGCTTCCATTGATGTGTCTAATGAGAAAGAGGACAATGGACTCAACTATGTGGAGCCAAGGGAGTGTGAGGATAAAGAAAAGGTTACCAAAGTTAAGGAGAAGGCCAAAGAGTTGGGGGAACCAATTGTTAGCGCTGACTTTCCTAGCATCCCCAACCCATGTCATCATGCTCATGAAGAGAACAAAGTGAACTAGTGTGACAATGCCACTTTAGAAGGGGTCATTAGTCATCAATCAATTGGTGGACCAGTCGACGAGTATAGTTTAGGAAACAAAGATACAACACTAATTGTTGAAGTGATTTTTCTTGGAGATCAACCACCTTAATATTAAAATTGCTACCCTAGCCCAGAAGTATGATGGGAAAGTGTTGATCCCTGAGGAAGAGGATAAGTTATCCTTCAAATACTTGATAGCCATGCAAGAGATTTATGCTTTAAGTTTGGAGAAGGACAAGATAAATGCTAAAGTTGGCACTTGAAGAGAAAGTCAAGGAGCTAAGTGATAGTTAGAATGAGAAGGGGAGTAGGGAAAGCTTGAAATAGAGGATTAAGAGTAGAGGCCCTACTACTCAACAAAGTAAATGATATAACACTCATTGGGGTAACACTACTAAAGGTGGAGGTAGAAAAGGTGGTGATCTCAATGCTGGTGGCTTCTTGATTGTGGAGCAGGATGTAGTTGAGATGTTGGAAAATTTGTACACCTCCTGGCTGTTGGTTTTGTGACAACAAGATAAAGTAAAGAAAGCTTATCTTTGAAAGAAAACAAGTCTTTTGTTTTAAATCTAGTTTTTTCCTAAAGAAAGAAAAAAACTACTTTCTTCTAATTTTGGTGAAGGCAGTTATGTTGAAGATATTATATACCTTTGTAGCCTTTTGAAAGGCATGTAATTGTAGTTGTAGTTGTGTGAGGATTGTAAATTTTTCTTCTGAATAATAAGAATACCGATACTTTTCCCGGTGGATGTTTCTCTAGCATATTGCTAGAGTTTTACCATGTAAATCTTTGCGTTATTGATGTGTGATCATTTATTCTGTTTATTCATTTTTCTATTATTGTCTCTATTTACTTTGCATCTAATTTGTGTTGCAATATTATGGATTCTGGGTTTTAAGTTTATTATTTAAATCTCGAGATATCTCAACAAGTGGTATCAGAGCTTTTATTTTGTAGCGGTTGTGTTAGGATTTGGTGTTTGTTATGTAGCATCAAATGGCAAAGGTTTTGAATGCAAGGTTTGAGGTGGAGAAATTTAATGGTAAGAATAACTTTGAGTTGTGGAAGCTCAAGATGCGTGATCTGTTGGTGCAATAAGAATTGCACAAGGCATTGGTAGGAAAGACAAAGAATCCTACAAATATGACTAATGAGGACTGGGAAGTTCTAGATACAAGAGCTCTCAGCACAATTTGGTTGTGTTTAGCAGATGATGTTCTTTTTAATATTGTTGGAGAGGAAAGAATAGCAAGCTTATGGAGAAGAATGGAGAGCTTTTACATGACAAAATCCTTGACAAATTGAATCTACATGAAGAGGCAACTATATAGTTTGTGAATGAAGGAAGGTGTCAAAATTGTTGATCGTTTAAATGTTTTCAATACTCTTATATGCCAATTAACTAGTATGGGTGTAAAAATTAAAGATGAAGACAAGGTAGTTACGTTATTGTGTTCATTGCTTGAATCTTGGAATCACTTAGTCACTTCCATTAGCTTTAGCACAACTGACACCCTTGAATTTGATTTTTTTGTGGGAGATTTGTTGTCTGAGGAGGTGCAGAGGAAATCTAATATAGAAACCTCCACTCTAGAAGCAATGGTGGCTAGAGGTCGATCCATAGAAAAGGAGGAAGATTTGAGAGGTACATCAAGATCTAAGTCAAAAGGAAAAAAGGGTAAAGGAAAATGTTGGTATTGCAATAAAAATGTGCATCGCAAGAAAGATTGTTGGAAGAGGAAAAAAGACAATTTGATGACTCCAAAAAGGAAGCAAATCAAGTTGAAACAAGTTCAAGTATAGTTGATGAAGTACTATCTATTTGTAATATTTCACAATATCATGAGGAATGGTTATTAGATTCTAGTTCTTCACATCACATGTGTCCACATAGAAGTTGGTTTTCTTCTTACCAAACTATTGATGGTGGTGTTACTATGGGAAATAATGTTTGTTGTAAGACTTTTGGGTTTGGGAGCATTAAGATTAAAATGTTTCATGGTATTGTGAGGACTTTGATAGAAGTAAGACATGTACCAGAACTAAAAAAGAATTTAACTTCTTTGGGAGTTTTAGATTTTGGAGGTTATAAATTTACATGTCAAGGTGGATCACTAAAAGTGTCCAAGGGCATTATGGTGGTAATGAAGGCTACAAAGATTGGGAACCTTTACAAGGTACACCAGAGTACTGAAATAAGTGAAGAAGCAGTGGTATCTGAAAAAGTAAATGAATCTACTCATTTATGGCATTAGTGATTGGGCCATATGAGTGAGAAATGGTTAAAGCCATTGGTAAACTGTAAGTTACTTCCAAATTTAAAATCTCTAAATTTAAATTTCTATAAGTATTGGGTGTTTGGGAAGCAATGTAGACAGGAGTTTAAAATAGGAAGTCATACAAGTAAGGGTATCTTACATTATATTCATTTAGATGTTTGGTGACCATCCCCAATAGTTTCATTTTTGAGGATCATCATATTTTGTGAGATTTATAGATGATTACTCTAGAAAAGTGTGGGTCTATATTCTTAAAAGGAAAGATGATGTGTTTAGTGTATTTAAGCAATTTAAAGCTTTGGTTGAAAAGAGTATTGGTAGTTCAATCAAGTGTTTAAGAACAGATAATGGAGGAAAGTTTACATCTTTGGAATTTAAAAATTATTGCAAGGAAGATGGGATTGAAAGACATAAAACCATAGTTTACACTTAGCAAAATGGTGTTGTTGAACGCATGAACACGACTCTTCTAGAGAGAGCATGGAGCATTCTCAGTAATGCCAAGTTGGAACAAGTGCTATGGGCAGAAGTAGTTAATACAACATGCTATCTGGTAAATCAGTCACCATCAGTTACAATAGACTGTAAGATTCCTAAAGAGGTATGCAAAGGTAATTCTTGTTATGCTTATGCTCTTATTTCAAAATATGACATAATTTCAAAAGATCAACGTTCTAATTGGACCCTAAGTCAAAGAAGAATGTCTTTGTTGGTTATGGTGATGGAGTTAGGCATATAGATTGTGGGATCCTACTACCCACAAAATCATTATTAGTAGAGATGTAATTTTTGATGAATCTTCTCTCTTAAAATCAGACATCATAGAATTTGAAATGGAACAGGAACAAGTACCAGAACATCAGAAAATTCAATTAGAAAATCAACTATTTTCAGAAAAGAGGGAGAAAGAAGAAGATGAGGATGCAAAAAATGTACAGGAAAATGTGGAAATGCCACAACCAACTCTAAGGAGATCTACACGGGTCATAAATCCTAAGAGGTATGATGATTATAATTTATCTATTGGTTTGATTTATAATGACGGGGAACCTAGTTTTTATCAGGAAGTAATGAATGATATTGAAAGTTCTAAATGGAAAATAGAAATGAAAGAAGAAATATGTGCCTTGGAGAAGAATAAAACATGGGACTTGGTAGAACTTTCAAAGGGGAGAAAAATTGTTGGTTGCAAATGGATTTACAAACTAAAGAAGGGTGTTGATGATAAAGTTGAAAGATACAAAGCAAGACTAGTAACAAAAGGGTTTGCTCAGAGGAAGGTATTGATTTCCATGAAATTTTTCACCAGTTGTTAAGCTTGTTTCTATTCGGGTAGTATTTATTTGATCTAGAGTTAGAGCAACTAGATGTTAAAACAACATTTTTACATGGATATTTGGAAGAAGATATATATGGAATAGCTAGAAGGGTTTGTTCAGGATTGCAAAAAAAAATTTGTTTGCAAAGTTAGGAAGTCATTATATGGCCTAAAGCAATCACCCAGGCAATGGTACAAGAAGTTTGATTCCTTCATTGTGAGCCAAAATTTTATAAGAAGTGAGTATGACCATTGTGTTTACTTCGAAACTTTGGAAAATGGTTTATTTATTATCTTGGTGTTATATGTTGATGATATGATTGTAGAAAGCAAAAGCATGACAAAGATCAGCAAGTTAAAGGCTTAGTTGCTTGGACATTTGATATGAAAGATCTAGGAGTAGCAAAACAAATTTTGGGCATGGAGATACACAGAGACAGGAAAAATGGTAAGCTTTGGTTATCACAACAAAGTATGTGGAGAAGATTCTTATGAGATTCAGTATGAATAATGTAAAACCAGTAAATATCCCTTTGGTTTCCCATTTTAAGCTTTCTTCAAGTTTATGTCCTAGTACTAAACAAGAAAAGGATTATATGTCTCGTGTACCATATGCTAATGTAATAAGAATTTTAATGTATGTGATGGTATGTACAAGACCAAATATTTCACATGCAGTTGGTGTTGTCAGTAGATACATTGCAAATCTAGGTAAAGAGCATTGGGCAGCAATGAAATGGGTGCTTCATTATCTTAGAGGCACAAGTGATTATTGTATTACCTTTAATGGTTGTAGTGATTTGGTTTGTGGATATGTTGATTCAGATTTTGCAGGTGATTTGGACAAAAGGAGATTTACCTCAGGTTATGTCTTTACTTTTGTAGGAGGACTTGTTTGTTGGATGTCAAAGCTTCAAGAAACATTTGCTTTGTCCACTACTGAGGTAGAATATATGGATGTCTCACATGCATGCAAAGATGCAATTTGGTTAAAAGGTCTTTTGGGTGAGTTTGGAAAAATGCAGGATAAGGTGAATGTATTCTGTGATAATGAAAGTGCTCTTCATTTGGCTAAAAATCCATCTTATCATAGTAGGACTAGACATATTGAAATTAAATACTATTTTGTAAGGAAAGTTGTTGATGGAGGTGAAGTAGCTCTTGAGAAAATCCATATGAAAGAAAATTGTGTAGACATGTTTACAAAACCAGTACTGCTAGAGAAGTTGAGGTGGAGTTTGGCTTCTCTTGGCTTGCAGAAAAGGTGATGAATAGGCCTGAAAAAGTATAAGGTAAATTGTTGTCAAGGTGGGGATTGTTGGATTTGTGACAACAACATAAAGCAAAGAAAGCAAGCAATAAAGAAAGCTTATCTTTGAAAGAAAACACAAATCTTTTATTTTAAATCTATATTTTTCCTAAAGAAAAAAAAAAAAAAAACTACTTTCTTCTAATTTTGGTGAAGGCAGTTATGTTGAAGATATTATATCTCTTTGTAGCCTTTCGAAAGGCATGTAATTGTAATTGTAGCTGCGTGAGGATTGTAATTTTTTCTCTAAATAATAAGAACACTGATACTTTACCCCATGGATGTTTCTCTTATTCTGTTTATTCATTTTTCTGTTATTGTCTCTATTTACTTTGCAACCAATTTGTGCTATAATATTATGAATTCTAGGTTTTCAGTATATTCTTTAAATCTCAAGAAATCTCAACACTGGCCTCTATTCTCTATGTTTTTCCTCCTCTTTTTGTTGTTGGTCTTACATTCTTTGTGCCTTTGTTTTTGCTACTAATTAGCTCTTTAGTCTTGTTATAACAAGGATGTTGTGTTTTGGCTGTTAGTATGTAAAGGGTTTATGGTCCCATGAATTATGTATCTAAACACAAATAATTTCAAGTAGCATATGTCAAACAATAACTCTTGATTTATGTATCTAAACACAAAATCTTAATATGTCAAGCAAAGCAGTCATGGTTATTGACCATCGTCTAAATATGTCTCATCAATAAATAAAGGAGAGTAATTATATTGCCTTATGTGTTTGTGTTATTAGAATTCAACTGTGTAGCTTCAGATTTAATGTAATTAATCTTTGTTACAACAGTTATTTGACATGCGTAGGTGTGAATGGATCCATGTTGCATGCCTCTAGGTATGAAAGGGAAGAAAAAATATTAGCATAATAATTTGGATTTATTGGTGCAAACACTTTTCTAAGGGAGAAATATCTCACAGACAATGAGTGGTATCAAAAATTTCTGTCCGTAGCGAAATGGACCAAACAGAAGTACCCATTTTTATTTCAAGGAAAGTTATCGAGCTATAATTCGCTCTTTTTAAGCAGATGCGCCCATGAATATTGTTTTAGGCTCATCATGGAAAACAAGAAATATGTGAAGAGAAACTTGATTTCATCTCCACCATGAAAGTAACACAGTGGGAAGGATAATTTATCTTTTTTTTTTAAAAAAAATATTATATAATATATTTTACATAATTTTTGAATACTTACAATTATATTTATTATAATGATAAATTTAATTATTTTAAGTAAAAAAATAAATACATATTTTATTTTATTTTTAATTTTGGTAAATATTACATTAATAAAATTGCTATTTATTGTTTTCATTTATTTATTATATTTTTGCTTTAGTAAGTTAATTTAATTATTTATTATTTGCTTATTATATACATGTACCTTGTGTTGTGGTTAAAACCATTTCTTATGGATTTAGATTGGTGGACTACCTATTCTTCTGATTATTTTTTAAAAAAAATCTAACTATTTATTTAAGAATCTACAAATTGTAATTACACTGAGAGGTGTTCTATAGTGGCAACACTCACATAAATAGTAACCAAAAATCATAAAATTAAAAAAAGAAAAAAGAAAAAAGAAAAAATAAAATAAAATAAAATAAAATTCAATGCATGGGGGTACTGGAATGAGAATGAATGGGCATAATAAAATGCATGAGGGTAGTGGCATGGGAGTTACAAAAGGTTTTGCTATTTTAAACCAAAATGCAAATATTCACTGGAGTATAATTTATAAATGCCAAAAAGAATTCAAATAATTAAATATTCCCGTAGTGGCATGGAAATTCAATAAAGAATTCAAATAATTCTTGAGAGTTACATAATCGTGAAATTAAAAATTAATTAAAATTTCACCTCTACAGAGACAATTTTTTTTTACTATGCAAATAAATGCAGTAAGGTAGAAGATGATGGGGAGGAAGTGCTCTCACTATGACCAAAAAGGGGAGTGAAGTTGTTTGGTGTCACGCAACAACACTAATATCCTAAAAAAAGAGCTCTAGCACAGGAAATATCTCCCCTCATAATAATTCAAGAGTATTTCCAGAGCAATCCTTCTCAGGATTGCGAGGTGCCAGCTATGTGTTGGACGATATCCTACCTTCCACCCCTGTGAAATGCAAAAAGAAAGGTACATATACACAAACCCTAAAGAGAAGAAATGATATACACATAGAGTATATACATTTTGTTACATATGAGTTTTAGGTACATTGCAAGCGTGCCATGGAGTGAAGAAGAGCACAGAGTATTTCTGATTGGCCTGCGCGCCATGGGGAAGGGAGAATGGAGGGCCATCTCAAATAATTTCATGACCACCAGAACCCCTATGCAGGTAAACCAACGATTAGTAAGTAGTTTTGGAATGACAGATTTCTAGTTTGGGCGTAAAATATGAAAGGAGATTTTGAAGAGAAATATGCAAATTATATGGGGATAACAATGGAAAAAGAGGTTTAATTTTAGGGACTCTAGGAAATTGAAGATTGGCGAGGAGTGAATTTTTTGGGATGAGTAATCACAGTTTTATTATCAGATTTATTATCTCTAAGTGTTTTTAAGTAGTCTACTATGTCAAGATCTTATGTGGCTATTTATTTGGATTTGTTGCTTAAATTGTTGGGCTTCATGCAAGTTTTAAACTACCTACACAAAATACTCTTTAAAACAATTTCCTTCCTGCAATGTCACCAGATTTTGTGTATGTCCAAAAAAGATCTCGCATTTCCATTTCTTTCTTCACTGTAAATTCAAAATATGTGCCAATAATTTACATGTTTAAATTCATGCAAGATTTTTGCTTTCCTTTTTATTCTGCAAATGTCATTATTTCTTAACACTTCTGGGCTTTCTATATCCAGATCAAAGTGATTTAGCCCCTTTGGTTTTCATTGTCTAAATTTGTGAATTATGTTGGTGCTGGTCTGCTAGATGAAAAGCATTTTAAATGAATTTAACACATTAAATTTTTTTTTAAATGTAATCTTGTTGTAATTTATAATTATTTGATTTAAAAATATATTGTATTATATTTTTTAAAAAATTATTTATTATTATATAATTATTAGATGTTGGAGTATGAGTGCATGGAGTTAGAAAATTTGACAATTTGTATTAATTTTTCTAATAAGAGTTTATAAAAAATAAAATTGCACTTAATTTATTGTTAGTCCCTTTCCTTTATAAGGAGGGAGACTAATGTTTTCGATGCGCTCCTTCCTATTAATCCATTCATTAGAATTTTTTTTTGAATTTTTATTAATATGGAATTTAGGGTTTTTTTTTTACAATTTTCTAATTGGCTGTGGGTATTTTCCTCGAGGTTTTGTATTTTTTGAAATGATTAATTTTTTTTAATTAATCGATTCGTATCCTAATGTTTTGTTGTTATTGGAAAGATTTCATGACTTTGTAATGTTCTTTGATATAGTTGTCTTCACACCCAGTGTTTCTATAGACGTGTGGCATTATAATGAGGGCATTATGCATTTATTTCATTTATTATGAATAGACTAGAGTGCAGGCATCATTAATCCCTGCTTATGGTGCGAAGTCTTAGGTGTGTCGAGCAAAGGATTATTTGCTTTTTTTTGTCATTTGCTTAGATATTTTGCTAAGTGTGGAAATTGTGTTCGTTGAGAGGGTTTGTATCTATGGTATTGGAAGAAAAAAAGGAGGCATTTGTAAGTTTCTATATCCTTTACACTGTTATTTTTGCATTGTTTATTCATTTGCTTAGATTGTTTGATGATGGTGAAATCTGTGTCTATTGAGAGGGTTTATACCTATCGTATTGGAAGCAAAAAGGAGCCGTTTGTAAGTTCCTATGTCTTTTACACTGTCATTTTTGCATTATTTTTTCATTTGTTCAGATTTTTTGATAAGGGTGAAATCTGTGTCTATTGAGAGGGTTTATGTCTATGGTATTGGAAGCAAAAAATAAGGTGTTTGTAATTTCCTATATCTTTTACAGTGTGGTTTTATAGTTTTTTACATCTCTGCATTTTATGGGTTCATGTCTATTGTTTGTTGTTCTTTGCATTTCATGGGTTAATGTCTACTCTTTCATTTGCTCAGATTGTTTGGTGAGGGTGACATCTGTGTCTGTTGAGAGGGTTTATGTCTATCATATTGGAAGCAAAAAATAAGGCATTCTTACATCTCTGCATTTTATGGGTTAATGTCTATTGTTTGTTGTTCTCTGCATTTTATGGGTTAATGTCTACTCTTTGCTATCTTTGAGTTCTTTTATGGGTTAGTCTCTATTGTTGAGTTTAAAACTTACACCATAATTCATTAGTGATGACTTCTTTGCTAGCACGATTGAGAATGAAACGAATCTTTTGTCTGCATGCTTATTAGTCTGTAGTTTTCATTTATTATGAATGGACTAAAGTGTAGGTGTCATTAATGGCTTATGATGTGAAGTTTTAAGTCTAGTGAGCAAAGGATTATTTGTGTTATTTATTCATTTGCTCAAATTGTTTGATGAGGGTGAAATCTATGTCTATTGAGAGGGTTTATGTCTATCGTATTGGAAGTGAAAAATAAGGCATTTGTAAGTTCCTATATCTTTTACAGTGTCGTTTGATAATTTTTTACATCTCTTCATTTTATGGGTTAATGTCTGTTGTTTGTTGTTCTCTGCATTTTATGGCTTAATTTCTACTATTTCCTATCTTTGAGTGCTTTTATAGGTTGGTCTTTGTTGTTAAGTCAAAGACTTAACACCGTAATTCATTAGTGTTGGCTTCTCTGCTGGCCACGATTAAGAATGGAACTAATCTTTTCTCTGTATGCATGCATATCAATTGTACTTCAATCTATGAAATGAAATTGAAAATTAGGCCTACATAAGTGCAAAATATCAATGCATGGCATTTTAACAAGGACATTGTGTATTTATTAGTCTCTAATTTTCATTCAATGTGAATAGACTGAAGTGTAGGTGTCATTAATGGCTTATAGTGTGAAGTTTTAAGTATATCAGGAAAAGGAATATTTGCGTTGTTTATTCATTTGCTCAGGTTGTTTGATGAGGGTGGAATCTGTGTCTGTTGAGAGGGTTTATATCTATCTTATTAGATGCGAAAAAGTAGGCATTTGTAAGTTCTTATATCTTTTACACTATCATTTTTGTGTTGTTTATTCATTTGGTCAGTTTGTTTGATGGCAGTGAAATCTGTATCTATTGAAGTTCCTATATCTTTTACAATTTCATTTTATAGTTTTACATCTCTACATTTTATGGGTTAATGTCTAATGTTTGTTGTTCTTTACCTTTTATGGATTAATGTCTACTCTTCTCTATCTTTTAGTGCTTTTATGGATTAGTCTCTATTCTTGGTTTAAATACTTAACACCATAATTCATTAATGTCGACTTATCTGCTGGCCATGATTAAAAATGGACCTGAGTGAAGTGCATGCATCATGAATGGCTTATGGTGTGAAGTTTTAGGCCTGTTGAGCAAAGGATTATTTGCATTATTTATTCATTTTCTCAGATTGTTTGATGAGGGTGAGATCTGGGTCTGTTGAGACAAGCATTTCAGTCCTGCAAGTATTGTTTGTTCATCAAATAGTGATAGACATTGAAAGATGTCAATAGGTTCAAGATATACGTGATCTATTGGATGGATGTTTTGATCCATTGACATCATGTGTATCTTGAACAGATAAGACTTTTATTTGTGTGCACATCATTGCACAAACTTGCAGATACAAATTGTTTTACATATATATATATAGGCGAGGGCATCTACCTATTATTTATGCATGGCTGTGTGAAGCAAATACTGAATAGTGTTAGCCCTTGAAACAAAGAATACTATATCGAGGATAGTTTTAGAAGTTGTTAGATAAAATTGGGGCATAATATATATTGTCTATAACCACATGTCACATAGATGCATGGTGTTCAAGACCTGTTTATTTAGAAGCATGGCACAAAGTATTTTTTGCAGTGGTCCTTCATTTTGTAGGGGTTTATTGCAATTGTTTATTGTTTGGCATCTTACCTCCACTGGTGACATGTATCTACTTCTACAACAATGTGAGAAGGTATGTTCTAAACTAGTTTATGCTTTTGTGGATACTATGACATGAAATCTGAAAGGAAGAGAGCATTATATTTTATGCACAATGATTGTTCTTATGATACTTACAAGATTATGAATCTAGTATTACAAACTTAGCATTTATCAAATCAAGCTTTGTAGGTTTTTCCAATTCATGGATTCAGTATTAGATTACAATTCATATTTATTTGGTATCATATTCTATGATTAGAGTACAATTCATACTTATTATGTGTTATGGATATATGCTTATTAGATGTTATCTAATGAAGATGATGCAATTTGTGTGAAGTGTAGAAGACATTGTTTCAACTTTTATTCTAATGTTGGGTGGGTGTTAGTGAGCAATGATGGATGCAAGAGACAATGTGTTACCTCATTTGACAGTTGTTGCTACTCTTGGACTCATAATTATGACAGTGCTATATACTAGGGGATATATTTTTGCTGCTCACATGAATCTAGATGTTAGTGTTGCTTCCTCAAACATTGGAAAACTCCATCTCAAATAGGTAACTAGAATCACAAGCATAGTAGTAAGCTACTACTCTTGTTATCAAGGCACCTATCAATGTTAATAGTAAACAAAAACTATGTATAGATGCATTCTAATAAATGTTCGCAATAAAATTATTGTTTCTACATCCATGAGTTTGACTGATTCAATGTACATAAAACTATTTCAAATTCTATAAATTAGATATTTCATATTTCATTGTCATTTATGGAATATCTATTTTGGATTTAGACAATTCATGAAGGATATTTATTCTCATGTTGATAAAACTTATTGAACAAAAGTTATTTCATTATATTTATGTTCGAATATTTTTAATATGAATATTCATAGGATGTTTATTTGATTTCACCTTATTGCATTATGGCATCCTTGATGTTTCCACATGTACACTTGAGAAATTTTTCTAAACATACAAATTGTGCCTAAATAAATAGTCCACAAAAATATTGCAATTATTTTCTTTGCCATTCATTGTGGCAATGGGTGTATACAGATAGATCCCAACAATAATTTGTAATTTGGAAAATAGAAAACAATGGCCAAAAATATCTGGTGCTAATGATAAAATTGCAAAAAAGAGCTAAAATTCCATTTTAATGATGAAAATGCTCCAACTTGTTTCTTGACTATAGTTACTATTGTCACAAAGGATTGCACCCTGAATGGTAAGACTTTACAAGCTTGGCAGTCCTGTGCAACATGGGAACATTCTCAGACTATGGGTTTGTCTGTTATGAGAATGAACCTCTGGAAGAGTCAGCTCCCTTTAAATGCCCGTTAGATCTGTGGATTGATGGAGGAAAAAGATAGAAGAAAACTTGCATAAACTAGTAACTGAACAAAAAATCTATCTAAAGAGGGTGATGCACCAATATTATAACTTAAATCTGCAATATGACTCACAATTACCCTTCAGCAAATCTATTCAAACAACTCAAACTGATAAATTTCACCACAAAAGTGTTTTATAGAAAAGCATGAAAGAACTTGCATAATCTGTGACCTGTAATGAAATTTGTACTTCGTATACTTTCATTTAATCAAAATGAGATAGAAGAATTTAAAGGTTTCAAAGTAAAACATAGAAAATCCTTTATCAAATCACTAAAAATGAAATAAGACACATGAATCTGAATAGATGAACCCCTGATTGTTAAATGCAATCAATGTGATTAATTTAATAAGTGTTATGTAATGCATGATTTCTCCCTATGTTTATTACATAACAAGTATTAAAGCAATTTATAACATTATTGCATTTAATACTTGTTAAAATACAATATATTTTCCCTATTGTTTGTGCATATATTTACCATATTGGCCTTAAAGGCAAAAAATACCCCCTCCTATCATCATGCAAAAAAATAATCTCTAATCTGTCCCTTGACTCATAAGAGAATGCAAGAAATGCCCTTGGTCAACTAGGGTCAAAAAGCTCTCATTGCAAAACATTAACCTTGGTCATATCATTAGTTTGTTTGACCCTAAGGTTAGAAAAATATTCAAAAATCATAAAAACATGATTATCTTCTTATGATTCCCAAGACCCCACTTCCAGCGCACCATGTGTTATTTGGCACTGCTTTCCTTTTGACTCCAAGGTCCTGCGAGACCAGCAAAAATCACAACATATTATCATTTCACCTTATGACTCCCAAGACTCCACGGGCTCTTTGATATTAATAATTTTCCACTAGGCATCATGACTTCAAGTCATTGCACATGATCATATTTGATTTGTTTGATGATATTCTTAAATCAAAAGTCAAAAAAGTCTTGTTGAATTCGAGCTAGGGAACAAAGTGAACCAAAAGAAACTCTAAAACTTCCTCACTCTTGCTATTTTTCATTTTGCCCTTATGTTGTTTGGCTCTATGCTATGCCACCATCACCAAGGGTTTCTAAGCGCTTCATTCTTCTCTATAGAAGGCATTGGAAGGCTTCTTGTGACTCATTGTGGTAAGAGAATGAACATATTGTTTAAATACACCAGACAACTGAGAGGGGGGTGAATCAATTGTCAAAACTTTTTAACTTCTTCTGTACTTTAACACATTAATTAATTGTTCACTGTTAATGTAATTAAACCATGAAAACATGAAATCAGAGACTTAATCACAGTTGCAAGATCAAACACAAGAAACTCCAAATTTTTACATGGAAAACCTTGTTAAGGGAAAAACCATGGTGGGTGTTAACCCACAAGAAAAAATAAGTTATACCAATACCGAAAATCAGAGGCTCACTGCCTTTAGGGCTCACTTCCTAGAGCTCACTGCTCAAAGAGGCTCACTGCCAAGGGTTTGAACTGAGATGATAGCATCTACACCATGCCAAGGTTTAGTTCCATTGAAGTACAAAACAATTCCTCTGCTCTACTATGACTTCTCACTCCTTTACTTATCTTTGCATTTTCACACAAGGACAAATTTTCATGACTCAATTACAAGTATATATATCTTTCATTAACCTTGGAATGTACATCAAGGTCGGCATTACATTCATCAACCATTGGAACAATCTCCAAGGTCGGCATTACAAACATTTACAAATAGGTCTTGACTTAATACAAAAGTATGCTAAGGAAATGTAGTAAAGATGTATGTGGATCACACCACGCATTAGCTAAGACTCAAACATGATCTTCTATGCCACGGCATACTTCTACAATCTTCAATAGATCTCCGCAATCACTAGATTTAACAAAGTCGGCTAAGGCTGGTTGCATGCTACGCTATCTAGGAGTAATCTTCAAACATGATCTCAATTCCTTAACATGGAGCAAAGTAAAGGTAGGGATACGATCGCGAGGCATCCATAAGCACGTTGTAATCACCAGGAGCAACCACAAAAACTCTAACCACTTTATCCATGAGATTCTTCATATCGGAGCACATGAATTTCACTGTCTTCAACTGTCATAAATAAAAGATAGCTTGTGGACTGCCAAATCATGAACCATTGTAGTTGTAAGCACTTATCATCATCCTAGACTTCCCTCTAGAACCATAGACCAAAATACTTTAATGCGGAGGAATGCAGAGCAAAATACTTTCCCTGTCACCAGTGAATAATTAGAAAAAGTAGGTTTTCCTCTGGTGAATGTAATTCACTCAATTCTTCATACCAGAGGCTCAAACTCAGGATTTAGAATTTTTAGACATGCCTCTAAATAGCTTTCAATCTGCAAACTAAGATCTTTAATCTACAAGAAATGTGGACCAATTTTCTAGACTATTCTTCAGTATGCAACTCACTGTCTTCACTATGATTCACTGTTTCCTTTCTGATTCTTCTAGAGGGGCTAATTTTCTCAATGTCCTCAACATATAAGGCTTCTAATCAATCAAAAGATAAGGATACAGTTGACACCAATGACAACACAGATATGTTGACATCAATGACAACACCGATTAGGCACATACTTGCAACAATCTCCCCCTTTGTCATTGATGGAAACATATGATGTGAAAAATGGTAACTACCATTAAGACAAGATTCTCCCCCTTACTCTTCACACATTTGCATTCTTTCCTACCTAAGTTTTTCACATGAATTCTCTCTTCCTTTGACATCAATGGCAAAGGGCACATACTTGTGTTCTGTTGCTCTGATAGAACTAAATTTTTCTCAGACCTTACTTTTCTTTATTACTCCCCCTATCAACAATACTGCAATACTTATTGATCTCATTGGCTACACCCCCTAAGATGTAGCTACCAAATCATCAATCTGGTTTAAAGAATGAAACTGCAAGCACCACCAAATTGATGCACTTCTGCGCACCTTAGTTCAGAGCAGAAGGGGTGATGACCCCTAACTTTTCTCTAAGATACTCAAAAGTATCCTTAGGTAGAGGCTTAGTAAAGATGTCTGCAATCTAATCTTTGGTAGATACATACTCTAACTTGAATTCATTCTTTGTCACCTTTTCCCTCAATAAATGATATCTTATGGATATGTGTTTTGTCCTTGAGTGCATCACCAGAATCTTGGATATGTTTATGGCACTTGTATTGTCACAAAAGATTGCAATTAGATCTTCATAGACAACTCTGATGTCCTTTAATGTCTACTTCATCCATAACAATTGAGTGCAACTACATGCTGCTGCAATGTATTTTGCTTCTGCAGTAGATAGAGATATTGAGTCTTGTTTCTTTCTTAACCAGGATACCAGCCTTTTTCCCAAGAAGAATGCACCTCCACTTGTACTTTTCCTGTCATCCACATCTCTGGCCCAATTTGCATCAGTGTATGCACTGAGAGTGAAATCATTGTCTTTTGGGCACCACAAACCATAATCTATTATGCCTTTCAAATATCTCAATATTCTCTTGACTGCCATCACATGTGATTCTTTAGGTTATGCTTGAAATCTTGCCACAAGACAAATTGCATGCATTATGTTAGGTCTGGTTTGAGTTAGATAAGGTAATCCTCCAATCATAGATCCATACCTTTTCTAATCTACCATAGGTGAGTCATCATTTTTTCTCAACTTACAACCAGTTACCATGGGAGTGCTTACCAGTTTAGAGTCTTCCATCCCAAACTTCTTTGACAACTCTTTCACATACTGAGACTGAGAAATGAAAATACCTTTATCTGATTGATTAATTTACAAACCTAAAATTTAGAAATTCATCTCACCAAACATAGACATTTCAAATTCATTTTGCATTTCCCCAACAAAAACCATGCACATACCTTCATTGCCTCCAAAGATAATGTCATCAACAAAGACTGCAACAATTAGGATTTGTTCATCATTGATCTTGAAATAGAGATTGCTATCAGTAGTACCCTTACTAAACCCTAATTGTATCAAATACTTATCCAACTTTGAATACCAGGCCCTGGGAGCTTGTTTCAGTCCATACAATGCTTTCTTCAATCTATACACCATTATCCAACTTTGCATACCAGGCCCTGGGAGTTTGTTTCAATCCATACAATGCTTTCTTCAATCTACACACCATGTCACCTTGATCTAATGATTGAAATCCTTTCGGTTGTTCAATATAGACTTCTTCTTCTAATTCTCAATTCAAGAATGTAGACTTCACATCCATTTGATATACCTTGAAATCTTTGTGGGATGCAAATGCTAAAAACATTCTTATTGCCTCAATCCTTGCCACAGTTGCAAATGTTTCCTCAAAATCTATTCCTTCAACTTGAGAGTATCATTTGCATACCAACCTTGCTTTGTTTCTTACCACTTCACCATTCTCATTCATCTTATTCCTTAAGACCCATTTGGTGCCAATTAAATTTTTATCTGCTGGTCTGGGAACAAGATCCCAAGTCTGATTCTTCTCTATCTGCATCAGTTCTTCCTTCATAGCCTTTACCCAATTCTCATCATTGCAAGCTTCATAGTCTTAGGTTCAATCTTGGAAATCAAACAAAAATTTACTTGTTCTTCTGTAGCTCTTCTTCTGGTAAGAATTCCTTTTCTCTTATCTCCTATGATTTGATCTTCAAAATGATTTTGTTTTACGTACCTTGGTGTCTTGGTGACAATTTTTGGAGCTTGTTCCTCTTCATCTAAACTGTCTTCATGATGCACCAGTTCTTTGCTTGCTGAAACACCTGGTTCATCTGATTCATATCCACTTGATCCTGAACACTTTTCTAGGTTGCTTTCATCAATTTTGACATTTTCACTCTCAATGATCTTCTTTAGCCTCTTATTATAGTAACGGTAGGCCTTGCTCTTGGTGGAGTAACCAAGGAAGATTCCTTCATCACTTCTAGCATCAAACTTGCCTATATCTTCTTCTCTTTTGATATACCATTTCTACCAAAAACTTTGAAGTATTTTACTATAGGAACTTTTCCATACCACAACTCATAGGGAGTTTTGGTACTATTTTCTTTAACTTGAGCTCTATTTAGAATGTAGACAATTGTGTGAATAGCCTCTCTCTAGTATACTTCCAGTAGGTCAGCCTCCTTCATCATTGTTCTAGCAGCCTCTTGGACTGTTCTGTTCTTTCTTTCAACAACTCTATTTTGTTGTGGAGTCCTAGGTGCAGATAGTTATCTTTTTATCCCTTGCTCTTCACAAAAGAAGTTGAATTCATTTGATGTAAACTCTCCTCCTCTATCAGATCTCAAACATTTGATCTTCAAATCTAGCTCATTCTCAACCATTTCCTTGAATGCCTTGAACTTATCTAAGGCTTCTGCTTTTTATCTCAAAAAGGTAACCCAAGCCATTCTAGAATAATCATCAATAAGAAACATAAAGTACCTGTCTCCTTGCAAACTTCTTACTCGGGTAGGTCCACACAAATCTGTATGTACTATCTCTAGCAATCCTTCAATAGATTGATCTTTGCTCTTAAAAATTATTCTTGTTTATTTCCCAAATTGGCACTCCTTGCAAACAGGATTAGCAATCTTCACGAGTTTAGGCAAATCTCTAACAACCTATGTAGAACTTATCTTCACAATGTTGTCAAAATTTATGTGACACAACCTTCTATGCCATAGCCAAATTTCATTGGTCTAAGCCAACAAACAATAGTTATTAGTTCCTTTCAAGTGGTATATATTACCTCTGGTCTTCTTACTAGTTGCAATTACTATTCCGAAGCTTTCCATGATCTTGCATCCATTGTCCTTGAATCTCAAATTATAACCTTTATCACACATCTGACCAACAGTCAAAAGATTGTGCTATAATCCTTTCACATACAAGACATCTTCAATATTATGCTTGTCATCAAAGGAAATAGATCATTTTCCACAGATATTACCAGTTGTATCATCTCCAAACCTAACCAGTCCTCCATCATATTTTTCCAAACTTATAAACCTACTTTTGTCACTGGTCATGTGATGAGAGCATCCACTATCAATAACCCACTCATCTTTGTCTTTCACAACTTGAGAAGCTAATGCACTTTCCTCCACTAGTTTTTCTTCATTCACACAACTAGCAGGATTAGTAGACACAGGTTCTTCTTTAATAGCAATGAACAAGCATTCATTTATGGAAGTACTAACAATATCTGATTCATCATATGTTACTCCTTCATCATCAATATCTTTAACATAATAACATTTCTTTGGAATCCTAGGTCTATTTGCAGATCTCTTGGGAACTCTTTCAAGAGATCTGGAAGCATAGTGACCAACCTTACCACAAGTAAAATATTTGAAATGTAGTTTTCCTCGAAACTTACCGGTACCTCTGGGCAGACTATTGACAAAATTGGCTTCAATTTCCTCAAGCTCATAATCTAGTTCAACCTTGTACTTTTCATACCTTGAAGTCTTTTCTGAAGTGTTGGCCTTGAAAGTGGTCTCTATTTTTGGAAGTGAATCACCAAGTTCTCTCATTTCAAAGGCAATTAGCTTCCAAAGCAGGTGATCTTTTGTGATATTTGTTACTGTCATTACTTCTTCAATTGCATCCACCTTATGACTATATGATTTACGCAACAATCTCAGAATTTTGTTCACAACTTCAATATCCTCAATTTTTCCTCCCACTTCTAATGCCACTTATAAGTTCATCAACCTTTTGCATGAAAGATGTTATGTTGTCATCTCCTCTCATCTTCAAACATTCATATTTCACCTTCAAACTCTGCAACTTAGCACTCTTCACCGATTCATCTCCTTCATACATATTCTTCAGCTTTTCCTAGATTCCATAAGTAGTTTCCAGCTCCATGATCTTGGTTACTTCGGTGTTGGATAAGGCGCTTACCAAGGCATCTTTGGCTTTTATGTTCAACTCAAATTGCTTGATCTCATCTTCAATTTGTGGACCATTCTACGGTATTTCATACTTATGACATCCTAGATCTGCCTCAAGTGGTCAAGCTTTCTTTTGAGGAACTTGGCTATGATACCAATTGTTGAAATACACCGGACAACTGAGAAGGGGGTGAATTAGTTGTTAAAAAATTTTAACTGCTTCTGCACTTTAACACATTAATTACTTGTTCACTATTAATGTTATTAAACCATGAAAGCATGAAATCAGATACTTAATCACAGTTGGAAGATCAAACACAAGAAACCCCAAATTTTTATGTGGAAAACCCTATTAAGGGAAAAACCATGGTGGAGGTTAACCCACAAGAATATATAAGTTATACCAATACTTAAAACCAGAGGCTCACTACCTTTAGGGATCACTGCCTAGAGCTCACTGTTCAAAGAGGCTCACTGCCAAGGGTTTGAACTGAGATGATAGCATCTACACCATGCCAAGGTTTAGTTCCATTGAAGTACAAAACAATTCCTCTGCTCTACTCTGCTCTGACTTCTCACTCCTTTACTTATCTTTGCATTTTCACACAAGGACATATTTTCATGACTCAATTACAAGTATATATATCATGCATCAACCTTGGAATGTACATCAAGGTCAGAATTACATTCATCAACCGTTGGAACAATCTCCAAGGTTGGCATTACAAACATTTACAAATAGGTATTGAATTAATATAAAATTATGCTAAGGAAATGTAGTAAAGATGTATGCAGATCACACCATGCCTTAGCTAGGACTTAAGCATGGCCTTCCATACCACAACATGCTTCTACAATCTTCAATGGATCTCCACAATCATTGGAATTAACAAAGTCGATAAGACTGGTTGCACACTACGTTATCTGGGAGTAATATTCAAACATGATCTAAATTCCTTAACGCAGACCAATGTAAAGGTAGGGATATGATTAGGAGGTATCCACAAGTATGTTGTAATCACTAGGAGAAACCACACAAACTCTAACCACTTTATCCATGAGATTCTTCATACCGGAGCACATGAACTTCACTATCTTCAACTGTCATAAAAGAAAGATAGTTTGTGGACCATCAAATCATGAACCATTGTAGTTGTAGGCACTTATCATCATCTTAGACTTCCCTCTAGAACCCTAGAGAAAAATACTTTAATGTGAAGGAATGCAGAGTAAAATACTTTCTCCCTGTCGTTAGTGAATAATCAGAAAAAATAAGTTTTCCTCTGGTGACTGTAATTCACTCAATGCTTCATACCAGAGGCTCAAACTTAGGATTTAGCATTTTCAGACATGCCTCTAAATAGATTCCAATCTACAAACCAAGATCTTCAATATAGAAGAAATGCGAAGCAATTTTTTGGACTGTTCTTCAATATGGAACTCACAGTCTTCACTGTGATTCATTGTTTCCTTTCTGATTCTTCTAGAGGGGCTAATTTTCTCAATGTCCTCAACATATAAGGCTTCTAATCAATCAAAAGATAAGGATAGAGTTGACACCAATGACAACACAGAGATGTTGACATCAATGACAACATCGATTAGGCACATACTTGCAACAAGTATTCCTCTTTTTTCTACTCTGTATGTATTTTTCACTTAGAAAATGGTATAAAAATAGTCTTTATCCACCACATCTGTAATGAACTAGTGATAAAATCTCAGTTTCTATGTATACTCTTTCATGGCTTTATTTTTCTAGTCTCTCTGAAAGAAGAAGTGTAGGAGGCTACTTATGAATAATATCTGCTCTTTTGTGACAAAATGATAAAGGAAACAAAATAAACACTCCTTATGAGCAACATAAGACTCTATTTTGAATCCTTTTATATCTTCATAGAAATGAGGTAGAACTTGCTCTTGCTGTGGAGACTTGGTGAAATTGGCAGTTGGTCTTCACTTCTTATCTATTTGATGTCTTCATTCACCTATGAGGGTTTCTACAAAGGTTTTCTTTATTCTATATTTTATCATGCTTCTACCCTTGCTAGTGGTTTGATACACAACAAAATAGTAAAAAATTCATGCTTACTGCCTTATGGATAGATCTATGTTCTTCTCATGCTTGTTTTCTTGGTTTAAAAACTTGCAAACAAACTCTGTATGCTTTATAAGGGCTGCTCCAATTAGCTTATGATTGTCTTCAATACAATATTGTCATGCTTCTAATTTGATATTGTTGTTCCCTATTTGGTATTTGGTGAAAGTATAGTGATAATGTTGCTTGTTTCATGAGCATACTGTAACCACCTACTGTATTCTTTATGAACAAATGAAAAAGAAACACTCAGGTTTTTCTGCCTTTCATGTCTTTTGCCACCATGAGACATAAATTACTATTGCATCACTCATAACTCTATTTCTCATCATAACTCCCATCCTGTGTTTCACAGTGAATAGAAAGAAAAGATGGTTACTGTGCTCTCCTTGATGACAGTTTCTTTTTGTAACTTTGTTGTAATGGTCTTTGACATTGGTTAGTATTGGGGATTCTAATGTCTCTTTTCATGTGCTTAGCTTGTGAGAGTGGATGATATTTATGAATAGAACCTTTGGAACAATCATCTCCTTTTCACTGCTCCTTATAGCTTTCCACTTCTTTATCATGATGGATGTACCCTTCCATATTGTACTTTGACTATTATTTTTCTGCACTCAGCCATCCCTAAAATAATTGTACTTGTATACCTTGTTGCTCCTTTACTAGATAATAGGATTGGTCTATTCCATTATGAATGTTCCTGCTTTGCACAAGGCTACTCTTTTGCTGTTGTTCATTGTGGTTCTCATGACAGTAGTGATTGATTTCTCTTGAATGCTCTCAAAATTTATTGTACTGTTGTCATTATATCTCTCTTCATGACTATCGCCAGTCTTCCTCCTTCCATGGTGACTTCTCATTTCACAGAGACATCTTTCAATCTTATTTAAATTGTTGCTAAGATATGACTGTTAAGAGAGTCATTTGAGTTGATTGATCTTTGCATATTTTATAACTGGTAAGATAGTCATTCAATGACTGCTTTTGACTGCTCCTATAGAATGCATTGGACTTATAGGTTTGTGCAACCTCCTCTAATCTATATATGTCTATGTAAGGCAGAATTCACATACTCCTCTTCTCTCTGACCTGAAACTCTTATTGTTGGAAAGATTTTCATTGTAGCAAATATATGTTTGATCAAAACTCACAACAAAGATACAACTTATCTCATCTTTCTTGATTGCTACTAGTCATCTTTCTTGACTGCTACTAATACTTATGATGTTATCTATAGTCCTTTGCTAGTTGTCTTACTCATTCTAGTATGTTGGTGTTATAGCTTGCATTAGAAAATGCCCACTATTTAGGTCCCTATTTATTTAACCATGCTACCTCTGCATTACAATGACTACCCTTCATGATTGTTTCTGTTAATTCAACAGTGGACTTGAAAGGAAGCTAGGTGTGCAGAAATTGCTTCCTACACTAATCTAATGAGGAGAGATGAGTGAAAATTAGTTTTAATATTCACAGTTATAGAATGTTAAACACAACAATGGAGATATTGCAGCAATACACAACACAAGAATGTAAGACAAGAGAGAGAGAGAGAGAGAGAGAGAGAGAGAGGATATAACGTGGGGAAAACCCTTATCAGGTGAAAAACCCCACACTCCAAAACCTACACAATGTATTATCAAAACTAAAATGATTTACAATACAAGCTCTCAGGAGTCTTCAACACTCTTATCTGGAGACAAACCAGTAGAATAATAGTACTTGTCAATCACATAATACATCTCCTCTCAAAACACCTACTTAAATTTTAGTTTACAAGGCAAAAGTGAACCTTTCTTCAGATGGGCGTCCAACTTGGCTTCATGGCCCAAAACCCATGCATAGAGACACTTGTCCAACACTGCAGCATCATCCTGACACTTGTCATATCACCCCATCCCAATATGATCGCCTATTCCCAAGTTGGGCAATGACAGATGCTCTTACGACTCTTACGACTATCATAGAATCTGTCATAACTGTCGTATCTTACAAATGTAAGAGAATCTATCATACACATGCTAAAAATAGCATATTCTCTTACAACATGTCATAACCCTCCTTGGGTCTCCCAAAGATGCCTTCTTCCAAGATGCCTTGTGACACATGCCTTCACCTGTCATAGAATCTTCCATTTACGACTCTTATGCATCATAGATTCTATCATAGGAATCTATCATAATTATTTTGGTCAAGATTCACTTACACACTAGTCAAGATGCCAGCACATGGAAGAAAACCTCTACCACACAAAGGGGATGCCTATCTCCACATGGAGTGAGTTGACCATCCTAGTCACCTTACAAGTGGAGTAACAACTCATCATGCCACTTCACACTAAGTGAAAAAATAGGATGTGTAACAAAATTACAACATAGGCTAAATAAATAAATACATTACAATAAATAAATGAAAGGAATTACTAAGGTTGAGACACCTTAATTCCCAACATTCTCCCACTTGTCGAACACCTTGTAAGAGCCAATGGAAATGACAGGATTTAGCTGCTATAGGATGAGAGGCCCATAGACTTTGAACACCATATGAACTCCTTTGTGCCCACTGGTTTTGTCAATGCATCTGCAACATTCTTCAAAGTGTCTACCTTCTACAAATTCACCTTAGAATCCTCTACCATGTCTCACATGAAGTGAAAATGTACATCAATATGCTTTGTTCTGGCATGGAAAGTTGGATTCTTTTCTAAGCAAATCGCACTCTGACTGTCACAACAAATCGTAATCTATCCTGCATCAACACCAATATTTGAACACAATCTCTTAATCCAAATGGCTTCCTTGCAAGCATGAGTTTCTTCCATATACTAATCTTCTGTTGTGGACAAAGCAACCACATGTTGTTGCTTACTCATCTAACTAATTGCACCACCGAACATAGTAAACACATAAGCACTGGTGGATCTCCTACTGTTAATGTCAGCAGCCCAATCAGAATCCATGAATCCATGAATACAAATAGAATGCAGAGGTCTTGTAGGATTACCATGATAGCATATGGAATACTCAGAAGTAGCCTTCAAATATGTAGACACTCGCTTTACTACATCCTAATGTACCCATCTAGGATTAGCCATAAATCGACTAAGGACTCCCACTACTTGGGCAATGTCTGGTCTTGTGTAGATCATAGCATACACCAAACTAACAACAACACTAGAATAAGGTAGTCTGCTCATGTCCTCCACCTCACTAGGAGATTTTGGACAATCACTAATAGACAACTTTGTCACCAATGAAATTGGAACACACAATGGTCTACAATCTGACATGTTGAACCTATCCAACACGGTCTTCACATACTTACTCTGGCTTAACCAAAGTTTTATGTTAGCTCTGTCTCTTCTAATTTCCATTCCCAGAATGTACCTAGCTGCCCCTAGATTTTTCATCTCAAACTGTGCTGACAACTGAGACTTCAAATTAGAAATTATATTCTTACCATTCCCAATTAATAGCATATCGTCAACATACAACGCAATAATGAGAATGTGATCATTATCAAACTTATAATAAACACAAGATCTAATTTTGATCTCAAAAATCTAATCGACAACACAAAGGCATCAAATTTCATATACCATATCATAGGAGATTGCTTCAAGCCATACAAAGACTTCTTCAACTTGCAAACCAAATTTTATTTACCTTTCTCTATGTAATGCTTTGGCTGTGACATGTAAATCTCTTCCTCCAAATCACCATGAAGGAAAGTTGTCTTCACATTCATCTGCTCCACCTCTAAGTCATAAGCAGCTGCAAGAGATAACAAGAACCCAATGGATGTTAGCTTTGCAATGGGAGAGAACATTTCACCATAATCAATTCCCTCCACTTGTGAGTACCCATTCGCAACCAATCTAGCCTTGTACTTTTCAACACTGCCATCTGCACTAAATTTATTCTTGAACACCCATTTGCATCCAACAGGTTTCTATCCTTCAGGAAAAGGCACCAAGTCCCATGTTTTATTCTTCTACAAAGAAGCCATCTCATCTTCCATGGCTTCCTTCCAAAAACCTCCATCTTTCATGCCCATAGCCTCTGTCACAGTTCTAGGCTCACCAGTGTTAGTAAGAAAAGCAAAAACACAACTAGAATCAAGCAATGAATAACCAAACCTATCAGGTTGCTTCCTTGTTCATGTAGACCTCCTCAATGGCTGAGGTTGAGGTTCTGCTTCTTCCTCTGAGCTTTCAAAGCTGCTAGAACTATCTTTAAACTTTCCATTTATAACTCCAATCACTGGATTCCCAGAGATGATGCAAGGTTAATTGTCCTCTTTCTTCACCTGATAATATGTTGGACTTCTTCATAATGTGGCCTAGCAGGCACGTTACCTGAAAAAAATGAAGAAAATGTTAAAATACTTTTGCCAGAGGCATCATGCACAAAAAAATACATGAGAAACATGATAATAATTTTAGTTAGTGGGGAAATCAGATTACCACATGGGCCAGAGAAGTAAGTTCATGTAATGGCTACCAAGTACAGTTGATGCATTGCTTGGCAATGATATGAAATGGAACATCCATGTCAACTCTTTCCATTTCCTATCTTTCATGACCTACTAATCATCAAAAGGAAGTCTAACCAATCATTTATGGAATCACTTTACTTAAATATCTATCAATTAGCAATTTTACACTTCATTCACAACAACAGTGGCAAATATGGCCTATTTTTAATGACCAAAATTGACCCTTGATTGTTGAAGTGGATGATATATAAGAATAGTTAACCTAATAGAAATGATGCTTCAACACCAAATCTCATAACATGACATAGTAAGCAAGTACATCACCTAATATCAAACATAGCCCAAGAAGCTATTATATAAGACAAATGAAGCATTGTAAATATATCCTATATTTATTATAATGTCAACTACAAATGATCATAGTGATCATACCATTACCTTGATGTGAAATTCCAACAGAAGAGAACAATCACAAATACGTCTCCTAATGTCAAGCATAGCCCAAGAAATTGTTGAAATTAAAACAATGTCCTGCAGGGAGGCCACCAATTGCCCAGGAAAGGCACAAGCAGAGGTCAGGAGACTATGGCTGGTTTGCGGTTTAGCCCTAGTGGGAGAGATTGGTGCAAGAGAGGAAGATGGTAGCGGAAGGCGCAGAGGCATCTGATGGGGCAGAAGGAAACAGTGGGACAGTTGGCGGATGAGGGGTAGATGAGTGGCAGGTGCGTGGCAAGGGATGTGCAATAGGAATGGAGCATGGAAGTCTGCAAGGCTATGGGGAGTAGTAAAGTGAGCAGTTGTGGGTTGTCCACAGAGAATAGAATTAATGGATAAGGATGGAATTAAGTAGCATACCTATCTTTAGAAAAATATATCTAAAATAAGTCAATATCCTTCAACAAATCTAAACCCTATAAAAATACTGATTTAAAATATTAGTTTAGGAAACATATTAATTGATTATGGGAAAACAAATCGAAACCCTAAATTGAAGCCTTTACAGTAAAATATATAACAAAAAACAAAATGTAAGCCTAACAAAATATAATGGATTACGGTTGGAATAACATCTACACTTGCTAATACACTTTGCTATTTTATTAAAATAATTCAATTCATTCTGAGAAAGAAAAGAAAATTAAATTGAAACCTTTATACAAAAAAACACATTTACCTTGAAATAACTCTTGTGCAAGTATTCTTTTGCTCTACCTTATTTCATTTCATATTATTGTGATTTATGTTTGACTATTACTTTTATTTATATAAATTTGTTACTTTATGTGGGCTTTATTGTTATGTCTATTAATTTAATAAAACTATGGTAGTTATATATTTTAAATTTAATTTTTGTGTGCCTTCATTTAAAAAATATGTGGAATATATATTTTTTAAATATAAAATACTTACTTTTATAATCTTTAGGTGCATTCATTTAATAAAAGTATGTCGGCTATATTTTAAATTTAAAACACTTTATAATTTAAAAAATATGTCACGTCTTAAAAAATATGTCCATTATATATTTTTTAAATATAAAATAGTTACTTTTTAATTTTTAGGTGCATTCATTTAATAAAAGTATGTGGGCTATGTTTTAAATTTAAAACACTTACTTTATAATTTTTTTTAAAATATGTCAGCTCTTTTTAGTTTTTGTGAACACAGTCACACTCATCCCCTTAATACAACCATATAACACCTCTTAGAATAATATGATTTATTTTAGGATTCTTAGATTAATTAAATAAATAATTTTATTATTTAATTAATTAGTGGAGTGTGATGTGGGGAATTAGATTAATTAATTAAATATAATTTATTTATTAATTTTATAATGGAATGAAAGTTAAAGGTATAATCCTAATTAATTAAATAAATATAATTTATCTAATTAATTAGTATTAAGATGAATGTGATTAGGATGAAATTAAAACAATGTTGAAAAGGTCTTGAAAGTGGTATTGGAAGTGATGTTAGATGTATTGTTAAGACATGGTCAGTTTTAGGTGTCTATATTTTGCCCCTCTTTGAAAGTGTTGCAACTAGTAGAAGCAATGTCATTTCAAAGAAACTAAATATAATATGCCCCAAGTATTGTGATGAAGTAAAATTGGTTGATGGTTTGGATTTGTTTGATTGAAACTAATTGATTGAAGATTGATTGAATTTGATTGATGATTGGAATGGTTGAAGTTTGGTTAATGAATAGATTGAATTTGATTGATGATTGGATTGATTGAAGTTGATTGATGATTGGATTTGATCAAATTTCATTAATGATTGATTGATTGAAGTTGATAAAAAATGATGCAGAGCACTAAGGATAGCAATAGCAAGTTTCACAACTTCAATGGAAGGTCTCTCAAGTTCACTATTTTTTCTTCTGACAGAGACCAAACTTCAAGAAAGGCAGGATGGTTTTGGGCAGTTTTCTTGACTCCCACTCGATGCATGCAATGTAGAGGTTTGATATATCCCTGCCAAGGTTGATTGTAAGGAGAGGATTGAATAGATTTGAAAAAAACAACAAAGAAACACTGTTTTTCTGCCTTTCTCTGCTTTTCTATATTTTTCTTTACTGTAACCAGGCCGTACCCATGACTGTACGGCTTCATCATTGCCCAAGTTTGTAATGGATGGAAAGAGGTTTGAGGTATCTTTGATTTAAGCTTTGTTTGGAGTCTTAACATTGATCTAGATGAAAGATATCACTGGTTTTCCCAAGACTATTTTTTAAACTGTTGTTATCATCCTTTAATTTGATGTTTTCTGCTTTTATCCGTACTTGTACGGCTATGTAGTGGGTGATGCCTTAGATGGTTGGTTAGAGTGGAGTGTCACCTATCTTGGGCAATTGATTTGGGCTCTTGACATTCTTGTTTGTCCCTGCATTTCTCTTTCCTCTGAAAGTAGGTTTGAAAACCTAGTTTAGGGCTCTTTTGACAGTCCAATAGATGTTTCTTTATTCCACTGATCTTTCCTATCTGTGATCAGTGGAATGGAATGTAAAATGGTTAGGTTAGAAGGTTGTGAAGGTTGTAGGGGTAGGAGAACGGTATAGAGTGGGGCTTGCCATGAAAATGATCCACCAAGATCCTTGCATTGGTAAATGGAGAAGGGGAGCAGTCCCTACAAAGAAGACATAGGTAAGTTTGGTGAGGTATTGCTCTGTCAATGATGACAATAGGCATGTTAGGCATGTGACTTGCTTAACTAGATTGAGTTTGTGTTAAGGGGAGATCATCCCAAGATGATATTGTGACTGTCCTTCTCTTGGAGCAGTGAGGTTGTGACTGTCCATGATAAGTATGGTAGAGATTGCTATCCCTGCAAATCCTGCTTAGTGAGTTGTATGGAAACTTAGGTGGAGTTGAGTGCTTGGTGAGGTAAGTGTCCTGAAATCCCTCTTTGATGTAGAGAACAAGTTGGATATGGTGTTGAAGCCTACCTTTCTTGAAGTTTGGTCTCTATCAGAAGAAAAAATAGTGAACACAATTAAGTTACATTAATTTTTTGAGCTTGGATGATAAACATGCAATGAACATTCTAAAATTAAACTAAAATTAAATGAGGATAGATTATTTAACTTTCGGAATAATAATGTAGAATTTATGTTGACATCAAGGTAGTTGCCATGGAATAAAACATTAATTTTTATGGTCTCATGAACCTGACAAGTCAAAACAATCCCAGAATTTTAACAGATGTTTTGACTATTTTTATTAATTAATTGAAATTCAAAACTCCAACAATTACATTCTTTAACAGATGTTTTATGCTTTCTTGTATTTTCTATTTAATCATATTTATCACATAAATTTTTGGGTAACTTGAATCAGTTACCCTTGCTAAAATATACTTTGTTTTCCTTTCTAATAGTTAACCTTGCGTCGTATGTGGGTAATACAGTGAACGGAGTTATCAAAGATGACTATTTATTACCGCACTAGTGGTTACTTATTTATTTGACAATAGTCTAGTACAGTAACAAAATAGTAAGAAATTGTCAAAATTAAAACAATGTCCTACAGGGAGGCCACCAATTGCCTAGGAAAGGCACAAGCAAAGGTCGGGAGGCTATGGCTGGTCTGTGGTTCGGTGTCGGTGGGAGAGATTGGTGCAAGAGAGGAAGCTGGTGGTAGGAGGCACAGAGGATTGGGATGGGGAAGAAGGAAATAGTGAGACGGCTGGCGGATGAGTGGTAGATGAGTGGCAGGTGCACGGCAAGGGATGCGCGGCGGGGATGGAGCATGGGAGCCCGCAAGGCTACGGGGGAGTGGGAAAGTGAGTGACCATGGGTTGTCCACATAGAATGGAATTAATGTATAAGGATGGAATTAAGTAGCATACCTATCTTTAGAAAAATATATCTAAAATAAGTCAATATCCTTAAACAAATCTTAACCCTATAAAAATACTGATTTAAAATATTAGTTCAGGAGACATAATAATTGATTATGGGAAAACAAATTGAAACACTAAATTAAAGCCTTTATAGTAAAATGTATAACAAAAAGCAAAAGGTAAGCCTAACAAAATATAATGCATTATGGTTGGAATAACATCTACACTTGCTAAAATCCATGGAGGGTTCATGAGAGAGGAATTGCCAGAGCCTTGGGGACAAATCTGTCTCATGATAATGAAGTTCTTCACCCTGGAAGGAAGGTTTCGGGTATATTATCACTATCACTTTGCTCTTTTAAATCATTTCTGGAACAAGGTTGAGATTAACTTTCCCGTCATTTTACTCTCTTTGTTGGATAATTCCATTAAGTCTATTAGGGAGCTTAGGGATAGGAATGCCAGTCGCCCTCTCATTTTGATACATCAAGGCCTTATATTGAAGTTGTATCATTTCCATCTTGCCCTATCTCTGCCTAAACCTATTCAAGTTAAGATTCTGGAGGACCCACAACTGGGCATTTCACACAGGGGTAAGGGTAAAGTGAAAACTAGCATGGGGACTCCTATAGTTAAGGATGGCCCTAGCGCGGTTGAAGGGAACCCTGTTGAGACCCTTGTTTCTGCTAAAAATAAAAAATAGAAACATACCACTCCAGTGCAGGGGAGGAAGAATCGCAAGAGAGACAAGGTGGTGGAAATGGTGGGGATTCTAATGAAAAAGTAGAAGGAAGGGAAGGGTGCTGCCATGGAGGATACTCTTGTGAAAATTGTGGAATTGGATACTATTCTTGAAACTAAGGGTAGTAGAGAAGGTGGGGAGACTGCTCTTCCAAGCATTCACCATTCCAAAAGGATTGTTGGGAAACCTCTGGTTAGCTCTCCAGGGGTGGAGGATTCTGAGGACTTTGAGTTTGTGGAAGAGACAGTGGATGAAGAGAGGGAGGAGAGTCCTATTGAATCTGTGCATGAAGTCGAGGGCACTAGCCACTTTACTTCAATGAATGAAAGCAGCTTGAAAAGTTTGGAAGGCATGAATAAGGCTACTGTTGGGAAGGACAATGTGGGAGAGGCCGTTCATCAAGCTAGTAAGGGGAAATGTGCTCTTTGTGCCAAAACATGTAGGAGATATCCAGAACCTACAGAAAAGAATGGGATCCACCTCAAGCATTGCCTCTGAGGATAAGAGAATTCTTTTGTACATAGTAGAGTAGTTTTACAGTGAATAAGTGCTCATGCACATTTGTTTCACAATTTTGTTTTGGCCATCAGGGCCTATTAGTTTGCTTTCAGTAGAGTTGTTTTCAGTTTTTTGTTGTTGTTTCGAACTATTGGAGAACTAAAGTATAGTGTTTTCTGAGTTTATGAGAAGGATAGAGTATGACTCTATGCCCAATGGATGTCAAGGCAACTAATCAAATGCTTAGCAGGCAAGCATATAGCAGAAGTCACCAGAAATGTTAGCATTTTTTGACCCTAGCTCAAAAATTGGTTGAGCATATTTATCATTTATCATTTTCGAATGAGGTTTGATTTATTTCTGTTATGTGCTAGTTGCATAGTTATTATGACAAATGCAGTTGAGTTGTTTAGATGCAAAAAAAAAGAAGTTTCAATTGTTTATTGCATTGCAGAGCAGTAACAGAGATAAGTATTCATTCACCATAGTGATTGTTCATTTACAATTTTGAATACATAAGAGAACAAACATTGCATTGAAGGAAACTAAGACATATCAAATGTCCCACACAAGCCGTGGCTTATAGTTGAACTCATGCAAATACAAATAAAATATTATGCATCTAATGAAGAAGAGGGAAAGACACAGCCATCATTGCCTTGTTTTGGTTGATCTTCGTAGTAGCCTCCAATCTTGTTCCCGACCTCGGTATGTACCTGAAAAAATACAGGAAGGTCCCGTTAGAAGCTCCGGTTATGAAAATCCTTCATCAATCAAGAGAGACATAATACTTTAATTGTAATGCATTGATCAAATGAGAACATCCATGTATAGAAGGAACTGAAGAGAAGCAAATATAAGAACATCATTGTTTTATTCTAATCTATTTGTTTCATGTGCAGGTATAGGACAAATCATGAAGCTAATTGAAGACATTCAGTACGTGGTATCAAATAGGCTCCCACAAGGGTTGAGCCCAACATGCTGATGCCCCTTGATCTTAGAAGGGATGAATAGAAGAAGAAAGATCATTGATGACATTCACATGACAAGCTGAATGAATAGAAAGACAATCATATGCATTAGTCCCATTTAAAGACATGACCATGATTTCACTTCAAAGTATGAAATGCAACCAAGAGCATGACCTAAACTGATGGAGGACAAAATTCAATGCATATAATAGCTTATGCACTACTGGCAGAAGGAAACAGTGGGACGGCTGGTGGACGAGTGGTAGATGAGTGACAGGTGCGTGCAAAGGGATGCGGGGTGGGGATGGAGTACAGGAGCCCGCAAGGCTGCCAGGGAGTGGGAAAGTGAGCAGCCGTGGGTTGTCCACGGAGAATGGAATTAATGGATAAGGATGGAATTAAGTAGCATACTTATATTTAGAAAAATATATCTAAAATAAGTTAATATCCTTAAACAAATCTAAACCCTATAAAAATATTGATTTAAAATATTAGTTTAGGACACATATTAATTGATTATAGGAAAACAAATGGAAACCCTAAATTGAAGCCTTTACAGTAAAATGTATAACAAAAAACAAAAGGTAAGCCTAACAAAATATAATGCATTACGATTGGAATAACATCTACACTTGCTAATACACTGTGCTACTTCATTAAAATAATTCAATTCATTCTGGAGAAAGAAAAGAAAATTAAATTGAAACCTTTATACGAAAAAACACACTTACCTTGAAATAACACCTGGGCCAGTATTCTTTTGCTCTACCTTATTTAATTTTATATTTTTGTGATTTATGTTAGACTATTACTTGTATTTATATAAATTTGTTACTTTATGTCGGCTTTATTGTTATGTCTATTAATTTAATAAAACTATGGCGGTTATATATTTTTAATTTAATTTCTGTGTGCCTTAGTATGTGGAATATATATTTTTTAAATATAAAATAGTTACTTTTATAATCTTTAGGTGCATTCATTTAATAAAAGTATGTGGGCTATATTTTAAATTTAAAACACTTTATAATTTAAAAAATATGTTAGGTCTTAAAAAATATGTCGGTTATATATTTTTTAAACATAAAATAGTTACTTTTTAATTTTTAGGTGCATTCATTTAATAAAAGTATGTGGGCTATGTTTTAAATTTAAAACACTTACTTTATAATTTTTTTAAAAATATGTCAGCTCTTTTTAGTTTTTACAAACATAGTCACACTCATCCTCTTAATACAACTGTATAACACCTCTTGGAATAATATGATTTATTTTAGGATTCTTAGATTAATTAAGTAAATATAATTTATTTATTAATTTTATAATGGAATGAAAGTTAAAGGTATAATCCTAATTAATTAAATAAATATAATTTATCTAATTAATTAGTATTAAGATGAATGTGATTAGGTTGAATTTAAAACAATGTCGAAAAGGTCTTGAAAGTGGTATTGGAAGTGATGATAGATGTATTGTTAAGACATGGTCAGTTTTAGGTGTCTATATTTTGCCCCTCTTTGAAATAGTCTTGCAACTAGTAGAAGCAATGTCATTTCAAAGAAACTAAATATAATATACCCCAAGTATTGTGATGATGTAAAATTGGTTGATGCTTTGGATTTGTTTGAATGAAACTAATTGAGTGAATTGAGTGGATTCATTGAAGATTGATTGAATTTGATTGATGATTGAAATGATTGAAGTTTGGTTAATGAATAGATTGAATTTGATTGATGATTGGATTGATTAAAGTTGATTGATGATTGGATTTGATGAAAGTTGATTAATGATTGATTGATTGAAGTTGATTGATCATTGGTTTTGATACTTAAATGCTTGGAGGGATTATTGGATTCAAAATATTGATATTGATTTTGGATTATTAGGTAAAGGGATGCCCCACCAAAAGGATATGTGAGTTTCAAGAACATCAGTGTGCTCTCAAAATGGATGAAAATAATAGTAAGATGTGAGGGATGAATGAAAAAGATAGAATTTAAGAGGGTTAGTTGTGGATGAAGGATTTGATTAATGATGATAAAGAAAGGTGGTTAGTGTAATGTGGAAGATTGCGTACCCTCACAATTTCACACTATGTGTAGTAACCAGTTTTGGTGTTTGCATCTTCTCTCTGCATAACAGGCTAGGTTTGTGTGATTTTCGTCTATTTCTTTTACTCTAATAAAAAATTCATTATGATGCTTAATTGCTTACATGGTCCTAAGGTGGCTTGTATGACCAGGAGCTAGTTTTACCTGGACCCAAGTGCTTAGTTTCCATTTCAGGATATTTTTTCCCTCTTGGAGGTTTATTGGAAAGATTTTGGAAAACACATTCAATCTCTCTCTCTCTCTCTCTCTCTCTCTCTCTCTCTCTCAACTTTGGATGCATTAGAAATACTTCTTTCTCTTGGGTATACTTTGCTACTTTCTTATGTGAACTAGCCTTCTACAATAACTAATGGGCAAATCTATGGCCTATATGGGAAAGAATAAGTAAATGGTGTAAATATAAATGGGGAGAATCAGTGATTGTTTTATATTTACACCATTTACTTATTCTTTCCCATACAGGCCACAGATTTGCCCATTAGATAATGAAACATTTTTCTTTGTAATATGTGAATCAAAAGGGAAGAAAGATGGCATCATGCATGGCGGACCATGGATAATGGATGGAGTTCATTTTTACATGAAAGAATGGGAAACAAATTTTGGTCCCCTGAATCACAACATTCAAATAGCCCCTATGTGGGCCAGGCTATATAATCTCCTGACAGAATACTAGGTGGAAAACATCTTGAAGGAAATTGGAAATTGTTTAGGGGTTTTCATTAAATTGGATGATTCCACCGCTAAAGGAGCCTTTGGAATATATGCAAGATTTTGTGTAAAAATCAATCTAGCCGCTATTATCCCAAATAGAATAGATCTAGTCTCAGAATTTGGGGATTGGGAACAAAAGATAGAGATTGAAGGGCCATCAGAGCCTCTATTATAGTATAGCTTAGAAAAAGATGGGCAATCAGATTCTTTTGAAGAAGAAAGATCCCAAAAATATTATGGAGTAGAAATAGAAAAAGAAGACAAGCAATTTTGCAAGGAAGATCTAGAGGAAGAGGGAGTAATTAGAGAGCAAGATAGGATGGAAGAATCAAAATATAAAGGGGTTTAAATAAAAGATAAAATAGAGGATGATACAACAGATGATATTATAGAAAAATCAGAAAAAAAAAAAATCTCTTTTCAATTGGCTCTAGAACTCTTTGGCTTGGAAGAGGAGAACAAAAATCAGTTTCTAATATCAGATTTTGAAGTTCAGGATGAAAATAAGGAGTCAAAAGAAGTGAAAAAGATCATAGACACTTGGTCAAATAAAAAATGTGTACAACAAATAATATTTTTCAGGGAGATGCAGGATACTACAAGGGAGATCCCTCTGGAAAAGGAAAGGTAGATGGATGATACCACAAAGGATTTATTCTCTAAGGAGTGAGATTTTACTAAAAAAAAGGAATTTAGATTAGATAAGTGTATTTGTATATGTATTTTGTATCACTAGATCTTTGGTGGTGGTTTTCTTCTTTAAATGATTTCCAATGTTACATACTATGCCAATATTTTTATGGTATTCTCATTACTTTGATTTCACATATAATTTTCAATTTGATATCTTTATTATTTCTTATTTATATTAGTCATTAAAATCAGATTTATATTATATTTATTATTCCCAAATAAAGGATTAACCTATGAACATGAAGAAGATTGGGAGTCTATATAACTATTCTTCCCTTATTATGAACACCATAGTAGACAAAAAAAAAAAAAAAAACTGATACAAAATTCATTTTAAGGTACCCTTTAGTTATTGTAGGGGTCCAAGATAAGAATATAATTGTTGATTGTTTTCATTATACATCAGATCATGTTTAAATTCTTGATGTCATGATGGTTCGGTGTAAAATCAAGTAAGAAAATATGAATAATATCTAATATTTAGCTCCATAGGAAAATTTTCCAACTCTTCATGCATTTGATCAATTGTTTAGCTTTCAATTTTTTTTAAATAGGATCGTGGGACTTTGAATACTTAATCCCATAATGTAAATTAAATTGTTGGGATACAATTCTTATCATGGTCATGACTAAAAATGTATGCAATGGTATTATTATATATTAGACCTTATATTTAAGTTTACTTAGGTAATTTATCTTATTTACAGAGGTAAATTAAGAAATAAGAGTATATGTAAATTTCTTGATTGATGGAAGCACTTGTCACATCTACTCGTTGGCTCCTTGATTGACAATAGTCAGGTGCCACCACTTCCTCATTGGGTTGAGTTTACTTGACACATTTTCTCCTATATGTTAAGTCAATCAACCAGTTCATTGTGGCTAACTCAACTCCTTAGGGACACTTTTCACCTTGACTTGTCCATCCTAAAGCCTATATATTTGTAGTCATTTTCTTTGTTTTTTATACCATTGAACCATGAATTTAAGTATTGGAATGTTATTATTCTCATCTTGTTTCTTTTTTGCATTTAAATTTATGTCATCATTGTTTTTTTCCCTAGAATAGATTTACTATTATGATTGATTCTTCATTAAGTCTAACATGGTGTTAGATTAGGGCATTTAAAAAGTACCAATTCATGAAATTTTCTTAAGGGGCTTAATAGATGGATATTTCGTACTCCATGAGTATAAATAAAGTTCCAAATCTTGGGGATATAATTTGAGAAAATGTTTCCAAGTAAAATATAGGTATTTCACTTCGTACCTTTTCTCATCACCTTGAATATATTGAACTGTAAATCTTGGCAAGACAAAATTCTAAAGCACTACAATTTGTTCCACCTTTTGCCCCATGTCTCTGTGGACTTGTTCATAAACTTGATACTTATTGGTGGAAGCAAGTATCTAGCCTAATATGAAAGGTAAACATCAAGGATTGATTGGTTTCAATATTAATGACTACACATCATGGGTAATTGCACACATTGAATGCTCTCACACTCATTAGACCAAAATTCAAGAAATGTATGGAGATCCCAATGAACCTCCATTCTCATATGATCTTACTGCGGACTATCTTATACCACTAGATGATTATAATATCATCCATATGATGATACAATTGAGGATATTGCTAAGATATTGAATATTGTGATGACAAATAGACTTTTACTAATACCCCATCTCCTCGTATAGAGACTCCTCATACTAACACTCGAAATATTAGAGTCATTTCACTTGGTAACGAATGAGGTTAAACTTGAGTTTTGATATTTGTTAAAAATGAAAATGGTATGTGTAGGTATGGGTGTGACTAAGATTCTTTCATGTGAAAGAAGGCAAAGGTTTGGAGGATCAACAATCATAGTCTTATTTATAATGATTTACTGTAGGGAAGCGTCATTCTCAACTACAATATGGTTCAAAGCTGGTGTGTGTGAGTGATTTGCTTCTCTTGGGAATAGATATCATTGAAGAAGCCCAGACACTTGTATACTGGCTAGAAAATGATGTTGGATTTAGCAAGACAGGTGTCTATGGTCTAAGCATGGGCAAGAGGATTTCATTGTCTTTGTTTACCTGTTATATTTTGATGCAGCTTTAAGTTATTTATTTTAATCAATCACCAGAGATATCTAACTAAAGGAATGTTTTCTGTTTATCATAGGTGCAACTCTAGTTGCTACTTTTCCTTTTGTAGCCCCACACTCTGCTGTTGTAGCCATGGTAAGTAACACATGATTACCTCTGAGGATTTTTTATGTACAACTTTGACACCAGTATACACTTAAAAGACATGGCAAATAACACTGTGGACACCTTAAGCGTATGTTTTATATACAACTTTTGTACCCATAAAAAAATACAAGGATATGAATACAAAACTGTGTCGCAACATAGTAATCATAAAAAAATATGGGCATGAATTTTTAAACCTCTGATCATTACAGTCTGTAGAAAAAAAACAAATCTTAACCACTCATATTTTAAGTTAATATGTGCAACTGGGAGTAGATGTACAAAGAGACATTACTCGATAGGCCTTCCAAAAATGTGAATGCAAGTAATAGTGCAAGTAAAGTTATTTAATAGTACTTCTCAAATTTACCCTAAAGGGTGAGCACAACATCTTATAAAAACTCTTTAAGTTAAAAATTATGTGAAAATCGATAAAAACCTTGGTCGAAGGTAAATTGCTTAGCAATTGGAACTTGCTGATCATTACAGTCTATAGAAAAAGAAACAAATCTTAACCACTCGTATTTTAAGTTAATATGTACAACTGGGATTAGATGTACAAAGATACATTATTCGATAGGCCTTCCAAAAATATGAATGCAAGTAATAGTGCAAGTAATGCTATTTAACATTACTTGTCAAATTTACCCTAAAGTGTGAGCACAACATCTTATAAAAACTCTCTAAGTTAAAAATTATATCAAAATCCATAAAAACCTAGGTCGAAGGTAAAAGGTGCTAGCAATTAGAAGATATAAATTCTTCGCCTCGATTTGTAGAAAAACAAAAGGTAGGTCTGCTTGTACAAAAGGGTGAACATGAGTCTGAGAATGATTCTTTCTGGGATGGTCTAGAAGATTTCTGTTCAAAATTTGATGATCATGATAAAATGAAAAATGAGCTCCATGACAATGACATATCAAGAGACATAAGTGGCAAAGAGTTGAACATAGAGTCTCATCATACTCTGTTCTTCTTTCAAGGAGAAGTGCCAATCAAATTCAAGATAGTTCTTGCCAGCTCTGTCACCTTCCTACCAGAGTTTTCAGACAATAAGGATTATGAGCATACAGAAGTGCAATCAAGGGAAGTTATTAATGAGCCCAAGATCATGAATGCTCTCGCATATGAACAAAGAGGTGATCACTTGATTTTCCCTTCCCAATCTCTATTCAATCAAAAACATCATGTAGATCAGCCTGACTGGTATTTTTTTCAAATGATGAGCCTCCAGAATGCAGAAAAGTGAAAAGGTACAAATTCTGGTTATTTTTCTTCATGTATTTTAATTGGACAATTCTCAATTTAAAGTGGATCCACAAGAGCAGCATTATCAGATCAGGCAGTTATTTCTCCATTCCTGTGAATGGACATGTTCCTACGCATTTCATATGTCAGTAATTTAGCCTTAATGCTTTGAATAAGTTATGGCTGCAACAGTAGTTTCAATTTTAGTTAGTTTGCTTTCATAAGTTTCAGTTGCTATGAGGATGAAGGTCGGTTCTATGGCCCAACTCTGCCTCAAGTCTAGTGGTTAGTTTATGTGGTATAGTTGAATGTGTCAGTTTCTAGTTCATCTGTAGTAATTTTTAGTGTTCACATCAGTTCTGGGTTACTGTATCTTTCCGATTAAGCAGTGTTTTAGTTCAGCTTCATACATCTTAAGGGCAAATTACATTAGTTTTTCTTGTATAATTGTTGGCTATAGATGTGTCTTCAAGAGTTGGTGGTTTTTTTGTTAGACTCTATGCCCAATTTGTAAGGACCTGACTCATCCTAAAATGATTAATATTAAACTCTAAATTCAAAAGCCCAAGGAATAAAAAATTTGATCTAATAGATGCAGGAAATGTGAAATTCTTCTAAGAAGTGCTTAATGCATGATATAGAAATGTGATGAAACTTGAATTTAGTTTCCTAGAATCATCAAGTTCTTAAAAGATCACCAATTTTTAAATCTAGTGAAGAGAGAGTACATTACAAGAGAAGGTACATTAAGTAAGATAACCTATAAGAACAATGGATCACACATACCTTAAGTTCTTCATTACATCCTACATTCACTTCTGACAACTTGCCTTCTCCCAAGAGACTGTATCCTTATCATCTGCACAAAACTAACTAGACAATCTTTTGTTAACATGACTCAAAAATCACTACATAGAAACTATAAAAGAATACCTTACATCCAGGGGACCTGAGTACTGGGGCATCCTTCGCCGTCCAGACTGCCTACATACCCTGTATCCACGGGATCAAAGCCCCCTCCTTCGGATGTGACTAGCACGGGGAATACAAACATGTAGTTCTATTTTGCACTATTTTTGGTGTAACTGTGAGCAGGTACCTAGCCCTTTCCAGGGTTATTCCTTGCTCCAGACGGTTCTTCGTCGGCTGCCACCCACTCGGTGAAACAAGGATAGAAGTTAGTCCACTACCACAAACACCTAAACGGGTGTTTGTCAGTTAGTCCTAGTGTGGAGGAATCCCTATAAGGTGTCTACCCATGAAATCTAATTTACTCCCCCAAGCCAAATTAGGTAATTTTCATGACTAAGTCCGTTCCCGATCCCCTAGTACTTTCACCACGATCTGCAAGGGCAAGGTGAAAGCATATGATAGATAGCATTTCTGGATTGGCCTAGTTGCCCTATCTGACATTTCACATGTCCTCCCTGATCTATACTCACGTGTCAATAAGCCTCATTTTCTGATAGTATGCTTGGAGTGTTTTCCAAATAAGCATCATGGTAATCATTAGTTCAATAGACTCATCCTCTCTTTTTAGTTAATCTTCTTAATGAGATATCCGAAGAGATTTTCCCTTCCTGCGGATTTAACTTCGACATGTTCCTTATTACTCCCTGACGATTTAGAGGGACGGTGCCCAGACGTCGTTGTTGCAGCTATGTTAGGCATGAGGTACTTGGTTCAACACAATGACATTACCCATAAATGTGACACATAGGTACCGTAAAAACTGAACACTATGATTTGGTTTATGTTAGACGTTTGTTTAAAGTTTACCTAGCTAATTGCAAAGAAAAATTAGAATAAATCGAAAGAGAACAATGAAAGGAATAAAATTCTTTATTGATCAATTCAAAACATTTGAGTAATCGAGAGATGTTGTTCTCACCATAAAATTAAGCCAATTATCACATAATAAGGAAAATGCTAAATTAATTCCTCTATTAGAAAGTACCATATAAAAGTCATGAAAATGTAAATCATAAACTTTAATTAATATACAAACACTTGAATCTTTAAACACATATTTGTGAAGAAAACTAATATATTTAACTTCGCAAGTCCCTCTCCCGCAACATTTCTAACCCTATCAATACTCTATCCTTAATAATCCTAGCCTAAGCATGTTATGAACATATAGTCATATAATGATTGAAATGAATTTATGCTAATGGACAAGTGGTCTTATTTGTTATAAGCAACTCCTCTAATGGAAGATATTATTCCCATATATATTTTTGTTCCATGTAATATCCGTGCTAAAGACCGTTTTCAACTTAATTGACTAATTCCAATTGAATGTTAGTCTCTAGATGGTAGGCAATACTAAACTTGATAGTTATTCCTATAGCTATCTAAGGGGTTCCCAAAATTAATAAGTCATTCTAGAATCGCTATTAGATATTCTCTTTTCAGGATTACCATGAATTCAATAGATTTCCTTTACAACCTTCTTACTAATGTAGGTGAGTAATTTTTTTAAGTTGCTAGGTATAGAATGCACTACTTTTGTTAGCCCATCTATTGAGAGATAGAGTAGACTACTATAGTGAAAGCTTTAAAAACAAATAGTGAACCAATTAAGGTAGTATGTGATTAATAATAAATTTCACATGAGGAAGCATGTAGAAACATATATTTAAGAAAATTAAAATCAGCAAACATGCTCATAACACTAGATGCACATATGGAAAACCTTTTAAGGAAACAAAGTCCAACACCAAAGACACTAAAATTTATTAATAAAAATTAATCTGTTACATTAATGTACAGCCCACCTAACTCCTTAATCTAAAATCATAATAGTACTCAATCTATAAAAGACCCATAATCTCTATCCAATACATCCAATTTATCGAGAAATGAGAAGAAGAAATGACAAGTATGTTTCCAAAATCATAGTCCCCAAACTTGTGCTCTTCAATAAAAACTTCTGCCCCAAGTAATTTATGATTATATCATTGATCCATGACACACGATGGGCATACACTTCCAAGTATAACACTCCATGATGGAGTGAACAACTAATATGGACTTACTCAGTAATTGAAGTGATACTATTACAATCTAGGGCTAAACTATCAAGATAAATGTAATAATCATTGCATGACTCAAATAGTAAAACGAAGTGTTTACATTGATTAAATATCCTAAAACTAATTGCTAATAAATATAAATACTAGAATTTGAAATCACATTTATACTATACGCTAGGTAACAAATATATCTATCTTTTCTTGAGCCTAAACTAAATCTCATAAATAATTAATAAATAATCTTACATCAAAATCCAATCCGCATGGGTTGACTGTCTTTTTTTTTTAAAACTCTTATCATTGTTACATATCTAATTTCATAGGAAGAAAGATGCATTTCGTGAGTGATTGATAAGGCAAGGTAAAGGATTTATTTGTTCTTTATCATGATACTTATATTTACCAAAAAAAATGACTCTATTACAACAATAGACAATCCATACTCAATCAAATAGTTATAATGTTTTATAGTTTTAAAGAGTGAGAGTAGAAGTTGTTTAATAAGAACAACACTATGACCCCTTATTTTATAGATCTTACCACCTGGGGTACTCTTACCCAAGTACAAATACAAGCAAATCCTACCGAAAATACGTATAATTTGAACAAGAACATAATATCCTAACTTTTGTAGGACTCATATAGTTTATTTGGTCTTGCAACCAATTGATCAGAGCTATAATAGAGCTTGGATGATTATGGCAAAACATGTATGAAGGAAACATATTCCACAAACTGATGGCCGTATAGAAAGATTAGATTGAATAATGGAATACATGCTAAGAACACATGCAGCAACAAAGCAATCATTCTATAACAAGGAATTGACATTTGCTAAACCCTCACACAACATTAGCATTCCCACATCTATTAGTGTGATTCCTTTTGGAGTTATGTGTGAATTCAATCTACTCATGTCAACAAACATCAATCTTCAAAAACCTCAAGGAAAACAAACAAAACGCCTTTTTGAAATTAGAAAAAAAATCAAGAAGAATTTAATGAATGTAGAAGAACAATCAAAGAGCACGAGTTTAATCAAAATTTTACCACCAAAAAAAAGCATTGTGACCAAAGATCTTATGAAGTTAGTGACCCACTACTTAAGTGTCAGGCCAAACAACAATCTATCAACTAAAAAGGCTACATATAATGTATCATTCCCTTCCTGATGCATGCATATAGCGGTATTATAAAAGATGCTTGTAGTTGTAACTAATTAGAGAGCCTTATTCAAGAAAAGTATATTGATGCTCAAAAGGTTGTTAGATGATTTTATTTGCTTGAAGGTTTGATATTGTGTTTAAAGGATTGTGTCGGTGCCTAAAGGCTTTTGAAATATGGGATCAGAGGCTTTGATATATCTACCCCAACGTTCTCCTGCCAGTGCCCAAATGGTGGATTTTAAACAGGGTATAGACTTCTATCAAAGCATAACAGAGGGGAAATTTGTTAGATGTTGTGGTTGCAAGTGACCTGATAACCAGATATGCAAGATGAGGGTGCACAGACAGGGCACGTCAACTGTTTGATAAAATCCCTCAAAAAATTGTTGTCTCACGGGCTATAATGATTCGTGCATAAGATGGATTTGTTGAAAAGGTTTTAGAAACATTCAAACAAAAGCAAGTGGCAGATGTAAAGCCGAATTCAACAATTTTTGGTAGCGGCTTCCCCGTCTATACCGAAATGGGAGCCTCGAGACAGAGTATGGACATTCATCAAAACATAATTGAAAGAGGAATTTTGTCAGATATTATTTTTGGAAATACACTAGTAGACACTTATGCAGAATGTGGAAGTTAAAACATGTCAATTATTTGACAAATCCCTCAAAGAAATGATGCCTAATGAAAGCACGTCTATTGTTTGACAAAATCCCTCAAGAAATGTCACCTTATGGACTACAACGATTGCAGGACGTACACAAAATGGAGTCGTTGGAAGGAGTTTGCGACAGGCCATGGACATACACCAAATCTTGAAGATAAAATTTCATCAGATGTTGTAGTTACAATTGCTCCAGTACACACGCATATAGAAAGTAGAAGCATGCCCAAAGCACATGAACTGTTTGACAAAATACCTCAAAGAAATATTGTCTCAGGGCCTACAATGATTGCAGTACGTGCACAAAATGGATACGGAAAAAAGAAAATTAAAAACTTTCAAGTAAATGAAATTTGCAGATGTAAAGTTAAATTTCACAATCTACGTAATGCCTTTCCTGTTTGTGTCTGCACGAGAGCCTTAGAATAGGGCATAGACATACATCAAAGCATACAGGAGAGACAAATTTCATCAGATGTTATAGTTGCATTTGCCTATATACATAATGTAGGAGCATACACAGCGTACATGGACAATTTGCCAAATAACTAAAAAGAAGTATGATTGCAGAACATGCACAGAATGGAATAGTCAAGCAATGCACATTGAATCATTTATACAAGAGAATGGAGATTTCTACATTCTTGGAAAAGAAGAAAATTTTCTATCTAACTATAAAAAAAGAAACAAAATTTAAGGGAGGATTGCTCTCACAAAATGCTCCAGCCCTCCAGCCCAAAATCAAGTGTGTGTCTTCCTTTTGATTTCTCCATCATATTTATAGAAACTCAACTCTTGTTTAGAACCACATTTTCCAAACACATGTTGGAAAATCTAAATGACTTTGGAGTCAAGTCTTCCTAATTAATTTCCCTCTCTTCATTTTCCAAATTGCCATTCAATTCTTGTGGAAAATGACTCATTTATCTCTAATTGTTTTCTTTCAATTTTTCTCCTTTGTCATTAATTCATGTAGAAAACTACATTGCCTTAATAAATACAAGGAGAAAAATTCTCATTTATTTATTAAATGTGACCTTTGAATATTGACTTGAGGATGATGGGGGTGAACCTCATTTACTCCTCTTTTTAGAAGTGTCCCCTCATTTATTTAGAATTGTTCATTATTTTGTTCTTTTAAATGAGACTATATATTTTTTTTTTTTTTGCCTTTTATATTATTACAATAGTATTCCAATTTGAATTCAAAATTCAAATTTGGGTTGTGACACAATTGACAAGGCCCTGGTTTTGAAACCAAAGATGCTGGGATTCAAGTGAGCAGGCTCACTTTCCCAACCAGTCGCCAAGAACTGGTTACAATTCTTTTACACCACTTTCAAAAATTTTCTACATCGGATCCTTTAGTGGTAAAAGGTTTCATTAATCTTTCATTAAAGTTGTAATAAAGGAATCTGGAGGATTCATATATGGTGCAGCCACAATATAGGGATTCGGCCAATATAAAAAGGAATGACCTGGGAAAGAGGCCACTTTACAGTGATCGGCCTGAACATGTAAAGGCGCAGTCACATAACATTTGTAAAGACATCTGCCAATCAAAGTTGAAGATACTGGTTTTATAAAGCATGCACAGAGTTCTTAAGTAAAAATCTCATTATAATGAAAATCGGCCATTCAATGGTCCAGCCTCACATGGCGCGCAGACTTGAAAGGCGCTTCATGTTCAAATGATACTCAACCTATATCACGAGGCATTGCCTCTACAAGATGATGACGCCTGCCATTAATAAAGGTCACTGCACAGGCATGATGTCTATCTTTAGATCTAAAGAGGCCCGCAACAAGATAGTGATGCTGCCTATCTTGCATGGCGCGATCTTTGACTCAAAACCTCAATATTATTTTCCAAGTGACAGCATTCAAAAGAGGCAACTCATTAAAGGGGCACTGTTTCTAATAAAACTCACGCTACACATGATATGGAGCGGCTGGAAGGAATGGCGTAGCAGGTAAGTGATGTGTTTCCTAAAAAGTGAAGATCAATCCTTTCAAAGCATCACATATCCTCTCAACTCAGGCAAAGAAAGATGCACACTACGTAAATAGCGCTAGTTATTTAGTAAGAGGCATGTTATATATGATGGCACAACATTAAAAATGGTTCGCACATTCTAAGCAAGACTTTAATCTCAACATTGAAATGAAAAGGCGCAGGCCATAAGAAGACCCATTGCCTATAAGGATTTGAGGCATGGCTTATAAGGTACGCTTCAACTAGTTTAAATTGAAGTCTCACCATATGAATCAAGGGAACCTTGGCCTCAGGTATGAAGAAGCTCAAATTAGTGAAGGAGACCAACGTTGCACATCTATAAAGATCACTGTCAGATGCAAACTGAAGGATGCAACGGCATTAGGAGGTGTTCGATCCCTTTAAAGAAAGAGTGTCACTCAGAGACAGGATCATCCAGTTTGATAGTTCAAAGCACACAGCAATATAAGACATTTCCATAGTGCTGGGCGCAGTCATTAAAATGCTCAGCCTCAAGAAATAAAAGTCACAGATGCAATAATGCAGCTGGGCCCTGACTTATAATGATGGCACCCATTTCTAGCATACACATAGAATAGGGTTTAGTGATTGTAGCAACATTGTAATAGAAGTGACTCAGCAACCGTAGATACAAAAAGAATCAATGGCTCAGTTTAGAAGAGAAAGAAGGCAGCAGAGAGCGCCAGATGGAGGCACCCGAGGAGTAAAGAGGGAAGTTCAAAATGATGCAGAGACTGGCAAGTGGCTCAAGCGCTGTAGAGAAGAAAAACAAGAAACCGGAAGAGACCACGTGGAGCAGCCCGAAGAGAGGAAAATAAATGTTTTGTTTCATTTAATAAATGCCAAGAGAAGGAGTCACGTGACTTTTTGAACAAAGCTAAGTTATATTTTAATAAGTTTCTCATGTGGTGGGCCATCATATATAAAGCTAAAGGTTTTACTTTTAATATATGAGGTATTTTCCAGCAAAGACCCAAAAGAGGAGCTTCATTTAAATAAAGTTTTATGACTCTCTCTCCTCACGGAAAATAAATAAAGTGCAGCCCTAATTCTTAAATATGCAGCCATTTCATTTTCACAGCAAGCTATAGGATAGTAAAAACAAACATAGACTTCAGAGTTCAGAGTTCCACACATTCACAGATATAGAGATTTTTTAACAGCGACGGACATATTTCTTCTTGCCTCAACAACTACCTCATATGAGTATTGTAACATTTTAATCTGTGCAAATCTTTGCCTTCGTAATTTGTTTTGGTTCAAATAATGAAGATTGGTGATGTTTTTGTGCATATTTGAATGTGTATCTGTTTCTAGTTTTCTATTTCTCTGCCTCTGTTAAGCATGTTTCTTAAACTCTGTAATCAACCATGTATTTTGCTCTGTGATTCCAGCTTAGATCTAGGCATTTATTTCTGCAAATCTCATTTTCTTTCTAACTTTTTTCCCCAAACCCCCACTGAAAGAATGGAAGAGCCAACTTCCTTAAAACTTGGAGGTCACTCTAAGAAGCATTCCCACATTTAAGAGTTTCCCATGTTACTGTTGGATTAAACCCACAGATTTATGCATCGAGAATGGAATTAATGGATAAGGATGGAATTAAGTAGCATAACTATCTATAGAAAAATATATATGTAAAATAAGTCAATATCTTTAAACAAATCCAAACCCTAAAAAAATACTAATTTAAAATATTAGTTTAGGACACATATTAATTGATTATGGGAAAACAAATCGAAACCCTAAATTGAAGCCTTTACAGTCAAATGTATAACAAAAAAACAAAAGGTAAGCCTAACAAAATATAATGCATTACAGTTGGAATACCATCTACACTTGATAATACACTTTGCTATTTCATTAAAATAATTTAACTCCAATAGTCTTTTGCTCTACTTTATGTGGGCTTTATTGTTATGTCTATTAAGTTAATAAAACTATGACGGTTATATATTTTAAATTTAATTTTTGTGTGCCTTCATTTAAAAAATGTGTGGAATATATATTTTTTAAATATAAAATAGTTACTTTTATAATCTTTAGGTGCATTCATTTAATAAAAGTATGTCGGCTATATTTCAAATTTAAAACACTTCATAATTTAAAAAATAGGTCAGGTCTTAAAAAATATGTCGATTATACATTTTTTAAATATAAAATAGTTACTTTTTAATTTTTAGGTGCATTCATTTAATAAAAGTTTGTGGGCTATGTTTTAAATTTAAAACACTTACTTTATAATTTTTTAAAAAATATGTTAACTCTTTTTTCTTTTTGTGAACATAGTCACACTCATCCCCTTAATACAACTATATAACACCTCTTGGAATAATATGATTTATTTTAGGATTCTTAGATTAATTAATTAAATAATAAAATTATTTAATTAATTAGTGGAGTGGGATGTGGGGAATTAGATTAATTAATTAAATATAATTTATTTATTAATTTTATAATGGAATGAAAGTTAAAGGTATAATCCTAATTAATTAAATAAATATAATTTATCTAATTAATTATTATTAAGATGAATGTGATTAGGATGAAATTAAAACAATGTTGAAAAGGTCTTGAAAGTGGTATTGGAAGTGATGTTAGATGTATTGTTAAGACATGGTCAGTTTTAGGTGTCTATATTTTACCCCTCTTTGAAATAGTGTTGCAACTAGTAGAAGCAATGTCATTTCAAAGAAACTAAATATAATATGCCCCAAGTATTGTGATGATGTAAAATTGGTTGACGGTTTGGATTTGTTTGATTGAAACTAATTGATTGAATTGATTGGATTGATTGAAGATTGATTGAATTTGATTGATGATTGGAATGATTGAAGTTTTGTTAATGAATAGATTGAATTTGATTAATCATTGGATTGATTGAAGTTGATTGATCATTAGATTTGATCAAAGTTGAATAATGATTGATTGATTCAAGTTGATTGATCATTGGTTTTGATACTTCAACACTTGGAGGGATTATTTGGATTCAAAATATTGATTTTGATTTTGGATGATTAGGTAAAGAAATGGCCCACCAAAAGGATATGCAAGTTTCAAGAACATCAGTGTGCTCTCGAAATGGATAAAAAAAATAGTAAAGATGTGAGGGATGAATGAAAAAGATACAAGTTGTGGATGATGGATGAGATTAATGATGATAAAGAGAGGTGGTTAGTGTAATGTGAAGATTGCATACCCTCACAATTTCACACTATGTGTTGTAACCAGTTTTGGTGTTTGCATCTTCTCTCTGCATAATAGGCTAGGTTTGCGTGATTTTGGTCTATTTATTTAACTCTTATTAAAAATTCATTATGATGTGTAATTTCTTACATGGTCCTAAGGTGCCTTGTATGACCAGGAGCTAGTTTTACCTAGACCCAAGTGCTTACTTTCCATTTCAGGATATTTTTTACATCTTGGAGGTTTATTGGAAAGATTTTGGAAAACATGTTCAATCTCTTTCTCTCTCAACTTTCGATGCATTGGAAATACTTCTTTCTCTTGGCTATACTTTGCTACTTTATTATGTGAACTAGACTTCTAAAACAACTACATGTGATTTTAGTGCTCTTTCACATTACGAGATCACTTCCATTGGGTCTTGGAGGTTTTGTTCTATTTGGTGTTGTAGACACCTAAAATTGACCATGTCTTGTGACATCATGTTCTGGACACCTCTTGTGACACCTTACAACACATTTAGTCCTAGGACCCTTTCATGACCCCTTCAATCATTCCCTTAGTTCAATAAATTATATTTACTTAACTAATCCTTTTTTATTCATTTATCCTATCTAACCAATTAATTAAATAAATTGTATTTATTTAATTAATTCACACTTTCCTCCATCATCCAATTTAAATAAATTAAATATTTATTGAAATTAACCCTCAAAATCTTTTAAATTATTTTACCCTTGTCCTTATCCTCACTCATGTCTCTCATAAATTAAATAATATTATTATTTATTTAAGTATTTGTCCCACGCTTGTGCTCATGGATCTCAACCACTTGCCACCTTCATTAAATGAGTGTCTCCAAAATTAAATTAACCTTTTCATCCTAGTCATCCACATTACACTACATCTTTTAATCTTAGTCATTCAAATAAGGATAAACTATAGAAGCTTCCTTCAAAACCTTAGAAATCCTTATCCTTTCCCTAATCTTGTCTCAATCAATTCTAGCCATTGGTGGACTAATCTCTAATCCTAGCCATCTATCATATCTTTAACTTCCTATAAATCAAGTCTCAACCAAATCATTTCAAAATCCTACATTAGCACTTCAAACATCATCATCATCATCATCAAACAAAAATGCTACCCTTCCCAAGAATAATCCTATATAAGGATGAAGACCTAGATGTAAAGTCACAAACTTGGGAGAACCTATGGAATCAATTTTTCAAAAACTTTTAAACCATGACCTCATTAAGCTCCCCGAGATCAAACCTTAAGAAGAGAATGTCACTAAACCCCATTGGTTTAATGACAATGAGTATTGTGAATACCGTAGGATCAAGGGTCATAAAATCATGGTGCTCCTTAAAATATAGATGACATGGAGATGGCATCGAGGAACAGAGACCGTTGGCCTTTCAAGGAGAGAGGAGGAAGAGGAAGGAATGGTGAAGCAGGCTTTTCGATTAGATTTAGAGAAGATTTTGAAAGCCAAAGTAGAAATTTGGAAAGAGAATGGAGAGGATATTACAACAATTAGTATTTCAATGCATAGAGGAAGGGAGAAAACCCTATATGGCAACCGAAAGAGGAAGCGGAAAGGTAGTAGCTCAGACAAAAAGGTCAAAATAGAATGGTAAAAGGTAAGAAAATGTTCTTTTTTCAAAAACCCTCAGAAGAATTAGAGATTGAAAGGAATATTGAGGATAAAATTATGGAATTTATATCTGGTGTAAATAGAATACCGTTACGAGATAAAAATGCCCAAAAAATTTTGAAGTTAAAAAATTCCAAAACTCTAGATTCTTCTATAAAATCCTTAAAAGAAAAATGTTTCATTATCTAATGGGAAAATCTGTTCCCTGTATGGGAAAGAATAAGTAAATGGTGTAAATATAAATAGGGAGAATCGGTGATTGTTAGAAATTTTCCTGAAGGCTTTTTCTTTGTAATATGTGAATCAAAAGGGAAGAAAGATAGCATCATGCAGGGTGGACCATGGGTAATGGATGGATTTCATTTTTACATGAAAGAATGGGAACCGAATTTTGATCCCCTGAATCACAACATTCAAATAGCCCCTATGTGGGTCAGGCTATATAATCTCCCGACAAAACACTAGCTGGAAAACATCTTGAAAGAAATTGGAAATTGTTTAGGGGGTTTCATTAAATTAGATGATTTCACCGCTAAAGGAGCCTTTGGAATATACGCAAGATTTTGTGTAAAAGTCAATCTGACCGCTATTATCCCAAATAGAATAGATCTAGTCTCAGAATTCAGGGATTGGGAACAAAAGATAGAGATTGAAGGACCATCAGAGCCTCTGTCAAAGTATAGCTTAGAAAAAATGGGAAATCAGATTCTTTTGAAGAAGACAGTTCCCAAAAAGATTATAGAGTAGAAATAGAAAAAGAGGACAAGGAGTTTTGCAGGGAACATCCAAAGGAGGAAGAGGGGGAAATTAGAGAGCAAGGTAGGATGGAAGAATCAAAAGATAAAGGGGTTGAAATAAAAAATAAAATAGACGATGATACAAGAGATAATATTATAGAAAAATTAGAAAAAAATCTCTTTTGAATTGGCTCTAGAACTATTTGGCTGGGAAGAGGAGAACAAAAATCAGTAAATCGAATATCGGATTTTGAAGTTCAGGATGAAAATAAGGAGTCAGAAGAAGCGAAAAAGATCATAGACACTCGGTCAAATACAAAATGTGTACAAGAAACAATATTTTTTGGGGAGATGGAGGATACTACAAGGGATTTATTCTCTAAGGAGTGAGATGTTACTAAAAAAAAGGAATTTAGATTAGATAAGTGTATTTGTATATGTATTTTGTATCACTAGATCTTTGGTGGTGGTTTTCTTCTTTAAATGATTTCCAATGTTACATACTATGCCAATATTTTTATGGTATTCTCATTACTTTGATTTCACATATAATTTTCAATTTGATATCTTTATTATTTCTTATTTATATTAGTCAGTAAAATCAGATTTATATTATATTTATTATTCCCAAATAAAGGATTAACCTTGTTAGCGTATTGTATTACATTGTTGGTTAGATTGGTTATTGTTCGGTAAAGTTGTTATGGTTTAGTTTCATATAACCGAATCAACTATTATAACTGTACACCCTCATAGTATATGTATGCATATGCATTTCATCACCGAATCAATATCAGTAAAATCATAAACTCTTCATTATTTGGTATAAGAGCGGTTTAGCTGTCCTTGTGCAATGTGAGGAAGGCATCATTTTGCTACGTCCATTTGATGGGAGAACTTAGTGTGGAGAATGTTTTGATGGTGTTGGAGCATGCCGTGGTCTTGGAGTCACTTGATCCACCAGAAGTTTTTCCATAATCTCCTCCAGCACGTAGTCTCCATAGAAGCATGCGGAAGCCTTAAAACAATCTGTGCATTTGCAGCAAGTTCATATAGGAGTAGATCCTCTACATATTCATTGTTTGATCCAACCGAATAAGGTGAGTTTGAAGGTTTCTAAAGCGTAGAGATGGCTCGATAGTGGCCTGCATGGTATTGGTCATTATTTGAATGATTTGGAAGTTGTATTTTTAAGTCAAGGTTTTCTGCAACTGTTTTATATAGTTTGTAGAAATGGCATCAAGAAAAAAAAGTTGCTATTTTCCATTGCATGATCGAGCTCATTAAGCATCTGTAGAATTTCTTAAGGTTTCAAACGAGGGGTTAGGAGCGCGTTTTTTAAGGATATGTGAAAAATTGATGCTCTATAAGTGATTGTTTGAAACATTTTTTTGTGGAAGAATTATGTTTCATATGTCAGCAGTGGAAAATATGTGCAACTTAAATTTCATTTATGCTAGTTAAAAAATTGGAAAAGAAGAGAGGAAGCATTAAGCCACTGTTTGGATATTCTAGTAATTTTTAGGTCACTGAGGAAACCCAAAAATTTGAGGTACTATGAAGGATTCTGCTCAACCTGAATGGCAGTAATTGAGTTGAGGAACTAAACTTGGTAAGTAAAAGTTGCTTTTGGTTTCTATTCTGAAGTGGCACGTGAATATTTTAAAGTGGTGGTTAGAAATTCAAAGAGGGATCTTAAATTTTGACAAAGTGTGATAATTTTGTTATGGTCAAATATAACGAAGGTGGTTGTGAAATTCTGGATTTTTTATATTTTTATTTGGAGTAATAAGGTAAAAAAAAAAATTTATATTTTATTTGGAGTAATAAGGTAAAAATTGTTGAAGGCTTAATTTGATGAATGGAGATATAAGGTTGATTAGTGTATGGGTCTATCATTGGTTCAAATTAACATTATCATCTTTTAATCATGAATACACATATGCCAAAGATCACTTATACTTTCAAGGACATCTTTTCTATTCTTGATGAGGCCTCCAAAGACTCATCCAAGACATCAGTTGGTTAAAGTGTAACAGGGTCATATTGGAGGCAGGCGACATCAGAGGATGGAGAATTTTTCGTCATCTCAAGTTAGCTTCTCGCTTTGAGATGATGCTTTGCATGAGAAGCATTTTTGGTTTTGGTTGTTTTTCTTTTCTTTGTTGATGCTGATGGATTTGAAGAATGTATGTTTTGTGAAGATTTTGTTTTGGAGACAGGTTTGGGATTTGGTGTTGAACTCAATATGGATTGTTGTCCAGTGAGCTTCAAAGAGTATATGATCAAGAATTATACCCTTTTGCAGTCACTAGACAATGGCAGAGATTTGTCGTATCTCTTAGGGTTCATTGTCGAATAATTCAAGACTCTGTGATTGGAGAGCTTGGAACTAAAGAGCTCAAGAACACAGCTTGAAGCTACGACTTTCTAAGGGTAGACGAGACAACATGATGGAGCCCCACTTGGTTCATAATTTGTTGTTCAGGACAAAATCTTCTATAAAATATGTATTCATATTGTGTAATCAGCTTTGTTGAGTATTTTAGCATTAAGGGGGGATCCCTTGGTACTATTGCAGGAACAATGTAATAAGGAGGGGAATGTTAGCATATTGTATTACATTGTTGGTTAGATTGGTTATAGTTCGGTCAAGTTGGTATGGTTTAGTTTCATATAACCGAATCAACTGTTATAACTGTACTCCCTCATAGTATATGTATGCATCTACATTTCATCACCGAATCAATATCAATAAAATAATAAACTCTTCATTAAATCTATGAACATGAACGAGATTGGGAGTTTATATAACTCTTCTTCCCTTATTACGAACACCATAGTAGACAAAAAAAAAACTAATACAAAATTCATTTTAACGTACCCTTCAGTGATTGTAGGGGTCCAAGATAAGAATATAATTGTTGATTGTTGTCATTATACATCAGATCATGTTTGAATTCTTGATGTCTTGATGGTTCTAGTGTAAAATCAAGTAAGAAAATATGTATAATATCTAATATTTAGTTCCATAGGAAAATTTTCCAACTCTTCATGCATTTGATCAATTGTTTAGCTTTCAATTATTTTTAAATAGGATCATGGGACTTTGAATACTTAATCCCATAATGTAAAATAAATTGTTGGGATACAATTCTTATCATGGTAATGACTAAAAATGTATGCAATTGTATTATTAAATATTACACCTTATATTTTAGTTTACTTAGGTAATTTATCTTGTTTACATAGGTAAATTAAGAAATAAGAGCATATGTAAATTGCTTGATTGATGGAAGCACTTGTCACATCTACTCTTCTCTCCTTGATTGACAATAGTCAGGTGCCACCACTTCCTCGTTGGTTTGAGTTTACTTGACACATTTTCTCCTATATGTTAAGTCAATCAACCAGTTCATTGTGGCTAACTCAACTCCTTAGGGACACTTTTCACCTTGACTTTTCCATCCAAAAGCCTATATATTTGTAGTTATTTGCTTTATTTTTGATATCATTGAACCATGAATTTATAAGTATTGGAATGTTGTTATTCTCATCTTGTATCTTGTTTGCACTTACATTTATGTCATTATTGTTGTTTTTCCCTAGAATAGATTTACTATTATGATTGATTCTTCATTAAGTCTAACCTGGTGTTAGATTAGGGCATTTAAAAAGTACCATTCATGAAATTGTCTTTAATGGGCTTAATAGATGGATATTTTGTACGCCATGAGTGTAAATAAAGTTCCAAATCTTGGGGATATAAATTGGAAAAATGTTTCAAAGTAAAATATAGGTATTTCACTTCATACTTTTTGTCATCACCTTGAATATATTGAGCTGTAAATCTTGGCAAGACAAAATTCTAAAGCACTACAATTTGATCCACCTATTGCCCCATCTCTCGTGGAGTTGTTCATAAACTTGATACTTATTGGTGGAAGCAAGTATCTAGGCTAATATGAATGGTAAACATCTAGGATTGATTGGTTTCAATATTGATGACTACACATCATGGGTAATTGCACACATTGAATGCTCTCACACTCTTTAGACCAAAATTCAAGAAATGTATGGAGATCCCAATGAACCTCCATTCTCATATGATCTTACTGCAGACTATCTTATACCAGTAGATGATTATAATATCATACATATGACGATACAATTGAGGATATTGCTAAGATATTAAATATTGTGATGACAAGTAGACTTTTCCTAATGCCCCATCTCCTCCTATAGAGACTTTTCCTCATACTAACACTCTAGATATTAGAGTCATTTCACTTGATAATGAATGAGGTTAAACTTGAGTTTTGTTATTTGTTATTTGTTAAAATGAAAATGGTATGTTTAGGTATGGGTGTGACTAAGATTCTTTCGTGTGAAAGTAGGCAAAGGTTTGGAGGATCAACAATCACAGTCTGATTTATAATGATTTACTGTAGGGCAGCGTCGTCCTGAACTACAATATGGTTCAAAGCTGGTGTGTGTAAGTGATTTGCTTCTCTTGGGAATAGCTATCATTGAAGAAGCCCAGACGCTTGTATACTGGCTAGAAAATGATGCTGGATTTAGCAAGACAGGTGTCTATGGTCTGAGCATGGGCAAGAAGATTTCATTGTCTTTGTTTACCTATTATATTTCGATGCAGCTTTAAGTTATTTATTTTAATCAATCACCAGAGATATCTAACTAAAGGAATGTTTTCTGTTTATCATAGGTGCAACTCCAGTTGCTACTTTTCCTTTTGTAGCCCCACACTCTACTGTTGTAGCCATGGTAAGTAACACATGATGACCTCTGAGGATTTTTATGTACAACTTTGACACCAGTATACACTTAAAAGACATGGCAAATAACACTGTGGACACCTTAAGCGTATGTTTTATGTACAACTTTTGTACCCGTAAAAAAATACAAGGATATGAATACAAAACTGTGTCGCAACATAGTAAACATAAAAAAATATGGCCGCGAATTTTTAAACCTCTGATCATTACAGTCTATAGAAAAAAAACAAATCTTAACCGCTCATATTTTAAGTTAATATGTGCAACTGGGAGTAGATGTACAAAGAGACATTATTCGATAGGCCTTCCAAAAATGTGAATGCAAGTAAGGCTATTTAACATTAGTTTCTCAAATTTACCCTAAAGCGTGAGCACAACATCTTATAAAAACTCTCTAAGTTAAAAATTATATCAAAATTGATAAAAACCTAGGTCAAAGGTAAATTGCTCAGGGATTGGAACTTACTTCCTAGAAGCCACATGAACAAGCCTCATTGAATAGCTTGATGCAAGGGATTGAGCAATTCAGTTATATTTACTCCATGCGCTGCAATGAAGAGAATGCAAGCCACAACTTAAAAACGGTATTCACTAGTCCACAAAAGGTAGATAACAATACAAAGTATTCACAGATACTTTCAACGGGAATGGTTGAATAAAACCAAAAAAAACACACACAAATTCGAGGAGAGCTGGTGCAATGTTCTTTGGTGGAAGATGAGGGGCGACCTCGGTTGTTTTATGGAATGCCATGATCACAACATATGCACAAAATGCAATTGCCAGATGCAAAGCCAAACTCCACAAACATTATCCCCGCCCAACAAATGCAATTGAAAAATGTAAAACCAAACTCCACAAATTTTATTGACAAATGTAAAGCCAAACTCAACAAATTTTATTTATGAATGCCCTGCCTGCCTGCAACAAAATTCGATCTCTCGAACAGGGCATGGACATCTATCAAAGCGTAAAGCAAAATTGTATTCACATACTTGAAATTTTTCAATCCAAAGTTTCTGTCTGATGGCTTCTCAAGACACCACACTCCCTCTCGTATCCAACAGCACGGAAGCAGACCCAAAATAGACTATGCTCTTGCTCACCATTTTCTTTACCTCAACTTTGGTTTTCCTTTCTTTACCCACTTATTTGTATTTAAAACCAGTGGAATGTCATTAAAAAAACGACTCTTCTTCCACTATTATACTGGATGCAGACAGGATTGTCCCTCTCACTGCTATGATGGTCGAGGAGCTACACTCATTAGAGGGGCTTAACAAATCAGAAAATCATGTTTTTGGAATTTCTGCAATACACAAATTGTTAAAAAAACAAATGCAAAATTTTTTCCTTCTACACGAAGTTTAACATTCTACACGAAGTTTAACATTGAGGAAATACTTTGAAATGAAAACAACAATATAAATCACTGAACAAAAAATATTACCTCTGCACAAAATTTAAGACTGAGGAAATACTTTGAAATGACAACAACAGTATAAGTCACTTAAATAATATAAGATGAATAAATAAATGCAAACAAATAATAATTTTTATGGTCTCATGAACCTGACAAGTCAAAACCATCTCAAAATTTTAATTATTCTTTTCAATAATTTTTGAAGATTAAAAACCATGCCAAAAGGTTCTGATGTACAATCAATACATGATGGTAATCTACAAAACCATAAATTATCCTGTATCATATGAAACAAATACATGATGCACAAGTTCTTGACAGAAAAACATAAAACCTTTGTAAAAACCTAATCAAAATGGGTGACTGACTATTTCATCTAATCATTTGAAATATCACTAGGGACGTCGAAACCATTTCTTTTCTCGCAACCTATCTTTATAATGTCCAATTGTCCTGCCAAGTTCGTTGATAACCGATCTCTTTTCCTCTTCAACTGACTTGATTCCCTCTCTGTGCTTCTTCTGCAACTCTGCAATCTTTGTTTCCAATTCAAAGATCTTTTTATCTTTGTCTGCAATCTTCTTTCGAAGACTCCATTTCTCCCTATTTGAAAAAAAAAATCCTGCCTCTCATTTTCCAATGTGCATGGATAATTCCTCCCAAACTCAGAAGTAAAGCTGATGTTTATTGAATTTTCTCTTCCATCACTTTGACTAACTATGTAGTCTTCTGCACCGGTTAGTTCTTGGGATTCTGCTTCAGTTGCTTTCTCATCCTTCAACTCTGTCAGATTCAGAAACTATATTGAATTTAGTTCTTGGGATTCTGTTTCAGTTGCTTTCTCCTTCTTCAACTCTGTTTAGTCTAGAGTTCGTTCAACCTGTCATTCAACAATTATATTCTCGTATTCCAAAACCCTTGAGCCAGGCACACCAAAACAACATCTATTTCTGATTGCACATTTGACTGTTTTTATTAATTAATTGAAATTCAAAACTCCAACAATTACATTCTTTAACAGATGTTTTATGCTTTCTCGTATTTTCTATTTAATCATATTTATCACATAAATTTTTGGGTAACTTGAATCAGTTACCCTTGCTAAAATATACTTTGTTTTCCTTTCTAATAGTTAACCTTGCGTCGTATGTGGGTAATACAGTGAACGGAGTTATCAAAGATGACTATTTATTACCGCACTAGTGGTTACTTATTTATTTGACAATAGTCTAGTACAGTAACAAAATAGCTATCTTTAAACTTTCCATTTATAACTCCAATCACTGGATTCCCACACACGATGCAAGGTTAATTGTCCTGTTTCTTCGCCTGATAAGCCGCTGGACTTCTTCAGAAGGTGGCTTAGCAGGCACGTTACCTGAAAAATAATGCAGAAAGTGTTAAAATACTTTTGCTACAGGCATCATGCACAAAAAAAAATACATGCGAAACATGATAAATTTCAGTTAGTGGGGAAATCTTACCGCGTGGGCGAGAGAAGTTAATGTAATGGCTACCAAGTACAGTTGATGCATTGCTTGGCATTGATATGAAATGGAACGCCCGTGTCAGCTCTTTCCATTTCCTGTCATTCATGACCTGCTAATCATCAAAAGGAAGTCTAACCAATCATTTGTGGAATCAATTTACTTAAATATCTATCACATAGCAATTTTACACTTCATTCACAACAAAAGTGGTAAATATGGCCTATTTTTAATGACGAAAATTGACTCTTGACTGTTGAAGTGGATGATATTTAAGAACACTTAACCTAATAGAAATGATGCTTCAACACCAAATCTCATAACATGACATAGTAAGCAAGTACATCACCTAATATCAAACATAGCCCAAGAAGCTATCATATAAGACAAACGAAGCACTGTAAATATATCCTATATTCATTATAACGTCAACTACAAATGATCATAGTGATCATACCATTACCTTGATGTGAAATTCCAACAGAAGAGAACAATCACAAATACGCCACCTAATGTCAAACATAGCCCAAGAAATTGTCGAAATTAAAACAATGTCCTGCAGGGAGGTCACCAATTGCCCGGGAAAGGCACAAGCAGAGGTCGAGAGGCTATGGCTGGTTTGCGGTTCGGCGCCGGTGGGAGAGATTGGTGCAAGAGAGGAAGCTGGTGGCGGGACGCGCAGAGGCGTGGGATGGGGCAGAAGGAAACAGTGGGACGGCTGGAAACAAATCTAAACCCTATAAAAATACGGATCTGAAATATTAGTTTAGGACACATATTAATTGATTATGGGAAAACAAATCGAAACCCTAAATTGAAGCCATTACGGTTGGAATAACATCTACACTTGCTAATACACTTTACTATTTCATTAAAATAATTCAATTCATTCTGAGAAAGAAAAGAAAATTAAATTGAAACCTTTATACCAAAAAACACACTTAAGTTGAAATAACTCCCGCGCCAGTATTCTTTTGCTCTACCTTATTTCATTTCATATTTTTGTGATTTATGTTTGACTATTACTTGTATTATATAAATTTGTTACTTTATGTGGGCTTTATTGTTATGTCTATTAATTTAATAAAACTATGGCGGTTATATATTTTAAATTTAATTTTTGTATGCCTTCATATGTGGAATATATATTTTTAAATATAAAATAGATACTTTTATAATCTTTAGGTGCATTCATTTAATAAAAGTATGTGGGCTATGTTTTAAATTTAAAACACTTACTTTTTAATTTTAAAAAAAATATGTCAGCTCTTTTTAGTTTTTGTGAACACAGTCACACTCATCCCCTTAATAAAACTGTATAACACCTCTTGCAATAATATGATTTATTTTAGGATTCTTAGATTAATTAATTAAAAAATAAAATTATTTAATTAGTTAGTGGAGTGGGATGTGGGGAATTAGATTAATTAATTAAGTATAATTTATTTATTTATTTTATAATGGAATGAAAGTTAAAGGTATAATCCTAATTAATTAAACAAATATAATTTATCTAATTAATTAGTATTAAGATGAATGTGATTAGGTTGAAATTAAAACAATGTTGAAAAGGTCTTGAAAGTGGTATTGGAAGTGATGTTAGATGTATTGTTAAGACATGGTCAGTTTTAGGTGTCTATATTTTGCCTCTCTTTGTAATAGTGTTGCAACTAGTAGAAGCAATGTCATTTCAAAGAAACTAAATATAATATGCCCCAAGTATTGTGATGATGTAAAATTGGTTGATGGTTTGGATTTGTTTGATTGAAACTAATTGATTGAATTGAGTGGATTGATTGAATTTGATTGATGATTGAAATGATTAAAGTTTGGTTAATGAATAGATTGAATTTGATTGATGATTGGATTGATTGAAGTTGATTGATGATTGGATTTGATCAAAGTTGATTAATGATTGATTGATTGAAGTTGATTGATCATTGGTTTTGATACTTCAATGCATGGATGGATTATTTGGATTCAAAATATTGATCTTGATTTTGGATGATTAGGTAAAGGGATGCCCCACCAAAAGGATATGCAAGTTTCAAGAACATCAGTGTGCTCTCGAAATGGATGAAAAAAATAGTAAAGATGTGAGGGATGAATGAAAAAGATAGAATTTAAGGGGATTAGTTGTGGATGATGGATGAGATTAATGATGATAAAGAAAGGTGGTTAGTGTAATGTGGAAGATTGCATACCCTCACAATTTCACACTATGTGTAGTAACCAGTTTTGGTGTTTGCATCTTCTCTCTGCATAATAGGCTAGGTTTGCTTGATTTTGGTCTATTTCTTTTACTCTAATAAAAAATTCAGTATGATCCTTAATTGCTTACATGATCCTAAGGTGGCTTGTATGACCAGGAGCTAGTTTTACCTGGACCGAAGTGCTTACATTCCATTTCAGGATATTTTTTCCGTCTTGGAGGTTTATTGGAAACATTTTGGAAAACACATTCAATCTCTCTCTCTCTCTGTCTCTCAACTTTGGATGCATTAGAAATACTTCTTCCTCTTGGTTATACTTTGCTACTTTCTTATGTGAACTAGACTTCTACAACTACATGTGATTTTAGTGCTCCTCACATAACGAGATCACTTCCATTGGGTTTGGAGGTTTTGTTCTATTTGGTGTTGTAGACACCTAAAATTGACCATGTCTTGTGACATCATGTTCTTGACACCTCTTGCGACACCTTGCAACACATATTTTCCTAGTACCCTTTCATGACCCCTTCAATCATTCCCTTAGTTAAATAGATTATATTTACTTTACTAATCCTTTTTTATTCATTTATCCTCTCTAAACAATTAATTAAATAAATTGTATTTATTTAATTAATTCACACTTTCCTCCTTCATCCAATTTAAATAAATTAAATATTTATTGAAATTAACCCTCAAAATCTTTTAAATTATTTTACCCTTGTCCTTATCCTCACTCATGTCTCTCATAAATTAAATAATATTATTATTTATTTAAGTATTTGTCCCACGCTTGTGCTCATGGATCTCAACCACTTGCCACCTTCATTAAATGAGTGTCTCTAAAATTAAATTAACCTTTTCATCCTAGTCACCCATGTTACACTACATCTTTTAATCTTAGTCATTCAAATAAGGATAAACTATAGAAGCTTCCTTCAAAACCCTATAAATCCTTATCCTTGCCCTAATCTTGTCTCAATCAATTCTAGCCATTGGTGGACTAATCGTTAATCCTAGCCATCCATCATATCTTTAACTTCCTATAAATCAAGTCTCAACCAAATCATTTCAAAATCCTCCATTAGCACTTCAAACATCATCATCATCAAACACAAATGCTATTGTTCCCAAGAATAATCCTATATAAGGATTAAGACCTAGACGTAAATTCACAAACTTGGGAGAACCTATGGAATCTATTTTTTAAAAAATTTTAAACCATGAACTCATTAAGCTCCTCGAGATCAAATCTTATGAAGAGAATGTCACTAAATCCCATTGGTTTAATGACAATGAGTATTGAGAATACCATAGGATCAAGGGTCATAAAATCATGGTGCTCTTTAAAATATAGATGAAATGGAGATGGCATCGAGGAACAGAGACCATTGGCCTTTCAAGGAGAGAGGAGGAAGAGGAAGGAATGGTGAAGAAGGATTTTTGTTTAGATTCAGAGAAGATTTTGAAAGCCAAAGTAGAAATTTGGAAAGAGAATGGAGAGGATATTACAACAATTAGTATTTCAATGGGTGGAGGAAGGGAGAAACCCCTATATGCCAACCAAAAGAGCAAGTGGAAAGGTAGCAAGTCAGACAAAGAGGTCAAAACAAAATGGTAAAAGGTAAGGAAATGTTCTTTTTTCAAAAATCCTCAGAAGAATTAGAGATTGAAAGGAATATTGAGGATAAAATTATGGAATTTGTATCTAGTGTAAACAGAATACCTTTAGGAGATAAAAAAGCCCAAAAAATTTTGAAGTTAAAAAATTCCAAAACTCTAAATTCTTCTATAAAATCCTTAAAAGAAAAGTGTTTCATTGTCTAAAGGGCAAATCTGTGGCCTGTATGGGAAAGAATAAGTAAATGGTGTAAATATAAATGGGGAGAATTGGTGATTGTTATAAATTTTCCTAAAGGTTGTTTCCTTGTAATATGTGAATCAAAAGGGAAGAAAGATAGTATCATACAGGGTGCACCATGGATAATGGATGGAGTTCATTTTTACATGAAAGAATGGGAACCGAATTTTGATCCCAAGAATCAGAACATTCAAATAGCCCCTATGTACGCCAGGCTATATAATCTCCTAATAGAATACTAGTGCAAAACATCTTGAAAGAAATTGGAAATTGTTTAGGGGGTTTCATTAAATTGGATGATTCTACCACTAAAGGAGCCTTTGGAATATACGCAAGATTTTGTGTAAAAATCAATGTGACTGCTATTATCCCAAATAGAATAGATCTAGTCTCAGAATTTAGGGATTGGGAACAAAAGATAGAGTCTGAAGGGCCATCAAAGCCTCTGTTAGAGTATAGCTTAGAAAAAGATGGGCAATTAGATTCTTTTGAAGAAGAAAGTTCCCAAAAAGATTATAGAGTAGAAATAGAAAAAGAGGACAAGGAGTTTTGTAGGGAAGATCTAGAGGAGGAAGAGGGAGAAATTAGAGAGCAAGATAGGATTGAAGAATCAAAATATAAAGGGGTTTAAATAAAAGACAAAATAGAGGATGATACAAGAGATGATATTATAGAAAAATTAGAAAAAAAATCTCTTTTCAATTGGCTCTAGAACTCTTTGGCTTGGAAGAGGAGAACAAAAATTAGTTTCCAATACCAAATTTTGAAGTTCAGGATGAAAATAAGGAGTCAGAAGAAGTGAAAAAGATCATAGACACTCGATCAAATACAAAACGTGTACAAGAAACAATATTTTTGGGGGAGATGGAGGATACTACAAAGGATTTATTCTCTAAGGAGTGAGATGTTACTAAAAAAAGGAATTTAGATTTGATAAGTGTATTTGTATATGTATTTTGTATCACTAGATCTTTGGTGGTGATTTTCTTCTTTAAATGATTTCCAATGTTACATACTAAGCCAATATTTATTGTATTCTCATTACTTTGATTTCACATATAATTTTCAATTTGATATATTTATATTAGTCATTAAAATCAGATTTATATTAGTCATTAAAATCAGATTTATATTATTGTTACCATTTTTTTACCCTAGCTCAAAAATTGGCTGAGCAGATTTATCATTTATCATTTTTGAATGAGGTTTGATTTGTTTCTGTTATGTGCTAGTTGCATAGTTATTATGATAAATGCAGTTCAGTTGTTCAGATGTAGAAAAGAAAAGTTTTAATTGTTTATCTCATTGCAGAGTAGTAAAAGAGATAAGTATTCATTCATCACAGTGATTGTTCATTTACAATTTTGAATACATAAGAGAACAAACATTGCATTGAAGGAAACTAAGACATATCAGATGTCCCACACAAGCCATGGGTTATAGCTGAACTCATGCAAATACAAATAAAATATTATGCATCTAATGAAGAAGAGGGAAAGACATAGCCATCATTGCCTTCTTTTGGTTGATCTTTGTAGTAGCCTCCAGTCCTGCTCCCGACCTCAGCATGTACCTAAAAAAATATGGGAAGGTCCCCTTAGAAGCTACGGTTATGAAAATCCTTCATCAATCAAGAGAGACATAATACTTTAATTGTAATGAATTGATCAAATGAGAACATCCATTTGTAGAAGGAATTGAAGAGAAGAAAATATAAGAACATCATTATTTTATTCTAATCTGTTTGTTTCATGTGTAGGTATAGGACAAATCATGAAGCTGATTGAAGACATTCAGCATGTGGTATCAAATGGGCTACCACAAGGGTTTAGCCCAGCATGCTTCTGCCCCTTGATCTCAGAAGGGATGAATAGAAGAAGGAAGATCATTGATGCCATTCACATGACAAGCTAAATGAATAGCAAGACAATCATATGCATAACTCCCATTTAAAGACATGACCATGATTTTAACTTCAAATTATGAAATGCAACCAAGAGCATGACCTAAACTGATGGAGGACAAAATTCAATGCATATAACAGATTATGCACTAGTCCAATTGTTATGAAAATGACATTCTCATGCATGATAATAATCAAGAGTACAAAATGCATTTACAATCATCAGGTTGACAAAGATAAGTGTTCACAAGTGTTGACTGTCTGAAGATTGCTTACTCATCCATGATCAATAATCCAATTGGAGTATCCATTATAAACCAGTAAGCAAATTGCAAAGACAGGTGAGTACCAAGCATCATCTTTTCTCATTTAAGTGGAGTGACAGAATCAAATTTAGAATTTAATTACATAAGATGCCTTTTAAATGATGAAATATATCCAATCATGTCTCACATTATGTACCTGATAAATTGAGCATCAGAACAAGTATTATCACATGTTACATTCATTGCATATCTATAAAGAAACATGATAAGTATTGCAGATCTATAGCAGAAGAATACAAGACAGCTAATCCAGATGGCCCATTTTCTCTTTGACAAACTTCAGAGAATGAAAAGGAGCATTTCATTACATGTGTGTAGTAGAGCATCATTATTATGTGGCAGAAGATATCTTACACAATGTATTTGATATGATAGAATACAGTAACGGAGAACAACAGAGGGTTCATGTGTTACAGTGTATACAGAACAAGGTGACTTCTTCATTTATTACAAATGCCTCAATGTCATGACACAACCATGGTCATCATCGTATATAAAGTGTCTCATTGCTACAGTCCACTTAATGGACAAGTAAAGCTACAGAATTAAAGACATGTATGCTGCTACTGAAAGTGGAGGAGTTCAAAGTTCAAAACCAACAATATACATTCCATATGCAAAGTCCACTGAAAGAGTAAGTAGAACTACAGAGATAGAGAATGGTGTATGCAATCATCACTTCTTTTGAAGAGTAATAGTGATTATAACATGACAGTGATAGCATAAGGAAGAAAAAGATACTATATGCCAGTGCTACAGAAAGAAGATTTTATGCTCATAAAGATAAAAATATTGTTTCAGTTTCAAATATGAGTTAATACAATGAAGGAAAAATGCAGAGATACATTCATAGTGAGGCCATGGCACATAATGTCATTTACATTCATCAGTAAAATACCCATATCGAGTTCTAGAACCTAATGCATTTTGCAGTGTTAAAGAGAAAGGAAAATGGTAAGTAAACTATCCAAACAATGTCGTAGATGACTATATTGTTTACACAGTAGAAACATGAAACCCTTGTCGTCAGGTTTTAAAAAGTTTCCTTTCTTCTCACAATATACAGTTGAGCAAGATAAGCGTGAAGCATTGAAGACATGGCCGCAAAGAGTAGAGGAAGTTCTATGCAAAATAAAAGAAACCCTCATTTCAAACACAAGGAAACTTCATTTTTTTAAATCAAAAGACAAAGAGCCATCTACAGAATGTGTACATGCCACGGTTGTGCCATATGAGAAGGTATTTCGCATACCTAGCAAACAAAGAAAATGAAACCCTCATCGCAGTTTCATATAGACAGAAATAAAGGTAGCCATAGTGGGAACAATGATATGGAGGACTCACCGTATGATGCAATAGAGAAGAAGATTATGGCCACGGCTAGTTGAACTAGAAATTGTCATTTTTGCCATTTTTTTACAATGTTCAACATAGAGAAACCAAACAATGCATATCAAAGCTGAGAAACTAAAGAAATAGCTACACGGTCACGGCCATCTAATGAGGAAGAAGCTAATGAGGAAGAAGCCAAGAAAACATAGTCAAATGCCATTTTAAAGTTCAGATTCAAACTTACCAGGTGTGGCCTAACATTTTGACCAAAGAAGTGTAGTGTTTTCGACCTCAAAAGCCATCGAATGGAGAAAAATACACAGATCATGAAACCCCAAGTCAGCGGCCATAGTTGCAGAGCCAAACTCAATGTCAACCAAATGAATATGACCAGAGTTTTAGGGTTCCATATTTGCTTTTGTTTCGACATACTTTCCACATTTTGACCATGCAAACAATATAATCATTTCTATCCAAATGAGATCGGGGTCAACACTTTGTGTTGGAAAATACCTAGTAATCATAAGCAGAAGTGGCCAACAGTTCAAAGAATATGGTTATTTTATGAAGACAAATGTAGACATTATCATAAGTGGACAAGGCTATGCATTTAGTGGACAAGGCTATGTGTTTAGAATCTTGCCAAGGTCTTAATGTCATATGTGGTCGACTCACATTGGAGTATAATTATCATTTGATAATGCATGTGGTTGAGTGTCTTTAACCTCCCACTTATGCATTTTCTTTTTCCTTCACATGTTTCGAATATATGCATAAAGATCAAACAAGAACCTTGAAAATGTGAGGAATATGCTAGATGAAGACATGGTCAAAGGGGTCAATGCAACATGGTGGCACTATAGAGGCAATGAGTTGGCATTTTTTAAGCCATATGGATAATGATGAGGTGGCAGAATATTGACACATGGAGGCCATGGTGTCAAGCCTTTTAAGGTTTTTTTTCTTTTTTGCAAATATGTGTAGTATTTCATTTTTTATGATTTTTATAGAAAATCATTTGTGATATCTTGTAAATATCTTGGTGAAATTATAAACTAGATATCATTTTATTTTTACAAAAAGTCATATCGATAGGATATTGATTTAAATTGTCATATCATTGTAAAGTTAACTTTAAAGCAATGAAATTATGAATTGCTTTTAAAGTTTAACTATTTAAGGCAATTTATAGGCTAATAAATCAGATCAAATATTCCATTTTGATTTGTTTTATTTAGAGTCATATAGGACGAATTTTGCAGCTTTCATGAGCAGAGAAAAGCAGTTTTATGGTGGGACCACATGAGAGGGTAGTTTTACAACCTTATTTCATAGATTGGTGACAGATTCTGTAATTTATTTTTGACTTTCATGAGTAGCTTGAAAACAGACTTAGGGTCTATTTTTAGGAGTTTTTTCATCTTTCTTCAGAGGAGATCATTTGGAGGCATTTATAGGAGAAAAACTTAGTTTTTTCTCAGTTAGTTAGCATCAGTTTCTTCTCTCTTATAGAGTTGTATACAGGCAGTTGGCTCACACATTTTATTTTTCACATGCATTGTACTCCTTCCAGTTCTAATAGCAAATTATTCTGTTCCACATATTTTGCAGTCTTGATCTGATGTTATATTGTGACTTATTTTGTCCTTTATTATGTTTCAATACTGTTAAAACTTAGTTTCTTCCTGGTTGCATTTTGTGTTTTTATCCAAACCTTGTTGCAAAATTACTTAAGGAATAACTATTAGTGAAATTGTGAGGATTCGGGTTAGAGGATCTGCTTGTGAGTGATAGAATTTCATCTAGTTTAGATTCTATAGTTAGTTTACATTTCAGTTTCATCCTTCTATCCCTTTTCCCCTCAAGTCAGTAGTTTAGAAATTACAAGAGAACCAGCTCACTCTGGAGATTCATTCTCATGAAAGGAGACCCACATCTGAAAATGATTCCATGTTTCAACAGGTAGTTAAGTTTTTGCAAGACTTAACAAGGGTGCATACTTGAATTGACAATAGTTTTTGGCACATCCGGTGGGACTCTGGAAGCAATTTCAGAGAGATTTGCACCCTCATAGCTGTTGTTCTAGTATATGCAGCAGTTTTTCCAACCTTTGGAGGCTTTCAATATATCTGGTGACTCATTCCCACGGTTTGGTTTGTAGATTAGTACTTGCAACTTATGAAAACCAGGTCTAATCTAGACCCATTGGACTACTTACAGCTGTCTACACCTAGAAGGAGAGGCAAATCAGCATGCAGAACAACTGAGTCATCAAGAAGATCCAAGTCTACACCTTCTCGATTCAGATCTACAAGTCCAGTTAAAAGAAGTAGATGTCCAGTGTTGATAGTACAGATACCTATAATGGCTAGGCCATATGCATTTGTTGCTTTCAATATGGTCAACCCATTACAACTTGCCCAAAGAGATGATATTCAAATGGCAGCCCTGAAGGGATTACCTTATTTCACTAGAGAAGACCATACTACTGCTATTGAACATATTCAAGATGTAGCATCCTTGTGTTCTATACATAATGTCCATCAAGAAAATGTGGCACTCAAAGTCTTAGCTGCTTTGTTAAAAGGAAAGGCTTTACAGTGGTTTAGAGGACTTGCTGAAAATTTAATAACATCCTGGGACTTATTGGGAGATGGATTACACAAACACTTCAAGGACAAGTCGGATCATCTCTCACTACTGGAGCAACTGAGCACCATCAAAAGGGCACTCCATGAACACATGGCTGATTTCAACTACTAATTTCAGAGAACCTGAGATAGGATTCCCACAATGGTAAAACCCTTGCCAAGGCATGCTTTTCTGTTTTAACTTAAAGCCATAAACAGTGAAATTTCTGTAATGATACAGTCTATGGGAGGGACCACCCTTCTAGATTCTTTTGAGACTACTATTAGAGCAGAAAACTGCCTAATTCAGGTAGGGAAGATATCCCATAGGCCCCCTTTACCCATTTTCCCTGAAATCCGACCATTAATGCCTATAGTAGTGCCTCCTCTAGCTGTTGTCCCACCTGTTCCAGTAATAGGATATCAAACAACCCAACAAGCTGCTTTCCCAGTTCAAATCCAAAGTACCCTAGAGTTTGAAAATACATTAAGGATAATTGCAAATAAACTAGTAAATATGGAGAAATGTTTGCCATACCAAAATTAGTATTAGCCTAATCAGTAAAATACCCAATATTAGCCCAATCAGTAATATATGCAACCCTTTTAGGTTGATCCTTAAGGGCAAAGGAAGAACTATAATCCTTGACCTTTTCAAGCTTATAATCCAAATACTGCTAGTACCTCAAGAGAGCTTGTACCCACATAGAATAATCTAGTTTAGGAGAGTGACTGGTGTTATCCATGTCACCAACCACATAGTCAAGCCACCTGCATGAATGGAATGAGAAATTGGGCACTCATGGTTCAAAACAACAATGCAAGCTCGGAGGGGGTTAATGGTGAAGTTTCAACTCAGTAGAATGAGGCTGATGTGGTCTTAATGAATTGGGAAGAATCTAATTTTTATGGTGTAAATTATTTCTAAGATTAGAATCAACAAAGTACACTTGTTTCAGCCAACACAATGTCAAAACTGAGGGTTGCAGATGTAAATCAGCAAGTTGCTGTAGTACAATAGCAAGTTGTAAGGCATAAAAATCAAGTTTATACATCACAAACTACCCCTATACCACAGTAGAAAGTGCAAATTCTAGAAAGGGACCAGACAATACTAGTCAAAGAATAGCCCAAAGTGCAACTACAGTCTTCACAAGGTTGGATTGATGTAGTTGTAGCAAGAGGACAGCATAAGGTAACCCCTATTGCTTTTAATATAGTTGATCATCTTAAGAAAGCTATAGTGAGCATGTCAGTTATAGAAGCTTTACGCATCCCTGGCTAGAAAAATTTGCTGCAAGAAGCTTTGACTGAACTCTCACTTTCCAAGTGTTCCAGCCAAGAGAAGGCCAAGGTTTTACTTGCCAATAGTTCTGAGATCAAAAGTGGACAGCCAACAGATGAGGTAAAACCACCCCTTTCTATCTAAGTCTCATTACTGGTGATAAATTGATTCATAACTGTATGGTAGACTCAGAGGCAAGTAGTTTAGTTATGCCCAAAAGTGTAGCTGACTCATTATGATTGGTTTATGAGCCCCTTGCAAAAGGAGTAGTACAGTTTGATGGGTTTACACTTAGTACTGTGGGAATAATCAAAAATCTACCACTCACATTGCATGCTTGTCCTAATTTTGCCATCCATCAAGACATCTACATCATTAACCTTCCACCTAGTTTTACAATCTGCCTTTCTAGGGAGTTCATAGCCAAATTGGGTGGGTTTATTTCATCTGACTGGACTCACTTGTTCTTTAGAACAAGATATGGTACAAAAGTGACAATATAGCCTAAACCACTTGCAAAAGACCATATTGAGCCCTATGTTCCCATCCTAATAAATGCTAATCTATACATCACCCGCGGGAAACAAGATGAACCCATGAGCCTAGATCCCAATGCACCTATAGAAGACATAAGTTTAGATGATTAGGTAGCTGAAGATCATGAAAGTGACCCTTTCCGTCAGATAGATGAGGTAGGATTAGGCATCTATATGATACAGGAACTGGATGCAATGATTCCTAATCTGATTAAGGATCAAAATTAGTTGGGACAACAAGAAGATTAGCTTTTGAAGCTGTACTTTGATGGATCAAGGACCAAGACGGGTGCTGGAGGAGGTAATATGTTAATTTCACCTCAAGGAGACAAGTACTATGCTGCCTTAAGATTTATCTTTAGCTGCACAAATAATGTGATTGAGTATGAGGCCCTGATCCATGGTTCAGAATGGGCTCAGAAAAAAGGTATCAAATCTATTCAAGTTTATGGAGCTTATGAGTTGATTGTTAACTAGGTTAGGAATATGAATTTTGGTAAAAATGATCTACTCAAAAAGTACAAGCATAGAGTGTTAGATTTGATTGAATTTTTTGATGTTTTTAATCTAATTTCAGTTCCCAGGGATCAAAATAAGTATGCAGATAGGTTGGTAGCCTTGGGATCCCAATTTGTGATTCTTGATCAGAATCAGAATGTTGAGGTGGAACCATATGTTAAGATAGTTGTTAGACCTTCTGTACCTGACAATAGTGTTTCATGGAAAGTGTTTAATAGTGACAAACAAATCTTGCATTTTTTAAGGGTAGAGGCTGAATTTGTAGCAGATAATTAGCATAAATATCAGAAACAATTTGAAGATCAGATTATTTAGTTGAGGACCAACAAATTGCCCAAGGGATTAGTCACATTAGAATCAGTGTTTAACACTGATGATCAGTTCAAAAAATATAAGTGCAACATGATAGTGAAGGAAGAACAGTATCAAACCATAGAAATTTTCAAGGACGAACTGCTGAAACTTGGAAATGTATGTACTAGAGAAGAACAACAGTCTTTTATTCAATTATGTCAAGATTTTTCTAATATTTTTGCATGGGAGTATAAGGACTTGAGGGGTTTTGGTCCCAGTTTGGCCCAGCACACCATAGAGTTAGAGCCCAATGCCAAGCCTGTTAGGCAAAAGAAAAAGACCCCTCAATCCAAAACATGAGCACTTAATGAAGGCTGAGCTGAATAAACTGATTGAGAGCAGTATCATTTTCCCAATAAAGCATACCTCCTGGGTTTCCAATCTGGTCCCAGTTAGGAAGAAGAATGGTGAAATCTGACTTTGTGTCAATTTCCATGATCTAAATTAGGCTTCATTAAAAGACCATTACCCTCTTCCTTCCATGGAACAAATACTACAAGCTATTTCAAGTTCTGATAGGTACTCTTTGTTAGATGGAAACTCTAGATATAATCAAATTCTAGTCAAAGAAGAGGACCAATACAAAATTGCATTCACAACTAAGTGGGGTACCATGGCCTATCAGAAAATGCCATTTGGTTTGTCCAATGCAGGGACAACCTTTCAAAGGGTAATGGATATGGTCATCCATGGTCTTATGAATAGAATAGTGTTAGTCTATCTAGATGATATAACTATTTTTTCAAAAGATTCTCATGATCACTTTGACCACTTGAAGCAGATTTTTTAGAGGTGCAGGGAGTTTGGAGTTTCATTGAACCCCCAAAAGTGTATATTCTTAGTTCATGAAGGAAGACTCCTCGGTCATATTGTTTCAAGAGAAGGTATTACAATTGACCTTGAGAGAGTTTCAGCTATTCTAGATTTACCGCTACCTGCACATAGGAAAGGCTTGCATAGCTTTATTGGTAGAATTAATTTTGTTAGGAGGTTTATTCCAAATATTGCAGCTTTGTTACAACCTCTTACTGCCATGTTGAAAAAGAATGTGCCATTTACTTGGACTAAGGAGGGAAAAGGAAGCTTTGAGTAGATTAAGGAAGCCCTCGCTACTGCCCCTACCCTCATCAATCCTAATTATGAGAAGGATTTCATTTTATATGCTTTTGGAGGAGATGACACTATTTCTACAATGTTATGTCAGTAAAACGATGAAGGATTAGAGCAGCCAATTGCATTTTTCAGCCAAGTGTTGCACGAGTATGAGGTAAAGCACTCTTTTGTGGAAAAACATGTTCGTACTGTTGTAAGGAGCCACAAGAAATTTAGACACATGCTGTCTAATAATAGAAATCACTTAAAGGTTGCTCATCCCACTGTCAAGAGTTTTTTACTAAACAAAGATATAAATGATAAGAGAGTTGGTTGGATAACCAAGGTTATGGAATTTGATGTTAACATCCAAATAACCAAGATGATTAGAGGTAAGGGCTTATGCAAGTAACTTGCTAAAAATGAAGAGTTTGAGAAAAAATAGCATGAGGACATTGAAATGGTGTTGAATAATAATGAACCAGCCAATGCACCGGCTCAAATAGATAGTTGGGTGCATCAAACGATGCATTATTTGCAAACCAGTGAATGCCAAATTGGTTTAGACAGGGTAGGTAGAAGGTATTTTTGATTGCAAGCTACTCCTTATGCTATTATTGATGGTATTTTATATAGGAGAGACTTTAATGGTGTATTTCTGAGGTGTGTTGGACCTGATCAAATTGATAGACTATTAGAAGAGTTTCATAATGGACCTTTAGGAGGTCACTTCGCATCTAGAATGATTGCCTTGAAGATTATGCAGGCTGGTTATTACTAGCCTGATCTATTTAATGATTCTTTTGCTTGGGTGAGAAGATGTGAGAAATGTTCCTTATTTGTAGGTAAGCAAAGACTTGTTGCGTTACCCCTACATCTTGTTAAAGTTGAATAGCCATTTGCAAAGTGGGGATTGGATTTCATAGGACCAATAAATCCACCTTCAAGTGTAGGCCACAAGTGGATTTTGACTGCCACAAATTATTTCACCAAGTGGATCGAGGTTGTTGCCTTAAAAGAAGTGAATGACTCTGTTGTCCTAAGTTTTTATCAGGACCTAGTGTAAAGATTTGGTACACCAGATTCAATCATCTCTGATAATGGTCTGGCCTTTTTAGGATTAAGAATTTTAGATTGGCCTGTCAGAAACAATATCTATTTGAATACTTCATCTAACTATTACCCATAAGGTAATGGGTAGGCTGAATCTACCAACAAAAATCTGATAAGGATCATCAAGAAGACTATTCAAGACAATCAGAAAACTTGGCATGAAATGTTAAAGTTAGCTCTATGGGCTAACAGAATTACACTTAAGAGGGCCACTAGTTGTTCCTCATTTGTGCTTACTAATGGAAAAGAGGCTCGGTTACCTATTTCAATTGAATTGCCTACATTGGCCTTTATCAAAGAATTTGAGCTGCTAGAGGAGTAGCTTCTTGTAATCAGACTTGCTTTGCTCATGGAGCTGGAAGAGACAAGGAATGAGGCCTTAGGAAAGCTTGATATGTGTCAAACCCAAATGAAGAATGCATTTGATAAGAGAGCAAGACCAAGGAATTTTATTGTTGGAGATTTGGTGTTCAAGTGGAATGAACTAAGGCTCAAGCCAGGTAAGCATTCTAAATTTGATGCCATTTGGGATGGGCCTTATGTTATCATAGAGTACAAAGAAAACAATGCATTTCAACTATCCAAGTTGAGTGGAGAGGTGCTGTCTATCCTAGTTAATGTGATCCACCTCAAGCATTGCCTCTGAGGATAAGAGAATTCTTTTGTACATAGTAGAGTAGTTTTGCAGTGAATAAGTGCTCATGCACATTTGTTTCACAATTTTGTTTTGGCCATCAGGGCCTATTAGTTTGCTTTCAGTAAGGTTGTTTTCAATTTTTTATTGCTGTTTCAAACTGTTGGAGAACTAAAGTATAGTGTTTTTTGAGTTTCTGAGAAGGACAGAGTATGACTCTATGCCCAATGGATGTCCAGGCAACTAGTTAAATGCTTAGCAGGCAAGCATATAACAGAAGTCACCAGAAATGTTACCATTTTTTGACCCCAACTCAAAAATTGGCTAAGCATATTTATCATTTATCATTTTTGAATGAGGTTTGATTTATTTCAGTTATGTGCTAGTTGCATAGTTATTATGACAAATGTAGTTGAGTTGTTTAGATGCAGAAAAAAAAAGTTTCAATCATTTATTGCATTGCAGAGCAGTAACAGAGATAAGTATTCATTCACCATAGTGATTGTTCATTTACAATTTTGAATACATAAGAGAACAAACATTGCATTGAAGAAAACTAAGACATATCAAATGTCCCACACAAGCCGTGGCTTATAGCTGAACTCATGCAAATACAAATAAATTATTATGCATCTAATGAAGAAGAGGGAAAGACATAGCCATCATTGCCTTTTTTTGGTTGATCTTTGTAGTAGCCTCCAGTCTTGTTCCCGACCTCGGCATGTACTTGAAAAAATGCAGGAAGGTCTCGTTAGAAGCTCTGGTTATGAAAATCCTTCATCAATCAAGAGAGACATTATACTTTAATTGTAATGCATTGATCAAATGAGAACATCCATGTATAGAAGGAACTGAAGAGAAGCAAATATAAGAACATCATTGTTTTATTCTAATCTATTTGTTTCATGTGCAGGTATACGACAAATCATGAAGCTGATTGAAGACATTCAGCACGTGGTATCAAATGGGCTCCCACAAGGGTTGAGCTCAACATGCTGATGCCCCTTTAGAGATGCTAATTGTGTAGCCAACCTTTTGGCTAACATGGGGGTGCTATCAAGAGGTGAGAAAAGATGGATCTAGGGGGTCATTTACCTATCAAAGCCATGATGATAGCCAAACAAGATTGTGATGTATGACAAACTAGTAGCTCATTTGGTGATGATTATTCTCCTAATCATCATGTACAAGGCTCCTTTATCACACTCATGGTGGAAGCATGGGAAGCCACCACCAACTAAAAAAATAATAAGGAAACATATGTGATTTGGGTGTGAGGATTATGATGTCAAGGATACTAGATTTGGGTTAACATATCAAAAGTTTTAGGGTTTGGAAAGTGTTTGGATGAATAGGAAAGCTCAAAGTTGTCCCCTAAATACCAACATTTAGAGGGACCCAAAAATCATGGGCAGCAATAGGAATGTGACTGAGCCTATCTCCTACAAAAAATTCAAGAAGATTATAAAGATTAGAAAATTTTGAAGGTCAATGGTCTTATTGCATTCATAGAAATAGTGAATGGCTATGATCTTAACTTGACGTCAAAACTTACTCGTAAATGACATAGTAGGGATATTAAGATTAGGGGAATGTAGATGGTCATCTTTGAAGGACTTATAGTGGAAGCGACGAGGCTGCAAATTTGTAGGAGGGAGATATTCAAGGGCAAAAAGATGGGGTGAGAAGATAAAAAGATCTTCATGCACAATGGGGAGCTGACGGAGAGATACCAAGCTGGGTATGTGATTTCCTCTATTAAGGAGCCCTACCATACTGTGGCCATGTCTATTTTGAGGCACATAACCTTAGAAGGTAGATTCACTACCCTTTTTACCTACCATTTCACTATTCTAAATTATATTTTTATTTCAATCAAAAAATCTGCATTCCTTTGTTTCTACTTTCATCTCTAGATGTGGCAATGAAGGAATTTATGAGGGGGGTGGGAAATTACCTTGCCCATGAGGGCCTTATTTTTCTTCTAGTTAGCCATTGGAAAAGAGCACACTCTAAGATTAAATCCAACACTTCTTAAAAAAAGGAAAATGTATTGACATTGACTTCTCTAGCAAGGTAGAAGATAGCTACAATGAGGTCCACCTTACCAGTAGCTTAGATGAGGGAAATGCTTCCATTGATGTGTCTAATGAGAAAGAGGACAATGGACTCAACTATGTGGAGCCAAGGGAGTGTGAGGACAAAGAAAAGGTTGCCAAAGTTAAGGGGAAGGCCAAAGAGTTGGGGGAACTGATTGTTAGCACTGACTTTCCTAGCATCCCCAACCCATGTCATCATGCTCATGAAGAGAACAAAGTGAACTAGTGTGACAACGCCACTTTAGAAGGGGTCATTAGTCATCAATCAATTGGTGGACCAGTCGACGAGTATAGTTTAGGAAACAAAGATACAACACTAATTGTTGAAGTGATTTTTCTTGGAGATCAACCACCTTAATATTAAAATTGCTACCCTAGCCCAGAAGTATGATGGGAAAGTGTTGATCCCCGAGGAAGAGGATAAGTTATCCTTCAAATACTTGATAGCCATGCAAGAGATTTATGCTTTAAGTTTGGAGAAGGACAAGATAAATGCTAAAGTTGGCACTTGAAGAGAAAGTCAAGGAGCTAAGTGATAGTTAGAATGAGAAGGGGAGTAGGGAAAGCTTGAAATAGAGGATTAAGAGTAGAGGCCCTGCTACTCAACAAAGTAAATGATATAACACTCACTGGGGTAACACTACTAAAGGTGGAGGTAGAAAAGGTGGTGATCTCAACGCTGGTGGCTTCTTGATTGTGGAGCATGATGTAGTTGAGTGCTAGAAAATTTGTACACCTCCTGGCTGTTGGTTTTGTGACAACAAGATAAAGTAAAGAAAGCTTATCTTTGAAAGAAAACAAAAGTCTTTTGTTTTAAATCTAGTTTTTTCCTAAAGAAAGAAAAAAACTACTTTCTTCTAATTTTGGTGAAGGCAGTTATGTTGAAGATATTATATATCTTTGTAGCCTTTCGAAAGGCATGTAATTGTAATTGTAGTTGTGTGAGGATTGTAAATTTTTCTTCTAAATAATAAGAATATCGATACTTTTCCCGGTGGATGTTTCTCTAGCATATTGCTAGAGTTTTACCATGTAAATCTTTGCGTTATTGATGTGTGATCATTTATTCTGTTTATTCATTTTTCTATTATTGTCTCTATTTACTTTGCATCTAATTTGTGTTGCAATATTATGGATTCTGGGTTTTAAGTTTATTATTTAAATTTCAAGATATCTCAACAAGTGGTATCAGAGCTTTTATTTGTAGCGGTTGTGTTAGGATTTGGTGTTTTTTATGTAGCATCAAATGGCAAAGGTTTTGAATGCAAGGTTTGAGGTGGAGAAATTTAATGGTAAGAATAACTTTGAGTTGTGGAAGCTCAAGATGCATGATCTGTTGGTGCAATAAGAATTGCACAAGGCATTGGTAGGAAAGACAAAGAAACCTACAAATATGACTAATGAGGACTGGGAAGATCTAGATACAAGAGCTCTCAGCACAATTTGGTTGTGTTTAGCAGATGATGTTCTTTTTAATATTGTTGGAGAGGAAAGAATAGCAAGCTTATGGAGTAGAATGGAGAGCCTTTACATGACAAAATCCTTGACAAATTTAATCTACATGAAGAGGCAACTATATAGTTTGCGAATGAAGGAAGGTGTCAAAATTGTTGATCATTTAAATGTTTTCAATACTCTTATATGCCAATTAACTAGTATGGGTGTAAAAATTGAAGATGAAGACAAGATAGTTACGTTATTGTGTTCATTGCTTGAATCTTGGAATCACTTAGTCACTTCCATTAGCTTTAGCACAACTGACACCCTTGAATTTGATTTTTTTGTGGGACATTTGTTGTCTGAGGAGGTGTAGAGGAAATCTAATATAGAAACCTCCACTCTATAAGCAATGGTGGCTAGAGGTTGATCCATAGAAAAGGAGGAAAATTTGAGAGGTACATCAAGATCTAAGTCAAAAGGAAAAAAGGGTAAAGGAAAATGTTGGTATTGCAATAAAAATGTGCATCACAAGAAAGATTGTTGGAAGAGGAAAGAAGAGAATTTAATGACTCCAAAAAGGAAGCAAATCAAGTTGAAACAAGTTCAAGTATAGTTGAGGAAGTACTATCTATTTGTAATATTTCACAATATCATGAGGAATGGTTATTAGATTCTAGTTCTTCACATCACATGTGTCCACATAGAAGTTGGTTTTCTTCTTACCAAACTATTGATGGTGGTGTTACTATGGGAAATAATGTTTGTTGTAAGACTTTTGGGTTTGGGAGCATTAAGATTAAAATGTTTGATGGTATTGTGAGGACTTTGATAGAAGTAAGACATGTACCAGAACTAAAAAAGAATTTAACTTGTTTGGGAGTTTTGGATTTTGGAGGTTATAAATTTACATGTCAAGGTGGATCACTAAAAGTGTCCAAGGGCATTATGGAACCTTTACAAGGTACACCGGAGTACTGAAATAAGTGAAGAAGCAGTGGTATCTGAAAAAGTAAATGAATCTACTCATTTATGGCATCAGTGATTGGGCCATATGAGTGAGAAATGGTTAAAGCCATTGGTAAACCGTAAGTTACTTCCAAATTTAAAATCTCCGAATTTAAATTTCTATAAGTATTGGGTGTTTGGGAAGCAATGTAGATAGGAGTTTAAAATAGGAAGTCATACAAGTAAGGGTATCTTACATTATATTCATTTAGATGTTTGTTGACCATCCCCAATAGTTTCATTTTTGAGGATCATCATATTTTGTGAGATTTATAGATGATTACTCTAGAAAAGTGTGGGTCTATATTCTTAAAAGGAAAGATGATGTGTTTAGTGTATTTAAGCAATTTAAAGCTTTGGTTGAAAAGAGTATTGGTAGTTCAATACAGTGTTTAAGAACAGATAATGGAGGAAAGTTTACATCTTTGGAATTTAAAAATTATTGCAAGGAAGATGGGATTGAAAGACATAAAACCACAGTTTACACTCCTCAGCAAAATGGTGTTGTTGAACACATGAACATGACTCTTCTAGAGAGAGCAAGGAGCATGCTCAGTAATTCTAAGTTGGAACAAGAGCTATCGGCAGAAGTAGTTAATACAACATGCTATCTGGTAAATCAGTCACCATCAGTTACAATAGACTGTAAGATTCCTGAAGAGGTATGGAAAGGTAATTCTTGTTATGCTTATGCTCTTATTTCAAAATATGACATAATTTCAAAAGATCAACGTTCTAATTGGACCCCAAGTCAAAGAAGTATGTCTTTGTTGGTTATGGTGATGGAGTTAGGCATATAGATTGTGGGATCCTACTACCCACAAAATCATTATTAGTAGAGATGTAATTTTTGATGAATCTTCTCTCTTAAAATTAGACATAGTAGAATTTGAAATGGAATAGGAACAAGTACAGAACATCAGAAAATTTAATTAGAAAATCAACCATTTACAAAAAAGGGGGAGAAAGAAGAAGATGAGGATGCAAAAAATGTATAGGAAAATGTGGAAATGCCACAACCAACTCTAAGGAGATCTACACGGGTCATAAATCCTAAGAGGTATGATGATTATAATTTATCTATTGCTTTGATTTATAATGATGGGGAACCTAGTTGTTATCAGGAAGTAATGAATGATATTGAAAGTTCTAAATAGAAAATGGCAATGAAAGAAGAAATATATGCCTTGGAGAAGAATAAAACATGGGACTTGGTAGAACTTTCAAAGGGGAGAAAAATTGTTGGTTGCAAATGGATTTACAAACTAAAGAAGGGTGTTGATGATAAAGTTGAAAGATACAAAGCAAGACTAGTAACAAAAGGGTTTGCTCAAAGGAAGGTATTGATTTCCATGAAATTTTTTCACCAGTTGTTAAGCTTGTTTCTATTCGCGTAGTATTTATTTGATCTAGAGTTAGAGCAACTAGATGTTAAAACAACATTTTTAAATAGATATTTGGAAGAAGATATATATGGAATAGCTAGAAGGGTTTGTTCAGGATTGCAAAACAAAATTTGTTGGCAAACTTAGGAAGCCATTATATGGCCTAAAGCAATCACCTAGGCAATGGTACAAGAAGTTTGATTCCTTCATGGTGAGCCAAAATTTTATAAGAAGTGAGTATGACCATTGTGTTTACTTCAAAACTTTGGAAAATAGTTTATTTATTATCTTGGTGTTATATGTTGACGATATGCTTGTAGAAAGCAAAAGCATGACAAAGATCAGCAAGTTAAAGGCTTAGTTGGCTAGGACATTTGATATGAAAGATCTAGGAGTAGCAAAACAAATTTTGGGCATAGAGATACACAGAGACAGGAAAAATGGTAAGCTTTGGTTATCACAAAAAAGTATGTGGAGAAGATTCTTATGAGATTCAGTATGAATAATGTAAAACCAGTAAATATTCCTTTGGTTTCCCATTTTAAGCTTTCTTCAAGTTTATGTCCTAGTACTAAACAAGAAAAGGATTATATGTCTCGTGTACCATATGCTAATGTAGTAAGAATTTTAATGTATGTGATGGTATGTACAAGACCAAATATTTGACATGCAGTTTGTGTTGTCAGTAGATACATGGCAAATCTAGGTAAAGAGCATTGGGCAGCAATGAAATGGGTGCTTCATTATCTTAGAGGCACAAGTGATTATTGTATTACCTTTAATGGTTACAGTGATTTTGTTTGTGGATATGTTGATTCAGATTTTGCAGGTGATTTGGACAAAAGGAGATCTACCTCAGGTTATGTCTTTACTTTTGTAGGAGGACCTGTTTGTTGGATGTCAAAGCTTCAAGAAACATTTGCTTTGTCCACTACTGAGGTAGAATATATGGATGTCTCACATGCATGCAAAGATGCAATTTGGTTAAAAGGTCTTTTCGATGAGTTTGGAAAAATGCAGGATAAGGTGAATGTATTCTATGATAGTGAAAGTGCTCTTCATTTGGCTAAAAGTCCATCTTATCATAGTAGGACTAGACATATTGAAATTAAATACTATTTTGTAAGGAAAGTTGTTGATGGAGGTGAAGTAGCTCTTGAGAAAATCCATATGAAAGAAAATTGTGTAGACATGTTTACAAAACCAGTACTGCTAGAGAAGTTGAGGTGGAGTTTGGCTTCTCTTGGTTTGCAGAAAAGGTGATGAATGGGCCTGAAAAAGTATAAGGTAAATTGTTGTGAAGGTGGGGATTGTTGGATTTGTGACAACAAGACAAAGCAAAGAAAGCAAGCAATAAAGAAAGCTTATCTTTGAAAGAAAACACAAATCTTTTATTTTAAATCTATATTTTTCCTAAAGAAAAAAAAAATACTTTCTTCTAATTTTGGTGAAGGCAGTTATGTTGAAGATATTATATATCTTTGTAGCCTTTCGAAAGGCATGTAATTGTAATTGCAGCTGCGTGAGGATTGTAATTTTTTCTTGTAAATAATAAGAATACCGATACTTTACCCCATGGATGTTTCTCTTATTCTATTTATTCATTTTTCTATTATTGTCTCTATTTACATTGCAACCAATTTGTGCTACAATATTATGAATTCTAGGTTTTAAGTTTATTCTTTAAATATCAAGAAATCTCAACACTGGCCTCTATTCGCTATGTTTTTCCTCCTCTTTTTGTTGTTGGTCTTACATTCTTTGTGCCTTTGTTTTTGCTACTAATTAGCTCTTTAGTCTTATTATAACAAGGATGTCGTGTTTTGGCTGTTAGTATGTAAAGGGTTTATGGTCCCATGAATTATGTATCTAAACACAAATAATTTCAAGTAGCATATGTTAAACAATAACTCTTGATTTATGTATCTAAACACAAAATCTTAATATGTCAAGCAAAGCAGTCATGGTTATTGACCATCGTCTAAATATGTCTCATCAATAAATAAAGGAGAGTAATTATATTGCCTTATGTGTTTGTGTTATTAGAATTCAACTGTGTAGCTTCAGATTTAATGTAATTAATCTTTGTTACAACAGTTATTTGACATGCGTAGGTGTGAATGGATCCATGTTGCATGCCTCTAGGTATGAAAGGGAAGAAAAATTATTAGCATAATAATTTGGATTTATTGGTGCAAACACTTTTCTAAGGGAGAAATATCTCACAGACAATGAGTGGTATCAAAAATTTATGTCCGTAGCGAAATGGATTAATTTTTTTTAATTAATTGATTCTTATCCTAATGTTTTGTTGTTATTGGAAAGATTTCATGACTTTGTAATGTTTTTTGATATAGTTGTCTTCACACCCAGTGTTTCTATCGATGTGTGGCATTATAATGAGGGCATTATGCATTTATTTCATTTATTATGAATAGACTAGAGTGCAGGCATCATTAATCCATGCTTATGGTGCGAACTCTTAGGTGTGTTGAGCAAAGGATTATTTGCGTTGTTTTGTCATTTGCTTAGATTGTTTGCTAAGTGTGGAAATTGTGTCTATTGAGAGGGTTTGTATCTATGGTATTGGAAGCAAAAAAAGAGGCATTTGTAAGTTTCTATATCCTTTACACTATTATTTTTGCATTGTTTATTCATTTGCTTAGATTGTTTGATGATGGTGAAATCTGTGTCTGTTGAGAGGGTTTATACCTATCGTATTGGAAGTGAAAAGGAGCTGTTTAAAAGTTCTTATGTCTTTTACACTGTCATTTTTGCATTATTTTTTCATTTGCTCAGATTTTTTGATAAGGCTGAAATCTGTGTCTATTGAGAGAGTTTATGCCTATGGTATTGGAAGCAAAAAATGAGGTGTTTGTAATTTCCTATATCTTTTATAGTGTGGTTTTATAGTTTTTTACATCTCTGCATTTTATGGGTTCATGTCTATTGTTTGTTGTTCTCTGCATTTCATGGGTTAATGTCTACTCTTTCATTTGCTCAGATTGTTTGGTGAGGGTGACATCTGTGTCTGTTGAGAGGGTTTATGTCTATCATATTGGAAGCAAAAAATGGGGCATTCTTACATCTCTGCATTTTATGGGTTAATGTCTATTGTTTGTTGTTCTCTGCATTTTATGGGTTAATGTCTACTCTTTGCTATCTTTGAGTTCTTTTATGGGTTAGTCTATGTTGTTGAGTTTAAGACTTACACCATAATTCATTAGTGATGACTTCTCTGCTAGCCATGATTGAGAATGAAACTAATCTTTTGTCTACATGCTTATTAGTCTATAGTTTTCATTTATTATGAATGGACTGAAGTGTAGGCGTCATTAATGGCTTATGATGTGAAGTTTTAAGTCTAGTGAGCAAAGGATTATTTGTGTTGTTTATTCATTTTCTCAGATTGTTTGATGAGGGTGAAATCTATGTCTGTTGAGAGGGTTCATGTCTATCGTATTGGAAGTGAAAAACAAGGCATTTGTAAGTTCCTATATCTTTTACAGTGTCATTTGATAATTTTTTACATCTCTTCATTTTATGGGTTAATGTCTATTGTTTGTTGTTCTCTACATTTTATGGCTTAATTTCTACTGTTCCATATCTTTGAGTGCTTTTATGGGTTGGTCTTTATTGTTAAGTCAAAGACTTAACACCGTAATTCATTAGTGTTGGCTTCTCTGCTGGCCACGATTAAGAATGGAACTAATCTTTTCTCTGTATGCATGCATATCAATTGTACTTTAGTCTATGAAATGAAATTGAAAATTAGGCCTACATAAGTGCAAAATATCAATGCATGGCATTTTAACAAGGACATTGTGTATTTATTAGTCTCTAATTTTCATTCAATGTGAATAGACTGAAGCGTAGGTGTCATTAATGGCTTATGGTGTGAAGTTTTAAGTATATCAGGAAAAGGAATATTTGTGTTGTTTATTCATTTGCTCAGGTTGTTTGATGAGGGTGGAATCTGTGTCTCTTGAGAGGGTTTATATCTATCTTATTGGATGTGAAAAAGAAGGTGTTTATAAGTTCTTATATCTTTTACACTATCATTTTTGTGTTGTTTATTCATTTGGTTAGTTTGTTTGATGGCAGTAAAATCTGTATCTATTGAAGTTCCTATATCTTTTACAATTTCATTTTATAGTTTTTACATCTCTACATTTTATGGGTTAATGTCTAATGTTTGTTGTTCTTTACCTTTTATGGATTAATGTCTACTCTTCTCTATCTTTTAGTGCTTTTATGGATTAGTCTCTATTCTTGGTTTAAATACTTAACACCATAATTCATTAATGTCAACTTATCTACTGGCCATGATTAAAAATAGACCCCAGTGAAGTGCATGCATCATGAATGGCTTATGGTGTGAAGTTTTAGGCCTGTCGAGAAAAGGATTATTTGCATTATTTATTTATTTTCTTAGATTGTTTGATGAGGGTGAGATCTGGGTCTATTGAGACAAGCATTTTAGTCCTACAAGTATTGTTTGTTCATCAAATAGTGATAGACATTGAAAGATGTCAATCTGTTCAAAATATACGTGATCTATTGGATGGATGTTTTGATCCATTGACATCATGTGTATCTTGAACAGATAGACTTTTATTTGTGTGCTCATCATTGCACAAACTTGCAGATACAAATTGTTTTACATATATATATATGGGCGAGGGCATCTACCTGTTATTTATGCATGGCTGTGTGAAGCAAATATTGAATAGTGTTAGCCCTTGAAACAAAGAAGACTATATGGAGGATAGTTTTAGAAGTTGTTAGATAAAATTGGGGCATAATATATATTGTCTATAACCACATGTCACATAGATGCATGGTGTTCAAGACCTGTTTATTTAGAAGCATGGTACAAAGTATTTTTTGCAATGGTCCTTCATTTTTTAGGGGTCTATTGCAACTGTTTATTGTTTGGCATCTTACCTCCACTGGTGACATGTATCTACTTCTACAACAATGTGAGAAGGTATGTTCTGAACCAGTTTATGCATTTGTGGATACTATGACATGAAATGTGTTATGGATACTTATTATGTGTTATGGATATATGCTTATTAGATGTTATCTAATCAAGATGATGCAATCTATGTGAAGTGTAGAAGACATTGTTTCAACTTTTATTCTAATGTTGAGTGGGTGTTAGTGAGCAATGATGGATGCAAGAGACAATGTGTTACCTCATTTGACAATTGTTGCTACTCTTGGACTCATAATTATGACAATGCTATATACTAGGGGATATATTTTTGCTGCTCACATTCAACATTGGAAAACTCCATCTCAAATAGGTAACTAGAATCACAAGCATAGTAGTAAGCTACTACTCTTGTTATCAAGGCACCTATCAATGTTAATAGTAAATAAAAACTATGTATAGATGCATTCCAATAAATGTTTGCAATGAAATTATTGTTTCTACATCCATGAGTTTGACTGATTCAATGTACATAAAACTATTTCAAATTCTATAAATTAGATATTTCATATTTCATTGTCATTTATGGAATATCATATTTTGGATTTAGACAATTCATGAAGGATATTTATTCTCATGTTGATAAAACTTATTGAACAAAAGTTATTTCATTATATTTATGTTCAAATATTTTTTAATATGAATATTCATAGGATGTTTATTTGATTTCACCTTATTGCATTATGGCATCCTTTGATGTTTCCACATGTACACTTGAGAAATTTTTCTAAACATACAAATTATGCCTAAATAAATAGTCCACAAAAATATTGCAATCATTTTCTTTGCCATTCATTGTGGCAATGGGTGTATACAAATAGATCCCAACAATAATTTGTAATTTGGAAAATAGAAAACAATGGCCAAAAATATCTAGTGCCAATGATAAAATTGCAAAAAAGAGCTAAAATTCCATTTTAATGATGAAAATGCTCCAACTTGTTTCTTGACTGCAGTTACTGTTGTCACAAAGGATTGCACCCTGAATGGTAAGACTTTACAAGCTTGGCAATCCCATGCAACATGGGAACATTCTCAGACTGTGGGTTTGTCTGTTACGAGAATGAACCTCTGGAAGAGTCAGCTCCCTTTAAATGCCCGTTAGATCTATGGATTGATGGAGGAAAAAGATAGAAGAAAACTTGCATAAACTGGTAATTGAACAGAAAATCTATCTAAAGGGCGTGATGTACCGATATTATAACTTAAATCTGCAATATGACTCACAATTACCCTTCAACAAATCTATTCAAACAACTCAAACTGATAAATTTCACCACAAAAGTGTTTTATAGAAAAGCATGAAAGAACTTGCATAATCTGTGACCTGTAATGAAATTTGTACTTCGTATACTTTCATTTAATCAAAATGAGATAGAAGAATTTAAAGGTTTCAAAGTAAAACATAGAAAATCCTTTATCAAATCACTAAAAATGAAATAAAACACATGAATCTGAATAGATGAACCCCTGATTGTATTGAAAATAGAAGGAATCTTTGCAAAACAACAATGAATTGCTGGAAAAAATGAATTGGTGCTACTGGAAATTGAAAAAATAGATGAGTTACAAGTCTAAATATCCTTCTTTGCAATGTGCAAAGCTAGGGAAAAAGCAAGAACTTAGGAAAAAAAAGCATAAGCTTTTTCCATATAATACAAAACTATCCCCAAAATGTGAATGGGCGGTCAACTCCAGCTCAACTGGACTCCAAAATTTGCATGAATGAGTCCCAAAAAGCAACTCCAAGTTGTTGGGCGAGCACAAGTGAAAAGCCTAAAAATTAGGCACCAAAACTCCTCCAAAATGAGCAAAAATAGCTCAAAACTCCAAGTGGCTAGGTCGTTGACCCAAAAACTACTAAAAGTAATCATGTTTAACTGTATAACTCCAAATAACTCCCCTACATGAGCTTGTACATCAGTTCAACTCTCCTTCCTATTTTTGCATGATTGAGAGGCAAAAATAAACTGTTTTAACAATTATTAAATGCAATCAATGTGATTGATTTAATAAGTGTTATGTAATGCATGATTTCTCCCTATGTTTATTACATAACAAGTATTAAAGCAATTTATAACATTATTGCATTTAATACTTGTTAAAATACAATATATTTTCCCTATTGTTTGTGCAAAAAATATATGAGGTGAGTTACATTACCATATTGGCCTTAAAGGCAAAAAATACCCCCTCCTATCATCATGCAAAAAAATAATCTCCAATCTGCCCCTTGACTCATAAGAGAATGCAAGAAATGCCCTTGGTCAACTAGGGTCAAAAAGCTCTCATTGCAAAACATTAACCTTGGTCATATCATTAGTTTGTTTGACCCTAAGGTTAGAAAAATATTCAAAAATCATAAAACATGATTATCTTCTTATGACTCCCAAGACCCCACTTCCAGCTCACCATGTGTTATTTGGCAATGCTTTCCTTTTGACTCCAAGGTCTTGCGAGACCATCAAAAATCACAAAATATTATCACTTCACCTTATGACTCCCAAGACTCCACGAGCTCTTTGATATTAATAATTTTCCACTGGGCATCATGACTTCAAGTCATTGCCCATGAGCATATTTGATTTGTTTGATGATATTCTTAAATCAAAAGTCAAAAAAGTCTTGATGAATTCGGGCTAGGGAACAAAGTGAACCAAAAGAAACTCTAAAACTTCCTCACTCTTGCTAGTTTTTCATTTTGCCCTTATGTCGTTTGGCTCTATGTTGTGCCGCCATCACCAAGGGTTTCTGAGCACTTCATTCTTCTCTATAGAAGGCATTGGAAGGCTTCTTGTCACTCATTGTGGTAAGAGAATGAACATATTGTTTAAATACACCAGACAACTGAGAGGGGGGTGAATCAATTGTCAAAACTTTTTAACTTCTTCTGTACTTTAACACATTAATTAATTGTTCACTGTTAATGTAATTAAACCATGAAAACATGAAATCAGAGAATTAATCACAGTTGCAAGATCATACACAACAAACACCAAATTTTTACATGGAAAACCTTGTTAAGGGAAAAACCATGGTGGGTGTTAACCCACAAGAAAAAATAAGTTATACCAATACTGAAAATCAGAGGCTCACTACCTTTAGGGCTCACTTCCTAGAGCTCACTACTCAAAGAGGCTCACTGCCAAGGGTTTGAACTGAGATGATAGCATCTACACAATGCTAAGGTTTAGTTCCATTGAAGTACAAAACAATTCCTCTGCTCTACTATGACTTCTCACTCCTTTACTTATCTTTGCATTTTCGCACAAGGACAAATTTTCATGACTCAATTACAAGTATATATATCTTTCATTAACCTTGCAATGTACATCAAGGTCGGCATTACATTCATCAAACATTGGAACAATCTCCAAGGTCGGAATTACAAACATTTACAAATAGGTCTTGACTTAATACAAAAGTATGCTAAGGAAATGTAGTAAAGATGTATGTGGATCACACCATGCATTAGCTGAGACTCAAACATGATCTTCTATGCCACGGCATACTTCTACAATCTTCAATAGATCTCCGCAATCACTGGAATTAATAAAGTCGGCTAAGACTGGTTGCATGCTACGCTATCTAGGAGTAATCTTCAAACATGATCTCAATTCCTTAACATGGAGCAAAGTAAAGGTAGGGATATGATTGCGAAGCATCCATAAGCACGTTGTAATCACCAGGAGCAACCGCAAAAACTCTAACCACTTTATCCATGAGATTCTTCATATCGAAACACATGAATTTCACTATCTTCAACTGTCATTAATAAAAGATAGCTTGCGGACCGCCAAATCATGAACCATTTTAGTTGTAGGCACTTATCATCATCCTAGACTTCCCTCTAGAACCATAGACCAAAATACTTTAATGCAGAGGAATGCGGAGCAAAATACTTTCCCTGTCACCAGTGAATAATTAGAAAAAGTAGGTTTTCCTCTGGTGAATGTAATTCACTCAATTCTTTATACCAGAGGCTCAAACTCAAGATTTAGAATTTTCAGACATGCCTCTAAATAGCTTCCAATCCGTAAACCAAGATCTTCAATCTACAAGAAATGTGGACCAATTTTCTACACTATTCTTCAGTATGCAACTCACTGTCTTCACTATGATTCACTATTTGCTTTCTGATTCTTCTAGAGGAGCTAATTTTCTCAATGTCCTCAACATATAAGGCTTCTAATCAATCAAAAGATAAGGATACAGTTGACACCAATGACAACATAGATATGTTGATATCAATGACAATACCGATTAGGCACATACTTGCAACAATCTCCCCCTTTGTCATTGATGGAAACATATGATGTGAAAAACTGTAACTACCATCAAGATAAGATTCTCCCCCTTACTCTTCACACATTTGCATTCTTTCCTACCTAAGTTTTTCACATGAATTCTCTCTTCCTTTGACATCAATGGAAAAGGGCACATACTTGTATTCTATTGCTCTGATAGAACTAAATTTTTCTCAGACCTTACTTTTCTTTTTTACTCCCCCTATCAACAATACTGCAATACTTATTGATCTCATTAGCTACACCCCCTAAGATGTAGCTACCAAATCATCAATCTAGTTTAAAGAATGAAACTGCAAGCACCACCGGATTGATGCACTTCTGTGCACCTTAGTTCAGAGCAGGAGGGGTGATGACCCCTAACTTTTCTCTAAGATACTCAAAAGTATCCTTAGGCAGAGGCTTAGTAAAGATGTCTGCAATATGATCTTTTGTAGATACATACTCCAACTTGAATTCATTCTTTGTCACCTTTTCCCTCAATAAATGATATCTTATGGATATGTGTTTTGTCCTTGAGTGCATCACCAGAATCTTGGATATGTTTATGGCACTTGTATTGTCACAAAAGATTGCAATTAGATCTTCATACACAACTCTGATGTCCTTTAATGTCTACTTCATCCATAACAATTGAGTGCAACTACATGTTGCTGCAATGTATTATGCTTCTGCAATAGATAGAGATATTGAGTCTTGTTTCTTTCTTAACCAGGATACCAGCCTTTTTCCCAAGAAGAATGCACCTCCACTTGTACTTTACCTGTCATCCACATCTCCGGCCCAATTTGCATCAGTGTATGCATTGAGAGTGAAATCATTGTCTTTTGGGCACCACAAACCATAATCTATTATGCCTTTCAAATATCTCAATATTCTCTTGACTACCATCACATGTGACTCTTCAGGTTATGCTTGAAATCTTGCCACAAGACAAATTGCATGCATTATGTTAGGTCTAGTTTGAGTTAGATAAAGTAATCCTCCAATCATAGATCTGTACCTTTTCTAATCTGCCATAGGTGAGTCATCATTTTTGCTCAACTTACAACCAGTTACCATGGGAGTGCTTACCAGTTTAGAGTCTTCCATCCCAAACTTCTTTAACAACTCTTTCACATACTGAGACTGAGAAACGAAAATACCTTTATCTGATTGATTAATTTACAGACCTAGAACTTAGAAATTCATCTCAGCAAACATAGACATTTCAAACTCATTTTACATTTCCCCAACAAAAACCATGTACATACCTTCGTTGCCTCCAAAGATAATGTCATCAACAAAGACTGCAACAATTAGGATTTGTTCATCATTGATCTTGAAATAGAGATTGCTATCAGTAGTACCCTTACTGAACCCTAATTGTATCAGATACTTATCCAACTTTGCATACCAGGCCCTGGGAGCTTGTTTAAGTCCATACAATGCTTTCTTCAATCTATACACCATTATCCAACTTTGCATACCAGGCCCTGGGAGTTTGTTTCAGTCCATACAATGCTTTCTTCAATCTGCACACCATGTCACCTTGATCTAATGATTGAAATCCTTCCAATTGTTCAATATAGACTTCTTCTTCCAATTCTCCATTCAAGAATGTAGACTTCACATCCATTTGATATACCTTGAAATCTTTGTGGGATACAAATGCTAAAAACATTCTTATTGCTTCAATCCTTTCCACAGTTGCAAATGTTTCCTCAAAATCTTTTCCTTCAACTTGAGAGTATCCTTTGCATACCAACCTTGCTTTGTTTCTTACCACTTCACCATTCTCATTCATCTTATTCCTTAAGACCCATTTGGTGCCAATTAAATTTTTATCTGCTGGTCTGGGAACAAGATCCCAAGTCTGATTCTTCTCTATCTGCATCAGTTCTTCCTTCATAGCCTTTACCCAATTCTCATCATTGCAAGCTTCATTCATAGTCTTAGGTTCAATCTTGGAAATCAAACAAAAATTTACTTGTTCTTCTGTAGCTCTTCTTCTAGTAAGAATTCCTTTTCTCTTATCTCCTATGATTTGATCTTCAAAATGATTTTGTTTTACATACCTTGGTGTTTTGGTGACAATTTTTGGAGCTTGTTCCTCTTCATCTGAACTATCTTCATGATGCACCAGTTCTTTGCTTGCTGAAACACCCAGTTCATCTGATTCATATCCACTTGATCCTGAACACTTTTCCAGGTTGCTTTCATCAACTTTGACATTTTCACTCTCAATGATCTTCTTCAGCCTCTTATTATAGTAATGGTAGGCCTTGCTCTTGGTGGAGTAACCAAGGAAGATTCCTCCATCACTTCTAGCATCAAACCTGCATATATCTTCTTCTCTTTTGATATAACATTTTCTACCAAAAACTTTGAAGTATTTTACTATAGGAACTTTTCCATACCACAACTCATAGGGAGTTTTGGTACTATTTCCTTTGACTTGAGCTCTATTTAGAATGTAGACAATTGTGTGAATAGCCTCTCTCTAGTATACTTCCGGTAGGTCAGCCTCCTTCATCATTGTTCTAGCAGCCTCTTGGACTATTCTGTTCTTTCTTTCAACAACTCTATTTTGTTGTGGAGTCCTAGGTGCAGATAGCTATCTTTTTATCCCTTACTCTTCACAAAAGAAGTTGAATTCATTTGATGTAAACTCTCCTCCTCTATCAAATCTCAAACATTTGATCTTCAAATCTAGCTCATTCTCAACCATTTCCTTGAATGCCTTGAACTTATCTAAGGCTTCTGCTTTTTATCTCAAAAAGGTAACCCAAGCCATTCTAGAATAATCATCAACAAGAAACATAAAGTACCTATCTCCTTGCAAACTTCTTACTCTGGTAGGTCCACACAAATCTGTATGTACTATCTCCAGCAATCCTTCAATAGATTGATCTTTGCTCTTAAAACTTGTTCTTGTTTATTTCCCAAATTGGCACTCCTTGTAAACAGGATTAGCAGGCTTCACAAGTTTAGGCAAATCTCTAACAGCCTGTGTAGAACTTATCTTCACAATGTTGTCAAAATTTATGTGACACAACCTTCTATGCCATAGCCAACTTTCATCAGTCTAAGCCAACAAACAATAGTTATCAGTTCCTTTCAAGTGGTATATATTACCTCTGGTCTTCTTACTAGTTGCAATTACTGTTATGAAGCTTTCCATGATCTTGCATCCATTGTCCTTGAATCTCAAATTATAACCTTTATCACACATCTAACCAACAGTTAAAAGATTGTGCTATAATCCTTTCACATACAAGACATCTTTAGTATTATGCTTGCCATCAAAGGAAATAGATCCTTTTCTGCAGATATTACCAGTTGTATCATCTCCAAACCTAACCAGTCCTCCATCATATTTTTCCAAACTTATAAACCTACTTTTGGCACTGGTCATGTGATGAGAGCATCCACTATCAATAACTCACTCATCTTTGTCTTTCAAAACTTGAGAAGCTAATGCACTTTCCTCCACTGGTTTTTCTTCATTCACACAACTAGCAGGATTAGTAGACACAGGTTCTTCTTTAATAGCAATGAACAAACATTCATTTCTGGAAGTACTAACAATATCTGATTCATCATCTGTTACTCCTTCATCATCAATATCTTTAACATAATAACATTTCTTTGGAATCCTAGGTCTATTTGCAGATCTCTTGGGAACTCTTTCAAGAGATCTGGAAGCATAGTGACCAACCTTACCACAAGTAAAATATTTGAAAGGTAGTTTTCCTTGGAACTTACCGGTACCTCTGGGCAGACTTTTGACAAAATTGGCTTCAATTTCCTCAAGCTCATAATCTAGTTCAACCTTGTACTTTTCATACCTTGAAGTCTTTTCTGAAGTGTTGGCCTTGAAAGTGGTATCTATTTTTGGAAGTGAATCACCAAGTTCTCTCATTTCAAAGGCTATTAGCTTCCCAAGCAGATGATCTTTTGTGATATTTGTTACTATCATTACTTCTTCAATTGCAGCCACCTTATGACTATATGATTTAGGCAACGATCTCAGAATTTTGTTCACAACTTCAATATCCTCAATTTTTCCTCCCACTTCTAATGCCACTTATAAGTTCATCAACCTTTTGCATGAAAGATGTTATGTTGTCATCTTCTCTCATCTTCAAACATTCATATTTCGCCTTCAAACTCTGCAACTTGGCACTCTTCACCGATTCATCTCCTTCATACATATTCTTCAGCTTTTCCTAGATTCCATAAGTAGTTTCTAGCTCCATGATCTTTGTTACTTCGGTGTTGGATAAGGTGCTTACCAAGGCATCTTTGGCTTTTATGTTCAACTCAAATTGCTTGATCTCATCTTCAATTTGTGGACTATTCTACGGTATTTCATACTTATGACATCCTGGATCTACCTCAAGTGGTTAAGCTTTCTTCTAAAGAACTTGGCTATGATACCAATTGTTGAAATACATTGGACAATTGAGAAGGGGGTGAATCAGTTGTTAAAAAATTTTAATTGCTTCTGCACTTTAACACATTAATTACTTGTTCATTATTAATGTTATTAAACCATGAAAGCATGAAATCAGATACTTAATCACAGTTGTAAGATCAAACACAAGAAACCCCAGATTTTTATGTGGAAAACCCTGTTAAGGGAAAAACCATGGTGGAGGTTAACCCACAAGAATATATAAGTTATACCAATACTTAAAATCAGAGGCTCACTACCTTTACGGATCACTGCCTAGAGCTCACTGCTCAAAGAGGCTCACTGCCAAGAGTTTGAAGTGAGATGATAGCATCTACACCATGCCAAGGTTTAGTTCCATTGAAGTACAAAACAATTCCTCTGCTCTACTCTGTTATGACTTCTCACTCCTTTACTTATCTTTGCATTTTCACACAAGGACATATTTTCATGACTCAATTACAAGTATATATATCATTCATCAACCTTGGAATGTACATCAAGGTCAGAATTACATTCATCAACCGTTGGAACAATCTCCAAGGTCGGCATTACAAACATTTACAAATAGGTATTGACTTAATATAAAATTATGCTAAGGAAATGTAGTAAAGATGTATGCAGATCACACCATGCCTTAGTTGGGACTTAAGCATGGCCTTCCATACCACAGCATGCTTCTACAATATTCAATGGATCTCCACAATCATTGGAATTAACAAAGTCGGTAAGACTGGTTGTACACTACGTTATCTGGGAGTAATCTTCAAACACAATCTAAATTCCTTAACGCAGACCAATGTAAAGGTAGGGATACAATTAGGAGGTATCCACAAGTATGTTGTAATCACCAGGAGAAACCACACAAACTCTAACCACTTTATCCATGAGATTCTTCATACCGGAGCACATGAACTTCACTATCTTCAACTATCATAAAAGAAAGATAGCTTGCGGACCACCAAATCATGAACCATTGTAGTTGTAGGCACTTATCATCATCTTAGACTTCCCTCTAGAACCCTAGAGAAAAATACTTTAATGTGAAGGAATGCAGAGTAAAATACTTTCTCCCTGTCCTTAGTGAATAATCAGAAAAAGCAGGTTTTCCTTTGGTGACTGTAATTCACTCAATGCTTCATACCAGAGGCTCAAACTTAGGATTTAGCATTTTTAGACATGCCTCTAAATAGCTTCCAATCTACAAACCAAGATCTTCAATCTAGAAGAAATGCGGAGCAACTTTTTGGACTGTTCTTCAATATGCAACTCACTGTCTTCATTGTGATTCATTGTTTCCTTTCTGATTCTTCTGGAGGGGCTAATTTTCTCAATGTCCTCAACATATAAGGCTTCTAATCAGTCAAAAGATAAGGATACAGTTGACACCAATGACAACATTGATTAGGCACATACTTGCAAAAAGTATTCCTCTTTTTTCTACTCTGTATGTATTTTTCACTTAGAAAATGGTATAAAAATAGTCTTTATCCGCCATATCTATAATGAACTGGTGATAAAATCTTTGTTTCTATGTATACTCTTTCATGGCTTTATTTTTCTAGTCTCTCTGAAAGAAGAAGTGTAGGAGGCTACTTATGAATAATATCTGCTCTTTTGTGACAAAATGATAAAGAAAACAAAATAAACACTCCTTATGAGCAACATAAGACTCTATTTTGAATCCTTTTATATCTTCATAGAAATGAGGTAGAACTTGCTCTTGCTGTGGAGACTTGGCGAAACTGGCAGTTGGTCTTCATTTCTTATCTATTTGATGTCTTCATTCACCTATGAGGGTTTCTACAAAGGTTTTCTTTATTCTATATTTTATCATGCTTCTACCCTTGCTGGTGGTTTGATACACAACAAAATAGTAAAAACTTCATGCTTACTGCCTTATGGACAGATCTATGTTCTTCTCATGCTTGTTGTCTTGGTTTAAAAACCTGCAAACAAACTTTGTATGCTTTATAAGGGCTGCTCCAATTAGCTTATGATTGTCTTCAATACTATACTGTCATGCTTCTCATTTGATATTGTTGTTCCCTATTTGGTATTTGGTGAAAGTATAGTGATAATGTTGCTTGTTTCATGAGCATACTGTAACCACCTAATGTATTCTTTATGAACAAATGAAAAAGAAACACTCAGGTTTTTCTGCCTTTCATGTCTTTTGCCTCCATGAGACATAAATTAATATTCCATCACTCATAACTCTATTTCTCATCATAACTCCCATCCTGTGTTTCATAGTGAATAGAAAGAAAAGATGGTTACTGTGCTCTCCTTGATGATAGTTTCTTTTTGTAACTTTGTTGTAATGGTCTTTGACATTGGTTAGTATAGGGGATTCTAATGTCTCTTTTCATGTGCTTAGATTGTGAGAGTGGATGATATTTATGAATAGAACCTTTGGAACAATCATCTCCTTTTCACTGCTCCTTATAGCTTTCCACTTCTTTATCATGATGGATGTACCCTTCCATATTGTACTTTGACTATTATTTTTCTGCACTCAGGCATCCCTAAAATAATTGTACCTATATACCTTGTTGCTCCTTTACTAGATAATATGATTGGTCTATTCCATTATGAGTGTTCCTGCTTTGCACAAGGCTACTCTTTTACTGTTGTTCATTGTGGTTCTCATGATAGTAGTGACTGATTTCTCTTGAATGCTCTTAAAATTTATTGTATTGTTGTCATTATATCTCTCTTCATGACTATCACCAGTCTTCCTCCTTCCATGGTGACTTCTCATTTCATAGAGACATCTTTCAATCTTATTTAAATTGTTGCTAAGATATGACTATTAAGAGAGTCATTTGAGTTGATTGATCTTTGCATATTTTATAACTGGTAAGATAGTCATTCAATGGCTGCTTTTGACTGCTCCTGTAGAATGCATTGGACTTATAGGTTTGTGCAACCTCCTCTGATATATATATGTCTATGTAAGGCAGAATTCACATACTCCTCTTCTCTCTGACCTGAAACTCTTATTGTTGGAAAGATTTTCATTGTAGCAAATATATGTTTGATCAAAACTCCCACCAAAGATACAACTTATCTCATCTTTCTTGACTGCTACTAATACTTATGATGTTATCTACAATCCTTTGCTAGTTGTCTTACTCATTCTAGTATGTTGGTGTTATAGCTTGCATTAGAAAATGCCCACTATTTAGGTCCTTGTTTATTTAACCATGCTACCTCTGCATTACAATGACTACCCTTCATGATTGTTTCCGTCAATTCAATAGTGGACTTGAAAGGAAGCTAGGTGTGCAGAAATTGCTTCCTACACTAATCTAATGAGGAGAGATGAGTGAAAATTAGTTTTAATATTTACAGTTATAGAATGTTAAACACAACAATGGAGATATTACAGCAATACACAACACAAGAATGTAAGAGAGAGAGAGAGAGAGAGAGAGATAACGTGGGGAAAACCCTTATCGGGTGAAAAACCCCACACTCCAAAACCTACACAATGTATTATCAAAACTAAAATGATTTACATTACAAGCTCTTAGGAGTCTTCAACACTCGTATCTGGAGACAAATTGGTAGAATAATAGTACCTGTCAATCACATAATACATCTCCTCTCAAAACACCTACTTCAATTTTAGTTTACAAGGCAAAAGTGAACCTTTCTTCAGATGGGCATCCAACTTGGCTTCATGGCCCAAAACCCATGCGTAGAGACACTTGTCCAACACTGCAGCATCATCCTGACACTTGTCATATCACCCCATCCCAATATGATCGCCTATTCCCAAGTTGGGCAATGACAGATGCTCTTACGACTCTTATGACTATCATAGAATTTGTCATAACTGTCATATCTTACAGATGTAAGAGAATCTATCATACACATGCTAAAAATAGCATATTCTCTTACAACATGTCATAACCCTCCTTGGGTCTCCCAAAGATGCCTTCTTCCAAGATGCCTTGTGACACATGTCTTCACCTGTCATAGAATCTTCCATTTACAACTCTTACGCATCATAGATTCTATCATAGGAATATGTCATAATTGTTTTGGTCAAGATTCACTTACACACTAGTCAAGATGCCGGCACATGGAAGAAAACCTCTACCATACAAAGGGGATGCCTATCTCCACATGGAGTGAGTTGACCATCCTAGTTACCTTACAAGTGGAGTGACAACTCATCATGCCACTTCACACTAAGTGAAAACATAGGATGTGCAACAAAATTACAACATAGGCTAAATAAATAAATACATTACAATAAATAAATGAAAGGAATTACCAAGGTTGAGACACCTTAATTCCCAACATTCTCCCACTTGTCGAACACCTTGTAAGAGCCAATGGAAATGACAAGATTTAGCTGCTATAGGATGAGAGGCCCATAGACTTCGAACACCATCTGAACTTCTTTGTGCCCACTAGTTTTGTCAATGCATCTGCAACATTCTTCAAAGTGTCTACCTTCTACAAATTCACCTTAGAATCCTCTACCATGTCTTGCATGAAGTGAAAATGTACATCAATATGCTTTGTTCTAGCATGGAAAGTTGGATTCTTTTCTAAGCAAATCGCACTCTGACTGTCACAACAAATCATAATCTGTCTTGCATCAACACCAATATCTGAACACAATCTCTTAATCCCAATGGCTTCCTTGCAAGCATGAGTTTCTTCCATATACTAATCTTCTATAGTGGACAAAGTGACCACATATTATTTCTTACTCATCTAACTAATTGCACCACCGAACATAGTAAACACATAAGCACTGGTGGATCTCCTACTATTAATGTCAGCCACCCAATCAGAATCCATGAATCCATGAATACAAATAGAATGCAGAGGTCCTGTAGGATTACCATGATAGCATATGGAATACTTAGAAGTACCCTTCAAATATCTAAACACTCGCTTTACTACATCCTAATGTACCCATCCCGGATTAGCCATAAATCGACTAAGGAATCCCACTACTTGGGCAATGTCTAGTCTTGTGTAGATCATAGCATACATCAAACAACCAACAACACTAGAATAAGGTAGTCTGCTCATGTCCTCCACCTCACTAGGATATTTTGGACAATCACTAATAGACAACTTTGTCACCAATGAAATTGGAACACACAATGGTCTACAATCTGACATGTTGAACCTATCCAACACGGTCTTCACATACTTACTCTGGCTTAACCAAAGTTTTATGTTAGCTCTGTCTCTTCTGATTTCCATTCCTAGAATGTACCTGGCTGCCCCTAGATTTTTCATCTCAAACTGTGCTGACAACTGAGACTTCAAATTAGAAATTATATTCTTAAAATTCCCAATTAACAACATATCGTCAACATACAACACAATAATGAGAATGTGATCATTATCAAACTTGTAATAAACACAAGATCTAATTTTGATCTCAAAAATCCAATCGACAACACAAAGGCATCAAATTTCATATACCATATCATAGAAGATTGCTTCAAACCATACAAAGACTTTTTCAACTTGCAAACCAAATTTTATTTACCTTTCTCTATGTAATGCTTTGGCTGTGACATGTAAATCTCTTCTTCCAAATCACCATGAAGGAAAGTTGTCTTCACATCCATCTGCTCCACCTCTAAGTCATAAGCAGCTGCAAGAGATAACAAGAACCGAATGGATGCCTACCCATTCGCAATCAATCTAGCCTTGTACTTTTCAACACTGCCATCTGCACCAAATTTATTCTTGAACACCCCTTTGCATCCAACAGGTTTCTGTCCTTCAGGAAACGGCACCAAGTCCCATGTTTTATTCTTCTACAAAGAAGCCATCTCATCTTCCATGGCTTCCTTCCAAAAACCTCCATCTTTCATGCCCATAGCCTTTGTCACAGTTCTAGGCTCACCAGTGTTAGTAAGAAAAGCAAAAGCACAACTAGAATCAAGCAATGAATAACCAAACCTATCAGGTTGCTTCATTGTTCGTGTAGACCTCCTCAATGGCTGAGGTTGAGGTTCTACTTCTTCCTCTAAGCTTTCAGAGCTGCTAGAACTATCTTTAAACGTTCCATTTATAACTCCAATCACTGGATTCCCACAGATGATGCAAGGTTAATTGTCCTCTTTCTTCACCTAATAATATGTTGGACTTCTTCATAACGTGGCTTAGCAAGCACGTTACCTAAAAAAAATTGAAGAAAATGTTAAAATACTTTTGCCAGAGGCATCATGCACAAAAAAATACATGAGAAACATGATAAAAATTTTAGTTAGTGGGGAAATCAGATTACCACATGGGCCAGAGAAGTAAGTTCATGTAATGGCTACCAAGTACAGTTGATGCATTGCTTGGCAATGATATGAAATGCAATATCCATGTCAACTCTTTCCATTTCCTATCTTTCATAACCTACTAATCATCAAAAGGAAGTCTAACCAATCATTTATGGAATCACTTTACTTAAATATCTATCAATTAGCAATTTTACACTTCATTCACAACAAAAGTGGTAAATATGGCCTATTTTTAATGACCAGAATTGACCCTTGATTGTTGAAGTGGATGATATTTAAAAATAGTTAACCTAATAGAAATGATGCTTCAACACCAAATCTCATAACATGACATAGTAAGCAAGTACATCACCTAATATCAAACATAGCCCAAGAAGCTATTATATAAGAGAAATGAAGCATTGTAAATATATCCTATATTTATTATAACGTAAACTACAAAAGATCATAGTGATCATACCATTACCTTGATGTGAAATTCCAATAGAAGAGAACAATCACAAATACGTCACCTAATGTCAAGCATAGCCCAAGAAATTGTTGAAATTAAAACAATGTCCTGCAGGGAGGCCACCAATTGCCCAGGAAAAGCACAAGTGGAGGTCAGGAGACTATGGCTGGTCTGCAGTTTAGCCCTGGTGGGAGAAATTGGTGCAAGAGAGGAAGATGGTAGCGGAAGGCACAGAGGCATGGGATGGGGTAGAAGGAAATAGTGGAACGGTTGGCGGATGAGTGGTAGATGAGTGGCAGGTGCGTGGCAAGGGATGTGCAACAGGAATGGAGCATGGATGTCCGCAAGGCTATGGGGAGTAGTAAAGTGAGCAGTTGTGGGATGTCCACAGAGAATGAAATTAATGGATAAGGATGGAATTAAGTAGCATACCTATCTTTAGAAAAATATATCTAAAATAAGTCAATATCCTTCAACAAATCTAAACCCTATAAAAATACTAATTTAAAATATTAGTTTAGGAAACATATTAATTGATTATGGGAAAACAAATCGAAACCCTAAATTGAAGCCTTTACAATAAAATGTATAACAAAAAACAAAATGTAAGCCTAACAAAATAAAATCGATTACAGTTGGAATAACATCTACACTTGCTAATACACTTTGCTATTTCATTAAAATAATTCAATTCATTCTAGAGAAAGAAAAGAAAATTAAATTGAAACCTTTATACGAAAAAAACACATTTACCTTGAAATAACTCTTGTGCAAGTATTCTTTTGCTCTACCTTATTTCATTTCATATTATTGTGATTTATGTTTGACTATTACTTTTTTTTATATAAATTTGTTACTTTATGTGGGCTTTATTGTTATGTCTATTAATTTAATAAAACTATGGTGGTTATATATTTTAAATTTAATTTTTGTTTGCCTTCATTTAAAAAATATGTGCAATATATATTTTTTAAATATAAAATATTTACTTTTATAATCTTTAGGTGCATTCATTTAATAAAAGTATGTCGGCTATATTTTAAATTTAAAACACTTTATAATTTAAAAAATATGTCACGTCTTAAAAAATATGTCCATTATATATTTTTTAAATATAAAATAGTTACTTTTAATCATTGATAATTGGTTTTGATACTTCAATGCATGGATGGATTATTTGGATTCAAAATATTGATCTTGATTTTGGATGATTAGGTAAAGGGATGCCCCACCAAAAGGATATGCAAGTTTCAGGAACATCGGTGTGCTCTTGAAATGGATGAAAAAAATAGTAAAGATGTGAGGGATGAATAAAAAAGATAGAATTTAAGAGGATTAGTTGTGGATGATGGATGAGATTAATGATGATAAAGAAAGGTGGTTAATGTAATGTGGAAGATTGCATACCCTCAAAATTTCACACTATGTGTAGTAACCAGTTTTGGTGTTTGCATCTTCTCTCTGCATAATAGGCTAGTTTTTCTTTATTTTGGTCTATTTCTTTTACTCTAATAAAAAATTCATTATGATGCTTAATTGCTTACATGGTTCTAAGGTGGCTTGTATCACCAGGAGCTAGTTTTACCTGGACCAAAGTGCTTACATTCCATTTCAGGATATTTTTTTCCCTCTTGGAGGTTTATTGGAAACATTTTGGAAAACACACTCTCTCTCTCTCTCTCTCTCTCTCTCTCTCTCTCTCTCTCTCAACTTTGGATGCATTAGAAACACTTCTTTCTCTTGGTTATACTTTGCTACTTTCTTATGTGAACTAGACTTCTACAACAACTACATGTGATTTTAGTGCTCCTTCACATAACGACATCACTTCCATTGGGTTTGGAGGTTTTGTTCTATTTGGCATTGTAGACATCTAAAATTGACCATATCTTGTGACATCATGTTCTCGACACCTCCTGCGACACCTTGCAACACATTTAGTCCTAGTACCCTTTCATGACCCCTTCAATCATTCCCTTAGTTAAATAAATTATATTTACTTTACTAATCCTTTTTTATTCATTTATCCTCTCTAAACAATTAATTAAATAAATTGTATTTATTGAATTAATTTACACTTTCCTCTATCATCCAATTTAAATAAATTAAATATTTATCTAAATTAACCCTCAAAATCATATAAATTAATTTACCCTTGTCCTTATCCTCACTCACATCGCTCATAAATTAAATAACATTATTATTTATTTAAGTATTTGTCCCACGCTTGTGCTCATGGATCTCAACCACTTGCCACCTTCATTAAATGAGTGTCTCTAAAATTAAATTAACCTTTTCATCCTAGTTATCCACGTTACACTACATCTTTTAATCTTAGTCATTCAAATAAGGATAAATTATAGAAGCTTCCTTCAAAACCCTAGAAATCCTTATCCTTGCCCTAATCTTGTCCCAATCAATTCTAGCCATTGGTGGACTAATCTTTAATCCTAGCCATCCATCATATCATTAACTTCCTATAAATCAAGTCTCAACCAAATCATTTCAAAATCCTCCATTAGCACTTCAAACATCATCATCATCATCATCATCAAACACAAATGCTACCCTTCCCAAGAATAATCCTATACAAGGATTAAGACCTAGACGTAAATTCACAAACTTGGGAGAACCTATGGAATCCATTTTTAAAAAACTTTTAAACCATGAACTCATTAAGCTCCTCAAGATTAAACCTTATGAAGAGAATGTCACTAAACCCCATTGGTTTAATGACAATGAGTATTGAGAATACCATAGGATCAAGGGTCATAAAATCATGGTGCTCTTTAAAATATAGATGAAATGGAGATGGCATCGAGGAACAGAGACCGTTGGCCTTTCAAGGAGAGAGGAGGAAGAGGAAGGAATGGTGAAGAAGGCTTTTCGTTTAGATTCAGAGAAGATTTTGAAAGCCAAAGTAGAATATTGGAAAGAGAATGGAGAGGATATTACAACAATTAGTATTTCAATGGGTGGAGGAAGGGAGAAAACCCTATATGCCAATCGAAAGAGCAAGTAGAAAGGTAGCAGGTCAGACAAAGAGGTCAAAACAAAATGGTAAAAGGTAAGGAAATGTTCTTTTTTCAAAAATCCTCAGAAGAATTAGAGATTGAAAGGAATATTGAGGATAAAGTTATGGAATTTGTGTCTAGTGTAAATAGAATACCATTAGGAGATAAAAAAGCCCAAAAAATTTTGAAGTTAAAAAATTCCAAAACTCTAAATTCTTCTATAAAATCCTTAAAAGAAAAGTGTTTCATTATCTAATGGGCAAATATGTGGCCTGTATGGGAAAGAATAAGTAAATGGTGTAAATATAAATGGGAGGAATTGGTGATTGTTAGAAATTTTCCTAAAGGTTGTTTCCTTGTAATATGTGAATCAAAAGGGAAGAAAGATAGTATCATACAGGGTGGACCATGGATAATGGATGGAGTTCATTTTTACATGAAAGAATGGGAACCTAATTTTGATCCCAAGAATCACAACATTCAAATAGCCCCTATGTAGGCCAGGCTATATAATCTCCTAACAGAATACCAGTGCAAAACATCTTGAAACAAATTAGAAATTGTTTAGGGGGTTTCCTTAAATTGGATGATTCTACCACTAAAGGAGCCTTTGGAATATACGCAAGATTTTGTGTAAAAATCAGTTTGGCCGCTATTATCCCAAATAGAATAGATCTAGTCTCAGAATTCGGGGATTGGGAACAAAAGATAGAGTATGAAGGGCCATCAAAGCCTCTATTAGAGTATAGCTTAGAAAAAGATGCGCAATCAGATTCTTTTGAAGAAGAAAGTTTCCAAAAAGATTATAGAGTAGAAATAGAAAAAGAGGAAGATCTAGAGGAGGAAGAGGAAGAAGTTAGAGAACAAGATAGGATGGAAGAATCAAAATATAAAGGGGTTTAAATAAAAGATAAAATAGAGGATGATACAAGAGATGATATTATAGAAAAATCAGAAAAAAAAATCCCTTTTCAATTGGCTCTAGAACTCTTTGGCTTGGAAGAGGAGAACAAAAATTGGTTTCCAATATCAGATTTTAAAGTTTAGGATGAAAATAAGGAGTCAGAAGAAGTGAAAAAAATCATAGACACTCGGTCAAATAAAAAACGTGTACAAGAAACAATATTTTTGGGGGAGATGGAGGATACTACAAGGGAGATCCCTTAGGAAAAGAAAAGGGAGATGGAGGATACTAGAAGGGATTTATTCTCTAAGTAGTGAGATGTTACTAAAAAAAAGGAATTTAGATTAGATAAGTGTATTTGTATATGTATTTTGTATCACTAGATCTTTGGTGGTGATTTTCTTCTTTAAATGATTTCCAATGTTACATACTAAGACAATATTTATTGTATTCTCATTACTCTGATTTCACATATAATTTTCAATTTGATATATTTATTATTTATTATTCATATTAGTCATTAAAATCAGATTTATATTATTGTTACCATTTTTTTACCCTAGCTCAAAAATTGGCTGAGCAGATTTATCATTTATCATTTTTGAATGAGGTTTGATTTGTTTCTGTTATGTGCTAGTTGTATAGTTATTATGACAAATGCAGTTCAGTTGTTCAGATGTAGAAAAGAAAAGTTTCAATTATTTATCTCATTGCAGAGTAGTAAAAGAGATAAGTATTCATTCACCACAGTGATTGTTCATTTACAATTTTGAATACATAAGAGAACAAACACTACATTGAAGGAAACTAAGACATATAAAATGTCCCACACGAGCCATGGGTTATAGCTGAACTCATGCAAATACATATAAAATATTATGCATCTAATGAAGAAGAGGGAAAGATATAGCCATCATTGCCTTGTTTTGGTTGATCTTCATAGTAGCCTCCAGTCCTGCTCCCGACGACGGCATGTACCTAAAAAAATGCGGGAAGGTCCCCTCAGAAGCTACGGTTATGAAAATCCTTCATCAATCAAGAGAGACATAATACTTTAATTGTAACGAATTGATCAAATGAGAACATCCATTTGCAGAAGGAATTGAAGAGAAGAAAATATAAGAACATCATTATTTTATTCTAATCTATTTGTTTCATGTGCAGGTATAGGACAAATCATGAAGCTGATTGAAGACATTCAGCATGTGGTATCAAATGGACTACCACAAGGGTTTAGCCTAGCATGCTTCTGCCCCTTCATCTCAGAAGGGATGAATAGAAGAAGGAAGATCATTGATGACATTCACATGACAAGCTAAATGAATAGCAAGACAATCATATGCATCAGTCCCATTTTAAGACATGACCATGATTTTAACTTCAAAGTATGAAATGCAACCAAGAGCATGACCTAAACTGATGGAGGACAAAATTCAATGCATATAACAGATTATGCCCTACTCCAATTGTTACGAAAATGACATTCTCAGGCATAATAATAATCAGGAGTGCACAATGCATTTACAATCATCAGGTTGACAAAGATAAGTGTTCACAAGTGTTGACTGTATGAAGATTGCTTACTCATCCATGATCAATAATCCAATTGGAGTATTCATTATAAACCAGTAAGCAAATTGCAAAGACAGGTGAGTACCAAGCATCATATTTTCTCATTTAAGTGGAGTGATAGAATCAAATTTAGAATTTAATTACATAAGATGCCTTTTAAATGATGAAATATATCCAATTATGCCTCACATTTTGTACCTGATAAGTTGAGCATCGAAACAAATGTTATCACATGTTACATTCATTGGATATCTATAAAGAAACATGATAAGTATTGAAGATCTGTAGTAGAAGAATACAAGATAGCTAATCCAGATGGCCCATTTTGTCTTTGACAAACTTCAGAGAATGAAAAGGAGCATTTCATTACATGTGTGTAGTAGAGCATCATTATTATGTGGCAGAAGATATCTTACACAATGCATTTGATATGATAGAATACAGTAACGGAGAACAACAGAGGGTTCATGTGTTACAGTGTATACAGAACAAGGTGACTTCTTCATTTATTACAAATGCCTCAATGTCATGACACAAGCATGGTCATCATCGTATATAAAGTGTCTAATTGCTACAGTCCACTTAATGGACAAGTAAAGCTACAGAATTAAAGACATGTATGCTGCTACTAAAAGTGGAGGAGTTCAAAGTTCAAAACCAACAGTATACATTCCATATGCAAAGTCCACTGAAAGAGTAAGTAGAACTACAGAGATAGAGAACGTTGTATGCAATCATCACTTCTTTTGAAGAGTAATAGTGATTATAACATGACAGTGACAGCATAAGGAAGAAAAAGATACTATATGCCAGTGCTACAGAAAGAAGATTTTGTGCTCATAAAGATAAAAATATTGTTTCAGTTTCAAATATGAGTTAATACAATGAAGGAAGAGATACATTCATAGTGAGGCCGTGGTACATAATGTCATTTACGTTCATTAGCAAAATACCCATATCGAGTTCCAGAACCTAATGTATATTGTTTACATAGTAGAAACATGAAACCCTTGTCGGGTTTAAAAAAGTTTCCTTTCTTCTCACAATATACAGTCGAGCAAGGTAAGAGTGAAGCATTGAAGACATGGCCGCAAAGAGTAGAGGAAGTTTTGTGCAAAATAAAAGAAACCCTCATTTCAAACACAAGGAAACTTCATTTTTTTACATCAAAAGACAAAGAGCCATCTACAGAATGTGTTACATGCCACGGCTGTGCCATATGAGAAGGTATTTCGCATACCCAGCAAACAAAGAAAATGAAACCCTCATCGCAGTTTCATATAGACAGAAATAAAGGTAGCCACAGTGGGAACAATGATATGGAGGACTTGAAATTCTTCAATCCAAAGTTTGTGTCTGATTGTCTTTGTTTACCTATTATATTTCAATGCAGCTTTAAGTTATTTATTTTAATCAATCACCAGAGATATCTAACTAAAGTAATGTTTTCTGTTTATCATAGGTGCAACTCCGGTTGCTACTTTTCCTTTTGTAGCCCCACACTCTGCTGTTGTAGCCATGGTAAGTAACACATGATTACCTCTGAGGATTTTTTATGTACAACTTTGACACCAGTATACACTTAAAAGACATGGCAAATAACACTGTGGACACCTCAAGCGTATGTTTTATATACAACTTTTGTACCCGTAAAAACATACAAGGGTATGAATACAAAACTGTGTCGCAACATAGTAAACATAAAAAAATATGGCCGTGAATTTTTAAACCTCTGATCATTACAGTCTGTAGAAAAAAAACAAATCTTAACCGCTCGTTTTTTAAGTTAATATGTGCAACTGGGAGTAGATGTACAAAGAGACATTATTCGATAGGCCTTCCAAAAATGTGAATGCAAGTAATAGTGCAAGTAAGGTTATTTAGCAGTACTTCTCAAACTTACCCTAAAGCGTGAGCACAACATCTTATAAAAACTCTCTAATTTAAAAATTATATCAAAATCTATAAAACCTAGGTCAAAGGTAAATTGCTCAGCAATTGGAACTTGCTTGCTAGAAGCCACACGAACAAGCCTCATTGAATAGCTTGATCCAAGGGATTGAGCCATTCAGTTATATTTACTACATGCACTGCAATGAAGAGAATGTAAGCCACAACTTAAAAAAGGTATTCACTAGTCCACAAAAAGTAGATAACAATACAAAGTATTCACAGATACTTTCAACGGGGATGGTTGAATAAAACCCAAAAAAAAACACACACAGAAATTCGAGGAGAGCTGGTTGAATGTTCTTTGGTGGAAGATGAAGGGCGACCTCGGTTGTTTTATGGAATGCCATGATCACAACATATGCACAAAATGCAATTGCCAGATGCAAAGCCAAACTCCACAAACATTATCCCCGCCCAACAAATGCAATTGGCAAATGTAAAACCAAACTCCACAAATTTTATTGACAAATGTAAAGCCAAACTCAACAAATTTTATTTATCAATGCCCTGCCTGCCTGCAACAAAATTGGATCTCTTGAACAGGGCATGGACATCTATCAAAGCGTAAAGCAAAATTGTATTGACATACTTGAAAATTTTCAATCCAAAGTTTCTGTCTGATGGCTTCTCAAGACACCACACTCCCACTCGTATCCAACAGCACGGAAGCAGACCCAAAATAGACAATGCTCTTGCTCACCATTGTCTTTACCTCAACTTTGGTTTTCCTTTCTTTACCCACTTATTTGTCTTTAAAACCAGTGGAATGTCATTAAAAAAACGACTCTTCTTCCACTATTATACTGGATGCAGACAGGATTGTCCCTCTCACTGCTATGATGGTCGAGGAGCTACACTCATTAGAGGGGCTTAACAAATCAGAAAATCATGTTTTTGGGATTTCTGCAATACACAAATTGTTGAAAAAACAGATGCAAAATTTTTTCCCTCTACACGAAGTTTAACATTGAGGAAATACTTTGAAATGAAAACAACAATATAAATCACTTAAACAAAAAAATATTACCTCTGCACAAAATTTAAGACCGAGGAAATACTCTGAAATGAAAACAACAGTATAAGTCACTTAAATAATATAAGATGAATAAATAAATGCAAACAAATAATAATTTTTATGGTCTCGTGAACCTGACAAGTCAAAACCATCAGAAAATTTTAATCATTCTTTTCAATAATTTTTGAAGATTAAAAACCATACCAAAAGGTTCTGATGTACAATCAATACATGATGGTAATCTACAAAACCATAAATTATCCTGTATCATATGAAACAAATACATGATGCACAAGTTCTTGACAGAAAAACATAAAATCTTTGTAAAAACCTAATCAAAATGGGTGACTGACTATTTCATCTAATCATTTGAAATATCACTAGGGACGTCGAAACCATTTCTTTTCTCGCAACCTATCTTTATAATGTCCAATTGACCTGCCAAGTTCGTTGATAACCGATCTCTTTTCCTCTTCAACTGACTTGATTCCCTCTCTGTGCTTCTTCTGCAACTCTGCAATCTTTGTTTCCAATTCAAGGATCTTTTTATCTTTGTCTGCAATCTTCTTTCGAAGACTCCATTTCTCCCTATTCGAAAAAAAAAATCCTGCCTCTCATTTTCCAATGTGCATGGATAATTCCTCCCAAACTCAGAAGTGAAGCTGATGTTTATTGAATTTTCTCTTCCATCACTTTGACTAACTATGTAGCCTTCTGCACCGGTTAGTTCTTGGGATTCTGCTTCAGTTGCTTTCTCGTCCTTCAACTCTGTCAGATTCAGAAACTATATTTAATTTAGTTCTTGGGATTCTGTTTCAGTTGCTTTCTCCTTCTTCAACTCTGTTTAGTCTAGAGTTCGTTCAACCTGTCATTCAACAATTATATTCTCGTATTCCAAAACCCTAGAGCCAGGCACACCAAAACAACATCTATTTCTGATTGCACATTTGACTGTTTTTATTAATTAATTGAAATTCAAAACTCCAACAATTACATTCTTTAACAGATGTTTTATGCTTTTTTGTATTTTCTATTTAATCATATTTATCAGATAAATTTTTGGGTAACTTGAATCAGTTACCCTTGCTAAAATATACTTTGTTTTCCTTTCTAATAGTTAACCTTGCGTCGTATGTGGGTAATACAGTGAACGGACTTATCAAAGATGACTATTTATTACCGCACTAGTGGTTACTTATTTATTTGACAATAGTCTAGTACAGTAACAAAATAGCTATCTTTAAACTTTCCATTTATAACTCAAATCACTGGATTCCCACAAACGATGCAAGGTTAATTGTCCTGTTTCTTCGCCTGATAAGCCGCTGGACTTCTTCAGAAGGTGGCTTAGCAGGCACGTTACCTGAAAAATAATGCAGAAAATGTTAAAATACTTTTGCTACAGGCATCATGCACAAAAAAAAAAATACATGAGAAACATGATAAATTTCAGTTAGTGGGGAAATCGGATTACCGCGCGGGCCAGAGAAGTAAGTTAATGTAATGGCTACCAAGTACAGTTGATGCATTGCTTGGCATTGATATGAAATGGAACGCCCATGTCAACTCTTTCCATTTCCTGTCATTCATGACCTGCTAATCATCAAAAGGAAGTCTAACCAATCATTTGTGGAATCACTTTACTTAAATATCTATCACATAGCAATTTTACACTTCATTCACAACAAAAGTGGTAAATATGGCCTACTTTTAATGACCAAAATTGACCCTTGACTGTTGAAGTGGATGATATTTAAGAACACTTAACCTAATAGAAATGATGCTTCAACACCAAATCTCATAACATGACATAGTAAGCAAGTACATCACCTAATATCAAACATAGCCCAAGAAGCTATCATATAAGACAAACGAAGCACTGTAAATATATCCTATATTCATTATAACGTCAACTACAAATGATCATAATGATCATACCATTACCTTGATATGAAATTCCAACAGAAGAGAACAATCACAAATACGTCACCTAATGTCAAACATAGCCCAAGAAATTGTCGAAATTAAAACAATGTCCTGCAGGGAGGTCACCAATTGCCCGGGAAAGGCACAAGCAGAGGTCGAGAGGCTATGGCTGGTCTGCGGTTCGGCGCCGGTGGGAGAGATTGGTGCAAGAGAGGAAGCTGGTGGCGGGAGGCGCAGAGGCGTGGGATGGGGCAGAAGGAAACAGTGGGACGGCTGGAAACAAATCTAAACCCTATAAAAATACCGATCTAAAATATTAGTTTAGGACACATATTAATTGATTATGGGAAAACAAATCGAAACCCTAAATTGAAGCCTTTACAATAAAATGTATAACAAAAAACAAAAGGTAAGCCTAACAAAATATAATGCATTACGGTTGGAATAACATCTACACTTGCTAATACACTTTGCTATTTCATTAAAATAATTCAATTCATTCTGAGAAAGAAAAGAAAATTAAATTGAAACCTTTATACCAAAAAACACACTTACCTTGAAATAACTCCTGCGCCAGTATTCTTTTGCTCTACCTTATTTCATTTCATATTTTTGTGATTTATGTTTGACTATTACTTGTATTATATAAATTTGTTACTTTATGTGGGCTTTATTGTTATGTCTATTAATTTAATAAAACTATGGCGGTTATAGATTTTAAATTTAATTTTTGTATGCCTTCATATGTGGAATATATATTTTTTAAATATAAAATAGTTACTTTTATAATCTTTAGGTGCATTCATTTAATAAAAGTACGTCAGCTATATTTTAAATTTACAACACTTTATAATTTGAAAAATATGTCGTTTATATATTTTTTAAATATAAAATAGTTACTTTTTTATTTTTAGGTGCATTCATTTAATAAAAGTCTGTGGGCTATGTTTTAAATTTAAAACAATTATTTTATAATTTTTGAAAAAATATATCATCTCTTTTTAGTTTTTGTGAACACAGTCACACTCATCCCCTTAATAAAACTATATAACACCTCTTGGAATAATATGATTTATTTTAGGACTCTTAGATTAATTAATTAAATATAATTTATTTATTTATTTTATAATGGAATGAAAGTTAAAGGTATAATCCTAATTAATTAAACAAATATAATTTATCTAATTAATTAGTATTAAGATGAATGTGATTAGATTGAAATTAAAACAATGTTGAAAAGGTCTTGAAAGTGGTATTGGAAGTGATGTTAGATGTATTGTTAAGACATGGTCAGTTTTAGGTGTCTATATTTTGTCTCTCTTTGAAATAGTGTTGCAACTAGTAGAAGCAATGTCATTTCAAAGAAACTAAATATAATATGACCCAAGTATTGTGATGATGTAAAATTGGTTGATGGTTTGGATTTGTTTGATTGAAACTAATTGATTGAATTGAGTGGATTGATCGAATTTGATTGATAATTGAAATGATTAAAGTTTGGTTAATGAATAGATTGAATTTGATTGATGATTGGATTGATTGAAGTTGATTGATGATTGGATTTGATCAAAGTTGATTAATGATTGATTGATTGAAGTTGATTGATCATTGGTTTTGATACATCAATGCATGGATGGATTATTTGGATTCAAAATATTGATCTTGATTTTGGATGATTAGGTAAAGGGATGCCCCACCAAAAGGATATGCAAGTTTCAAGAACATCGGTGTGCTCTTGAAATGGATGAAAAAAATAGTAAACATGTGAGGGATGAATGAAAAAGATAGAATTTAAGAGGATTAGTTGTGGATGATGGATGAGATTAATGATGATAAAGAAAGGTGGTTAATGTAATATGGAAGATTGCATACCCTCACAATTTCACATTATGTGTAGTAACCAGTTTTGGTGTTTGCATCTTCTCTCTGCATAATAGGCTAGTTTTTCTTTATTTTGGTCTATTTCTTTTACTCTAATAAAAAATTCATTATGATGCTTAATTGCTTACATGGTTCTAAGGTGGCTTGTATGACCAGGAGCTAGTTTTACCTGGACCGAAGTGCTTACATTCCATTTCAGGATATTTTTTTCCCTCTTGGAGGTTTATTGGAAACATTTTGGAAAACACATTCAATCTCTCTCTCACTCTCTCAACTTTGGATGCATTAGAAATACTTCTTTCTCTTGGTTATACTATGCTACTTTCTTATGTGAACTAGACTTCTACAACAACTACATGTGATTTTAGTGCTCCTTCACATAACGACATCACTTCCATTGGGTTTGGAGGTTTTGTTCTATTTGGCATTGTAGACACCTAAAATTGACCATGTCTTGTGACATCATGTTCTCGACACCTCCTGCGACACCTTGCAACACATTTAGTCCTAGTACCCTTTCATGACCCCTTCAATCATTCCCTTAGTTAAATAAATTATATTTACATTACTAATCCTTTTTTATTCATTTATCCTCTCTAAACAATTAATTAAATAAATTGTATTTATTGAATTAATTTACACTTTCCTCTATCATCCATTTTAAATAAATTAAATATTTATCTAAATTAACCCTCAAAATCATATAAATTAATTTACCCTTGTCCTTATCCTCACTCACGTCGCTCATAAATTAAATAATATTATTATTTATTTAAGTATTTGTCCCACGCTTGTGCTCATGGATCTCAACCACTTGCCACCTTCATTAAATGAGTGTCTCTAAAATTAAATTAACCTTTTCATCCTAGTCATCCACGTTACACTACATCTTTTAATCTTAGTCATTCAAATAAGGATAAACTATAGAAGTTTCCTTCAAAACCCTAGAAATCCTTATCCTTGCCCTAATCTTGTCCCAATCAATTCCAGCCATTGGTGGACTAATCTTTAATCCTAGCCATCCATCATATCTTTAACTTCCTATAAATCAAGTCTCAACCAAATCATTTCAAAATCCTCCATTAGCACTTCAAGCATCATCATCATCATCATCAAACACAAATGCTACCCTTCCCAAGAATAATCCTATACAAGGATTAAGACCTAGACGTAAATTCACAAACTTGGGAGAACCTATGGAATCCATTTTTAAAAAACTTTTAAACCATGAACTCATTAAGCTCCTCGAGATTAAACCTTATGAAGAGAATGTCACTAAACCCCATTGGTTTAATGACAATGAGTATTGAGAATACCATAGGATCAAGGGTCATAAAATCATGGTGCTCTTTAAAATATAGATGAAATGGAGATGGTATCAAGGAACAGAGACCATTGGCCTTTCAAGGAGAGAGGAGGAAGAGGAAGGAATGGTGAAGAAGGCTTTTTGTTTAGATTTAGAGAAAATTTTGAAAGCCAAAGTAGAAATTTGGAAAGAGAATGGAGAGGATATTACAACAATTAGTATTTCAATGGGTAGAGGAAGGGAGGAAACCCTATATGCCAACCAAAATAGCAAGCGGAAAGGTAGGAGGTCAGACAAAGAGGTCAAAACAAAATGGTAAAAGGTAAGGAAATGTTCTTTTTTCAAAAATCCTCAGAAGAATTAGAGATTGAAAGGAATATTGAGGATAAAATTATGGAATTTGTATCTAGTGTAAATAGAATACCATTAGGAGATTAAAAAGCCCAAAAAATTTTGAAGTTAAAAAATTCCAAAACTCTAAATTCTTCTATAAAATCCTTAAAAGAAAAGTGTTTCATTATCTAATGGGCAAATCTGTGGCCTATATGGGAAAGAATAAGTAAATGGTGTTAATATAAATGGGAAGAATCGGTGATTGTTAGAAATTTTCCTAAAGGTTGTTTCCTTGTAATATGTGAATCAAAAGGGATGAAAGATAGTATCATACAGGGTGGACCATGGATAATGGATAGAGTTCATTTTTACATGAAAGAATGGGAACCTAATTTTGATCCCAAGAATCACAACATTCAAATAGCCCCTATATAGGCCAGGCTATATAATCTCCTAACAGAATACTAGTGCAAAACATCTTGAAAGAAATTGGAAATTGTTTAGGGGGTTTCCTTAAATTGGATGATTCTACCACTAAAGGAGCCTTTGGAATATGCGCAAGATTTTGTGTAAAAATCAATCTGGACGCTATTATCCCAAATAGAATAGATCTAGTCTCAGAATTCAGGGATTGGGAACAAAAGATAGAGTTTGAAGGGCCATCAAAGCCTCTATTAGAGTATAGCTTAGAAAAGATGGGCAATCAGATTCTTTTGAAGAAGAAAGTTTCCAAAAAGATTATAGAGTAGAAATAGAAAAAGAGGAAGATCTAGAGGAGGAAGAGGGAGAAGTTAGAGAGCAAGATAGGATGGAAGAATCAAAATATAAAGGGGTTTAAATAAAAGATAAAATAGAGGATGATACAAGAGATGATATTATAGAAAAATCAGAAAAAAAAATCCCTTTTCAATTGGCTCTAGAACTCTTTGGCTTGGAAGAGGAGAACAAAAATTGGTTTCCAATATCAGATTTTGAAGTTCAGGATGAAAATAAGGAGTCAGAAGAAGTGAAAAAAAACATAGACACTCGGTCAAATAAAAAACGTGTACAAGAATCAATATTTTTGGGGGAGATGGAGGATACTACAAGGGAGATCCCTTAGGAAAAGGAAAGGGAGATGGAGGATATTAGAAGGGATTTATTCTCTAAGTAGTGAGATGTTACCAAAAAAAAGGAATTTAGATTAGATAAGTGTATTTGTATATGTATTTTGTATCACTAGATCTTTGGTGGTGATTTTCTTCTTTAAATGATTTCCAATGTTACATACTAAGCCAATATTTATTGTATTCTCATTACTTTGATTTCACATATAATTTTCAATTTGATATATTTATTATTTATTATTTATATTAGTCATTAAAATTAGATTCATATTATTGTTACCATTTTTTTACCTTAGCTCAAAAATTGGCTGAGCAGATTTATCATTTATCATTTTTGAATGAGGTTTAATTTGTTTCTATTATGTGCTGAGTTATTATGACAAATGTAGTTCAGTTGTTCAGATGTAGAAAAGAAAAGTTTCAATTGTTTATCTCATTGCAAAGTAGTAAAAGAGATAAGTATTCATTCACCACAGTGATTGTTCATTTACAATTTTGAATACATAAGAGAACAAACATTGCATTGAAGGAAACTAAGACATATCAGATGTCCCACACAAGCCATGGGTTATAGCTGAACTCATGCAAATACAAATAAAATATTATGCATCTAATGAAGAAGAGGGAAAGACATAGCCATCATTGCCTTGTTCTAGTTGATCTTCGTAGTAGCCTCTAGTCCTACTCCCGACCTCGGCATGTACCTAAAAAAATGCAGGAACGTCCGGTTAGAAGCTACGGTTATGAAAATCCTTCATCAATCAAGAGAGACATAATACTTTAATTGTAATGAATTGATCAAATGAGAACATCCATTTGCAAAAGGAATTGAAGAGAAGAAAATATAAGAACATCATTATTTTACTCTAATCTGTTTATTTCATGTGCAGGTATACGACAAATCATGAAGCTGATTGAAGATATGTAGCATGCGGTATCAAATGGGCTACCACAAGGGTTTAGCCCAGCATGCTTCTGCCCCTTGATCTCAGAAGGGATGAATAGAAGAAGGAAGATCATTGATGACATTCACATGACAAGCTAAATGAATAGCAAGACAATCATATGCATCAGTCCCATTTAAAGACATGAGCGTGATTTTAACTTCAAAGTATGAAATGCAACCAAGAGCATGACCTAAATTGATGGAGGACAAAATTCAATGCATATAACAGATTATGCACTACTCCAATTGTTATGAAAATGACATTCTCAAGCATGATAATAATTAGGAGTACACAATGCATTTACAATCATCAGGTTGACAAAGATAAGTGTTCACAAGTGTTGAATGTCTGAAGATTGCTTACTCATCCATGATCAATAATCCAATTGGAGTATCCATTATAAACCAGTAAGCAAATTGCAAAGACAAGTGAGTACCAAGCATCATATTTTCTCATTTAAGTGGAGTGACAGAATCAAATTTAGAATTTAATTACATAAGATGCCTTTTAAATGATGAAATATATCCAATTATGCCTCACATTTTGTACCTGATAAGTTGAGCATCAGAACAAATGTTATCACATGTTTCATTCATTTGATATATATAAAGAAACATGATAAGTATTGCAGATCTGTAGCAGAAGAATACAAGACAGCTAATGCAGATGGCCCATTTTGTCTTTGACAAACTTTAGAAAATGAAAGGAACATTTCATTATCATGTGGCAGAAGATATCTTACACAATGCATTTGATATGATAGAATACAGTAACGGAGAATAGCAGAGGGTTCATGTGTTACGGTGTATATAGAACAAGGTGACTACTTCATTTATTACAAATGCCTCAATGTCATGACACAACCATGGTCATCATCGTATATAAAGTGTCTAATTGCTACAATCCACTTAATGGACAAGTAAAGCTATAGAATTAAAGACACGTATGCTGCTACTGAAAGTGGAGGAGTTCAAAGTTTAAAACCAACAGTATACATTCCATATGCAAAGTCCACTGAAAGAGTAAGTAGAACTACAGAGATAGAGAACGGTGTATGCAATCATCACTTCTTTTGAAGAGTAATAGTGATTATAACATGACAGTGACAGCATAAGGAAGAAAAAGATACTATATTCCAGTGCTACAGAAAGAAGATTTTGTGCTCACAAAGATAAAAATATTGTTTTAGTTTCAAATATGAGTTAATACAATGAAGGAAGAGATACATTCATAGTGAGACCGTGGCACATAATGTCATTTACGTTCATCAGCAAAATACCCATATCGAGTTCCAGAACCTAATGCATTTTGCAGTGTTAAAGAGAAAGGAAAATGGTAAGTAAACTGTTCAAACAAGGTTGTAGATGAGTATATTGTTTACACAGTAGAAACATGAAACCCTTGTCGGGTTTAAAAAGGTTTCCTTTCTTCTCACAATATATAGTCGAGCAAGGTAAGAGTGAAGCATTGAAGACATGGCCGCAAAGAGTAGAGGAAGTTCTGTGCAAAATAAAAGAAACCCTCATTTCAAACACAAGGAAACTTCATTTTTTTACATCAAAAGACAAAGAGCCATCTACAGAATGTGTTACATGCCACGGCTGTGCCATATGAGAAGGTATTTCGCATACCCAGCAAACAAAGAAAATGAAACCCTCATCGCAGTTTCATATAGACAGAAATAAAGGTAGCCACAGTGGGAACAATGATATGGAGGACTTGAAATTCTTCAATCCAAAGTTTTAGTCTGATTGTCTTTGTTTACCTATTATATTTCAATGCAGCTTTAAGTTATTTATTTTAATCAATCACCAGAGATATCTAACTAAAGGAATGTTTTCTGTTTATCATAGGTGCAACTCCGGTTGCTACTTTTCCTTTTGTAGCCCCACACTCCGCTGTTGTAGCCATGGTAAGTAACACATGATTACCTCTGAGGATTTTTTATGTACAACTTTGTCACCAGTATACACTTAAAAGACATGGCAAATAACACTGTGGACACCTCAAGCGTATGTTTTATATACAACTTTTGTACCCGTAAAAAAATACAAGGGTATGAATACAAAACTGTGTCGCAACATAGTAAACATAAAAAAAAATGGCCATGAATTTTTAAACCTCTGATCATTACAGTCTGTAGAAAAAAAACAAATCTTAACCGCTCGTTTTTTAAGTTAATATGTGCAATGGGAGTAGATGTACTAAGAGACATTATTCGATAGGACTTCCAAAAATGTGAATGCAAGTAATAGTGCAAGTAAGGTTATTTAGCAGTACTTCTCAAATTTACCCTAAAGCGTGAGCACAACATCTTATAAAAACTCTCTAATTTAAAAATTATATCAAAATCGATAAAAACCTAGGTCAAAGGTAAATTGCTCAGCAATTGGAACTTGCTTGCTAGAAGCCACACGAACAAGCCTCATTGAATAGCTTGATCCAAGGGATTGAGCCATTCAGTTATATTTACAACATGCACTGCAATGAAGAGAATGTAAGCCACAACTTAAAAAAGGTATTCACTAGTCCACAAAAAGTAGATAACAATACAAAGTATTCACAGATACTTTCAACGGGAATGGTTGAATAAAACCAAAAAAAACACACACACAGATTCGAGGAGAGCTGGTGCAATGTTCTTTGGTGGAAGATGAAGGGCGACCTCGGTTGTTTTATGGAATGCCATGATCACAACATATGCACAAAATGCAATTGCCAGATGCAAAGCCAAACTCCACAAACATTATCCCCGCCCAACAAATGCAATTGGCAAATGTAAAACCAAACTCCACAAATTTTATTGACAAATGTAAAGCCAAACTCAACAAATTTTATTTATCAATGCCCTGCCTGCCTGCAACAAAATTCGATCTCTCGAACAGGGCATGGACATCTATCAAAGCGTAAAGCAAAATTGTATTCACATACTTGAAATTTTTCAATCCAAAGTTTCTGTCTGATGGCTTTTCAAGACACCACACTCCCACTCGTATCCAACAGCACGGAAGCAGACCCAAAATAGACAATGCTCTTGCTCACCATTGTCTTTACCTCAACTTTGGTTTTCCTTTCTTTACCCACTTATTTGTATTTAAAACCAGTGGAATGTCATTAAAAAAATGACTCTTCTTCCACTATTATACTGGATGCAGACAGGATTGTCCCTCTCACTGCTATGATGGTCTAGGAGCTACACTCATTAGAGGGGCTTAACAAATCAGAAAATCATGTTTTTGGAATTTCTGCAATACACAAATTGTTGAAAAAACAAATGCAAAATTTTTTCCCTCTCCACGAAGTTTAACATTCTAAGGAAATACTTTGAAATGAAAACAACAATATAAATCACTTAACAAAAAATATAACCTCTGCACAAAATTTAAGACTGAGGAAATACTTTGAAATGAAAACAACAGTATAAGTCACTTAAATAATATAAGATGAATAAATAAATGCAAACAAATAATAATTTTTATCGTCTCATGAACCTGACAAGTCAAAACCATCTCAAAATTTTAATCATTCTTTTCAATAATTTTTGAAGATTAAAAACCATACCAAAAGGTTCTGATGTACAATCAATACATGATGGTAATCTACAAAACCATAAATTATCCTGTATCATATGAAACAAATACATGATGCACAAGTTCTTGACAGAAAAACATAAAACCTTTGTAAAAACCTAATCAAAATGGGTGACTGACTATTTCATCTAATCATTTGAAATATCACTAGGGACGTCGAAACCATTTCTTTTCTCACAACCTATCTTTATAATGTCCAATTGTCCTGCCAAGTTCGTTGATAACCAATCTCTTTTCCTCTTCAACTGACTTGATTCCCTCTCTGTGCTTCTTCTGCAACTCTGCAATCTTTGTTTCCAATTCAAGGATCTTTTTATCTTTGTCTGCAATCTTCTTTCGAAGACTCCATTTCTCCCTATTTGAAAAAAAAAATCCTGCCTCTCATTTTCCAATGTGCATGGATAATTCCTCCCAAACTCAGAAATAAAGATGATGTTTATTGAATTTTCTCTTCCATCACTTTGACTAACTATGTAGTCTTCTGCACCGGTTAGTTCTTGGGATTCTGCTTCAGTTGCTTTCTCGTCCTTCAACTCTGTCAGATTCAGAAACTATATTTAATTTAGTTCTTGGGATTATGTTTCAGTTGCTTTCTCCTTCTTCAACTCTGTTTAGTCTAGAGTTCGTTCAACCTGTCATTCAACAATTATATTCTCGTATTCCAAAACCCTAGAGCCAGGCACACCAAAACAACATCTATTTCTGATTGTACATTTGACTGTTTTTATTCATTAATTGAAATTCAAAACTCCAACAATTACATTTTTTAACAGATGTTTTATGCTTTCTTGTATTTTCTATTTAATCATATTTATCAGATAAATTTTTGGGTAACTTGAATCAGTTACCCTTGCTAAAATATACTTTGTTTTCCTTTCTAATAGTTAACCTTGCGTCGTATGTGGGTAATACAGTGACCGGAGTTATAAATGGGAAGTTCAAAAATGACTATTTATTTACCGCACTAGTGGTTACTTATTTATTTGACAATAGTCTAGTACGATAACCAAATAGCTATCTTTAAACTTTTCATTTATAACTCCAATCACTGGATTCCCACAGACGATGCAAGGTTAATTGTCCTCTTTCTTCGCCTGATAAGACACTGGACTTCTTTAGAAGGTGGCTTAGCAGGCACGCTACCTGAAAAATAATGCAGAAAATGTTAAAATACTTTTCCTAGAGGCATCATGCACAAAAAAAAAAACATGAGAAACATGATAAGAATTTCAGTTAGTGGGGAAATCAGATTACCGCGTGGGCCAGAGAAGTTAATGTAATGGCTACCAAGTACAGTTGATGCATTGCTTGGCATTGATATGAAATGGAACGCCCATGTCAACTCTTTCCATTTCCTGTCATTCATGACCTGCTAATCATCAAAAGGAAGTTTAACCAATCATTTGTGGAATCACTTTACTTAAATATCTATCACATAGCAATTTTACACTTCATTCACAACAAAAATGGTAAATATGGCCTACTTTTAATGACCAAAATTGACCCTTGACTGTTGAAGTGGATGATATTTAAGAACACTTAACCTAATAGAAATGATGCTTCAACACCAAATCTCATAACATGACATAGTAAGCAAGTACATCACCTAATATCAAACATACCCCAAGAAGCTATCATATAAGACAAATGAAGCACCGTAAATATATCCTATATTCATTATAACGTCAACTACAAATGATCATAATGATCATACCATTACCTTGATGTGAAATTCCAACAGAAGAGAACAATCACAAATACGTCACCTAATGTCAAACATAGCCCAAGAAATTGTCGAAATTTAAACAATGTCCTGCAGGGAGGTCACCAATTGCCCGGGAAAGGCGCAAGCAGAGGTCGAGAGGCTATGGCTGGTCTGCGGTTCGGCGCCGGTGGGAGAGATTGGTGCAAGAGAGGAAGCTCGTGGCGGGAGGCGCAAAGGCGTGGGATGGGGCAGAAGGAAACAGTGGGACGGCTGGAAACAAATCTAAACCCTATAAAAATACCGATCTAAAGTATTAGTTTAGGACACATATTAATTGATTATGGAAAAACAAATCGAAACCCTAAATTGAAGCCTTTACAGTAAAATGTATAACAAAAAACAAAAGGTAAGCCTAACAAAATATAATGCATTACGGTTGGAATAACATCTACACTTGCTAATACACTTTGCTATTTCATTAAAATAATTCAATTCATTCTGAGAAAGAAAAGAAAATTAAATTGAAACCTTTATACCAAAAAACACACTTACCTTGAAATAACTCCTGCGCCAGTATTCTTTTGCTCTACCTTATTTCATTTCATATTTTTGTGATTTATGTTTGACTATTACATGTATTATATAAATTTGTTACTTTATGTGGGCTTTATTGTTATGTCTATTAATTTAATAAAACTATGGCGGTTATATATTTTAAATTTAATTTTTGTATGCCTTCATATGTGGAATATATATTTTTTAAATATAAAATAGTTACTTTTATAATCTTTAGGTGCATTAATTTAATAAAAGTATGTCAGCTATATTTTAAATTTAAAACACTTTATAATTTAAAAAATATGTCAGGTCTTGAAAAATATGTCGTTTATATATTTTTTAAATATAAAATAGTTACTTTTTAATTTTTAGGTGCATTCATTTAATAAAAGTATGTGGACTATGTGTTAAATTTAAAACACATATTTTATAATTTTTGAAAAAATATGTCATCTCTTTTTTGTTTTTGTGAACACAGTCACACTCATCCCCTTAATAAAACTGTATAACACCTCTTGGAATAATATGATTTATTTTAGGACTCTTAGATTAATTAATTAAATAATAAAATTATTTAATTAATTAGTGGAGTGGGATGTGGAGAATTAGATTAATTAATTAAATATAATTTATTTATTTATTTTATAATGGAATGAAAGTTAAAGGTATAATCCTAATTAATTAAACAAATATAATTGATCTAATTAATTAGTATTAAGATGAATGTGATTAGATTGAAATTAAAACAATGTTGAAAAGGTCTTGAAAGTGGTATTGGAAGTGATGTTAGATGTATTGTTAAGACATGGTCAGTTTTAGGTGTCTATATTTTGTCTCTTTTTGAAATAGTGTTGCAACTAGTAGAAGCAATGTCATTTCAAAGAAACTAAATATAATATGCCCCAAGTATTGTGATGATGTAAAATTGGTTGATGGTTTGGATTTGTTTGATTGAAACTAATTGATTGAATTGAGTGGATTGATTGAATTTGATTGATGATTGAAATGATTAAAGTTTGGTTAATGAATAGATTGAATTTGATTGATGATTGGATTGATTGAAGTTGATTGATGATTGGATTTGATCAAAGTTGATTAATGATTGATTGATTGAAGTTGATTGATCATTGGTTTTGATACTTCAATGCATGGCTGGATTATTTGGATTCAAAATATTGATCTTGATTTTGGATGATTAGGTAAATGGATGCCCCACCAAAAGGATATGCAAGTTTCAAGAACATCGGTGTGCTCTCGAAATGGATAAAAAAAATAGTAAAGATGTGAGGGATGAATGAAAAAGATAGAATTTAAGAGGATTAGTTGTGGATGATGGATGAGATTAATGATGATAAAGAAAGGTGGTTAGTGTAATGTGGAAGATTGCATACCCTCACAATTTCACACTATGTGGAGTAACCAGTTTTGGTGTTTGCATCTTTTCTCTGCATAATAGGCTGGGTTTGCTTGATTTTTGTCTATTTCTTTTACTCTAATAAAAAATTCATTATGATTCTTAATTGCTTACATGGTCCTAAGGCGGCTTGTGTGACCAGGAGCTAGTTTTACCTAGACCGAAGTGCTTACTTTCCATTTCAGGATATTTTTTCCCTCTTAGTGGTTTATTGGAAACATTTTGGAAAACACATTCAATCTCTCTCTCTCTCTCTCTCTCAACTTTGGATGCATTAGAAATACTTCTTTCTCTTGGTTATACTTTGCTACTTTCTTATGTGAACTAGACTTCTACAACAACTACATGTGATTTTAGTGCTCCTTCACATAACGAGATCACTTCCATTGGGTTTGGAGGTTTTGTTCTATTTGGCATTGTAGACACCTAAAATTGACAATTTTTTGTGACATCATGTTCTTGACACCTCCTGCGACACCTTGCAACACATTTAGTCCTAGTATCCTTTCATCACCACTTTAGTCATTCCCTTAGTTAAATAAATTATATTTACTTTACCAATCCTTTTTTATTCATTTACCCTCTCTTAACAATTAATTAAATAAATTGTATTTATTGAATTAATTTACACTTTCCTCTATCATCTAATTTAAATAAATTAAATATTTATCTAAATTAACCCTCAAAATCATATAAATTAATTTACCCTTGTCCTTATCCTCACTCACGTCGCTCATAAATTAAATAATATTATTATTTATTTAAGTATTTGTCCCACGCTTGTGCTCATGGATCTCAACCACTTGCCACCTTCATTAAATGAGTGTCTCTAAAATTAAATTAACCTTTTCATCCTAGTCATCCACGTTAGACTACATCTTTTAATCTTAGTCATTCAAATAAGGATAAACTATAGAAGCTTCCTTCAAAACCCTAGAAATCCTTATCCTTGCCCTAATCTTGTCTCAATTAGTTCTAGCCATTGGTGGACTAATCTTTAATCCTAGCCATCCATCATATCTTTAACTTCCTATAAATCAAGTCTCAACCAAATCATTTCAAAATCCTCCATTAGCACTTCAAACATCATCATCATCAAACACAAATGCTACCCTTCCCAAGAATAATCCTCTACAAGGATTAAGACCTAGACGTAAATTCACAAACTTGGGAGAACCTATGGAATCCATTTTTAAAAATCTTTTAAACCATGAACTCATTAAGCTCCTCGAGATCAAACCTTATGAAGAGAATGTCACTAAACCCCATTGGTTTAATGACAATGAGTATTGAGAATACCATAGGATCAAGGGTCATAAAATCATGGTGCTCTTTAAAATATAGATGAAATGGAGATGGCATCGAGGAACATAGACCATTGGCCTTTCAAGGAGAGAGGAGGAAGAGGAAGGAATGGTGAAGAAGGCTTTTTGTTTAGATTCAGAGAAGATTTTGAAAGCCAAAGTAGAAATTTGGAAAGAGAATGGAGAGGATATTACAACAATTAGTATTTGAATGGGTGGAGGAAGGGAGAAAACCCTATATGCCAACTGAAAGAGCAAGCAGAAAGGTAGCAGGTCAGACAAAGAGGTCAAAACAAAATGGTAAGAGGTAAGGAAATGTTCTTTTTTCAAAAATCCTAAGAAGAATTAGAGATTGAAAGGAATATTGAGGATAAAATTATGGAATTTGTATCTAGTGTTTCATCTATAAAATCCTTAAAAGAAAAGTGTTTCATTATCTAATGGGCAAATTTGTGGCCTGTATCGGAAAGAATAAGTAAATGGTGTAAATATAAATGTGGAGAATCGGTGATTATTAGAAATTTTCCTAAAGGTTGTTTCCTTGTAATATGTGAATCAAAAGGGAAGAAAGATAGTATCATACAGGGTGGATGATGGATAATGGATGGAGTTCATTTTTACATGAAAGAATGGGAACCTAATTTTGATCCCAAGAATCACAACATTCGAATAGCCCCTATGTAGGCTAGATTATATAATCTCCTAACAGAATACCAGTGCAAAACATCTTGAAAGAAATTGGAAATTGTTTAGGGAGTTTCATTAAATTGGATGATTCTACCACTAAAGGAGCCTTTGGAATATACGCAAGATTTTCTGTAAAAATTAATCTGGCCGCTATTATCCCAAATAGAATAGATCTAGTCTCAGAATTCAGGGATTGGGAACAAAAGATAGAGTTTGAAGTGCCGTCAAAGCCTCTGTTAGAGTATAGCTTAGAAAAATATGGGCAATCAGATTCTTTTGAAGAAGAAAGTTCCCAGAAAGATTATAGAGTAGAAATAGAAAAAGAGGACAAGGAGTTTTGCAGGCAAGATCTAGAGGAGGAAGAGGGAGAAATTAGAGAGCAAGATAGGATGGAAGAATCAAAATATAAAGGGGTTTAAATAAAAGATAAAATAGAGGATGATACAAGGGATGATATTATAGAAAAATCAGAAAAAAAAAATCTCTTTTCAATTGGCTCCAGAACTCTTTGGCTTGGAAGAGAAGAACAAAAATCAGTTTCCAATATCACGTTTTGAAGTTCAGGATGCAAATAAGGAGTCAGAAGACGTGAAAAAGATCATAGACGCTCAGTCAAATAAAAAATGTGTAAAAGAAACAATATTTTTTGGGGAGATGGAGGATACTACAAGGGAGATCCCTTAGGAAAAGGAAAGGGAGATGGATGATACTACAAGGGATTTATTCTCTAAGGAGTGAGATGTTACTAAAAAAAAAGGAATTTAGATTAGATAAGTGTATTTGTATATGTATTTTGTATCACTAGATCTTTGGTGGTGATTTTCTTCTTTAAATGATTTCCAATGTTACATACTAAGCCAATATTTATTGTATTCTCATTACTTTGATTTCACATATAATTTTCAATTTGATATATTTATTATTTATTATTTGTATTAGTCATTAAAATCAGATTTATATTATTGTTACCATTTTTTTACCCTAGCTCAAAAATTGGCTGAGCAGATTTATCATTTATCATTTTTGAATGAGGTTTGATTTGTTTCTGTTATGTGCTAGTTGCATACCTATTATGACAAATGCAGTTCAGTTGTTTAGATGTAGAAAAGAAAAGTTTTAATTGTTTATCTCATTGCAGAATAGTAAAAAAGATAAGTATTCATTCATCACAGTGATTATTCATTTACAATTTTGAATACATAAGAGAACAAACATTGCATTGAAGGAAATTAAGACATATCAGATGCCCCACACAAGCCATGGGTTATAGCTGAACTCATGCAAATACAAATAAAATATTATGTATCTAATGAAGAAGAGGGAAAGACATAGCCATCATTGCCTTGTTTTGGTTGATCTTTGTAGTAGCCTCCAGTCCTGCTCCCGACCTCAACATGTACCTAAAAAAATGCGGGAAGGTCCCCTTAGAAGCTACGGTTATGAAAATCCTTCATCAATCAAGAGATACATAATACTTTAATTGTAATGAATTGATCAAATGAGAACATCCATTTACAGAAGGAATTGAAGAGAAGAAAATATAAGAACATCATTATTTTATTCTAATCTGTTTGTTTCATGTGCAGGTATAGGACAAATCATGAAGCTGATTGAAGACATTCAGCATGTGGTATCAAATGTGCTACCACAAGGGTTTAGCCCAAGATGCTTCTGCCCCTTGATCTCAGAAGGGATGAATAGAAGAAGGAAGATCATTGATGCCATTCACATGACAAGCTAAATGAATAGCAAGACAATCATATGCATAAGTCCCATTTAAAGACATGACCATGATTTTAACTTCAAAGTATGAAATGCAACCAAGAGCATGACCTAAACTGATGGAGGACAAAATTCAATGCATATAACAGATTATGCACTAGTCCAATTGTTATGAAAATGACATTCTCAGGCATGATAATAATCAAGAGTACAAAATGCATTTACAATCATCAGGTTGACAAAGATAAGTGTTCACAAGTGTTGACTGTCTGAAGATTGCTTACTCATCCATGATTAATAATCCAATTGGAGTATCCATTATAAACCAGTAAGCAAATTGCAAAGACAGGTGAGTACCAATCATCATATTTTCTCATTTAAGTGGAGTGACAGAATCAAATTTAGAATTTAATTACATAAGATGCCTTTTAAATGATGAAATATATCCAATTATGCCTCACATTTTGTACCTGATAAGTTGAGCATCAGAACAAGTGTTATCACATGTTACATTCATTGGATATCTATAAAGAAACATGATAAGTATTGCAGATCTGTAGCAGAAGAATACAAGACAGCTAATCCAGATGGCCCATTTTGTCTTTAACAAACTTCAGAGAATGAAAAGGAACATTTCATTACATGTGTGTAGTAGAGCATCATTATCATGTGGCAGAAGATATCTTACACAATGCTTTTGATATGATAGAATACAGTAACGGAGAACAGTAGAGGGTTCATGTGTTACAGTTTATACAGAACAAGGTGATTTCTTCATTTATTACAAATGCCTCAATGTCATGACACAACCATGGTCATCATCGTATATAAAGTGTCTAATTGCTATAGTCCACTTAATGGACAAGTAAAGCTACAGAATTAAAGACATGTATGCTGCTACTGAAAGTGGAGGAGTTCAAAGTTCAAAACCAACAATATACATTCCATATGCAAAGTCCACTGAAAGAGTAAGTAGAACTACAAAGATAGAGAACGGTGTATGCAATCATCACTTCTTTTGAAGAGTAATAGTGATTATAACATGACAGTGACAACATAAGGAAGAAAAAGATACTATATGCCAGTGCTACAGAAAGAAGATTTTGTGCTCATAAAGATAAAAATATTGTTTCAGTTTCAAATATGAGTTAATATAATGAAGGAAAAATGTAGAATACATTCACAGTGAGGCCATGGCACATAATGTCATTTACATTCATCAGTAAAATACCCATATCGAGTTCCAGAACCTAATGCATTTTGCAGTGTTAAAGAGAAAGGAAAATGGTAAGTAGACTGTCCAAACAAGGTCATAGATGACTATATTGTTTACACAGTAGAAACATGAAACCCTTGTCATTAGGTTTAAAAACGTTTCCTCTCTTCTCACAATATACAGTCGAGAAAGATAAGAGTGAAGCATTGAAGACATGGCCGCAAAGAGTAGAGGAAGCTCTGTGCAAAATAAAAGAAACCCTCATTTCAAACACAAGGAAACTTCATTTTTTTACATCAAAAGACAAAGAGCCATCTATAGAATGTGTTACATGCCACAGCTGTGCCATATGAGAAGGTATTTTGCATACCCAGCAAACAAAGAAAATGAAACCCTCATCGTAGTTTCATATAGACAAAAATAAAGGTAGCCATAGTGGGAACAATGATATGGAGGACTCACCATATGATGCAATAGAGAAGAAGATTATGGCCATGGCCAGTTGAACTGGAAATTGTCATTTTTGCCATTTTTTTACAATGTTCAACATAGAGAAACCAAACAATGCATATCAAAGCTGAGAAACTGAAGAAATAGCTACACGGTCGCGGCCATCTAATGAGGCAGAAGCCAAGAAAACATAGTCAAATGCCATTTTAAAGTTTAGATTCAAACGTACCAGGTCCGGCCTAACGTTTTGACCAAAGAAGTGTAGTGTTTTCGACCTCAAAAGTGATCGAATGGAGAAAAATACACAGATCATGAAACCCCAAGTCAGCGGCCATAGTTGCAGAGCCAAACTCAACGTTAACCAAATGAATATGACCAGAATTTTAGGGTTCCATATTTGCTTTTGTTTCGACATCCTTTCCACATTTTGACCATGCAAACAATATAATCATTTCTATCCAAATGAGATCGGAGTCAACACTTTGTGTTGGAAAATACTTATTAATCATAAGTAGAAGTGGCCGACAGTTCAAAGAATATGGTTATTTTATGAAGACAAAGGTAGACATTATCATAAGTGGACAAGGCTATGCATTTAGAATCTTGCCAAGGTCTTAATGTCATATGTGGTCGACTCACATTGGAGTCTAATTATCATTTGATAATGCATGTGGTTGAGTGTCTTTGACCTCCCACTTATGCATTTTCTTTTTCCTTCACATGTTTCGAATATATGCATAAAGATCAAACAAGAACCTTGAAAATGTGAAGAATATGCTAGATGAAGACATGGTCAAAGGGGTCAATGCAACATGGTGGCACTATAGAGGCAATGAGTTGGTGTTTTTTAAGCCATATGGATAATGATGAGGTGGCAGAATATTGACACATGGAGGCCATGGTGTCAAGCCTTTTAAGGCTTTTTTTCTTTTTTGCAAATATGTGTAGTATTTCATTTTTTATGATTTTTATAAAAAATCATTTGTGATATCTTGTAAATATCTTGGTGAAATTATAAACTAGATATCATTTTATTTTTACAAAAAGTCATATCGATAGGATATTGATTTAAATTGCCATTTCATTGTAAAGTTAACTTTAAAGCAATGAAATTATGAATTGCTTTTAAAGTTTAACTATTTAAGGCAATTTATAGGCTAATAAATCAGATCAAATATTCCATTTTGATTCATTTTATTTAGAGTCATATAGGATGAATTTTGTAGCTTTCATGAGTAGAGAAAAGCAGTTTTATGGTGGGACCACATGAGAGGGTAGTTTTACAGCCTTATTTCATAGATTGGTGATAGATTCAGTGCTTTATTTTTGACTTTCATGAGTAGCTTGAAAATAGACTTAGGGTCTATTTTTAGGAGTTTTTTCAGCTTTCTTTAGAGGAGATCATTTGGAGGCATTTATAGGAGAAAAACTTAGTTTTTTCTCAGTTAATTAGCATCAGTTTCTTCTCTCTTATAGATTTGTATACAGGCAGTTGGCTCACACATTTTATTTTTCACATGCATTGTACTCCTTCCAGTTCTAATAGCAAATTATTCTATTCCACATATTTTGCAGTCTTGATCTGATGTTATATTGTGACTTATTTTGTCCTTTATTATGTTTCAATACTATTAAAACTTAGTTTCTTCCTGGTTGCAGTTTGTGTTTTTATCCAAACCTTGTTGCAAATTACTTAAGGAATAACTATTAGTGAAATTGTGAGGATTCAGGTTAGAGGATTTGCTTGTGAGTGATAGAATTTCATCTAGTTTAGATTCTATAGTTAGTTTACATTTCAGTTTCATCCTTCTATCCCTTTTCCCCTCAAGTTAGTAGTTTAGAAATTACAAGAGAACCAGCTCACTTTGGAGATTCGTTCTCATGAAAGGAGACCCACATCTGAGAATGATTCCATGTTTCAACAGGTAGTTAAGTTTTTACAAGACTTAACAAGGGTGCATACTTGAATTGGGGAGATTTGCACCCTCATAGCTGTTGTTCTAGTATATGCAGCAATTTTACAGCTTTTGGAGGCTTTCAATATATCTGGTGACTCATTCCCATGGTTTGGTTTGTAGATTAGTGCTTACAACTTATGAAAACCAGGTCTAATCTAGACCCATTGGACTACTTACAGCTATCTACACCTAGAAGGAGAGGCAAATCAGCAAGCAGAACAACTGAGTCATCAAGAAGATCCAAGTCTACACCTTCTCGATTCAGATCTACAAGTCCAGTTAAAAGAAGTAGAAGTCCAGTGTTGATAGTACAGATACCTATAATGGCTAGGCCATATGCATTTGCTGCTTTCAATAGTACAGTTGATGCATTGCTTGGCATTGATATGAAATGGAACGCCCATGTCAACTCTTTCCATTTCCTGTCATTCATGACCTGCTAATCATCAAAAGGAAGTCTAACCAATCATTTGTGGAATCACTTTACTTAAATATCTATCACATAGCAATTTTACACTTCATTCACAACAAAAGTGGTAAATATGGCCTACTTTTAATGACCAAAATTGACCCTTGACTGTTGAAGTGGATGATATTTAAGAACACTTAACCTAATAGAAATGATGCTTCAACACCAAATCTCATAACATGACATAGTAAGCAAGTAAATCACCTAATATCAAACATAGCCCAAGAAGCTATCATATAAGACAAACGAAGCACTGTAAATATATCCTATATTCATTATAACGTCAACTACAAATGATCATAGTGATCATACCATTACCTTGATATGAAATTCCAACAGAAGAGAACAATCACAAATACGTCACCTAATGTCAAACATAGCCCAAGAAATTGTCGAAATTAAAACAATGTCCTGCAGGGAGGTCACCAATTGCCCGGGAAAGGCACAAGCAGAGGTCGAGAGGCTATCGGAGAGATTGGTGCAAGAGAGGAAGCTGGTGGCGGGAGGCGCAGAGGCGTGGGATGGGGCAGAAGGAAACAGTGGGACGGCTGGAAACAAATCTAAACCCTATAAAAATACCGATCTAAAATATTAGTTTAGGACACATATTAATTGATTATGGGAAAACAAATCGAAACCCTAAATTGAAGCCTTTACAATAAAATGTATAACAAAAAACAAAAGGTAAGCCTAACAAAATATAATGCAGTACGGTTGGAATAACATCTACACTTGCTAATACACTTTGCTATTTCATTAAAATAATTCAATTCATTCTGAGAAAGAAAAGAAAATTAAATTGAAACCTTTATACCAAAAAACACACTTACCTTGAAATAACTCCTGCGCCAGTATTCTTTTGCTCTACCTTATTTCATTTCATATTTTTGTGATTTATGTTTGACTATTACTTGTATTATATAAATTTGTTACTTTATGTGGGCTTTATTGTTATGTCTATTAATTTAATAAAACTATGGCGGTTATAGATTTTAAATTTAATTTTTGTATGCCTTCATATGTGGAATATATATTTTTTAAATATAAAATAGTTACTTTTATAATCTTTAGGTGCATTCATTTAATAAAAGTACGTCAGCTATATTTTAAATTTACAACACTTTATAATTTAAAAAATATGTCGTTTATATATTTTTTAAATATAAAATAGTTACTTTTTTATTTTTAGGTGCATTCATTTAATAAAAGTATGTGGGCTATGTTTTAAATTTAAGACAATTATTTTATAATTTTTGAAAAAATATATCATCTCTTTTTAGTTTTTGTGAACACAGTCACACTCATCCCCTTAATAAAACTGTATAACACCTCTTGGAATAATATGATTTATTTTAGGACTCTTAGATTAATTAATTAAATAATAAAATTATTTAATTAATTAGTGGAGTGGGATGTGGGGAATTAGATTAATTAATTAAATATAATTTATTTATTTATTTTATAATGGAATGAAAGTTAAAGGTATAATCCTAATTAATTAAACAAATATAATTTATCTAATTAATTAGTATTAAGATGAATGTGATTAGATTGAAATTAAAACAATGTTGAAAAGGTCTTGAAAGTGGTATTGGAAGTGATGTTAGATGTATTGTTAAGACATGGTCAGTTTTAGGTGTCTATATTTTGTCTCTCTTTGTAATAGTGTTGCAACTAGTAGAAGCAATGTCATTTCAAAGAAACTAAATATAATATGACCCAAGTATTGTGATGATGTAAAATTGGTTGATGGTTTGGATTTGTTTGATTGAAACTAATTGATTGAATTGAGTGGATTGATTGAATTTGATTGATAATTGAAATGATTAAAGTTTGGTTAATGAATAGATTGAATTTGATTGATGATTGGATTGATTGAAGTTGATTGATGATTGGATTTGATCAAAGTTGATTAATGATTGATTGATTGAAGTTGATTGATCATTGGTTTTGATACATCAATGCATGGATGGATTATTTGGATTCAAAATATTGATCTTGATTTTGGATGATTAGGTAAAGGGATGCCCCACCAAAAGGATATGCAAGTTTCAAGAACATCGGTGTGCTCTTGAAATGGATGAAAAAAATAGTAAACATGTGAGGGATGAATGAAAAAGATAGAATTTAAGAGGATTAGTTGTGGATGATGGATGAGATTAATGATGATAAAGAAAGGTGGTTAATGTAATATGGAAGATTGCATACCCTCACAATTTCACATTATGTGTAGTAACCAGTTTTGGTGTTTGCATCTTCTCTCTGCATAATAGGCTAGTTTTTCTTTATTTTGGTCTATTTCTTTTACTCTAATAAAAAATTCATTATGATGCTTAATTGCTTACATGGTTCTAAGGTGGCTTGTATGACCAGGAGCTAGTTTTACCTGGACCGAAGTGCTTACATTCCATTTCAGGATTTTTTTTCCCTCTTGGAGGTTTATTGGAAACATTTTGGAAAACACATTCAATCTCTCTCTCACTCTCTCAACTTTGGATGCATTAGAAATACTTCTTTCTCTTGGTTATACTATGCTACTTTCTTATGTGAACTAGACTTCTACAACAACTACATGTGATTTTAGTGCTCCTTCACATAACGACATCACTTCCATTGGGTTTGGAGGTTTTGTTCTATTTGGCATTGTAGACACCTAAAATTGACCATGTCTTGTGACATCATGTTCTCGACACCTCCTGTGACACCTTGCAACACATTTAGTCCTAGTACCCTTTCATGACCCCTTCAATCATTCCCTTAGTTAAATAAATTATATTTACTTTACTAATCCTTTTTTATTCATTTATCCTCTCTAAACAATTAATTAAATAAATTGTATTTATTGAATTAATTTACACTTTCCTCTATCATCCATTTTAAATAAATTAAATATTTATCTAAATTAACCCTCAAAATCATATAAATTAATTTACCCTTGTCCTTATCCTCACTCACGTCGCTCATAAATTAAATAATATTATTATTTATTTAAGTATTTGTCCCACGCTTGTGCTCATGGATCTCAACCACTTGCCACCTTCATTAAATGAGTGTCTCTAAAATTAAATTAACCTTTTCATCCTAGTCATCCACGTTACACTACATCTTTTAATCTTAGTCATTCAAATAAGGATAAACTATATAAGTTTCCTTCAAAATTCTAGAAATCCTTATCCTTGCCCTAATCTTGTCCCAATCAATTCCAGCCATTGGTGGACTAATCTTTAATCCTAGCCATCCATCATATCTTTAACTTCCTATAAATCAAGTCTCAACCAAATCATTTCAAAATCCTCCATTAGCACTTCAAGCATCATCATCATCATCATCAAACACAAATGCTACCCTTCCCAAGAATAATCCTATACAAGGATTAAGACCTAGACGTAAATTCACAAACTTGGGAGAACCTATGGAATCCATTTTTAAAAAACTTTTAAACCATGAACTCATTAAGCTCCTCGAGATTAAACCTTATGAAGAGAATGTCACTAAACCCCATTGGTTTAATGACAATGAGTATTGAGAATACCATAGGATCAAGGGTCATAAAATCATGGTGCTCTTTAAAATATAGATGAAATGGAGATGGTATCAAGGAACAGAGACCATTGGCCTTTCAAGGAGAGAGGAGGAAGAGGAAGGAATGGTGAAGAAGGCTTTTTGTTTAGATTTAGAGAAAATTTTGAAAGCCAAAGTAGAAATTTGGAAAGAGAATGGAGAGGATATTACAACAATTAGTATTTCAATGGGTAGAGGAAGGGAGGAAACCCTATATGCCAACCAAAATAGCAAGCGGAAAGGTAGGAGGTCAGACAAAGAGGTCAAAACAAAATGGTAAAAGGTAAGGAAATGTTCTTTTTTCAAAAATCCTCAGAAGAATTAGAGATTGAAAGGAATATTGAGGATAAAATTATGGAATTTGTATCTAGTGTAAATAGAATACCATTAGGAGATTAAAAAGCCCAAAAAATTTTGAAGTTAAAAAATTCCAAAACTCTAAATTCTTCTATAAAATCCTTAAAAGAAAAGTGTTTCATTATCTAATGGGCAAATCTGTGGCCTATATGGGAAAGAATAAGTAAATGGTGTTAATATAAATGGGAAGAATCGGTGATTGTTAGAAATTTTCCTAAAGGTTGTTTCCTTGTAATATGTGAATCAAAAGGGATGAAAGATAGTATCATACAGGGTGGACCATGGATAATGGATGGAGTTCATTTTTACATGAAAGAATGGGAACCTAATTTTGATCCCAAGAATCACAACATTCAAAGAGCCCCTATATAGGCCAGGCTATATAATCTCCTAATAGAATACTAGTGCAAAACATCTTGAAAGAAATTGGAAATTGTTTAGGGCGTTTCCTTAAATTGGATGATTCTACCACTAAAGGAGCCTTTGGAATATGCGCAAGATTTTGTGTAAAAATCAATCTGGACGCTATTATCCCAAATAGAATAGATCTAGTCTCAGAATTCAGGGATTGGGAACAAAAGATAGAGTTTGAAGGGCCATCAAAGCCTCTATTAGAGTATAGCTTAGAAAAGATGGGCAATCAGATTCTTTTGAAGAAGAAAGTTTCCAAAAAGATTATAGAGTAGAAATAGAAAAAGAGGAAGATCTAGAGGAGGAAGAGGGAGAAGTTAGAGAGCAAGATAGGATGGAAGAATCAAAATATAAAGGGGTTTAAATAAAAGATAAAATAGAGGATGATACAAGAGATGATATTATAGAAAAATCAGAAAAAAAATTCCCTTTTCAATTGGCTCTAGAACTCTTTGGCTTGGAAGAGGAGAACAAAAATTGGTTTCCAATATCAGATTTTGAAGTTCAGGATGAAAATAAGGAGTCAGAAGAAGTGAAAAAAAACATAGACACTCGGTCAAATAAAAAACGTGTACAAGAATCAATATTTTTGGGGGAGATGGAGGATACTACAAGGGAGATCCCTTAGGAAAAGGAAAGGGAGATGGAGGATATTAGAAGGGATTTATTCTCTAAGTAGTGAGATGTTACCAAAAAAAAGGAATTTAGATTAGATAAGTGTATTTGTATATGTATTTTGTATCACTAGATCTTTGGTGGTGATTTTCTTCTTTAAATGATTTCCAATGTTACATACTAAGCCAATATTTATTGTATTCTCATTACTTTGATTTCACATATAATTTTCAATTTGATATATTTATTATTTATTATTTATATTAGTCATTAAAATTAGATTTATATTATTGTTACCATTTTTTTACCTTAGCTCAAAAATTGGCTAAGCAGATTTATCATTTATCATTTTTGAATGAGGTTTAATTTGTTTCTATTATGTGCTGAGTTATTATGACAAATGTAGTTCAGTTGTTCAGATGTAGAAAAGAAAAGTTTCAATTGTTTATCTCATTGCAGAGTAGTAAAAGAGATAAGTATTCATTCACCACAGTGATTGTTCATTTACAATTTTGAATACATAAGAGAACAAACATTGCATTGAAGGAAACTAAGACATATCAGATGTCCCACACAAGCCATGGGTTATAGCTAAACTTATGCAAATACAAATAAAATATTATTCATCTAATGAAGAAGAGGGAAAGACATAGCCATCATTGCCTTGTTCTAGTTGATCTTCGTAGTAGCCTCCAGTCCTACTCCCGACCTCGGCATGTACCTAAAAAAATGCAGGAAGGTCCGGTTAGAAGCTACGGTTATGAAAATCCTTCATCAATCAAGAGAGACATAATACTTTAATTGTAATGAATTGATCAAATGAGAACATCCATTTGCAAAAGGAATTGAAGAGAATAAAATATAAGAACATCATTATTTTACTCTAATCTGTTTATTTCATGTGCAGGTATACGACAAATCATGAAGCTGATTGAAGATATGTAGCATGCGGTATCAAATGGGCTACCACAAGGGTTTAGCCCAGCATGCTTCTGCCCCTTGATCTCAGAAGGGATGAATAGAAGAAGGAAGATCATTGATGACATTCACATGACAAGCTAAATGAATAGCAAGACAATCATATGCATCAGTCCCATTTAAAGACATGAGCGTGATTTTAACTTCAAAGTATGAAATGCAACCAAGAGCATGACCTAAATTGATGGAGGACAAAATTCAATGCATATAACAGATTATGCACTACTCCAATTGTTATGAAAATGACATTCTCAAGCATGATAATAATTAGGAGTACACAATGCATTTACAATCATCAGGTTGACAAAGATAAGTGTTCACAAGTGTTGAATGTCTGAAGATTGCTTACTCATCCATGATCAATAATCCAATTGGAGTATCCATTATAAACCAGTAAGCAAATTGCAAAGACAAGTGAGTACCAAGCATCATATTTTCTCATTTAAGTGGAGTGACAGAATCAAATTTAGAATTTAATTACATAAGATGCCTTTTAAATGATGAAATATATCCAATTATGCCTCACATTTTGTACCTGATAAGTTGAGCATCAGAACAAATGTTATCACATGTTTCATTCATTGGATATATATAAAGAAACATGATAAGTATTGCATATCTGTAGCAGAAGAATACAAGACAGCTAATCCAGATGGCCCATTTTGTCTTTGACAAACTTTAGAAAATGAAAGGAACATTTCATTATCATGTGGCAGAAGATATCTTACACAATGCATTTGATATGATAGAATACAGTAACGGAGAATAGCAGAGGGTTCATGTGTTACGGTGTATATAGAACAAGGTGACTACTTCATTTATTACAAATGCCTCAATGTCATGACACAACCATGGTCATCATCGTATATAAAGTGTCTAATTGCTACAGTCCACTTAATGGACAAGTAAAGCTATAGAATTAAAGACACGTATGCTGCTACTGAAAGTGGAGGAGTTCAAAGTTCAAAACCAACAGTATACATTCCATATGCAAAGTCCACTGAAAGAGTAAGTAGAACTACAGAGATAGAGAACGGTGTATGCAATCATCACTTCTTTTGAAGAGTAATAGTGATTATAACATGACAGTGACAGCATAAGGAAGAAAAAGATACTATATGCCAGTGCTACAGAAAGAAGATTTTGTGCTCACAAAGATAAAAATATTGTTTCAGTTTCAAATATGAGTTAATACAATGAAGGAAGAGATACATTCATAGTGAGACCGTGGCACATAATGTCATTTACGTTCATCAGCAAAATACCCATATCAAGTTCCAGAACCTAATGCATTTTGCAGTGTTAAAGAGAAAGGAAAATGGTAAGTAAACTGTTCAAACAAGGTCGTAGATGAGTATATTGTTTACACAGTAGAAACATGAAACCCTTGTCGGGTTTAAAAAGGTTTCCTTTCTTCTCACAATATACAGTCGAGCAAGGTAAGAGTGAAGCATTGAAGACATGGCCGCAAAGAGTAGAGGAAGTTCTGTGCAAAATAAAAGAAACCCTCATTTCAAACACAAGGAAACTTCATTTTTTTACATCAAAAGACAAAGAGCCATCTACAGAATGTGTTACATGCCACGGCTGTGCCATATGAGAAGGTATTTCGCATACCCAGCAAACAAAGAAAATGAAACCCTCATCGCAGTTTCATATAGACAGAAATAAAGGTAGCCACAGTGGGAACAATGATATGGAGGACTTGAAATTCTTCAATCCAAAGTTTTAGTCTGATTGTCTTTGTTTACCTATTATATTTCAATGCAGCTTTAAGTTATTTATTTTAATCAATCACCAGAGATATCTAACTAAAGGAATGTTTTCTGTTTATCATAGGTGCAACTCCGGTTGCTACTTTTTCTTTTGTAGCCCCACACTCCGCTGTTGTAGCCATGGTAAGTAACACATGATTACCTCTGAGGATTTTTTATGTACAACTTTGTCACCAGTATACACTTAAAAGACATGGCAAATAACACTGTGGACACCTCAAGCGTATGTTTTATATACAACTTTTGTACCCGTAAAAAAATACAAGGGTATGAATACAAAACTGTGTCGCAACATAGTAAACATAAAAAAAAATGGCCATGAATTTTTAAACCTCTGATCATTACAGTCTGTAGAAAAAAAACAAATCTTAACCGCTCGTTTTTTAAGTTAATATGTGCAATGGGAGTAGATGTACTAAGAGACATTATTCGATAGGCCTTCCAAAAATGTGAATGCAAGTAATAGTGCAAGTAAGGTTATTTAGCAGTACTTCTCAAATTTACCCTAAAGCGTGAGCACAACATCTTATAAAAACTCTCTAATTTAAAAATTATATCAAAATCGATAAAAACCTAGGTCAAAGGTAAATTGCTCAGCAATTGGAACTTGCTTGCTAGAAGCCACACGAACAAGCCTCATTGAATAGCTTGATCCAAGGGATTGAGCCATTCAGTTATATTTACAACATGCACTGCAATGAAGAGAATGTAAGCCACAACTTAAAAAAGGTATTCACTAGTCCACAAAAAGTAGATAACAATACAAAGTATTCACAGATACTTTCAACGGGAATGGTTGAATAAAACCAAAAAAAACACACACACAGATTCGAGGAGAGCTGGTGCAATGTTCTTTGGTGGAAGATGAAGGGCGACCTCGGTTGTTTTATGGAATGCCATGATCACAACATATGCACAAAATGCAATTGCCAGATGCAAAGCCAAACTCCACAAACATTATCCCCGCCCAACAAATGCAATTGGCAAATGTAAAACCAAACTCCACAAATTTTATTGACAAATGTAAAGCCAAACTCAACAAATTTTATTTATCAATGCCCTGCCTGCCTGCAACAAAATTCGATCCCTCGAACAGGGCATGGACATCTATCAAAGCGTAAAGCAAAATTGTATTCACATACTTGAAATTTTTCAATCCAAAGTTTCTGTCTGATGGCTTTTCAAGACACCACACTCCCACTCGTATCCAACAGCACGGAAGCAGACCCAAAATAGACAATGCTCTTGCTCACCATTGTCTTTACCTCAACTTTGGTTTTCCTTTCTTTACCCACTTATTTGTATTTAAAACCAGTGGAATGTCATTAAAAAAATGACTCTTCTTCCACTATTATACTGGATGCAGACAGGATTGTCCCTCTCACTGCTATGATGGTCTAGGAGCTACACTCATTAGAGGGGCTTAACAAATCAGAAAATCATGTTTTTGGAATTTCTGCAATACACAAATTGTTGAAAAAAGAAATGCAAAATTTTTTCCCTCTCCACGAAGTTTAACATTCTAAGGAAATACTTTGAAATGAAAACAACAATATAAATCACTTAACAAAAAATATTACCTCTGCACAAAATTTAAGACTGAGGAAATACTTTGAAATGAAAACAACAGTATAAGTCACTTAAATAATATAAGATGAATAAATAAATGCAAACAAATAATAATTTTTATCGTCTCATGAACCTGACAAGTCAAAACCATCTCAAAATTTTAATCATTCTTTTCAATAATTTTTGAAGATTAAAAACCATACCAAAAGGTTCTGATGTACAATCAATACATGATGGTAATCTACAAAACCTTAAATTATCCTGTATCATATGAAACAAATACATGATGCACAAGTTCTTGACAGAAAAACATAAAACCTTTGTAAAAACCTAATCAAAATGGGTGACTGACTATTTCATCTAATCATTTGAAATATCACTAGGGACGTCGAAACCATTTCTTTTCTCACAACCTATCTTTATAATGTCCAATTGTCCTGCCAAGTTCGTTGATAACCAATCTCTTTTCCTCTTCAACTGACTTGATTCCCTCTCTGTGCTTCTTCTGCAACTCTGCAATCTTTGTTTCCAATTCAAGGATCTTTTTATCTTTGTCTGCAATCTTCTTTCGAAGACTCCATTTCTCCCTATTTGAAAAAAAAAATCCTGCCTCTCATTTTCCAATGTGCATGGATAATTCCTCCCAAACTCAGAAATAAAGATGATGTTTATTGAATTTTCTCTTCCATCACTTTGACTAACTATGTAGTCTTCTGCACCGGTTAGTTCTTGGGATTCTGCTTCAGTTGCTTTCTCGTCCTTCAACTCTGTCAGATTCAGAAACTATATTTAATTTAGTTCTTGGGATTCTGTTTCAGTTGCTTTCTCCTTCTTCAACTCTGTTTAGTCTAGAGTTCGTTCAACCTGTCATTCAACAATTATATTCTCGTATTCCAAAACCCTAGAGCCAGGCACACCAAAACAACATCTATTTCTGATTGCACATTTGACTGTTTTTATTCATTAATTGAAATTCAAAACTCCAACAATTACATTTTTTAACAGATGTTTTATGCTTTCTTGTATTTTCTATTTAATCATATTTATCAGATAAATTTTTGGGTAACTTGAATCAGTTACCCTTGCTAAAATATACTTTGTTTTCCTTTCTAATAGTTAACCTTGCGTCGTATGTGGGTAATACAGTGACCGGAGTTATAAATGGGAAGTTCAAAAATGACTATTTATTTACCGCACTAGTGGTTACTTATTTATTTGACAATAGTCTAGTACGATAACCAAATAGCTATCTTTAAACTTTTCATTTATAACTCCAATCACTGGATTCCTACAGACGATGCAAGGTTAATTGTCCTCTTTCTTCGCCTGATAAGACACTGGACTTCTTTAGAAGGTGGCTTAGCAGGCACGCTACCTGAAAAATAATGCAGAAAATGTTAAAATACTTTTCCTAGAGGCATCATGCACAAAAAAAAAAACATGAGAAACATGATAAGAATTTCAGTTAGTGGGGAAATCAGATTACCGCGTGGGCCAGAGAAGTTAATGTAATGGCTACCAAGTACAGTTGATGCATTGCTTGGCATTGATATGAAATGGAACGCCCATGTCAACTCTTTCCATTTCCTGTCATTCATGACCTGCTAATCATCAAAAGGAAGTTTAACCAATCATTTGTGGAATCACTTTACTTAAATATCTATCACATAGCAATTTTACACTTCATTCACAACAAAAGTGGTAAATATGGCCTATTTTTAATGACCAAAATTGACCCTTGACTGTTGAAGTGGATGATATTTAAGAACACTTAACCTAATAGAAATGATGCTTCAACACCAAATCTCATAACATGACATAGTAAGCAAGTACATCACCTAATATCAAACATAGCCCAAGAAGCTATCATATAAGACAAATGAAGCACCGTAAATATATCCTATATTCATTATAACGTCAACTACAAATGATCATAGTGATCATACCATTACCTTGATGTGAAATTCCAACAGAAGAGAACAATCACAAATACGTCACCTAATGTCAAACATAGCAACAATGTCCTGCAGGGAGGTCACCAATTGCCCGGGAAAGGCGCAAGCAGAGGTCGAGAGGCTATGGCTGGTCTGCGGTTCGGCGCCGGTGGGAGAGATTGGTGCAAGAGAGGAAGCTGGTGGCGGGAGGCGCAAAGGCGTGGGATGGGGCAGAAGGAAACAGTGGGACGGCTGGAAACAAATCTAAACCCTATAAAAATACCGATCTAAAATATTAGTTTAGGACACATATTAATTGATTATGGAAAAACAAATCGAAACCCTAAATTGAAGCCTTTACAGTAAAATGTATAACAAAAAACAAAAGGTAAGCCTAACAAAATATAATGCATTACGGTTGGAATAACATCTACACTTGCTAATACACTTTGCTATTTCATTAAAATAATTCAATTCATTCTGAGAAAGAAAAGAAAATTAAATTGAAACCTTTATACCAAAAAACACACTTACCTTGAAATAACTCCTGCGCCAGTATTCTTTTGCTCTACCTTATTTCATTTCATATTTTTGTGATTTATGTTTGACTATTACATGTATTATATAAATTTGTTACTTTATGTGGGCTTTATTGTTATGTCTATTAATTTAATAAAACTATGGCGGTTATATATTTTAAATTTAATTTTTGTATGCCTTCATATGTGGAATATATATTTTTTAAATATAAAATAGTTACTTTTATAATCTTTAGGTGCATTAATTTAATAAAAGTATGTCAGCTATATTTTAAATTTAAAACACTTTATAATTTAAAAAATATGTCAGGTCTTGAAAAATATGTCGTTTATATATTTTTTAAATATAAAATAGTTACTTTTTAATTTTTAGGTGCATTCATTTAATAAAAGTATGTGGACTATGTGTTAAATTTAAAACACATATTTTATAATTTTTGAAAAAATATGTCATCTCTTTTTTGTTTTTGTGAACACAGTCACACTCATCCCCTTAATAAAACTGTATAACACCTCTTGGAATAATATGATTTATTTTAGGACTCTTAGATTAATTAATTAAATAATAAAATTATTTAATTAATTAGTGGAGTGGGATGTGGAGAATTAGATTAATTAATTAAATATAATTTATTTATTTATTTTATAATGGAATGAAAGTTAAAGGTATAATCCTAATTAATTAAACAAATATAATTTATCTAATTAATTAGTATTAAGATGAATGTGATTAGATTGAAATTAAAACAATGTTGAAAAGGTCTTGAAAGTGGTATTGGAAGTGATGTTAGATGTATTGTTAAGACATGGTCAGTTTTAGGTGTCTATATTTTGTCTCTATTTGAAATAGTGTTGCAACTAGTAGAAGCAATGTCATTTCAAAGAAACTAAATATAATATGCCCCAAGTATTGTGATGATGTAAAATTGGTTGATGGTTTGGATTTGTTTGATTGAAACTAATTGATTAAATTGAGTGGACTGATTGAATTTGATTGATGATTGAAATGATTAAGGTTTGGTTAATGAATAGATTGAATTTGATTGATGATTGGATTGATTGAAGTTGATTGATGATTGGATTTGATCAAAGTTGATTAATGATTGATTGATTGAAGTTGATTGATCATTGGTTTTGATACTTCAATGCATGGATGGATTATTTGGATTCAAAATATTGATCTTGATTTTGGATGATTAGGTAAATGGATGCCCCACCAAAAGGATATGCAAGTTTCAAGAACATCGGTGTGCTCTCGAAATGGATAAAAAAAATAGTAAAGATGTGAGGGATGAACGAAAAAGATAGAATTTAAGAGGATTAGTTGTGGATGATGGATGAGATTAATGATGATAAAGAAAGGTGGTTAGTGTAATGTGGAAGATTGCATACCCTCACAATTTCACACTATGTGTAGTAACCAGTTTTGGTGTTAGCATCTTCTCTCTGCATAATAGGCTGGGTTTGCTTGATTTTTGTCTATTTCTTTTACTTTAATAAAAAATTCATTATGATTCTTAATTGCTTACATGGTCCTAAGGCGGCTTGTGTGACCAGGAGCTAGTTTTACCTAGACCGAAGTGCTTACTTTCCATTTCAGGATATTTCTTCCCTCTTGGAGGTTTATTGGAAACATTTTGGAAAACACATTCAATCTCTCTCTCTCTCTCTCTCAATTTTGGATGCATTAGAAATACTTCTTTCTCTTGGTTATACTTTGCTACTTTCTTATGTGAACTAGACTTCTACAACAACTACATGTGATTTTAGTGCTCCTTCACATAACGAGATCACTTCCATTGGGTTTGGAGGTTTTGTTCTATTTGGCATTGTAGACACCTAAAATTGACAATGTTTTGTGACATCATGTTCTTGACACCGCCTGTGACACCTTGCAACACATTTAGTCCTAGTACCCTTTCATCACCACTTTAGTCATTCCCTTAGTTAAATAAATTATATTTACTTTACCAATCCTTTTTTATTCATTCACCCTCTCTAAACAATTAATTAAATAAATTGTATTTATTGAATTAATTTACACTTTCCTCTATCATCCAATTTAAATAAATTAAATATTTATCTAAATTAACCCTCAAAATCATATAAATTAATTTACCCTTGTCCTTATCCTCACTCACGTCGCTCATAAATTAAATAATATTATTATTTATTTAAGTATTTGTCCCACGCTTGTGCTCATGGATCTCAACCACTTGCCACCTTCATTAAATGAGTGTCTCTAAAATTAAATTAACCTTTTCATCCTAGTCATCCACGTTAGACTACATCTTTTAATCTTAGTCATTCAAATAAGGATAAACTATAGAAGCTTCCTTCAAAACCCTAGAAATCCTTATCCTTGCCCTAATCTTGTCTCAATTAGTTCTAGCCATTGGTGGACTAATCTTTAATCCTAGCCATCCATCATATCTTTAACTTCCTATAAATCAAGTCTCAACCAAATCATTTCAAAATCCTCCATTAGCACTTCAAACATCATCATCATCAAACACAAATGCTACCCTTCCCAAGAATAATCCTCTACAAGGATTAAGACCTAGACGTAAATTCACAAACTTGGGAGAACCTATGGAATCCATTTTTAAAAATCTTTTAAACCATGAACTCATTAAGCTCCTCGAGATCAAACCTTATGAAGAGAATGTCACTAAACCCCATTGGTTTAATGACAATGAGTATTGAGAATACCATAGGATCAAGGGTCATAAAATCATGGTGCTCTTTAAAATATAGATGAAATGGAGATGGCATCGAGGAACAGAGACCATTGGCCTTTCAAGGAGAGAGGAGGAAGAGGAAGGAATGGTGAAGAAGGCTTTTTGTTTAGATTCAGAGAAGATTTTGAAAGCCAAAGTAGAAATTTGGAAAGAGAATGGAGAGGATATTACAACAATTAGTATTTGAATGGGTGGAGGAAGGGAGAAAACCCTATATGCCAACTGAAAGAGCAAGCAGAAAGGTAGCAGGTCAGACAAAGAGGTCAAAACAAAATGGTAAGAGGTAAGGAAATGTTCTTTTTTCAAAAATCCTAAGAAGAATTAGAGATTGAAAGGAATATTGAGGATAAAATTATGGAATTTGTATCTAGTGTTTCATCTATAAAATCCTTAAAAGAAAAGTGTTTCATTATCTAATGGGCAAATTTGTGGCCTGTATCGGAAAGAATAAGTAAATGGTGTAAATATAAATGTGGAGAATCGGTGATTATTAGAAATTTTCCTAAAGGTTGTTTCCTTGTAATATGTGAATCAAAAGGGAAGAAAGATAGTATCATACAGGGTGGATGATGGATAATGGATGGAGTTCATTTTTACATGAAAGAATGGGAACCTAATTTTGATCCCAAGAATCACAACATTCAAATAGCCCCTATGTAGGCTAGATTATATAATCTCCTAACAGAATACCAGTGCAAAACATCTTGAAAGAAATTGGAAATTGTTTAGGGAGTTTCATTAAATTGGATGATTCTACCACTAAAGGAGCCTTTGGAATATACGCAAGATTTTCTGTAAAAATTAATCTGGCCACTATTATCCCAAATAGAATAGATCTAGTCTCAGAATTCAGGGATTGGGAACAAAAGATAGAGTTTGAAGTGCCGTCAAAGCCTCTGTTAGAGTATAGCTTAGAAAAATATGGGCAATCAGATTCTTTTGAAGAAGAAAGTTCCCAAAAAGATTATAGAGTAGAAATAGAAAAAGAGGACAAGGAGTTTTGCAGGCAAGATCTAGAGGAAGAAGAGGGAGAAATTAGAGAGCAAGATAGGATGGAAGAATCAAAATATAAAGGGGTTTAAATAAAAGATAAAATAGAGGATGATACAAGGGATGATATTATAGAAAAATCAGAAAAAAAAATCTCTTTTCAATTGGCTCCAGAACTCTTTGGCTTGGAAGAGAAGAACAAAAATCAGTTTCCAATATCACGTTTTGAAGTTCAGGATGCAAATAAGGAGTCAGAAGAAGTGAAAAAGATCATAGACGCTCAGTCAAATAAAAAATGTGTAAAAGAAACAATATTTTTTGGGGAGATGGAGGATACTACAAGGGAGATCCCTTAGGAAAAGGAAAGGGAGATGGATGATACTACAAGGGATTTATTCTCTAAGGAGTGAGATGTTACTAAAAAAAAAGGAATTTAGATTAGATAAGTGTATTTGTATATGTATTTTGTATCACTAGATCTTTGGTGGTGATTTTCTTCTTTAAATGATTTCCAATGTTACATACTAAGCCAATATTTATTGTATTCTCATTACTTTGATTTCACATATAATTTTCAATTTGATATATTTATTATTTATTATTTGTATTAGTCATTAAAATCAGATTTATATTATTGTTACCATTTTTTTACCGTAGCTCAAAAATTGGCTGAGCAGATTTATCATTTATCATTTTTGAATGAGGTTTGATTTGTTTCTGTTATGTGCTAGTTGCATACCTATTATGACAAATGCAGTTCAGTTGTTTAGATGTAGAAAAGAAAAGTTTTAATTGTTTATCTCATTGCAGAATAGTAAAAAAGATAAGTATTCATTCATCACAGTGATTATTCATTTACAATTTTGAATACATAAGAGAACAAACATTGCATTGAAGGAAATTAAGACATATCAGATGTCCCACACAAGCCATGGGTTATAGCTGAACTCATGCAAATACAAATAAAATATTATGTATCTAATGAAGAAGAGGGAAAGACATAGCCATCATTGCCTTGTTTTGGTTGATCTTTGTAGTAGCCTCCAGTCCTGCTCCCGACCTCAGCATGTACCTAAAAAAATGCGGGAAGGTCCCCTTAGAAGCTACGGTTATGAAAATCCTTCATCAATCAAGAGATACATAATACTTTAATTGTAATGAATTGATCAAATGAGAACATCCATTTATAGAAGGAATTGAAGAGAAGAAAATATAAGAACATCATTATTTTATTCTAATCTGTTTGTTTCATGTGCAGGTATAGGACAAATCATGAAGCTGATTGAAGACATTCAGCATGTGGTATCAAATGCGCTACCACAAGGGTTTAGCCCAAGATGCTTCTGCCCCTTGATCTCAGAAGGGATGAATAGAAGAAGGAAGATCATTGATGCCATTCACATGATAAGCTAAATGAATAGCAAGACAATCATATGCATAAGTCCCATTTAAAGACATGACCATGATTTTAACTTCAAAGTATGAAATGCAACCAAGAGCATGACCTAAACTGATGGAGGACAAAATTCAATGCATATAAAAGATTATGCACTAGTCCAATTGTTATGAAAATGACATTCTCAGGCATGATAATAATCAAGAGTACAAAATGCATTTACAATCATCAGGTTGACAAAGATAAGTGTTCACAAGTGTTGACTGTCTGAAGATTGCTTACTCATCCATGATTAATAATCCAATTGGAGTATCCATTATAAACCAGTAAGCAAATTGCAAAGACAGGTGAGTACCAATCATCATATTTTCTCATTTAAGTGGAGTGACAGAATCAAATTTAGAATTTAATTACATAAGGTGCCTTTTAAATGATGAAATATATCCAATTATGCCTCACATTTTGTACCTGATAAGTTGAGCATCAGAACAAGTGTTATCACATGTTACATTCATTGGATATCTATAAAGAAACATGATATGTATTGCAGATCTGTAGCAGAAGAATACAAGACAGCTAATCCAGATGGCCCATTTTGTCTTTAACAAACTTCAGAGAATGAAAAGGAACATTTCATTACATGTGTGTAGTAGAGCATCATTATCATGTGGCAGAAGATATCTTACACAATGCTTTTGATATGATAGAATACAGTAACGGAGAACAGTAGAGGGTTCATGTGTTACAGTTTATACAGAACAAGGTGATTTCTTCATTTATTACAAATGCCTCAATGTCATGACACAACCATGGTCATCATCGTATATAAAGTGTCTAATTGCTATAGTCCACTTAATGGACAAGTAAAGCTACAGAATTAAAGACATGTATGCTGCTACTGAAAGTGGAGGAGTTCAAAGTTCAAAACCAACAATATACATTCCATATGCAAAGTCCACTGAAAGAGTAAGTAGAACTACAAAGATAGAGAACGGTGTATGCAATCATCACTTCTTTTGAAGAGTAATAGTGATTATAACATGACAGTGACAACATAAGGAAGAAAAAGATACTATATGCCAGTGCTACAGAAAGAAGATTTTGTGCTCATAAAGATAAAAATATTGTTTCAGTTTCAAATATGAGTTAATATAATGAAGGAAAAATGCAGGATACATTCACAGTGAGGCCATGGCACATAATGTCATTTACATTCATCAGTAAAATACCCATATCGAGTTCCAGAACCTAATGCATTTTGCAGTGTTAAAGAGAAAGGAAAATGGTAAGTAGACTGTCCAAACAAGGTCATAGATGACTATATTGTTTACACAGCAGAAACATGAAACCCTTGTCATTAGGTTTAAAAAAGTTTCCTCTCTTCTCACAATATACAGTCGAGAAAGATAAGAGTGAAGCATTGAAGACATGGCCGCAAAGAGTAGAGGAAGCTCTGTGCAAAATAAAAGAAACCCTCATTTCAAACACAAGGAAACTTCATTTTTTTACATCAAAAGACAAAGAGCCATCTATAGAATGTGTTACATGCCACAGCTGTGCCATATGAGAAGGTATTTTGCATACCCAGCAAACAAAGAAAATGAAACCCTCATCGTAGTTTCATATAGACAAAAATAAAGGTAGCCATAGTGGGAACAATGATATGGAGGACTCACCATATGATGCAATAGAGAAGAAGATTATGGCCATGGCCAGTTGAACTGGAAATTGTCATTTTTGCCATTTTTTTACAATGTTCAACATAGAGAAACCAAACAATGCATATCAAAGCTGAGAAACTGAAGAAATAGCTACACGGTCGCGGCCATCTAATGAGGAAGAAGCCAAGAAAACATAGTCAAATGCCATTTTAAAGTTTAGATTCAAACGTACCAGGTCCGGCCTAACGTTTTGACCAAAGAAGTGTAGTGTTTTCGACCTCAAAAGCGATCGAATGGAGAAAAATACACAGATCATGAAACCCCAAGTCAGTGGCCATAGTTGCAGAGCCAAACTCAACGTTAACCAAATGAATATGACCAGAGTTTTAGGGTTCCATATTTGCTTTTGTTTCGACATCCTTTCCACATTTTGACCATGCAAACAATATAATCATTTCTATCCAAATGAGATCGGAGTCAACACTTTGTGTTGGAAAATACTTATTAATCATAAGTAGAAGTGGCCGACAGTTCAAAGAATATGGTTATTTTATGAAGACAAAGGTAGACATTATCATAAGTGGACAAGGCTATGCATTTAGAATCTTGCCAAGGTCTTAATGTCATATGTGGTCGACTCACATTGGAGTCTAATTATCATTTGATAATGCATGTGGTTGAGTGTCTTTGACCTCCCAATTATGCATTTTCTTTTTCCTTCACATGTTTCGAATATATGCATAAAGATCAAACAAGAACCTTGAAAATGTGAAGAATATGCTAGATGAAGACATGGTCAAAGGGGTCAATGCAACATGGTGGCACTATAGAGGCAATGAGTTGGTGTTTTTTAAGCCATATGGATAATGATGAGGTGGCAGAATATTGACACATGGAGGCCATGGTGTCAAGCCTTTTAAGGCTTTTTTTCTTTTTTGCAAATATGTGTAGTATTTCATTTTTTATGATTTTTATAAAAAATCATTTGTGATATCTTGTAAATATCTTGGTGAAATTATAAACTAGATATCATTTTATTTTTACAAAAAGTCATATCGATAGGATATTGATTTAAATTGCCATTTCATTGTAAAGTTAACTTTAAAGCAATGAAATTATGAATTGCTTTTAAAGTTTAACTATTTAAGGCAATTTATAGGCTAATAAATCAGATCAAATATTCCATTTTGATTCGTTTTATTTAGAGTCATATAGGATGAATTTTGTAGCTTTCATGAGTAGAGAAAAGCAGTTTTATGGTGGGACCACATGAGAGGGTAGTTTTACAGCCTTATTTCATAGATTGGTGATAGATTCAGTGCTTTATTTTTGACTTTCATGAGTAGCTTGAAAATAGACTTAGGGTCTATTTTTAGGAGTTTTTTCAGCTTTCTTTAGAGGAGATCATTTGGAGGCATTTATAGGAGAAAAACTTAGTTTTTTCTCAATTAATTAGCATCAGTTTCTTCTCTCTTATAGATTTGTATACAGGCAGTTGGCTCACACATTTTATTTTTCACATGCATTGTACTCCTTCCAGTTCTAATAGCAAATTATTCTATTCCACATATTTTGCAGTCTTGATCTGATGTTATATTGTGACTTATTTTGTCCTTTATTATGTTTCAATACTATTAAAACTTAGTTTCTTCCTGGTTGCAGTTTGTGTTTTTATCCAAACCTTGTTGCAAATTACTTAAGGAATAACTATTAGTGAAATTGTGAGGATTCAGGTTAGAGGATTTGCTTGTGAGTGATAGAATTTCATCTAGTTTAGATTCTATAGTTAGTTTACATTTCAGTTTCATCCTTCTATCCCTTTTCCCCTCAAGTTAGTAGTTTAGAAATTACAAGAGAACCAGCTCACTTTGGAGATTCGTTCTCATGAAAGGAGACCCACATCTGAGAATGATTCCATGTTTCAACAGGTAGTTAAGTTTTTACAAGACTTAACAAGGGTGCATACTTGAATTGGGGAGATTTGCACCCTCATAGCTGTTGTTCTAGTATATGCAGCAATTTTACAGCTTTTGGAGGCTTTCAATATATCTGGTGACTCATTCCCATGGTTTGGTTTGTAGATTAGTGCTTACAACTTATGAAAACCAGGTCTAATCTAGACCCATTGGACTACTTACAGCTATCTACACCTAGAAGGAGAGGCAAATCAGCAAGCAGAACAACTGAGTCATCAAGAAGATCCAAGTCTACACCTTCTCGATTCAAATCTACAAGTCCAGTTAAAAGAAGTAGAAGTCCAGTGTTGATAGTACAGATACCTATAATGGCTAGGCCATATGCATTTGCTGCTTTCAATAGTACAGTTGATGCATTGCTTGGCATTGATATGGAATGGAACGCCCATGTCAACTCTTTCCATTTCCTGTCATTCATGACCTGCTAATCATCAAAAGGAAGTCTAACCAATCATTTGTGGAATCACTTTACTTAAATATCTATCACATAGCAATTTTACACTTCATTCACAACAAAAGTGGTAAATATGGCCTACTTTTAATGACCAAAATTGACCCTTGACTGTTGAAGTGGATGATATTTAAGAACACTTAACCTAATAGAAATGATGCTTCAACACCAAATCTCATAACATGACATAGTAAGCAAGTAAATCACCTAATATCAAACATAGCCCAAGAAGCTATCATATAAGACAAACGAAGCACTGTAAATATATCCTATATTCATTATAACGTCAACTACAAATGATCATAGTGATCATACCATTACCTTGATATGAAATTCCAACAGAAGAGAACAATCACAAATACGTCACCTAATGTCAAACATAGCCCAAGAAATTGTCGAAATTAAAACAATGTCCTGCAGGGAGGTCACCAATTGCCCGGGAAAGGCACAAGCAGAGGTCGAGAGGCTATCGGAGAGATTGGTGCAAGAGAGGAAGCTGGTGGCGGGAGGCGCAGAGGCGTGGGATGGGGCAGAAGGAAACAGTGGGACGGCTGGAAACAAATCTAAACCCTATAAAAATACCGATCTAAAATATTAGTTTAGGACACATATTAATTGATTATGGGAAAACAAATCGAAACCCTAAATTGAAGCCTTTACAATAAAATGTATAACAAAAAACAAAAGGTAAGCCTAACAAAATATAATGCAGTACGGTTGGAATAACATCTACACTTGCTAATACACTTTGCTATTTCATTAAAATAATTCAATTCATTCTGAGAAAGAAAAGAAAATTAAATTGAAACCTTTATACCAAAAACCACACTTACCTTGAAATAACTCCTGCGCCAGTATTCTTTTGCTCTACCTTATTTCATTTCATATTTTTGTGATTTATGTTTGACTATTACTTGTATTATATAAATTTGTTACTTTATGTGGGCTTTATTGTTATGTCTATTAATTTAATAAAACTATGGCGGTTATAGATTTTAAATTTAATTTTTGTATGCCTTCATATGTGGAATATATATTTTTTAAATATAAAATAGTTACTTTTATAGTCTTTAGGTGCATTCATTTAATAAAAGTACGTCAGCTATATTTTAAATTTACAACACTTTATAATTTAAAAAATATGTCGTTTATATATTTTTTAAATATAAAATAGTTACTTTTTTATTTTTAGGTGCATTCATTTAATAAAAGTATGTGGGCTATGTTTTAAATTTAAAACAATTATTTTATAATTTTTGAAAAAATATATCATCTCTTTTTAGTTTTTGTGAACACAGTCACACTCATCCCCTTAATAAAACTGTATAACACCTCTTGGAATAATATGATTTATTTTAGGACTCTTAAATTAATTAATTAAATAATAAAATTATTTAATTAATTAGTGGAGTGGGATGTGGGGAATTAGATTAATTAATTAAATATAATTTATTTATTTATTTTATAATGGAATGAAAGTTAAAGGTATAATCCTAATTAATTAAACAAATATAATTTATCTAATTAATTAGTATTAAGATGAATGTGATTAGATTGAAATTAAAACAATGTTGAAAAGGTCTTGAAAGTGGTATTGGAAGTGATGTTAGATGTATTGTTAAGACATGGTCAGTTTTAGGTGTCTATATTTTGTCTCTCTTTGAAATAGTGTTGCAACTAGTAGAAGCAATGTCATTTCAAAGAAACTAAATATAATATGACCCAAGTATTGTGATGATGTAAAATTGGTTGATGGTTTGGATTTGTTTGATTGAAACTAATTGATTGAATTGAGTGGATTGATTGAATTTGATTGATAATTGAAATGATTAAAGTTTGGTTAATGAATAGATTGAATTTGATTGATGATTGGATTGATTGAAGTTGATTGATGATTGGATTTGATCAAAGTTGATTAATGATTGATTGATTGAAGTTGATTGATCATTGGTTTTGATACATCAATGCATGGATGGATTATTTGGATTCAAAATATTGATCTTGATTTTGGATGATTAGGTAAAGGGATGCCCCACCAAAAGGATATGCAAGTTTCAAGAACATCGGTGTGCTCTTGAAATGGATGAAAAAAATAGTAAACATGTGAGGGATGAATGAAAAAGATAGAATTTAAGAGGATTAGTTGTGGATGATGGATGAGATTAATGATGATAAAGAAAGGTGGTTAATGTAATATGGAAGATTGCATACCCTCACAATTTCACATTATGTGTAGTAACCAGTTTTGGTGTTTGCATCTTCTCTCTGCATAATAGGCTAGTTTTTCTTTATTTTGGTCTATTTCTTTTACTCTAATAAAAAATTCATTATGATGCTTAATTGCTTACATGGTTCTAAGGTGGCTTGTATGACCAGGAGCTAGTTTTACCTGGACCGAAGTGCTTACATTCCATTTCAGGATTTTTTTTCCCTCTTGGAGGTTTATTGGAAACATTTTGGAAAACACATTCAATCTCTCTCTCACTCTCTCAACTTTGGATGCATTAGAAATACTTCTTTCTCTTGGTTATACTATGCTACTTTCTTATGTGAACTAGACTTCTACAACAACTACATGTGATTTTAGTGCTCCTTCACATAACGACATCACTTCCATTGGGTTTGGAGGTTTTGTTCTATTTGGCATTGTAGACACCTAAAATTGACCATGTCTTGTGACATCATGTTCTCGACACCTCCTGCGACACCTTGCAACACATTTAGTCCTAGTACCCTTTCATGACCCCTTCAATCATTCCCTTAGTTAAATAAATTATATTTACTTTACTAATCCTTTTTTATTCATTTATTTTACTAATCCTTTTTTATTCATTTATCCTCTCTAAACAATTAATTAAATAAATTGTATTTATTGAATTAATTTACACTTTCCTCTATCATCCATTTTAAATAAATTAAATATTTATCTAAATTAACCCTCAAAATCATATAAATTAATTTACCCTTGTCCTTATCCTCACTCACGTCGCTCATAAATTAAATAATATTATTATTTATTTAAGTATTTGTCCCACGCTTGTGCTCATGGATCTCAACCACTTGCCACCTTCATTAAATGAGTGTCTCTAAAATTAAATTAACCTTTTCATCCTAGTCATCCACGTTACACTACATCTTTTAATCTTAGTCATTCAAATAAGGATAAACTATAGAAGTTTCCTTCAAAATTCTAGAAATCCTTATCCTTGCCCTAATCTTGTCCCAATCAATTCCAGCCATTGGTGGACTAATCTTTAATCCTAGCCATCCATCATATCTTTAACTTCCTATAAATCAAGTCTCAACCAAATCATTTCAAAATCCTCCATTAGCACTTCAAGCATCATCATCATCATCATCAAACACAAATGCTACCCTTCCCAAGAATAATCCTATACAAGGATTAAGACCTAGACGTAAATTCACAAACTTGGGAGAACCTATGGAATCTATTTTTAAAAAACTTTTAAACCATGAACTCATTAAGCTCCTCGAGATTAAACCTTATGAAGAGAATGTCACTAAACCCCATTGGTTTAATGACAATGAGTATTGAGAATACCATAGGATCAAGGGTCATAAAATCATGGTGCTCTTTAAAATATAGATGAAATGGAGATGGTATCAAGGAACAGAGACCATTGGCCTTTCAAGGAGAGAGGAGGAAGAGGAAGGAATGGTGAAGAAGGCTTTTTGTTTAGATTTAGAGAAAATTTTGAAAGCCAAAGTAGAAATTTGGAAAGAGAATGGAGAGGATATTACAACAATTAGTATTTCAATGGGTAGAGGAAGGGAGGAAACCCTATATGCCAACCAAAATAGCAAGCGGAAAGGTAGGAGGTCAGACAAAGAGGTCAAAACAAAATGGTAAAAGGTAAGGAAATGTTCTTTTTTCAAAAATCCTCAGAAGAATTAGAGATTGAAAGGAATATTGAGGATAAAATTATGGAATTTGTATCTAGTGTAAATAGAATACCATTAGGAGATTAAAAAGCCCAAAAAAATTTGAAGTTAAAAAATTCCAAAACTCTAAATTCTTCTATAAAATCCTTAAAAGAAAAGTGTTTCATTATCTAATGGGCAAATCTGTGGCCTATATGGGAAAGAATAAGTAAATGGTGTTAATATAAATGGGAAGAATCGGTGATTGTTAGAAATTTTCCTAAAGGTTGTTTCCTTGTAATATGTGAATCAAAAGGGATGAAAGATAGTATCATACAGGGTGGACCATGGATAATGGATGGAGTTCATTTTTACATGAAAGAATGGGAACCTAATTTTGATCCCAAGAATCACAACATTCAAATAGCCCCTATATAGGCCAGGCTATATAATCTCCTAATAGAATACTAGTGCAAAACATCTTGAAAGAAATTGGAAATTGTTTAGGGCGTTTCCTTAAATTGGATGATTCTACCACTAAAGGAGCCTTTGGAATATGCGCAAGATTTTGTGTAAAAATCAATCTGGACGCTATTATCCCAAATAGAATAGATCTAGTCTCAGAATTCAGGGATTGGGAACAAAAGATAGAGTTTGAAGGGCCATCAAAGCCTCTATTAGAGTATAGCTTAGAAAAGATGGGCAATCAGATTCTTTTGAAGAAGAAAGTTTCCAAAAAGATTATAGAGTAGAAATAGAAAAAGAGGAAGATCTAGAGGAGGAAGAGGGAGAAGTTAGAGAGCAAGATAGGATGGAAGAATCAAAATATAAAGGGGTTTAAATAAAAGATAAAATAGAGGATGATACAAAAGATGATATTATAGAAAAATCAGAAAAAAAATTCCCTTTTCAATTGGCTCTAGAACTCTTTGGCTTGGAAGAGGAGAACAAAAATTGGTTTCCAATATCAGATTTTGAAGTTCAGGATGAAAATAAGGAGTCAGAAGAAGTGAAAAAAAACATAGACACTCGGTCAAATAAAAAACGTGTACAAGAATCAATATTTTTGGGGGAGATGGAGGATACTACAAGGGAGATCCCTTAGGAAAAGGAAAGGGAGATGGAGGATATTAGAAGGGATTTATTCTCTAAGTAGTGAGATGTTACCAAAAAAAAGGAATTTAGATTAGATAAGTGTATTTGTATATGTATTTTGTATCACTAGATCTTTGGTGGTGATTTTCTTCTTTAAATGATTTCCAATGTTACATACTAAGCCAATATTTATTGTATTCTCATTACTTTGATTTCACATATAATTTTCAATTTGATATATTTATTATTTATTATTTATATTAGTCATTAAAATTAGATTTATATTATTGTTACCATTTTTTTACCTTAGCTCAAAAATTGGCTAAGCAGATTTATCATTTATCATTTTTGAATGAGGTTTAATTTGTTTCTATTATGTGCTGAGTTATTATGACAAATGTAGTTCAGTTGTTCAGATGTAGAAAAGAAAAGTTTCAATTGTTTATCTCATTGCAGAGTAGTAAAAGAGATAAGTATTCATTCACCACAGTGATTGTTCATTTACAATTTTGAATACATAAGAGAACAAACATTGCATTGAAGGAAACTAAGACATATCAGATGTCCCACACAAGCCATGGGTTATAGCTAAACTTATGCAAATACAAATAAAATATTATTCATCTAATGAAGAAGAGGGAAAGACATAGCCATCATTGCCTTGTTCTAGTTGATCTTCGTAGTAGCCTCCAGTCCTACTCCCGACCTCGGCATGTACCTAAAAAAATGCAGGAAGGTCTGTTTAGAAGCTACGGTTATCAAAATCCTTCATCAATCAAGAGAGACATAATACTTTAATTGTAATGAATTGATCAAATGAGAACATCCATTTGCAAAAGGAATTGAAGAGAATAAAATATAAGAACATCATTATTTTACTCTAATCTGTTTATTTCATGTGCAGGTATACGACAAATCATGAAGCTGATTGAAGATATGTAGCATGCGGTATCAAATGGGCTACCACAAGGGTTTAGCCCAGCATGCTTCTGCCCCTTGATCTCAGAAGGGATGAATAGAAGAAGGAAGATCATTGATGACATTCACATGACAAGCTAAATGAATAGCAAGACAATCATATGCATCAGTCCCATTTAAAGACATGAGCTTGATTTTAACTTCAAAGTATGAAATGCAACCAAGAGCATGACCTAAATTGATGGAGGACAAAATTCAATGCATATAACAGATTATGCACTACTCCAATTGTTATGAAAATGACATTCTCAAGCATGATAATAATTAGGAGTACACAATGCATTTACAATCATCAGGTTGACAAAGATAAGTGTTCACAAGTGTTGAATGTCTGAAGATTGCTTACTCATCCATGATCAATAATCCAATTGGAGTATCCATTATAAACCAGTAAGCAAATTGCAAAGACAAGTGAGTACCAAGCATCATATTTTCTCATTTAAGTGGAGTGACAGAATCAAATTTAGAATTTCATTACATAAGATGCCTTTTAAATGATGAAATATATCCAATTATGCCTCACATTTTGTACCTGATAAGTTGAGCATCAGAACAAATGTTATCACATGTTTCATTCATTGGATATATATAAAGAAACATGATAAGTATTGCATATCTGTAGCAGAAGAATACAAGACAGCTAATCCAGATGGCCCATTTTGTCTTTGACAAACTTTAGAAAATGAAAGGAACATTTCATTATCATGTGGCAGAAGATATCTTACACAATGCATTTGATATGATAGAATACAGTAACGGAGAATAGCAGAGGGTTCATGTGTTACGGTGTATATAGAACAAGGTGACTACTTCATTTATTACAAATGCCTCAATGTCATGACACAACCATGGTCATCATCGTATATAAAGTGTCTAATTGCTACAGTCCACTTAATGGACAAGTAAAGCTATAGAATTAAAGACACGTATGCTGCTACTGAAAGTGGAGGAGTTCAAAGTTCAAAACCAACAGTATACATTCCATATGCAAAGTCCACTGAAAGAGTAAGTAGAACTACAGAGATAGAGAACGGTGTATGCAATCATCACTTCTTTTGAAGAGTAATAGTGATTATAACATGACAGTGACAGCATAAGGAAGAAAAAGATACTATATGCCAGTGCTACAGAAAGAAGATTTTGTGCTCACAAAGATAAAAATATTGTTTCAGTTTCAAATATGAGTTAATACAATGAAGGAAGAGATACATTCATAGTGAGACCGTGGCACATAATGTCATTTACGTTCATCAGCAAAATACCCATATCAAGTTCCAGAACCTAATGCATTTTGCAGTGTTAAAGAGAAAGGAAAATGGTAAGTAAACTGTTCAAACAAGGTCGTAGATGAGTATATTGTTTACACAGTAGAAACATGAAACCCTTGTCGGGTTTAAAAAGGTTTCCTTTCTTCTCACAATATACAGTCGAGCAAGGTAAGAGTGAAGCATTGAAGACATGGCCGCAAAGAGTAGAGGAAGTTCTGTGCAAAATAAAAGAAACCCTCATTTCAAACACAAGGAAACTTCATTTTTTTACATCAAAAGACAAAGAGCCATCTACAGAATGTGTTACATGCCACGGCTGTGCCATATGAGAAGGTATTTCGCATACCCAGCAAACAAAGAAAATGAAACCCTCATCGCAGTTTCATATAGACAGAAATAAAGGTAGCCACAGTGGGAACAATGATATGGAGGACTTGAAATTCTTCAATCCAAAGTTTTAGTCTGATTGTCTTTGTTTACCTATTATATTTCAATGCAGCTTTAAGTTATTTATTTTAATCAATCACCAGAGATATCTAACTAAAGGAGTGTTTTCTGTTTATCATAGGTGCAACTCCGGTTGCTACTTTTTCTTTTGTAGCCCCACACTCCGCTGTTGTAGCCATGGTAAGTAACACATGATTACCTCTGAGGATTTTTTATGTACAACTTTGTCACCAGTATACACTTAAAAGACATGGCAAATAACACTGTGGACACCTCAAGCGTATGTTTTATATACAACTTTTGTACCCGTAAAAAAAAACAAGGGTATGAATACAAAACTGTGTCGCAACATAGTAAACATAAAAAAAAATGGCCATAAATTTTTAAACCTCTGATCATTACAGTCTGTAGAAAAAAAACAAATCTTAACCGCTCGTTTTTTAAGTTAATATGTGCAATGGGAGTAGATGTACTAAGAGACATTATTCGATAGGCCTTCCAAAAATGTGAATGCAAGTAATAGTGCAAGTAAGGTTATTTAGCAGTACTTCTCAAATTTACCCTAAAGCGTGAGCACAACATCTTATAAAAACTCTCTAATTTAAAAATTATATCAAAATCGATAAAAACCTAGGTCAAAGGTAAATTGCTCAGCAATTGGAACTTGCTTGCTAGAAGCCACACGAACAAGCCTCATTGAATAGCTTGATCCAAGGGATTGAGCCATTCAGTTATATTTACAACATGCACTGCAATGAAGAGAATGTAAGCCACAACTTAAAAAAGGTATTCACTAGTCCACAAAAAGTAGATAACAATACAAAGTATTCACAGATACTTTCAACGGGAATGGTTGAATAAAACCAAAAAAAACACACACACAGATTCGAGGAGAGCTGGTGCAATGTTCTTTGGTGGAAGATGAAGGGCGACCTCGGTTGTTTTATGGAATGCCATGATCACAACATATGCACAAAATGCAATTGCCAGATGCAAAGCCAAACTCCACAAACATTATCCCCGCCCAACAAATGCAATTGGCAAATGTAAAACCAAACTCCACAAATTTTATTGACAAATGTAAAGCCAAACTCAACAAATTTTATTTATCAATGCCCTGCCTGCCTGCAACAAAATTCGATCTCTCGAACAGGGCATGGACATCTATCAAAGCGTAAAGCAAAATTGTATTCACATACTTGAAATTTTTCAATCCAAAGTTTCTGTCTGATGGCTTTTCAAGACACCACACTCCCACTCGTATCCAACAGCACGGAAGCAGACCCAAAATAGACAATGCTCTTGCTCACCATTGTCTTTACCTCAACTTTGGTTTTCCTTTCTTTACCCACTTATTTGTATTTAAAACCAGTGGAATGTCATTAAAAAAATGACTCTTCTTCCACTATTATACTGGATGCAGACAGGATTGTCCCTCTCACTGCTATGATGGTCTAGGAGCTACACTCATTAGAGGGGCTTAACAAATAAAAAAATCATGTTTTTGGAATTTCTGCAATACACAAATTGTTGAAAAAACAAATGCAAAATTTTTTCCCTCTCCACGAAGTTTAACATTCTAAGGAAATACTTTGAAATGAAAACAACAATATAAATCACTTAACAAAAAATATTACCTCTGCACAAAATTTAAGACTGAGGAAATACTTTGAAATGAAAACAACAGTATAAGTCACTTAAATAATATAAGATGAATAAATAAATGCAAACAAATAATAATTTTTATCGTCTCATGAACCTGACAAGTCAAAACCATCTCAAAATTTTAATCATTCTTTTCAATAATTTTTGAAGATTAAAAACCATACCAAAAGGTTCTGATGTACAATCAATACATGATGGTAATCTACAAAACCTTAAATTATCCTGTATCATATGAAACAAATACATGATGCACAAGTTCTTGACAGAAAAACATAAAACCTTTGTAAAAACCTAATCAAAATGGGTGACTGACTATTTCATCTAATCATTTGAAATATCACTAGGGACGTCGAAACCATTTCTTTTCTCACAACCTATCTTTATAATGTCCAATTGTCCTGCCAAGTTCGTTGATAACCAATCTCTTTTCCTCTTCAACTGACTTGATTCCCTCTCTGTGCTTCTTCTGCAACTCTGCAATCTTTGTTTCCAATTCAAGGATCTTTTTATCTTTGTCTGCAATCTTCTTTCGAAGACTCCATTTCTCCCTATTTGAAAAAAAAAATCCTGCCTCTCATTTTCCAATGTGCATGGATAATTCCTCCCAAACTCAGAAATAAAGATGATGTTTATTGAATTTTCTCTTCCATCACTTTGACTAACTATGTAGTCTTCTGCACCGGTTAGTTCTTGGGATTCTGCTTCAGTTGCTTTCTCGTCCTTCAACTCTGTCAGATTCAGAAACTATATTTAATTTAGTTCTTGGGATTCTGTTTCAGTTGCTTTCTCCTTCTTCAACTCTGTTTAGTCTAGAGTTCGTTCAACCTGTCATTCAACAATTATATTCTTGTATTCCAAAACCCTAGAGCCAGGCACACCAAAACAACATCTATTTCTGATTGCACATTTGACTGTTTTTATTCATTAATTGAAATTCAAAACTCCAACAATTACATTTTTTAACAGATGTTTTATGCTTTCTTGTATTTTCTATTTAATCATATTTATCAGATAAATTTTTGGGTAACTTGAATCAGTTACCCTTGCTAAAATATACTTTGTTTTCCTTTCTAATAGTTAACCTTGCGTCGTATGTGGGTAATACAGTGACCGGAGTTATAAATGGGAAGTTCAAAAATGACTATTTATTTACCGCACTAGTGGTTACTTATTTATTTGACAATAGTCTAGTACGATAACCAAATAGCTATCTTTAAACTTTTCATTTATAACTCCAATCACTGGATTCCCACAGACGATGCAAGGTTAATTGTCCTCTTTCTTTGCCTGATAAGACACTGGACTTCTTCAGAAGGTGGCTTAGCAGGCACGCTACCTGAAAAATAATGCAGAAAATGTTAAAATACTTTTCCTAGAGGCATCATGCACAAAAAAAAAAACATGAGAAACATGATAAGAATTTCAGTTAGTGGGGAAATCAGATTACCGCGTGGGCCAGAGAAGTTAATGTAATGGCTACCAAGTACAGTTGATGCATTGCTTGGCATTGATATGAAATGGAACGCCCATGTCAACTCTTTCCATTTCCTGTCATTCATGACCTGCTAATCATCAAAAGGAAGTTTAACCAATCATTTGTGGAATCACTTTACTTAAATATCTATCACATAGCAATTTTACACTTCATTCACAACAAAAGTGGTAAATATGGCCTATTTTTAATGACCAAAATTGACCCTTGACTGTTGAAGTGGATGATATTTAAGAACACTTAACCTAATAGAAATGATGCTTCAACACCAAATCTCATAACATGACATAGTAAGCAAGTACATCACCTAATATCAAACATAGCCCAAGAAGCTATTATATAAGACAAACGAAGCACTGTAAATATATCCTATATTCATTATAACGTCAATACAAATGATCATAGTGATCATACCATTACCTTGATGTGAAATTCCAACAGGAGAACACTCACAAATACGTCACCTAATGTCAAACACAGCCCAAGAAATTGTCGAAATTAAAACAATGTCCTGCAGGGAGGCCACCAATTGCCCGGGAAAGGCACAAGCAGAGGTCAAGAGGCTATGGCTGGTCTGCGGTTCGGCGCCGGTGGGAGAGATTGGTGCAAGAGAGGGAGGCGCAGAGGCGTGGGTTGGGGTAGAAGGAAACAGTGGGACGGCTGGCGGATGAGTGGTAGATGAGTGGTAGATGAGTGGCAGGTGCGTGGCAAGGGATGCGCGGCGGGGATGGAGCACGGGAGCCTGCAAGGCTGCGGGGGAGTGGGAAAGTGAGCGGCCGTGGGTTGTCCACAGAGAATGGAATTAATGGATAAGGATGGAATTAAGTAGCATACCTATCTTTAGAAAAATATATCTAAAATAAGTTAATATCCTTAAACAAATCTAAACCCTATAAAAATACTGATTTAAAATATTAGTTTAGGACACATATTAATTGATTATGGAAAAACAAATGGAAACCCTAAATTGAAGCCTTTACAGTAAAATGTATAACAAAAACAAAAGGTAAACCTAACAAAATATAATGCATTACGGTTGGAATAACATCTACACTTGCTAATACACTGTGCTACTTCATTAAAATAATTCAATTCATTCTGGAGAAAGAAAAGAAAATTAAATTGAAACCTTTATACGGAAAAACACACTTACCTTGAATAACTCCCGCGCCAGTATTCTTTGGCTCTACCTCATTTCATTTCATATTTTTGTGATTTATGTTTGACTATTACTTGTATTTATATAAATTTGTTACTTTATGTCGGCTTTATTGTTATGTCTATTAATTTAATAAAACTATGGCGGTTATATATTTTTAATTTAATTTATGTGTGCCTTCGTATGTGGAATATATATTTTTTAAATATAAAATAGTTACTTTTATAATCTTTAGGTGCATTCATTTAATAAAAGTATGTTGGCTATATTTTAAATTTAAAACACTTTATAATTTAAAAAATATGTTAGGTCTTAAAAAATATGTCGGTTATATATTTTTTTAAATATAAAATAGTTACTTTTTAATTTTTAGGTGCATTCATTTAATAAAAGTATGTGGGCTATGTTTTAAATTTAAAACACTTACTTTATAATTTAAAAAAAAAATGTCAGCTCTTTTTAGTTTTTGTGAACACAGTCATAGTCATCCTCTTAATGCAACTGTATAACACCTCTTGGAATAATATGATTTATTTTAGGATTCTTTGATTAATTAATTAAATATAATTTATTTATTTATTTTATAATGGAATGAAAGTTAAAGGTATAATCCTAATTAATTAAACAAATATAATTTATCTAATTAATTAGTATTAAGATGAATGTGATTAGGTTGAAATTAAAACAATGTTGAAAAAAGTCTTGAAAGTGGTATTGGAAGTGATGTTAGATGTATTGTTAAGACATGGTCAGTTTTAGGTGTCTGTATTTTGCCTCTCTTTGAAATAGTGTTGCAAGTAGTAGAAGCAATGTCATTTCAAAGAAACTAAATATAATATGCCCCAAATATTGTGATGATGTAAAATTGGTTGATGGTTTGGATTTGTTTGATTGAAACTAATTGATTGAATTGAGTGGATTGATTGAATTTGATTGATGATTGAAATGATTAAAGTTTGGTTAATGAATAGATTGAATTTGATTGATGATTGGATTGATTGAAGTTGATTGATGATAGGGTTTGATCAAAGTTGATTAATGATTGATTGATTGAAGTTGATTGATAATTGGTTTTGATACTTCAATGCATGGATGGATTATTTGGATTCAAAATATTGATCTTGATTTTGGATGATTAGGTAAAGGGATGCCCCACCAAAAGGATATGCAAGTTTCAAGAACATCGGTGTGCTCTCGAAATGGATGAAAAAAATAGTAAAGATGTGAGGGATGAATGAAAAAGATAGAATTTAAGAGGATTAGTTGTGGATGATGGATGAGACTAATGATGATAAAGAAAGGTGGTTAGTGTAATGTGGAAGATTGCATACCCTCACAATTTCACACTACGTGTAATAACCAGTTTTGGTGTTTGCATCTTCTCTCTGCATAATAGGCTAGGTTTGCTTGACTTTGGTCTATTTCTTTTACTCTAATAAAAAATTCATTATGATGCTTAATTGCTTACATGGTCCTAAGGTGACTTGTATGACTAGGAGCTAGTTTTACCTAGACCGAAGTGCTTACTTTCCATTTCAAGATATTTTTTCCCTCTTGGAGGTTTATTGGAAACATTTTGGAAAACACATTCAATCTCTCTCTCTCTCTCTCTCAACTTTGGATGCATTAAAAATACTTCTTTCTCTTGGTTATACTTTGCTACTTTCTTATGTGAACTAGACTTCTACAACAACTACATGTGATTTTAGTGCTCCTTCACATAACGAGATTACTTCCATTGGGTTTGGAGGTTTTGTTCTATTTGGCATTGTAGACACCTAAAATTGACCATGTCTTGTGACATCATGTTCTCGACACCTCTTGCGACACCTTGCAACACATTTAGTCCTAGGACCCTTTCATGACCCCTTCAATCATTCCCTTAGCTAAATAAATTATATTTACTTTACTAATCCTTTTTTATTCATTTATCCTCTCTAACCAATTAATTAAATAAATTGTATTTGTTGAATTAATTTACACTTTCCTCTATCATCCAATTTAAATAAATTAAATATTTATCTAAATTAACCCTGAAATCATATAAATTAATTTACCCATATCCTTATCCTCACTCATGTCTCTCATAAATTAAATATTATTATTATTTATTTAAGTATTTTTCCCACGCTTGTGCTTATGGATCTCAACCACTTGCCACCTTCATTAAATGAGTGTCTCCAAAATTAAATTAACCTTTTCATCCTAGTCATCCACATTACACTACATCTTTTAATCTTAGTCATTCAAATAAGGATAAACTATAGAAGCTTCCTTTGAAACCCTAGAAATCCTTATCCTTGCCCTAATCTTGTCTCAATCAATTCTAGCCATTGGTGGACTAATCTTTAATCCTAGCCATCCACAATATCTTTAACTTCCTATAAATCAAGTCTCAACCAAATCATTTGAAAATCCTCCATTAGCACTTCAAACATCATCATCATAAAAAAAAATGCTACCCTTCCCAACAATAATCCTATACAAGGATTAAGACCTAGACGTAAATTCACAAACTTGGGAGAACCTATGAAATCCATTTTTAAAAAACTTTTAAACCATGAACTTGTTAAGTTCCCTGAGATCAAACCTTATGAAGAGAATGTCACTAAACCCCATTGGTTTAATGACAATGAGTATTGCAAATACCATAGGATCAAGGGTCATAAAATCATGGTGCTCTTTAAAATATAGATGAAATGGTGATGGCATCAAGGAACAGAGACCGTTGGCCTTTCAAGGAGAGAGGAGGAAGAGGAAGGAATGGTGAAGAAGGCTTTTCGTTTAGATTTAGAGAAGAGTTTGAAAGCCAAAGTAGAAATTTGGAAAGCGAATGGAGAGGATATTACAACAATTAGTATTTCAATGGGTGGAGGAAGGGAGAAAACCCTATATGCCAACTGAAAGAGCAAGCGGAAAGGTAGCAGGTCAGACAAAGAGGTCAAAACGAAATGGTAAAAGGTAAGGAAATGTTCTTTTCTCAAAAATCCTCAGAAGAATTAGAGATTGAAAGGAATATTGAGGATAAAATTATGGAATTTGTATCTAGTGTAAATAGAATACCATTAGGAGATTAAAAAGCCCAAAAAATTTTGAAGTTAAAAAATTCCAAAACTCTAAATTCTTCTATAAAATCCTGAAAAGAAAAGTGTTTCATTATCTAATGGGAAAATCTGTGGCCTGTATGGGAAAGAATAAGTAAATGGTGTAAATATAAATGGGGAAAATCGGTGATTGTTAGAAATTTTCCTAAAGGCTGTTTCCTTGTAATATGTGAACCAAAATGGAAGAAAGATAGTATCATATAGGGTGGACCATGGATAATGGATGGAGTTCATTTTTACATGAAAGAATGGGAACCTAATTTTGATCCAAAGAGTCACAACATTCAAATAGCCCCTATGTAGGCCAGGCTATATAATCTCCTAATAGAATACCAGTGCAAAACATCTTGAAAGAAATTGGAAATTGTTTAGGGGGGTTCATTAAATTGGATGATTCTACCACTAAAGGAGCCTTTGGAATATACGCAAGATTTTGTGTAAAAATCAATCTGGCCACTATTATCCCAAATAGAATAGATCTAGTCTCAGAATTCGGGGATTGGGAACAAAAGATAGAGTTTGAAGGGCCATCAAAGCCTTTGTTAGAGTATAGCTTAGAAAAAGATGGGCAATCAGATTCTTTTGAAGAAGAAAGTTCCCAAAAAGATTATAGAGTAGAAATAGAAAAAGAGGACAAGGAGTTTTGCAGGGAAGATCTAGAGGAGGAAGAGGGAGAAATTAGAGAGCAAGATAGGATGGAAGAATCAAAATATAAAGGGGTTTAAATAAAAGATAAAATAGAGGATGATACAAGAGATGATATTATAGAAAAATTAGAAAAAAAAAATCTTTTTTCAATTGGCTCTAGAACTCTTTGGCTTGGAAGAGGAGAACAAAAATCAGTTTCCAATATCACATTTTGAAGTTCAGGATGAAAATAAGGAGTCAGAAGAAGTGAAAAAGATAATAGACACTCGATGAAATAAAAAACGTGTACAAGAAACAATATTTTTTGGGGAGATGGAGGATACTACAAGGGAGATCCCTTAGGAAAAGGAAAGGGAGATGGAGGATACTACAAGGGATTTATTCTCTAAGGAGTGAGATGTTACTAAAAAAAAAAAAGTTTAGATTAGATAAGTGTATTTGTATATGTATTTTATATCACTAGATTTTTGGTGGTGATTTTCTTCTTTAAATGATTTCCAATGTTACATACTAAGCCAATATTTATTGTATTCTCATTACTTTGATTTCACATATAATTTTCAATTTGATATATTTATTATTTATATTAGTCATTAAAATCAGATTTATATTAGTCCTTAAAATCAGATTTATATTATTGTTACCATTTTTTTACCCTAGCTCAAAAATTGGCTGAGTAGATTTATCATTTATCATTTTTGAATGAGGTTTGATTTGTTTCTGTTATGTGCTAGTTGCATAGTTATTATGACAAATAAAGTTCAGTTGTTCAGATGTAGAAAAGAAAAGTTTCAATTGTTTATCTCATTGCATAGTAGTAAAAGAGATAAGTATTGATTCACCACAGTGATTGTTCATTTACAATTTTGAATACATAAGAGAACAAACATTGCATTGAAGGAAACTAAGACATATCAGATGTCCCACACAAGCCATGGGTTATAGTTGAACTCATGCAAATACAAATAAAATATTATGCATCTAATGAAGAAGAGGGAAACACATAGCCAACATTGCCTTGTTTTGCTTGATCTTTGTAGTAGCCTCCAGTCCTACTCCCGACTTCGGCATGTACCTAAAAAAATGCGGGAAGGTCCCCTTAGAAGCTACGGTTATGAAAATCCTTCATCAATCAAGAGAGACATAATAGTTTAATTGTAATGAATTGATCAAATGAGAACATCCATTTGCAGAAGGAATTGAAGAGAAGAAAATATAAGAACATCATTATTTTATTCTAATCTATTTGTTTCATGTGTAGGTATAGGAGAAATCATGAAGCTGATTGAAGACATTCAGTATCTGGTATGAAATGGGCTACCACAAGGGTTTAGCCCAGCATGCTTTTGCCCCTTGATCTCAGAAGGGATGAATAGAAGAAGGAAGATCATTGATGACATTCACATGACAAGCTAAATGAATAGCAAGACAATCATATGCATCAGTCCCGTTTAAAGACATGACCATGATTTTAACTTCAAAGTATGAAATGTAACCAAGAGCATGACCTAAATTGATGGAGGACAAAATTCAATGCATATAACAGATTATGCACTACTCCAATTGTTATAAAAATGACATTCTCAGGCATGATAATAATCAGGAGTACACAATGCATTTATAATCATTAGGTTGACAAAGATAAGTGTTCACAAGTGTTGACTGTCTAAAGATTGCTTACTCATCCATGATCAATAATCCAATTGGAGTATCCATTATAAACTAGTAAGCAAATTGCAAAGACAGGTGAGTACCAAGGATCATATTTTCTCATTTAAGTGGAGTGGCAGAATCAAATTTAGAATTTAATTACATAAGATGCCTTTTAAATGATGAAATATATCCAATTATGCCTCACATTTTGTACCTGATAAGTTGAGCATCAGAACAAGTATTATCGAATGTTACATTCATTGGATATCTATAAAGAAACATGATAAGTATTGCAGATCTGTAGCAGAAGAATACAATACAACCAATCTAGATGGCCCATCTTGTCTTTGACAAACTTCAGAGAATGAAAAGGAACATTTCATTGCATGTGTGTAGTAGAGCATCATTATCATGTGGCAGAAGATATCTTACACAATGTATTTGATATGATAGAATACAGTAATAGAGAACAATAGAGGGTTCATGTGTTACAGTGTATATAGAACAAGGTGACTTCTTCATTTATTACAAATGCCTCAATGTCATGACAAAACCATGGTCATCATCGTATATAAAGTGTCTAATTGCTACAGTCCACTTAATGGAGAAGTAAAGATATAGAATTAAAGACATGTATGCTGCTACTGAAAGTGGAGGAGTTCAAAGTTCAAAACCAATAGTATACATTCCATATGCAAAGTCCACTGAAAGAGTAAGTAGAACTATAGAGATAGAGAATGGTGTATGCAATCATCACTTCTTTTGAAGAGTAACAGTGATTATAACATGACAGTGACAGCATAAGGAAGAAAATGATACCATATGCCAGTGCTACAGAAAGAAGATTTTGCGCTCATAAAGATAAAAATATTGTTTCAGTTTCAAATATGAGTTAATACAATGATGGAAAAATGTAGAGATACATTCATAGTGAGGTCATGGCACATAATGTCATTTACATTCATCAGAAAAATATCCATATCGAGTTCCAGAACCTAATGCATTTTGCAGTGTTAAAGACAAAGGAAAATGGTAAGTAAACTGTCCAAATAAGGTTGTAGATGAGTATATTGTTTACACAGTAGAAACATGAAACCCTTGTCAAGTTTAAAAAAGTTTCCTTTCTTCTCACAATATACAGTCGAGCAAGGTAAGAGTGAAGCATTGAAGACATGGCCGCAAAGAGTAGAGGAAGTTTTGTGCAAAATAAAAGAAACCCTCATTTCAAACACAAAGAAACTTCATTTTTTTACATCAAAAGACAAAGAGCCATCTACAAAATGTGTTACATGCCACGGCCATGCCATATGAGAAGGTATTTCGCATACCGAGCAAACAAAGAAAATGAAACCCTCATCGCAGTTTCATATAGACAGAAATAAAGGTAGCCATAGTGGGAACAATGATATGGAGGACTCACCATATGATGCAATAGAGAAGAAGATTATGGCCATGGCCAGTTGAACTGGAAATTGTCATTTTTGCCATTTTTTTACAATGTTCAACACAGAGAAACCAAACAATGCATATCAAAGCTGAAAAACTGAAGAAATAGCTACACGGTCACGGCCATCTAATAAGGAAGAAGCCATGAAAACATAGTCAAATGCCATTTTAAAGTTCATATTCAAACTTACTAGGTGCGGCCTGACGTTTTGACCAAAGAAGAGTAGTGTTTTCAACCTCAGAAGCCATCGAATGGAGAAATATACATAGATCATGAAACCCCAAGTCAGCGGCCACAGTTGCAGAGCCAAACTCAATGTCAACCAAATGAATATGACTGGAGTTTTAGGGTTCCATATTTTCTTTTGTTTCGACGTCCTTTCCACATTTTGACCATGCAAACAATATAATGATTTCTATCCAAATGAGATCGGGGTCAACACTTTGTGTTGGAAAATACCTAGTAATCATAAGTAGAAGTGGCCGACAGTTCAAAGAATATGGTTATTTTATCAAGACAAAGGTAGACATTATCATAAGTGGACAAGGCTGTGCGTTTAGAATCTTGCCAAGGTCTTAATGTCATATGTGGTTGACTCACATTTGAGTCTAAAATTCATTTGATAATGCATGTGGTTGAGTGTCTTTGACCTCCCACTTATGCATTTTCTTTTTCCTTTACATGTTTTGAATATATGCATAAAGAGCAAACAAGAACCTTGGAAATGTGAAGAATATGCTAGATGAAGACATGGTCAAAGGGGTCAATGCAACATGGTGGCACTATAGAGGCAATGAGTTGACATTTTTTAAGCCATATGGATAATGATGAGGTGGCAGAATATTGACACATTGAGGGCATGGTGTTAAGCCTTTTAAGGCTTTTTTTTTCACAAATATGTGTAGTATTTCATTTTTTATGATTTCTATAGAAAATCATTTGTGATGTCTTGTAAATATCTTGGTGAAATTATAAAATAGGTATCATTTTATTTTTACAAAAAGTCATATCGATGGATATTGATTTAAATTGCCATATCATTGTAAAGTTAACTTTAAAGCAATGAAATTATGAATTGCTCTTAAATTTTAACTATTTAAGGCAATTTATAGGCTAATAAATCAGATCAAATATTCCATTTTGATTTGTTTTATTTAGAGTCATATAGAATGAATTTTGCAGCTTTCATGAGCAGAGAAAAGTAGTTTTATGGTGGGACCACATGAGAGGGTAGTTTTATAGCCTTATTTCATAGATTGGTGACAGATTCAGTGCTTTATTTTTGGTTTTCATGAGTAGCTTGAAAACGGACTTAGGGTCTATTTTTAGGAGTTTTTTCAGCTTTCTTCAAAGGAGATCATTTGGAGGCATTTATAGGAGAAAAACTTAGTTTTTTATCAGTTAGTTAGCATCAGTTTCTTCTCTCTTACAGAGTTGTATAAAGGCAGTTGGCTCACACATTTTATTTTTGACATGCATTGTACTCCTTCCAGTTCTAATAGCAAATTATTTTGTTTCACATATTTTGCAGACTTGATCTGATGTTAAATTGTGACTTTTTTTGTCCTTTATTATGTCTCAATACTGTTAAAACTTAGTTTCTTCCTGGTTGCAATTTGTGTTTTTATCCAAACCTTGTTGCAAATTACTTAAGGAAAAACTATTAGTGAAATTGTGAGGATTCAGGTTAGAGGATCTACTTGTGAGTGATAGAATTTCATCCAATTTAGATTCTATAGTTAGTTTACATTTCAGTTACATCCTTCTATCCCTTTTCCCCTCAAGTCAGTAGTTTAGAAATTACAAGAGAACTAGCTCACTCTGGAGATTCGTTCTCATGAAAGGAGACCCACATCTGAGAATGATTCCATGTTTCAACAGGTAGTTAAGTTTTTGCAAGACTTAACAAGGGTGCATACTTGAATTGACAATAGTTTTTGGCACACCCAGTGGGACTCTAGAAGAAATTTCAGAGAGATTTACACCCTCATAGCTGTTGTTCTGGTATATGCAGTAGTTTTACCAACTTTTGGAGGCTTTCAATATATCTAGTGACTCATTCCCATGGTTTGGTTTATAGATTAGTGCTTGCAACTTATGAAAACTAGGTCTAATCTAGACCCATTCGACTACTTACAGCTGTCTACACCTAGAAGGAGAGATAGATCAGCAAGTAGAATGACTGAGTCATCAAGAAGATCTGAGTCTACACCTTGTTGACTCAGATCTACAAGTCCGGTTAAAAGAAGTAGAAGTCTAGTGTTGATAGTACAGGTACCTATAATGGCTAGGCCATATGCATTTACTGCTTTCAATATGGTCAACCCATTACAACTTGCCCAAAGAGATGATATTCCAATGGCAGCCCTAAAGGGATTACCTTATTTCACTAGAGAAGGTCATACTATTGCTGTTGAACATATTCAAGATGTAGCAACCTTGTGTTCTGTACATAATGTCACTGAAGAAAACATGGCACTCAGACTCTTAGCTGCTTCATTAAAAGGAAAGGCTTTACAGTGGTTCAAATGACTTGCTGAAAATTTAATAACATCCTGGGACTTACTCGGAGATGGATTACACAAACACTTCAAGGACAAGTTGGATCATCTCTCACTACTGGAGCAACTGAGCACCATCAAAAGGGCACTCCACGAACACATTGCTGATTTCAACTACTGATTTCAGAGAACCTGGGATATGATTCCCACAATGGTAAAACCCTTGTCAAGGCATGCTTTTCTGTTTTAACTTAAATCTATAAACAGTAAAATTTTCGTAATGATACAGTCTATGGGAGGGACCACCCTTCCAGATTCTTTTGAGACTACTGTTAGAGCAGAAAATTGCCTTATTCAGGCAAGGAAGATAGCCCCTAGGCCCCTTTTACCCATTTTCCCTGAAATCTAACCATCAATGCCTATAGAAGTGCCTCCTCTAGCTGCTGTCCCACCTATTCCAGCAATAGGATATCAAACAACCCAACAAGCTGCTTTCCTAGTTCAAATCCAAAGTACCCCAGAGTTGGAAAATACATTAAGGACAATTCCAAATAAGCTGGTAAATATGGAGAAATGTTTTCCATACCAAAATCAGTATTAGACTAATTAGTAAAATACCTAATATCAGCCCAATCAACAATATATGCAACCCTTTCAGGTTGATCCTCAAGGGCAAAGGAGGAACTATAACCCTTGACCTTTTCAAGCTTATAATCCAAATACTACTAATACCTCAAGAGAGTTTGTACCCACATAGAATAATCTAGTTCAAGAGAGTGGCTGGTGTTATCCATGTCACCAATCACATAGTCAAGCCACTTGCACGAATGGAATGAGAAATCAGGCACTCATGGTTCAAAACAACTATCAAGCTCAGAGGGAGTTAATGGTGAAGTTTCAACTCAGTAGAATAAGGTTGATGTGGTCTTAATGAATTGGGAAGAATCTAATTTTTATGGTGTAAATTATTTCTAAGATCACAATCAGCAAAGTACACCTATTTTAGCCAACACAACGTCAAAACTGAGGGTTGTAGATGTAAATCAGCAAGTTGCTGTAGTATAACAGCAGGTTGTATGGGATAAAAACCAAGTTTATACATCACAATCTACCCCTGTACCACAGTAGAAAGTACAAATTTTGCAAAGGGACCAAACAGTACCAGTCAAAGAATAGCCCAAAGTGCAACAATAGTCTTCGCAAGGTTGGATTGATGTAGTTGTAGCAAGAGGACAACATAAGGTAACCCCTGTTGCTTTTAATATAGTTGATCATCTTAAGAAAGCTACAGTGAGCATGTCAATTATAGATGCTTTATGCATCCTTGGTTAGAAAAATTTGCTGCAAGAAGCTTTGACTAAACTCTCACTTTTCAAGCGTTCCAACCAAGAGAAGGCCAAGGCTTTACTTGCCAACAGTTCTGAGATCAAAAGTGGATAGCCAGCAGATGAGGTAAGACCACCCATTTCCATCTAAGTCTCATTATTGGTGATAAATTGATTCATAACTGTATGGTAGACTCAGGGGCAAGTAGTTCAGTTATGCCCAAAAGTGTAGCTGACTCATTATGATTGGTTTATGAGCCCCTTGCAAAACGAGTAGTACAATTTGATAGGTTTGCACTTAGTACTGTGGGGATAATAAAAAATCTACCACTCACATTGCATGTTTGTCCTAATTTTTCCATCCATTAAGACATCTAAATCATTAACCTTCCACCTAGTTTTACAATCTACCTTTCTAGAGAGTTCACAGCCAAATTGGGTGGGTTTATTTCATCTGACTGGACTCACTTGTTCTTTAGAACAAGATATGGTACAAAAGTGACAATATAGTCGAAACCACTTACAAAAGACCATATTGAGCCCTATGTTCCCAGCCTAATAAATACTAATCTATGCATCACCCACGGGCAACAGGATGAACCCATGAGCCTAGATCCCAATGCATCTATAGAAGACATAAGTCTAGATGATTGGGTAGCTGAAGATCATGAAAGTGACCGTTTCCATCACATGGATGAGGTAGGATTAGGCATCTATATGATACAGGAACTAGATGCAATGATTCCTAATCTGATTAAGGATCAAAATTAGTTGGGACAATAAGAAGATTAGCTTTCAAAGCTGTACTTTGATGGATCAAGGACCAAGACGGGTGCTAGAGGAGGTAATATGTTAATTTCACCTCAAGGAGACAAGTATTATGCTGCCTTAAGATTTATCTTTAGCTGCACAAATAATGTGGTTGAGTATGAGGCCCTGATCCATGGTTTAGAATGGGTTAAGAAAAAAGATATCAAATCTGTTCAAGTTTATGGAGATTATGAGTTGATCGTTAACTAGGCTAGGAATCTAAATTTTGCTAAAAATGATCTACTCAAAAAGTACAAGCATAGAGTGTTAGATTTGATTAAATTTTTTGATGCTTTTAATCTAGTTTCAGTTCCCAGGGATCAAAATAAGTATGCAGATAGGTTGGCAGCCTTGGGATCCCAATTTGAGATTCCTAATCAGATTCAGAATGTTGAGGTAAAACCATATGTTAAGATAGTTTTTAGAGCTTCTGTACCTGACAACAATGTTTCATGGCAAGTGTTTAACAGTGACAAACAAATCTTGAGTTTTTTAAGGGTAGAGGCTGAATTTGCAGCAGATAATTAGTATAAATATCAGCAACAATTTGAAGATTAGATTATTTAGTTGAGGACCAACAAATTGCTCAAGGCATTAGTCACATTAGAATAAGTGTTTAACACTGATGATCAGTTCAGAAAATATAAGTGCAACATGATAGTGAAGGAAGAACATTATCAAACCATAGAAATTTTCAAGGACAAACTGCTGAAACTTGGAAAGGTATGTACTAGAGAAGGACAACAATCTTTTATTCAATTATGTCAAGATTTTTCTAATGTTTTTGCATGGGAGTATAAGGACTTGAGGGGTTTTGATCTCGGTTTGGGCCAGCACACCATAGAGTAAGAGCCCAATACCAAGCCTGTTAGACAAAAGAAAAGACCCCTCAATCCAAAACTTGAGCACTTAATGAAGGCTGAGCTGAATAAACTGGTTGAGAGAAGTATCATTTTCCCAATAAAGCATACCTCCTGGGTTTCCAATCTTGTCCCAGTTAGGAAGAAGAATGGGGAAATCTGACTTTGTGTCAATTTCCATGATCTAAATCAGGCTTCATTAAAAGACCATTACCCTCTTCCTTCCATGGAACAAATACTACAACCTATTTCAAGTTCTGATAGGTACACTTTGTTAGATGGAAACTCTAGATATAATCAAATTCTGGTCAAAGAAGAGGACCAATACAAAACTGCATTCACAACTAAGTGGGGTACCATGGCCTATCAGAAAATGCCATTTGGTTTGTCCAATGTAGGGACAACCTTTCAGAGGGTAATGGATATGGCCTTACATGGTCTTATGAATAGAATAGTGCTAGTCTATCTAGATGATATAACTATTTTTTTAAAAGATTCTAATGATCACTTTGACCACTTGAAGCAGATTTTTCAGAGGTGCATGGAGTTTGGAGTTTCATTGAACCCCCTAAAGTGTATATTCTTAGTTCATGAAGGATGACTCCTTGGTCATATTGTTTCAAGAGAAGGTATTACTATTGACCTTGAGAGAGTTTCAGCTATTCTAGATTTACTGTTGCTTGCACATAGGAAAGGCTTGCAAAGCTTTCTTGGTAGAATTAATTTTGTTAGGAGGTTTATTCCAAATATTGCAGCTTTGTTACAACCTCTTACTGTCATGTTGAAAAAGAATGTGCCATTTAGCTAGACTAAGGAGGGAAAAGGAAGCTTCGAGCAGATTAAGGAAGCCCTCGCTGCTGCCCCTACCCTCATCAATCCTAATTATGAGAAGGATTTCATTTTATATGCTTTTGGAGGAGCTGACACTATTTCTGCAATGTTATGTCAGTAAAACGATGAAGGATTAGAGAAGCCAATTGCATTTTTCAGCCAAGTGTTGCATGAGTACGAGGTAAAGTACTCTTTTGTGGAAAAACATGTTTTTACTGTTGTAAGGAGCCTCAAGAAATTTAGACACATGCTGTCTTATAATAGAAATCACTTAAAGGTTGCTCATCCCACTATCAAGAGTTTTTTACTAAACAAAGATATAAATGACAAAAGAGTTGGTTGGATAACCAAGGTTATGGAATTTGATGTTGACATCCAAGTAACCAAGCTGATTAGAGGTAAGGGCTTATGCAAGCAACTTGCTAAAAATGAAGAGTTTGAGCAAAAACAACAAGAGGACACTGAAATGGTGCTAAATAATAATGAACCAGCCAATTTACCGGCTCAAATAGATAGCTGGGTGCATCAGATGAGGCATTATTTGCAAACCAGTGAATGCCAAATTAGTTTAGATAGGGTAGGTAGAAGGTATTTTTGATTGCAAGCTACTCCTTATGCTATTATTGATGGTATTTTATATAGGAGAGACTTTAGTGGTGTATTTCTAAGGTGTGTTGGACCTGATCAAGTTGATAGACTATTAGAAGAGTTTCACAATGGACCGTCAGGAGGTCACTTCACAACTAGAATGATTGCCTTGAAGATTATGCAGGCTGCTTATTACTGGCCTAATCTATTTAAAGATTCTTTTGCTTGGGTGAGAAGATGTGAGAAGTGTTCCTTATTTGCAGGTAAGCAAAGACTTGTTGTGTTACCCCTACATCTTGTTAAAGTTGAATAGCCATTTGCAAAGTGGGGATTGGATTTCATAGGACCAATAAATCCACCTTCAAGTGTAGGCCACAAGTGGATTTTGACTGCCATAGATTATTTCAGCAAGTGGACTGAGGTTGTTGCCTTAAAAAAAGTGAATGAATCTATTGTCCTAAGTTTTTATCAGGACCTAGTGTCAAGATTTGGTATACCAGATTCAATCATCTCTGATAATGGTCTGGCCTTTTTAGGATTAAGAATTTTAGATTGGTCTGTCAGAAACAATATCTATTTGAATACTTCATCTAACTATTACCCATAAGGTAATGGGTAGGGTGAATCTACCGACAAAAATCTGATAAGGATCATCAGGAAGACTATTCAAGACAATCAGAAAACTTGGCATGAAATGTTAAACTTAGCTCTATGGGCTAATATAATTACACTTAAGAGGGCCACTAGTTGTTCCGCATATGTGCTTACTTATGGAAAAGAGGCTCGGTTACCTATTTCAATTGAATTGCCTACATTGGCCTTTATTAAAGAATTTGAGCTGCTAGAGGAGTAGCCTCTTGTAATCAGACTTGCTTAGCTCATGGAGCTGGAAGAGACAAGGAAAGAGGCCTTAGGAAAGCTTGATATGCATCAAACCCAAATGAAGAATGCATTTGATAAGAGAGCAAGACCAAGGAATTTTATTGTTGGAGATTTGGTGTTCAAGTGGAATGAACTAAGGTGCAAGCCAAGTAAGCATTCTAAATTTGATGCCATTTGGGATGGGCCTTATGTTATCACAGAGTACAAAGAGAACAATGCATTTCAGCTATCCATGTTGAGTGGAAAGGTGCTGTCTATCCCAGTTAATGGGATCCACCTCAAGCATTGCCTCTGAGGATAAGAGAATTCTTTTGTACATAGTAGAGTAGTTTTGCAGTGAATAAGTGCTCATGCACATTTGTTTCAGGATTTTGCTTTGGCCTTTAGGGTCTATTAGTTTGCTTTCAGTAGAGTTGTTTTCAGTTTTTTGTTGCTGTTTTGAACTGTTGGAGAACTAAAGTATTGTGTTTTCTAAGTTTCTAAGAAGGACAGAGTATGACTCTATGCCCAATGGATGTCAAGGCAACTAGTCAAATGCTTAGCAGGCAAGCATATAGTAGAAGTCGCCAAAAATGTTACCATTTTTTGACCCCAGCTCAAATATTGGCTAAGCATAATTATCATTTATCATTTTTGAATGAGGTTTGATTTATTTCTGTTATGTGCTAGTTGCATAGTTATTATGACAAATGTAGTTGAGTTGTTTAGATGCAGAAAAAAAAAGTTTCAATCATTTATTGCATTGCAGAGCAGTAAAAGAGATAAGTATTCATTCACCACAGTGATTGTTCATTTACAATTTTGAATACATAAGAGAACAAACATTGCATTGAAGGAAACTAAGACATATCAAATGTGCCACACAAGCCATGGCTTATAGCTAAACTCATGCCAATACAAATAAAATATTATGCATGTAATCACGAAGAGGGAAAGACATAGCCATCATTGCCTTATTTTGGTTGATCTTCGTACTAGCCTCCAGTCTTGCTCCCGACCTCAGCATGTACTTGAAAAAATGCGGGAAGGTCCTGTTAGAAGCTCTGGTTATGAAAACCCTTCATCAATCAAGAGAGACATAATACTTTAATTATAATGCATTGATCAAATGAGAACATCCATGTACAGAAGGAACTGAAGAAAAGCAAATATAAGAACATCATTGTTTTATTCTAATCTATTTGTTTTATGTGCAAGTATAGGACAAATCATGAAGCTGATTGAAGACATTCAACACGTGGTATCAAATGGGCTCCCACAAGGGTTGAGCCCAACATGCTGATGCCCCTTGATCTTAGAAGGGATGAATAGAAGAAGGAAGATCATTGATGACATTCACATTACAAGATGAATGAATAGAAAGATAATCATATGCATTAGTCCCATTTAAAGACATGACTAGGATTTCACTTCAAAGTATGAAATACAACCAAGAGCATGACCTAAACTGATGGAGGACAAAATTCAATGCATATAATAGCTTATGCACTACTCTAACTATTATGAAAATGACATTCTCAGGCATGATAATAATAATAAGTACACAATGCATTTTTAATCATCAGGTTGATAAAGATAAGTGTTCACAAGTGTTAACTATCTGAAGATTGCTTACTCATCCATGATCAATAATCCAATTGGAGTATCCAGTATAAACCAGTAAGCAAATTGCAAAGACAGGTGAGTACCAAGCATCATATTTTCTTATTTAAGTGGAGTGGTAGAATCAAATTCAGAATTTAATTACATAAGCTACCTTTTAAATGATGAAATATATCCAATTATGCTTCACATTTTGCTACTGATAAGTTGAGCATCAGAACAAGTGTTATCACATGTTACATTCATTGCATATCTATAAAGAAACATGATAAGTATTGCCGATCTGTAGTAGAAGAATACAAGACAGCCAATCCAGATGGCCCATTTTCTCTTTGAAAAACTTTAGAGAATCAAAAGGAACATTACATTAGATGTTTGTAGTAGAGAATCATTATCATGTGGCAAAAGATATCTTACACAATGCAAGAGAGGAAGCTGGTGGTGGGAGGCGTAGAGGCGTGGGTTGGGGCAGAAGGAAACAATGGGATGGCTGGCAGATGAGTGGTAGATGAGTGACAGGTGCGTGGCAAGGGATGCGCAGCAGGGATGGAGCACGGGAGCCCGCAAGGCTGCCGTGGGTTGTCCACAGAGAATGGAATTAATGGATAAGGATGGAATTAAGTAGCATACCTATCTTTAGAAAAATATATCTAAAATAAGTTAATATCCTTAAACAAAACTAAATCCTATAAAAATAGCGATTTAAAATATGAGTTTAGGACACATGTTAATTGATTATGGGAAAACAAATGGAAACCCTAAATTGAAGCCTTTACAGTAAAATGTATAACAAAAAACAAAAAGTAAGCCTAACAAAATATAATGCATTACGGTTGGAATAACATCTACACTTGCTAATACACTGTGCTACTTCATTAAAATAATTCAATACATTCTGAAGAAAGAAAAGAAAATTAAATTGAAACCTTTATACGAAAAAACACACTTACCCTGAAATAACTCCTGCGTCAGTATTCTTTTGCTCTACCTTATTTCATTTCATATTTTTGTGATTTATGTTTGACTATTACTTGTATTTATATAAATTTGTTACTTTATGTCGGCTTTATTGTTATGTCTATTAATTGAGTAAAACTATGGCGTTTATATATTTTAAATTTAGTTTCTGTGTGCCTTCATACGTGGAATATATATTTTTTAAATATAAAATAGTTACTTTTATAATCTTTAGGTGCATTCATTTAATAAAAGTATGTTGGCTATATTTTAAATTTAAAACACTTTATAATTTAAAAAATATGTTAGGGCTTAAAACATATGTCTGTTATATATTTTTTAAATATAAAATAGTTACTTTTTAATTTTTAGGTGCATTCATTTAATAAAAGTATGTGGGCTATGTTTTAAATTTAAAACACTTACTCTATAATTTTTAAAAAAATATGTCAGCTCTTTTTAGTTTTTCTGTACATAGTCACACTCATCCCTTTAATACAACTATATAACACCAGTTTGAATAATAAGATTTATTTTAGGATTCTTAGATTATTTAATTAAATAATAAAATTATTTAATTAATTAGTGGAGTGGGATGTGGGGAATTAGATTAATTAATTAAATATAATTTATTTATTAATTTTATAATGGAATGAAAGTTAAAGGTATAATCCTAATTAATTGAAAAACTTAATTTATTTATAGACTTAGGGTTTATTTTTAGGAGTTTTTTCAGCTTTCTTTAGAGGAGATCATTTGGAGGCATTTATAGGAGAAAAACTTAGTTTTTTCTTAGTCAATTAGCATCAATTTCTTCTCTCTTACAGAGTTGTATACAAGCAGTTGGCTCACACATTTTATTTTTACATGCATTGTACTCCTTCCAGTTCTAATAGAAAATCATCTTGTTTCACATATTTTGTAGTCTTGATATGATGTTATATCATGACTTTTTTTGTCCTTTATTATGTCTCAATACTATTAAAACTTAGTTTCTTCTTGGTTGCAGTTTGTGGTTTTATCCAAACCTTGTTGCAAATTACTTAAGGAATAACTATTAGTGAAATTGTGAGGATTCAAGTTAGAGGATCTGCTTGTGAGTTATAGAATTTCATCTAGTTTAGATTCTAGAGTTAGTTTACATTTCAGTTACATCCTTCTATCCCTTTTCCCCTCAAGTCAGTAGTTTAGAAAATACAAGAGAACCAGCTCATTTTGGAGATTCGTTCTCATGAAAGGAGACCCACATCCGAGAATGATTCCATGTTTCAATAGGTTGTTAAGTTTTTGCAAGGCTTAAGAAGGATGCATACTTGAATTGACAACAGTTTTTGGTATGCCCGATGGGACTCTAGAAGCAATTTTAGAGAGATTTGTACCCTCATAGCTGTTGTTCTGGTATATGTAGTAGTTTTACCAGACTTTGGAGGCTTTCAATATACCTAGTGACTCATTCCCTCTGGTTTGATTTGTAGATTAGTGCTTGAAGCTTATGAAAACTAGGTGTAATCCAAACCCATTCAACTACTTACAACTATCTACACCTAGAAGGAGAGGTAGATCAACAAGCAAAATAGCCGAGTCATCAAGAAGATCCAAGTCTACATCTTCCCGATTCAGATCTACAAGTCTGGTTAAAGGAAGTAGAAGTCCAATGTTGATAGTACAGATACCTATAATGGGTAGGCCATATGCATTTACTACTTTCAATACGGGCAGCCCATTACAACTTGCCCAATGAGATGATATTCTAATGGTAGCCCTGAAGGGATTATGTTATTTCACTAGAGAAGATCATACTACTATTGCTGAACATATTCAAGATGTAGCAACATTGTGTTCTGTACATAATGTTACTCAAGAAAACATGGCACTCAGACTCTTAGCTACTTCATTAAAAGGAAAGGCTTTATAGTGGTTTAAAAAACTTGCTAAAAATTCAATAACATCTTGGGACTTACTCGGAGATGGATTACACAAACACTTCAAGGACAAGTCAGATCATCTCTCACTGCTGGAGAAACTAAGCACCATCAAAAGGGCACCCCACAAACACATGGTTGATTTCAACTACCAATTTTAGAGAACCTGGGATAGGATTCCCACAACAATAAAACCCTTGCCAAGGCATGCTTTTTTGTTTTACCTTAAAGCTATAAACAGTGAAATTTCTATAATGATACAATCTATGGGAGGGATCACCCTTCAAGATTATTTTGAGACTACTGTTAGAGTAGAAAACTGCCTTATTCAGGCAGGGAAGATAGCCCCTAGGCCCCCCTTACCCATTTTCCCTGAAATCCAGCCATCAATGCCTATGGCAGTGCCTTCTCTAGCTATTGTCCCACCTGTTTCAGCAATAGGATATCAAACAGCATAACAAGCTACTATCCTAGTTCAAACCCAAAGTACCCAAGAGTTGGAAAATACATTAAGGACAATTGCAAATAAGATAGTAAATATGGAGAAACGTTTGCCATACCAAAATCAATATTAACCTAATCAGCAAAATACCCAATATCAGCCCAATCAGTAATATAGGCAACCCTTTCAGGCTGATCCTCAAGGGCAAAGGAAGAACTATAACCCTTGACCTTTTTCAGGCTTATAATCCAAATATTGCTAGTACCTCAAGAGAGCTTGTACCCACACAAAATAATCTAGTTCAGGATAGTGACTGGTGTTATCCATGTCACCAACCACATAGTCAACCTACCTACACGAATGGAATGAGAAATCAGGCAATCATGGTTCGAAACAGCTATGCAAGCTTGAAGGGGTTAATGGAGAAGTTTCAACTCAGTAGAATAAGGATGATGTGGTCTTAATGAATTGGGAAGAATCTAATATTTGTGGTGTAAATTATTTCCAAGGTCAAAATTAGTAAAGTACACCTGTTTCAGCCAATACAAGGTCAAAACTATGGGCTACAGATGTAAATCAATAAGTTGTTGTAGTACAACAGGAGGCTGTAAGGGATAAAAACCAAGTTTATCCTTCACAAACTACCCCTGTACCACAACAGAAAGTGCAAATTCTACAAAGGGACCAAACAGTTCCAGTCAAAGAATAGCCCAAAGTGCCACAATAGTCTTCACAAGGTCGGATTGATGCAGTTGTAGCAACAGGACAACCTAAGGTAACCCTTGTTGCTTTTAATATAGTTGATCATCTTAAGAAAGTTACAGTGAGCATGTTAGTTATGGATGCTTTACGCATCCCTAGCTAGAAAAAATTGCTGCAAGAAGCTTTGACTGAACTCTCACTTTCTGAGCGTTCTAGCCAAGAGAAGGCCAAGGTTGTACTTGCCAACAGTTATGAGATCAAAAGTGGACAGCTACCAGATGAGGTAAAACCACCCCCTTTCTATCTAAGTCTTATTATTGGTGATAAATTGGTTCATAACTATATAGTAAACTTAGGGGAAAGTAGTTCAGTTATGCCCAAAAGTGTAGCTGACTCATTAGGATTGATTTATGAGCCCCTTGCAAAAGGAGTAGTACAGTTAGATGGGTTTACACTTAGTACTGTGGGGATAATAAATAATCTGCCACTCACATTGCATACTTGTCCTAATTTTGCCATCCATCAAGACATCTACATCATTGACCTTCCACCTAGTTTTGCAATCTACCTTTCTAGGGAGTTCATAGCCAAATTGGGTGGATTTCTTTCATCTGTCTGGACTTACTTGTTCTTTAGAATGAGATATGGTACAAAAGTGACAATACAGTCTAAACCACTTACAAAAGACCATATTGAGCCCTGTGTTCCCAGCCCAATAAATGCTAATCTATACATCACCTGCAGGTAGTAGGATGAACCCATGAGCCCAGATCCCAATGCACCTATAGAAGACACAAGTTTAGATGATTGGGCAGCTAAAGATCATGAAAGTGACCCTTTCCGTCACATGGATGAGGTAGGATTAGGAATCTATATGATACAAGAACTGAATACACTGATTCCTAATCTGATTAAGGATCAAACTCAATTGGGACAACAATAAGATCATCTTTGGAGGCTATACATTGATGGATCAAGGACCAAGATGGGTGCCAAAGGAGGTAATATGTTAATTTCACCTCAAGGAGACAAGTACTTTGTTACCTTAAGATTTACCCTCAGCTGCACAAATAATGTGGCTGAGTATGAGGCCCTGATCCATGGTTTAGAATGGGCTTAGAGAAAAGGTATCAAATCTGTTCAAGTTTATGGAGATTCTGAGCTGATCGTTAACTAGGTTAGGAGTTAGGAATGTTGCTAAAAATGATCTACTCAAAAAGTACAAGCATAGAGTGTTGGATTCGATTGAATTTTTTGATGCTTTTAATATGATTTTAGTTGCCATGGATCAAAATAAGTATGCAGATAGATTGGCAGCCTTGGGATCCCAATTTGAGATTCCTGATTAGATTCAAAATGTTGAGGTACATCCATATGTTAGATAGTTGTTAGACCTTCTATACCTGACAACAATGTTTCATGGCAAGTGTTTAATAGTGATGAACAAATCTTGAGTTTTTTAAGTGCAGAGGCTGAATTTGCAGCAGATAATCAGCATAAATATCAGTAGCAATTTGAAGATCAGATTGTTCAGTTGAGGACCAATAAATTGACCAAGGGATTAGTCACATTAGAATCAGTGTTTAACATTGATGATTAGTTCAGAAAAGATAAGTACAGCATGATAGTGAAGCAAGAACATTATCAAAGCATAGAAATTTTTAAGGACAAATTGCTGAAACTTGGAAAGGTATGTACTAGAGAAGAACAACAGTCTTTTATTCAATTATGTCAAGATTTTTCTGATGTTTTTGCATGGGAGTATATAAGGACTTGAGAAGTTTTGATCCTGGTTTGGCCCAGTACACCATAGAGTTAGAGCCCAATGCCAAGCCTATTAGGCAAAAACAAAGGCCCCTCAATCCCAAACTTGAGCACTTAATGAAGGCTGAGCTGAATAAACTGATTGAGAGCAGTATCATTTTCCCAATAAAACATACCTCTTGGGTTTCCAATGTGGTCCCAGTTAGGAAGAAGAATTGTGAAATCTAGCTTTGTGTTGATTTTCGTGATCTAAATTAGGCCTCATTAAAAGACCATTACTCTCTTCCTTCCATGGAACAAATACTACAAGATATTTCAGGTTTTGATAGGTACTCTTTGTTAAATGGATACTTTGGATATAATCAATATCTAGTCAAAGAAGAAGACCAATACAAAATTGCATTCACAATTAAGTGGGGTACCATGGCCTATCAAAAAATGCCATTTGGTTTGTCTAATGCAGGGGAAACCTTTTAGAGGGAAATGGATATGGCCTTCCATGGTCTTCTGAATAGAATAATGCTGGTCTATCTAGATGATATAACTATTTTTTCAAAAGATTCTAGTGATCACTTTGACCACTTGAAGCAGATTTTTTAGAGGTGCAGGGAGTTTGGAGTTTCATTGAACCCCAAAAAGTGTATATTCTCAGTTCATGAAGACTCCTCGGTCATATTATTTCAAGAGAAGGTATTACTATTGACCCTTGGAGAGTTTCAACTATTCTAGATTTACCACTGCCTGCACATAAGAAAGGCTTGCAGAGCTTTCTTGGAAGAATTAATTTTGTTAGGAGGTTTATTCCAAATATTATAGTTTTATTACAACCTCTTACTGCCATGTTGAAAAAGAATGTGCCATTCAGCTGGACTAAGGAGGGAAAATGAAGCTTTGAGTAGATTAAGGAATCCCTCGCAGCCTTCTATCCTCATCAATCCTAATTATGAGAAGGATTTCATTTTATATGCTTTTGGAGGAGCTGACACTATTTTTGCAATGTTATGTCAGTAAAATGATGAAGGATTAGAGCAGCCAATTGCATTTTTTAGCCAAGTGTTGCACGAGTATGAGGTAAAGTATGCTTTTGTGGAAAAACTATTTTTGCTCTTGTAATGAGCCTCAGGAAATTTAGACACATGCTATCTAATAATAGAATTCACTTAAAGGTTGCTCATCCCACTGTCAAGAGTTTTTTACTAAACAGAGATATAAATGACAAAAGAGCTGGTTGGATAACCAAGGTTATGGAATTTGATGTTGACATCTAAGTAACCAAGTTGATTAGAGGTAAGGGCTTATGTTAGCAACTTGTTGAAAGTGAAGAGTTTGAGCAAAAACAACAAGAGGATACTGAAATGGTGCTGAATAATAATGAACCAGCCAATGCACTAGCTCAAACAGATAGCTGGGTGCATTAGATGATACATTATTTGTAGAACAGTGAATGCCCAATTATTTTAGATAGGGCAAGTAGAAGGTATTTTTGATTGCAAGCTACTCCTTATGCTATTATTGATGGTATTTTATATAGGAGAGGCTTCAATGGTGTATTTCTGAGGTGTGTTGGACCTGAACAAGTTGATAGACTATTAGAAGAGTTTCACAATGGACCTTCAGGAGGTCACTTTGCAGCTAGAATGATTGCCTTGAAGATTATGCAGGCTGGTTATTACTCGCCTGATCTATTTAAAGATTCTTTTGCTTAGGTGAGAAGATGTGAGAAATGTTCCTTATTTGCAAGTAAGCAAAGACTTGTTGCCTTACCCCTACATCCTATTAAAGTTGAACAACCATTTACAAAGTGTGGATTGGATTTCATAGGACCAATAAATCCACCTTCAAGTGCAGGCCACAAGTGGATTTTGACTGCCACAGATTATTTCACCAAGTGGACTGAGGCTATTGCCTTAAACGAAGTGAATGAATCTGTTGTCCTAAGTTTTTATTAGGACCTAGTGTCAAGATTTGGTACACCAAATTCAATCATCTCTGATAATGGTCTAGCCTTTTTAGGATTAAGAATTTCAGATTGGTCTGTCAAAAACAATATCTATTTGAATACTTCATCTAACTATTACCCATAGGGTAATGGGCAGGCTGAATCTACCAACAAAAATCTGATAAGGATCATCAAGAAGACTATTCAAGACAATCAAAAAATTTAGCATGAATGTTAAAATTAGCTCTATGGGTTGACATAATTACACCTAAGAGGGCCACTAGTTGTTCCCCATATGTACTTACTTATGGAAAAGAGGCTCGGTTACCTATTTCAATTGAATTGCCTACATTGGCCTTTACCAAAGGACTTGAGTTGCTAAAGGAGTAGCCTCTTGTAATCAGACTTTCTCAACTCATGGAGCTAGAAGAGACAAGGAAAAAGGCCTTAGGATTCAGATTGATATGCATCAAACCCAAATGAAGAATGCATTTTATAAGAGAGCAAGACCAAGGAATTTTATTGTTGGAGATTTGGTGTTCAAGTGGAATGAACTAAGGAAGAGGCCAGGTAAGCATTCTAAATTTGATGCCATTTGGGATGCGCCTTATGTTATCATAGAGTGCAAAGAAAATAATGCATTTCAGCTATCCAAGTTGAGTGGAAAGGTGCTGTCTATCCTAGTTAATGGGATCCACCTCAAGCATTACCTTTGAGGATAAGAGAATTCTTTTGTACATAGTAGAGTAGTTCTGCAGTGAATAAGTGCGCATGCACATTTGTTTCAACATTTTGTTTTGGCCATCAAGGCCTGTTAGTTTGCTTTTAGTAGAGTTGTTTTTAGTTTTCTATTGTTGTTTTGAACTGTTGGAGAGCTGAAGTACAGTGTTTTCGGAGTTTCTAACGATAGAGTATGACTATATACCCAATGGATGTCAAGGCAACTGGTCAAATGCTTAGCATGCAAGCATATAGCAGAAGTCGCCATAAATGTTACAAATTTTTGACCCCAACTGAAAAATTGGCTGAGCAGATTTATCATTTATCATTTTTGAATGAAGTTTGATTTATTTCTGTTATGTGCTAGTTGCATAGTTATTATGACAAATGCAGTTCAGTTGTTCAAATGTAGAAAAGAAAAGTTTCAATCATTTATTGCATTGCAGAGCAATAAAAGAGATAAGTATTCATTCACCACAGTGATTGTTCATTTACAATTTTGAATACATAAGAGAACAAACGTTGCATTGAAGGAAATTAAAACATATCAGATGTTCCACACAAGCTATGGGTTATAGCTGAACTCATGCAAATATAAATAAAATATTATGCATCTAATGAAAAAGAGGGAAAGACATAGCCATCATTGCCTCGTTTTGGTTGATCTTTGTAGTAGCCTCCAGTCTTGCTCCCGACCTCGGCATGTACCTGAAAAAATGTGGGAAGGTCTCGTTAGAAGCTCTGATTATGAAAATCCTTCATCAATCAAGAGAGACATAATACTTTAATTGTAATGCATTGATCAAATGAGAACATCCATGTGTAGAAGGAACTGAAGAGAAGGAAATATAAGAACATCATTATTTTATTCTACTCTATTTGTTTCATGTGCAGGTATAGGAGAAATCATTAAGCTGATTGAAGACATTCAGCATGTGGTATCAAATCGGCTTCCACAAGGGTTGAGCCCAGCATGCTGCTACCCCTTGATCTTAGAAGGGATGAATAGAAGAAGGAAAATCATTGATGACATTCACATGAGAAGCTAAATGAATAGTAAAACAATCATATGCATCAGTCCCATTTAAAGACATGACCATGATTTCACTTCAAAGTATGAAATGCAACCAAGAGTATGACCTAAACTAATGGAGGAAAAAATTCAATGCATATAACAACTTATGCACTACTCTAACTGTTATGAAAATGACATTCTTAGGCATGATAATAATCAGGAGTACACAATGCATTTATAATCATCAAGTTGATAAAGATAAGTGTTCACAAGTGTTGACCGTCTAAAGATTTCTTACTCATCCATGATCAATAATCCAATTGGAGTATCCATTATAAACCAGTAAGCAAATTGCAAAGATAGGTGAGTACCAAGCATCATATTTTCTGATTTAAGTGGAGTGGCAGAATCAAATTCAGAATTTAATTACATAAGCTACCTTTTAAATGATGAAATATATCCAAATATGTCTCACATTTTGCTACTGATATGTTGAGCATCAAAATAAGTGTCATCACATGTTACATTCATTGCATATCTATAAAGAAACATGATAAGTATTGCAGATCTGTAGCAGAAGAATACAAGACAGCCAATCCAGATGGCCCATTTTGTCTTTGAAAAACTTCAGAGAATCAAAAGGAACATTTAATTACATGTGTGTAGTAGAGCATCATTATCATGTGGTAGAAGATATCTTACACAATGCATTTGATATGATAGAATACAGTAAAGGAGAACAACAGAGGGTTCATGTGTTACAGTGTATACAGAACAAGGTGACTTCTTCATTTATTACAAAGACCTCAATGTCATGACACAGCCATGGTAATCATCATATATAAAGTGTCTAATTGCTATAGTCCACTGAATGGACAAGTAAAGATGCAAAATTAAAGACATGTATGGTGCTACTGAAAGTGGAGGAGTTCAAACTTCAAAACTGACAGTATACATTCCATATGCAAAGTCCACTGAAAGAGTAAGTAGAGCTACAAATATAGAGAATGGTGTATGCAATCATCACTTCTTTTGAAGAGTAACAATGATTATAACATGACGGTGATAACATAAGGAAGAAAAAGATACCATATACTAGTGCTACAGAAAGAAGATTTTGTGCTCATAAAGATAAAAACATTGTTTCAGTTTCAAATCTAAGTTAATACAGTGAAGGAAAAATGAAGAGATACATTCATAGCCAGGCCTTGGCACATAATGTCATTTACATTCATCAGCAAAATACCCATTTCGTGTTTCAAAACCTAATGCATTTTGCAGTGTTAAAGAGAAAGGAAAATGGTAAGTAAACTATCCAAATAAGGCCGTAGATGAGTATATTGTTTACATAGTAGAAACATGAAACCGTTGTTGGGTTTAAAAAAGTTTCCTTTCTTCTCACAATATACAGTCGAGCAAGGTAAGAGTGAAGCATTGAAGACATGGCCACAAAGAGTAAAGGAAGTTCTGTGCAAAATAAAAGAAACCCTCATTTCAAACACAAGGAAACTTCATTTTTTTTACATCAAAAGACAAAGATCCATCTACAAAATGTGTTACATGCCACCACTATGCCATATGATAAGGTATTTCACATACCTAGCAAACAAAGAAAATGAAACCCTCATCGAAGTTTCATATAGACAAAAATAAGGGAAGCCACAATGGGAACGATGATATGGAGGACTCACCATATGATGTAGCAGAGAATAAGATTATGGCCATGGCTAGTTGAACTGGTGCTTGTCATTTTTGCCATTTTTTTACAAAGTTCAACACAGAGAAACCAAAAAATGCATATCAAAGCTGAGCAACTGAAGAAATAGCTACATGGCTGCACCCATATAATGAGGAAGAAGCCATGAAAACACAGTCAAATGCCATTTTAAAGTTTAGATTCAAACTTACCAGGTGCGGCTTGACGTTTTGACCAAAGAAGTGCAGTGTTTTCGACCTTAGAAGTAATCGAATGGAGGAAAATACAAAGAGCATGAAACCCCGAGTTGACGACAATAGTTGTAGAGCCAAACTCAACATCAACCAAATGAAAATGACTGGAGTTTTAGGGTTCCATATTTTCTTTTGTTTCGACATCCTTTCAACATTTTGACCATGCAAACAATATAATCATTTCTATCCAAATGAGATCAGGGTCAACACTTTGTGTTGGATGATACCTAGTAATCATAAGCAGAAGTGCCCGACAGTTCAAAGAATATGGTTCTTTTATTAAGTCAAAGGTAGACATTATCATAAGTGGACAAGGCCGTGCCTTTAGAATCTTGCCAAGGTCTTAATATTATATGTGGTCGACTCACATTGGAGTCTAATTATCATTTGATAATGCATGTGGTTGAGTGTTTTTGACCTCCCACTTATGTATTTTTCTTTTTCCTTCACATGTTTCAAATATATGCATAAAGATCAAACAAGAACCTTGGAAATGTGAAGAATATGCTAGATGAAGACATGGACAAAGGGGTCAATGCAACATGGTGGCACTATAGAGGCAATGAGTTGGTGTTTTTCAAGCCATATGGATAATGATGAGGTGGCAGAATATCGACATATGGAGGCCATGGTGTGAAGCCTTTTTTTTTTTTTGTAAATATGTGTAGTATTTCATTTTTTATGATTTTTATAGAAAATCATTTATGATATCTTGTAAATATCTTGGTGAAATTATAAATCAGATATCATTTTATTTTTACAAGAAGTCATTGATAGGATATTGATTTAAATTGCCATATCATTGTAAAGTTAACATTAAAGCAATGAATTTATGAATTGCTTTTAAAGTTTAACTATTTAAGGCAATTTATAGGCTAATAAAGCAGATCAAATATTCTATTTTGATTTGTTTTATTTAGAGTCATATAGGACAAATTTTGTAGCTTTCAGGGTAAATGTACAAAGATGAGTCCACTTAAGGTGGAAGTTTCAGACTTAGAAAAAAACCCGAAATCGGGTTAACCAAAACGGGATCCTGCTTTTTATGAAACGAGATCCCGTTTTGCTTCGGGATCCCGAGCCAGAAGTGGGATCCCATTTTCTAGAAACGGGATCCTGTTTTGAGCTTCATAAAAGGTTAATATTTTAACCTTTATGAAACGAGATCCTGTTTCAAAATGGGATCCCGTTTCATAAAAGATTAAAATATTAACCTTTTATGAAACGAGATCCCATTTCAAAACAGGATCTCATTTCTAGAACGAGATCCCATTTTATAAATTTTGAATTTCTAACCCACTTTTTGCTATGGGTTTTGGGTCGGAAAAAAGGCTTGGGAACCCGACCCTTGGCTTTAGACTTGGTTTGACCTACAAGTTGAAGGTCCTATCAATGTCACCACAAACTAGTGACTTTGGGCATATGTATGAAGGCGTTTTTTACATAATGTTTTAACGAAATTAAAACCCATTATAGATGAAACAATGTAGATTCTAAATATGTAATTTTTTTTACAATTGGATTATTTTTTCTATTTTTCAATTAATTTCTAATGAAACAGGTCCCTAAACTTAAATTATCAAGGTTTTTTAGTATTTTAATAATTTTTTATTAAAACAAATTATTAAAAAAAATTATATGAAAATGTACTTCAGACAATTCTTTTCAATTTGAGAAAAAAATTTCAAAAAATGATAAGTTTAGGTCATCTTATGTGTGACGTACATGACTGTTTTTTAAAACACCAAAAATGGCCAATAGAAAATTAACAAAAAAAAAAATTTAATAAAAAATTACAAAAAAAATGGAAAACGTGCTTCAGTGAGTTACAAATCTTTTCCCAAAAGGATTTAGAAAAATATGATTATTTAGGTCAAAATATGGATGACGTACACGTGCATGGTATAGTAAAAAAAGTGACTTTTAAATAGTGGTTTTTAGAAACACCTATTAAAAATAAATTTATATCATCTAGGTACTAAAACAAATTACATATTTGGAAACTAGACTCCAAGTGCTACATTTCATATTTAGTGACTTTTTCCAAGATTCCACCTTTAAATGCTTCAAATTTTTAGGTCAAATGTGACAAATTCTGAAAATTAGGGAAAACACTTCCACTTTTTGGCCAAAAAGTGGACTTAACTTCTTGCACACACCCTTCATGAGTAGAGGAAAGTAGTTTTATGGTGGGACCACATGAGAGGGCAGTTTCGCAGCCTTATTTCACATATTGGTGAAAGATTCAGTGCTTTATTTTTGGCTTTCATGAGTAGCTCGAAAATGAACTTAGGGTCTATTTTTAGGAGTGTTTTCAATTTTCTTCAGAGGAGATCATTTGGAGGCATTTATAGGAGAAAAACTTAGTTTTTTCTTAGTTAGTTAGCATCATTTTCTTCTCTCTTACAGAGTTGTATACAGGCAGTTGGCTCACACATTTTATTTTTTACATGCATTGTTCTCCTTCCAGTTCTAATAGCAAATCATCCTGTTTCACATATTTTGCAGTCTTGATCTGATGTTATATTGTGACTTTTTCTATCCTTTATTATATCTCAATACCGTAGTAAATATTAGTGAAATTGTGAGGATTCAGGTTAGAGGATTTGCTTGTGAGTGATAGAATTTCATCCAGTTTAGATTCTAGAGTTAGTTTACATTTTAGTTACATCCTTCTATGCCTCTTCCCCTCAAGTGAGTAGTTTAGAAATTACAAGAGAACTAGCTCACTCTGGAGATTTGTTCTCATGAAAGGAGACCCACATTTGAGAATGATTCCATGTTTCAACATTTAGTTAAGTGTTCGCAAGACTTAACAAGGGTGCATACTTGAATTGACAAAAATTATATTTATTATTCCCAAATAAAGGATTAACTTATGAACATGAAAGAGATTGGGAGTCTATATAACTCTTCTTCCCTTATTATGAACACCATAGTAGACAAAAAAAAAAACTAAAACAAAATTAATTTAAAGATACACTTTAGTGATTGTAGGGGTCCAAGATAAGAATATAATTGTTGATTGTTGTCATTATACATTAGATCATGTTTGAATTCTTGATGTCTTGATGGTTCTGATGTAAAATTAAGTAAGAAAATATGTATAATATCTAATATTATTTACTTAATTAATTAGTATTAAGATGAATGTGTTTAGGTTGAAATTAAAACAATGTTGAAAAGGTCTTGAAAGTGGTATTGGAAGTGATGTTAGATGTATTGTTAAGACATGGTCAGTTTTAAGTGTCTATATTTTGCCCCTCTTTGAAATAGTGTTGCAACTAGTAGAAGCAATGTCATTTCAAAGAAACTAAATATAATATGCCCCAAGTATTGTGATGATGTAAAATTGGTTGATGGTTTGGATTTGTTTGATTGAAACTAATTGATTGAATTGAGTGGATTGATTGAATTTGATTGATGATTGAAATGATTGAAGTTTGGTTAATGAATAGATTTAATTTGATTGATGATTGGATTTGATCAAAGTTGATTAATGGTTGATTGATTGAAGTTGATTGATCATTGGTTTTGATACTTCAATGCTTGGAGGGATTATATGGATTCAAAATATTGATCTTGATTTTGGATGATTAGGTAAAGGGATGCCCCACCAAAAGGATATGCAAGTTTCAAGAACATCGGTGTGCTCTCGAAATCAATGAAAAAAATAGTAAAGATGTGAGGGATGAATGAAAAAGATAGAATTTAAGAGGGTTAGTTGTGGATGATGGATGAGATTAATGATGATAAAGAAAGGTGGTTAGTGTAATGTGGAAGATTGCATACCCTCACAATTTCACACTATGTGTAGTAACCAGTTTTAGTGTTTGCATCTTCTCTCTGCATAATAGGCTAGGTTTACGTGATTTTGATCTATTTCTTTTACTCTAATTAAAAATTTATTATGATGCTTAATTGCTTACATGGTCCTAAGGTGGCTTGTATGACCAGGAGCTAGTTTTACTTGGACCCAAGTGCTTACTTTTCATTTCAGGATATTTTTTCCCTCTTGGAGGTTTATTGGAAATATTTTGGCAAACACATTCAATCTCTCTCTCTCTCTCAACTTTGGATGCATTAGAAATACTTCTTTCTCTTGGCTATACTTTGCTACTTTCTTATGTGAACTAGACTTCTACAACAACTACATGTGATTTTTGTGCTCCTTCACATTACGAGATCACTTCCATTGGGTTTTGGAGGTTTTGTTCTATTTGGCATTGTAGACACCTAAAATTGACCATATCTTGTGACATCATGTTCTCAACACCTCTTGTGACACCTTGCAACACATTTAGTCCTAGGACCCTTTCATGACCCCTTCAATCATTCCTTTAGTTAAATAAATTATATTTACTTAACTAATCCCTTTTTATTCATTTATCCTCTCTAACAAATTAATTAAATAAATTGTATTTATTTAATTAATTCACACTTTCCTCCATCATCCAATTTAAATAAATTAAATATTTATTCAAATTAACCCTCAAAATTATTTAAATTATTTTACCCTTGTCCTTATCCTCACTCATGTCTCTCATAAATTAAATATTATTATTATTTATTTAAGTATTTGTCCCATGCTTGTGCTCATGGATCTCAACCACTTGCCACCTTCATTAAATGAGAGTCTCCAGAATTAAATTAACCTTCTCGTCCTAGTCATCCACATTACACTACATATTTTAATCCTAGTCATTCAAATAAGGATAAACTATAAAAGCTTCCTTCAAAACCCTAGAAATCCTTATCCTTGCCCTAATCTTGTCTCAATCAATTCTAGCCATTGGTGGACTAATCTCTAATCCTAGCCATCCATCATATCTTTAACTTCCTATAAATCAAGTCTCAACCAAATCATTTCAAAATCCTCCATTAGCACTTCAAACATCATCATCATCAAACACAAATGCTACCCTTCCCAAGAATAATCCTATACAAGGATTAAGACCTAGACGTAAATTCACAAACTTCGGAGAACCTATGGAATCCATTTTTCAAAAAATTTTAAACCATGACCTCATTAAGCTCCTCAAGATCAAACCTTATGAAGAGAATGTCACTAAACCCCATTGGTTTAATGACAATGAGTATTGTGAATACCATAGGATCAAGGGTCATAAAATCATGGTGCTCCTTAAAATATAGATGAAATGGAGATGGCATCGAGGAACAGAGATCATTAGCCTTTCAAGGAGAGAAGAGGAAGAGGAAGGAAAGGTGAAGTAGGCTTTTCGATTAGATTCAGAGAAGATTTTCAAAGCCAAAGTAGAAAATTAGAAAGAGAATGGAGAGGATATTACAACAATTAGTATTTCAATGGGTGGAGGAAGGGAGAAAACCCTATATGGCAACTGAAAGAGAAAGTGGAAAGGTAGCAGGTTAGACAAAGAGGTCAAAATAGAATGGTAAAAGGTAAGGAAATGTTCTTTTTTCAAAAACCCTTAGAAGAATTAGATATTGAAAGGAATATTGAGGATAAAATTATGGAATTTGTATCTGGTGTAAATAGAATACCGTTAGGAGATAAAAAAGCCCAAAAAAATTTATTATCTAAAAAGAAAAATGTTTCATTATCTAATGGGCAAATCTGTGGCATGTATGGGAAAGAATAAGTAAATGGTGTAAATATAAATGGGGAGAATCGATGATTGTTAGAAATTTTCCTAAAGGCTTTTTGTTTGTAATATGTGAATCAAAAGGGAAGAAAGATAGCATCATACAGGGTGGACCATGGATAATGGATGGAATTCATTTTTACATGAAAGAATGGGAACCAAATTTTGATCCCATGAATCACAACATTCAAATAACCCCTATGTAGGCCAGGCTATATAATCTCCCGACAGACTACTAGGTGGAAAACATCTTGAAAGAAATTGGAAATTGTTTAGGGGGTTTTATTAAATTGGATGATTCCATTGCAAAAATCAATCTGGCCGCTATTATCCCAAATATAATAGATCTAGTCTCAAAATTCAGGGATTGAGAACAAAAGATATAGATTGGAGGGCCATCAAAGCCTCTGTCAGAGTATACCTTAGAAAAAGATGGGCAATCAGATTCTTTTGAAGAAGAAAGTTTCCAAATAGATTATAGAGTAGAAATAGAAAAAGAGGACAAGGAGTTTTGTAGGGAAGATCAAGAGGAGGAAGAGGGAGAAATTAGAGAGCAAGGTAGGATAGAAGAATCAAAAGATAAAATAGAGGATGATACAAGAGATTATATTATAGAAAAATTAGAAAAAAATCTCTTTTGAATTGGCTCTAGAACTATTTGGCTTGGAAGAGGAGAACAAAAACCAGTTTCCAATATCAGATTTTGAAGTTTAGGATGAAAATAAGGAGTCAGAAGAAGTGAAACAGACCATAGACACTCGGTCAAATACAAAATGTGTACAAGAAATAATATTTTTGGGGGAGATGGAGGATACTACAAGGGAGATCCCTCAAGAAAAGGAAAGGGATATGGAGGATACTACAAGGGATTTATTCTCTAAGGAGTGAGATGTTACTAAAAAAAAAAGGAATTTAGATTAGATAAGTGTATTTGTATATGTATTTTGTATCACTAGATCTTTGGTGGTGGTTTTCTTCTTTAAATGATTTCTAATGTTACATACTATGCCGATATTTATTGTATTCTCATTACTTTGATTTCACATATAATTTTCACTTTGATATCTTTATTATTTCTTATTTATATTAGTCATTAAAATCAGATTTATATTAGTCATTAAAATTAGTTTTATATTATTGTTACCATTTTTAAACCCCAGCTCAAAAATTGGCTGAGCAGATTTATAATTTATCATTTTTGAATGAGGTTTGATTTATTTCTGTTATGTGCTAGTTGCATAGTTATTATGACAAATGCAGTTTAGCTATTCAGATGCAGAAAAGAAAAGTTTCAATTGTTTATTGCATTGCAAAGCAGTAAAAGAGATAAGTATTCATTCACCACAATGATTGTCCATTTTAGAATTTTGAATACATAATAGAACAAACATTGCATTGAAAAAAACTAAGACATATCAGATGTCCCATGCAAGTCGTGGGTTATAGCTAAACTCATACAAATACAAATAAAATATTATGCATCTAATGAAGAAGAGGGAAAGACATAGCCATCATTGCCTTGTTTTGGTTGATCTTTGTAGTAGCCTCCAGTCCTGCTCCTGACCTCGGCATGTACCTGAAAAAATGCAGGAAGGTCCCATTAGAAGCTCCGGTTATGAAAATCCATCATCAATCAAGAGAGACATAATACTTTAATTGTAATGCATTGATCAAATGAGAACATTCATGTGCATAAGGAACTAAAGAGAAGTAAATATAAGAGCATCATTATTTTATTCTAATCTATTTGTTTCATGTGTAGGTATAGAACAAATCATGAAGCTGATTGAAGACATTTAGCATGTGGTATCAAATGGGCTCCCACAAGGGTTGATCCCTGCATGCTGCTGCCCCTTGATCTCAGAAGGGATGAATAGAAGAGGGAAGATCATTGATGACATTCACATGACAAGCTGAATGAATAGCAAAACAATCATATGCATCAGTCCCATTTAAAGACCTAACCATGATTTCACTTCAAAGTATGAAATGCAACCAAAAGCATGACCTAAACTGATCGAGGACAAAATTCAATGTATATAACAGATTATGCACTACTACAACTATTATGAAAATGACATTCTCAGGCATGATAATCATCAGGAGTACACAATCCATTTATAATCATCAGGTTGATAAAGATAAGTATTCACAAGTGTTGACTATCTAAAGATTCCTTACTCATCCATGATCAATAATCCAATTGGAGTATCCATTATAAACCAGTAAGCAAATTGCAAAGACACGTGAGTACCAAGCATCATATTTTCTCATTTAAGTGGAGTGGCAGAATCAAATTTAGAATTTAATTACATAAGCTGCCTTTTAAATGATTAAATATATCTAAATATGCCTCACATTTTGCTACTGATAATTTGAGCATCAGAAGAAGTGTTATCACATGTTACATTCATTACATATCTATAAAGAAACATGATAAGTATTGCAGATTTGTAGCAGAAGAATACAAGATAGCCAATCCAGATGGCCCATTTTGTCTTTGACAAACTTCAGAAAATCAAAAGGAACATTTCATTACGTGTGTTTAGTAGAACATCATTATCATGTGGCAAAAGATGTCTTACACAATGCATTTGATATGATAGAATACAGTAAAGGAGAACAATAGAGGGTTTGTATGTTACAGTGTATATAGAACAAGGTGACTTCTTGATTTATTACAAATGCCTCAATGTCATGACACAACCATGGTCATCATCATATATAAAGTGTTTAATTGCTACAGTCCACTGAATGGACTAGTAAATCTATAGAATTAAAGACTTGTATGCTGCTACTAAAAGTGGAGGAGTTCAAACTTCAAAACCAATAGTATACATTCCATATGCAAAGTCTACTAAAAGAGTAAGTAGAGCTACAGAGATAGAGAATAGTGTATGCAATCACCACTTCTTTAAAGAGTAAAAGTTATTATAACATGACAGTGACAACATAAGGAAGAAAAATATACCATATGTCAGTGCTACAGAAAGATGATTTTGTGCTCATAAAGATAAAAACATTGTTTAAGTTTCAAATCTAAGTTAATACAGTGAAGGAAAAATGTAGAGATACATTCATAGTGAGGCCATGGCACATAATGTTGTTTACATTCATCAGCAAAATACCCATATCGAATATTAGAACTTAATGCATTTTGCAGTGTTAAAGAGAAAGGAAAATGGTAAGTAAACTGTCCAAACAAGGCCATAGATGAGTATATTGTTTACACAATAGAAACATGAAACCCTTGTCGGGTTTAAAAAAGTTTCCTTTCTTCTCACAATATACAGTCGAGCAAGGTAAGAGTGAAGAATTGAAGACATGGCCGCAAAGATTAAAGGAAGTTTTGTGCAAAATAAAAGAAACCCTCATTTTGAAGACAAGGAAACTTCATTTTTTTTACATCAAAAGACAAAGAGCCATCTATAGAATGTGTTACATGCCACGACTGTGCCAGGTGAGAAGGTATTTCGCATACCCAACAAACAAAGAAAATGAAACTTGTTGTGATGTTCACAACACACCCCATTTTACTTTTTCACAAAATGAGGACCCCTACTGTGGTTGTGGCTTTTTGCTTGTGTGTGGGCTTGCTTCGTGGTAAAGGGAAAAAGAGGTAAAGGTTACAAACCTTGTTGAAAATTGAAAAAATTAGCATTAAGTACCAAAGCAAAATAGAGGTGAATTCTTTGTCAAAAATGAATAGGGGTTGCTTTTTGAACTATTTCAAAATTCCCAATATTTTGCAAGATATGCATGTTTGTTGGTTAAATGCATTATAGGAGGGTTTTGTATGTTGTATGTAGAAGGTCGTTTGTCTGTGGAGTCATTGTATTAGTCGCATAGGGTGGTCAGGTTTATGAATTGTGGTATTTTGTATGCATGTTGTTAATGTTTTATTCTTTACATACAAGTCAGACCCGATGTGATTCGGAAGTAAAATGGATAATTGGTTAAGTCCATAGGTTGTATCTTAGGTTGTATGTTTGGCAAAAAGCAAGATACAAGGTGATATACAACGTGATATACATGTCACGGACATGAGGAGAGTATGAAATTTGGTTTTATCAAGGTATGTTTTGTTGTTTGTATGTTGCATGTTTCGGGTTTGCACCTTTCGGTATACATACAACGCGGATGTCAAAGGGGAATTAAATTGGATATAAGTTGTGTAGCATACCTTAATGTATATTTGAAAAGATGCATTCACTTTATATACACGTGTAGAGCCGAAAGGTTATGCAATATGGTTTAGAAAAGATGGGGAGTCTGGGATGATTATACAAAAGACTTTGCATGTATGGAGGCTTGTATCTAATAGTAGATACAAGTGTTGTTGTTTATTGAGATACAAGTGTGAAGGTAAAGTGGATCCCACAGGTTGTATCTTGAGGTTGTATATTGTACCAACAAATGAATATACAAGCTGATATACAAGCAAAGATACAAATAAAAGATGCAAGACAGATTTCAAAAGAAATAAAATAAAGGTAAGGCTTTGTATGTTTGGGCGATTGTATGTTAACAATATACAATCCCAATATACAAGGAAATGAAAGACATCGTTGGAGAGATAAAAGGTAAAAGAAGGCTTGTATGGTTGTTTGTATGTGCACTTGTATCTATTCTACATACATTATGATATACAAACAAAAGATACAAGCGCGGATATAAAGGAAAAGAGATAACATTGTTTATGGTTCATTGCATATATGCTTGCATATTGAAAAGATGCAAAAGGACATACAAGGAACAATATACAAGGAAGGATACAATAAAATGCGATGTATGCAGAAAGTAAACTAACAGATAGAAGGTTTAAAATAAAATGTTGAAATAAGAAGCCGAAGCCGTAGGTGCATTAATTGTTGTAATTAATGATGATCTAACACTAGAAATGGTAAAATTTAATGGGTTAGGGTAAATCAAAGTTATTTTTGTTTCAGATTTGCATTGCTACGATTAAAATTGCAGAAAGAAAAATTACTATGAAATTAAACTATCGAAACGGTAAAGTAAGTCAACGTTGTAAGGTTGAGTTGTCGAAAGATACATGTATTTATCTTAAACGCCATTTTAGTAATTTCATTTTTAAATGTAAGCAAGCATTAAATTACAATGTTTGATTGTTAATTAGCTGGTTTGGGTTAAACAATGTGAAAGTCAAAATGGGAAAAGACAAATGGGGGACTAGGGTAAATGTAAAAGAATAGAAAATTTGTAGTAAAAGCCTAGCTAAGAAGGTAAAACAACAAGTTAAAAGTGCATTTTTTATAGGATGGCCGCAAAATAGAAAAAGGTAGATACAGGGGGCGAAGAAAAGATAAAAAAGGAAAGAAAGCCCTGTAAAGAAACTAAGGAGGAGTTACCGATATACAAAGGATATCCTTCGTTGCTCGGCACAAGTGGAGTGGGCATGGACACCAACATAGGAAATTATGACGTAGATGACGTTTTGCAAAAGATCACAGCAGCCAATGCTACACCTAACATGAGGTGTATATGGGAAAGTGGATTGTACAGGGCTGTAGGTTTCCCGATAGCTATGGAAGCTAATGATCTATGTTTAGATTGTATATACTTATATGACCCAGTTACCAGGAAAATAATGTTCCATGATAGGCTCATTACAGACTTATCCATAGAGGAGATTGCAAGAACATTTGGTCTAGAAATACATCAGAAAATGGTAGATATTGATATTGACCAGTACAATTAAGATTTCATTGAGAATGAGAAGGATTGTAGAAGCAAGATCTTCTATAGTTGGTATAGTGCAGAAAATAAGCCCAAGGTTGTGGTAAGAGTGCATAGGAATCTGCAAAGAGTATACTTTAAGGAAGAAATATATTTGTTGATTACAATGTTAAGTAGACTAGTAGGATTGAGGGATGGCACTAAATGTGAGCCTCGAATGTTGACTATGGTACAATTCAGAAGGGAAGAAAAGAAAGAACAAGGACAAATTCAATGGGCTAAAGCTACTAGCATAGCCATATGGAGGTAGGCAATGGCACGAAAACAAAAATTGATGCCTTTCTATTTGTCCTCATATATATTATATTCATGTGCAGCAATGGTGCAACCATACATACATGGGATTGATAGAGTTGGAACCCTAGGAAGTGGCCCAGATCAAAAGCTGGTATATGAATAGTATCCTTATTTACAAGAGGAAAATGCATTGAGAAAGTATGCTTTAGTGAATGATGTATTTTACATATACATGGTCATAATGTTAAGGGAAGAGCTAGATAAGAGATTGTCTGTAGATGTAGAGGATACAATTGGCTTGCATAGTTCATGGTACATCCAATTCAAGAACTTTACTTATATCAAAATTGAGGGGTTTGAAGGAAAACCTTTCATGCTGCCCAAGTATCCTTCCAACAAGCTGATTGTTCTAGAGTTCTCAAGACAAAACTTGAATGCCTTCAGAATGTACAAAAACAAGTATAGCAGGGGAAATATTAAGCTCCCTTGGTCAATTGGTAGATATACTTGTTCCAGCGAAGAGGTGGCTAGTTACTCAGAGAGAGAAAGAGCTAAGGTTTTATGGGTTTCAAGAATTTGAGTTAGCAAGAAGATTTCATCCTTTTCACAAGATCCAAAATACCATTGATCCTAAATTTTAACATCAAGTACACATTGAGGATTTCTAGTTAGATTGTAAGAATGACAGAGAAGTAAGAAAGAGAGCTCACAAGAGGTTGACAGTAGATCAAATGAGGTCCATGGGAGACATCTATGTCCCCCCAGAAGTTGAAGACGATGGCAAATCGTTACATCATAGTTATGAAAGTGTCGGGCTTGCTCCCATTGGAGGGCCTGGTTGGTCACAACCATGGATTACATCTTTGGACACATTATCCATACCTGTTATTTTACTCTACAAGACATGGTTGAAGGACAGAATTGAGGAGCTTAAGGCTAAGGGAATTGAGCTCACATATCCAAAGAAAGGTAAAAAGAGAGTGAGGGAGCATCAAGATGACCTCTAGTGCTTTTATGAAAATAAAAGGAAGATTGTAGAAGCAAAAATTATTGAGAAAGATAAAAATGCTACATTAATGGATCCTTATGCCATAGGGGTGACAATAGCGGTATCATCAGGCACATTTGTAGAGGCAAAATCATTAAGCCATGATACCAGTGCAGAGTAAGCACCAGCTGTTCAAGAGTTAACAGGGAAAAACATTATGAGAGCAATACCAATAGATATCTCCAAGGGGGAAACTTAAAAAAAAAGTGAAGTTATAGGAGCACATCAGGTAGGTGCTAAATTGAGTGACATACTTGGTGCATCTACCTTAGCAAAGAAAAGACAGGTATATACCAAGGTAAAAACAAAATTGGCTGAAGAAATGCTGCATGGGTCAAAAGTGCATGAAGCCAAACAAACTACTAAGATTGTCAACATTGTGGCTGATAGTAGTGGAAGTGAAGTTAGATAAATGGATTCAGGGAGAGGAAAAAAAGTTGACATGGAAGGAGAAGAATCTGGTGAATATTTAAGTGAATAAGAAGAGCAGGACACTCAAGCTGATATGGAAGTTGAACAAGGTCTAATGTCTAAACTAGAAAATGTACAAGAGAAATCAGGAGCAGTAGATCCATTCGGTACATTGCTATCTCCTGAAATAATAAAGGATGCGCAAGATGTAGCACATCAAATTGAAGAATCTGAAAAAGAAGATGCACCTGAGGAAGTAGTAAAGGAAATACTCGCTCAAACTAAAAAGAAATAGGAGCTGGTACTTCTGGTGTAGATGTACTAAATATTTTGAACATGTATGGAGATCAAAGTGAAGAAGAAAGGAATGTAGAAAACAAAGAGGAACAGGGAAAAGAGACAAAAGAGGCTGATAAGCTGGTGGGTTCACCTTCACATGCAGAGAAAGTTGGCATGCCTGAAAAGGTGCAAAAGGAAGGTGAAATAGCAGAAGAAACTACAAATAAACCTAAAAGCCAAGAGGATACAGAGAATATTGAGGGAGAAAAATCTAAAAAGCAAGCAGAAGATAAAGACATGACAAATGAAGAACAAGAAAATAAAGAAGAAGATGAAGAGAAAGAATCATCAAGAAACAAAGGTCCAGAGGAAGAGGATGAAGGTGGAGGGGATATAGAAATTAAAGAGGAAGAAAATGAGGGTGAATCTAAATAGCAAAATTATCTAATGTTATAGGAACCAGCCCCTCAACATCAACCCCCACCATAGCAAAAAGAACAACCACAACAACAAGAACAACAACAATAGCAACAGGAACAAGGAGAAGTAGAAAGGACTCAAGAAGAGGTAATCAATGAAGAGAAGGCAACTAAAACCACAAATGAGGCCCCAGCTTGGTTAGGTACAGAGATAAGGAGAGAAAAGGTTGAGGTACAGTTAGTACCTATAGACATCAAAAGGAAAAGAGGAAGGCCAGAACCATGTCAGCAATACAAAGGGGTCCAGATGGATCCAGAACGCTAAACTAGGGAGTAAGAGCATTAGTTGTTAGAGGATGAGCCATACTTTTGTGAGAACTTATACCCTGAATCAGCCTTACTATTGAATGCATTCAGTTTCCCTTTGAAACTAAAAATGAGGTGTTATACAAAATAGAGGAGGTACAGGGTTTTCAACAGTCTAACAAAAATCATACCTACAATTTGAGAAGTAACACTAGGCTTGGAGGTCCTTTCACTACTTTCACTCCTCACAACAATTTCAATACTCCTTCAAATCAACACGCCAGTAATAAACCTGCTATACTAAAGGCTAATCATCATTTGAATGGTGGGACAGTAGCATCAAAAGTCAAAACAGGGAAAACATAGACAGTGGAAATAATGAGTCTAATGAGTTACTTGTCTAAAGAGAAAAAAATCAAGGTTAGTATACCTTTATGTGAATTGTTAAAAAGTCCAGGGGTCAGAAATGCTATCATAAGTCCTTGGATACATCTGTGACAAGCGAGGTCACTGTTGATATAAATGTTCCTAGTAAAGATCCATAGTCCAAGGATAAAACTAAGAAAATTGAATAGCCTTCCAACACTAATGTGGTCATGTATGCAGATAAGAGGGAAGCCCCTCCTTTCTTGTTAACCATTAGGATGTTTGGAAAGAACATACATAATTGCATGGTATATTCTGGTGCATCAGCTAATGTAATGCCTTTAGGGATATGCAAAACTTTACGGCTGACTCCCACCAAATCTGCCAAGGTTGTTAAACAATTAGACAAAACTGAGGTCAATGTGAGAGGAGAATTGATGCATATTCAAATGTAGTTAGCCTCTAATCCTAGGGTGAGCCAGTTTATTGACATTTAGGTAGTAGATATACCTATGAATTACAGGATGTTGTTGAGTAGGGACTGGTCCAAAACATTAAACGGATATATGGCCACTGATTTTTCACACATGTGGTTACCTTGGAGAGGTGTTCCAAATCAGATCAGGATAGAAGTTGAACCCAGAATGAAACACATGATTAAATAATATAATAGGACTAATGAGATATTATATGCTTCTATTTAACCTAGTGTTTATAGAGTCACTAACAAGGGAGTGCAAATTGAAGAAATCTTGATGTTGAATTTTAGAGAAAAACTTGTCAGTAAAGAAACAGTAGTGTTCATCAAGTTTGATTGCAATTCTTCTAATGAGGAAGATAATGCAGTAAATAGTTTTGGTCAGATCATTAGGCAAGAGATAAAAGAGTGAATTGAACAAAAAATTCAAGTTTAGTGCAAGTTGTACAAAAACATGTGCAGAGTCCATAGTAAGCCTCATTCTGAAGAGACTTGTGGAATGTGCAGAGAGATTATAGAATATCAATACCTAAAATGCAAAAAAGGGATGGAACTGCATGAAGGAAAGGTTAATCTTGAACAACCAGAGATATACTTTCATGATAACATGGATGTATTAATTTCAAATCTAGAGAAAGAAACAAAGGATAAGAGTGTCTGTCATTCTGATTTACAAATTGAGAATATAAATATGGAAGTAGGTCAAAATAAATTGCCCATGAAGAAAGAAGATATTATAGCACAGGTAACAGAAAAGGTGAGACATGCCAAAATAAAAGGTCAGAGGAATAAGGAAGGCATGTGGACACTAAAATGTGATGGGTCTAAATCTAAATAGGGTGTAGGTGCAGGTGTTGAACTTATAGATCCTAATGGTAAGTCATTTCTAGCAGCATATAGGCTACAATTTCCTTGTACTAATAATGTAGCATAATATGAAGCTTTGATTTATGGACTTGTTATGGCTATCAAGAAAAAGGTGAAAATGATTAGAGTATTTTCAGACTCTGAGTTAGTGGTCAGACAAATGAGAAAGTTATATGCATGCAATTATAAGAAGATGGCTTGTTATAGGCATAGGGTGTGGGATTTGATAGATTCATTTGATGCCTTTAACATAGAACATATCCCTATGGAATTGAATCATAAACCAGATGCATTAGCATTTACTGCTAGCACTTTGGATCCCTTAACATTGTCAAGTTTAAAATAATTTGCTGTAGAATTAGTGAATGTCCCGAGCATACCAGATAATGTTACTCATTTTCAAGTTTTTGAAGGGGATAAACAAATTGTAGATTTTCTCACTTGTAATGAAGTGTTTGAGGCTCAAGTCATTGATAAACAGGAAAGGCCTGATGTGTCTTGGGATGAAGAAGACATAATAAACTCGAAAAGTAATTTCTTACCTAAAGGGGTAATTGAGTTGGAAAAGATTTTTGACTTTGATGGGGTAGTTAGACAGAAATATTTGCCCAAAAATGAAGGGGGTAAATGTGATCCATATAACCTGGGAACAGAGCAAAGTCCACAGAATGTACTAATTGGAAAGGCTTTCTCTAAGAAGTTAAGAAAATAAATTGTGGATGTTTTGAAAGAATACAAATATGTAATAGCATGGACATATGAAGATTTGAAGACATATGATACGTCCATCATAACTCATGTAATACCCTTGAAACCAGAAGTTAAACCATTTAAATAGAAACAAAGGCCTATAAATGCTATTTTGGAGCCTTTAATCTTTGAGGAAGTGAAAAAATTGCTGTCAGCTAGGATAATCTTCCGAGTAAGACATTCAACCTGGATAGCTAATTTGGTACTTGTGAGAAAGAAAAGTAGAGACATTAGATTATGCGTTGACTTTAGAAATTTGAACAAAGCTTCTAAAAAAGATAATTATCCCTTGCCTCCAATAGATGAAGTACTGCAAGAAGTAAATGGGGCTAAGATGATGCCTTTCTTAGATGGATTTTCAGGATATAAACAGGGCTTAGTTGATAAAGAAGATAGGTTGAAAACTACTTTTACTTGTAAGTGGGGTAATTATGCATATATGAGAATGCCTTTTGGGTTGATCAATGCAGGTGTCACTTTTCAATGAGCCATGGACATTCTGTTTCATGGATTATTAGGTAAATGCATTGTTATTTATATGGATGATTTAACTGTGTAATCTAAAGATGCATCCACTCATGCAGAAGATTTGAGAAGGGTACTTAAAAGATGTGAAAGGTACGGGATTTCTCTTAACCCAAAGAAATGTTCATTCAGTGTAACTGAAGGAAAATTATTAGGGCATGACATTTCTAAAAATGGGATATCCGTTGATCTCGATAGAGTAGAAGGAATAAGAAAATTGCAATTACCTAACAGTAAGAAGGAATTAAAATCTTTTTTTGGTAAGATCAACTTTGTCAGGAAGTTTATTATAGGGTTTGTAGAGATTATGCAACCATTAAATGCAATGCTTAAAAAAGATGCAAAGATAGAATGGACACCACTAGCCAAGGCCACATTCAAGGATATTAAAGAGGCCATTTCTGATGCTCCTGTGTTAGCAAGTCCAAATTATACCAAACCATTTTACATATATTCTTTTGCATCTACACATTTAGTGGCAACTGCCTTAACACAAAAGGTAGAAGATAATGAAGAAAAGCCCATAGCTTTCATAAGTGCACCTCTGAAAGATGCACAATTAAAGTATCTAGACACAGAAAGACAAGCATTTGCACTAGTAAGGGCAGTTAAAAATTTTAGACATTACATCCTACGAAGTCAAGTTAAGGCCATAGTACCAAATGCAGCAATAAAAATGCTGCTGATGTAGAATGAGCCTGGAGAGAAAAGGGCTAAATGGATTACAATCTTGAAAGAGTTTGATATAGAGATCATTCCAATGAAGTTGGTGTGAGGATAGGCATTATTACAGACTATAGCAAACACAGACCCAAATTTCGTAAAGCAGCATTATGTCTTAAACTCTAATGATGCATCAGGCTGGTATGATGATTTGAATACATTTCTGATATTACGTAAATATCCAAGTAAGATGAAGTTTTCTCAGAGGAGAGCTTTAAAGATTAAAGCACAAAGATACATCGTACAAGGAGGTCTTCTATTCAAGAAGAACCATGAAGGTATATATTTAAGATGTTTGAACATAATTGAAGCAGATAAGGTATTGTCAGAGTTGCATGATAAATATGGAATTGCTCATCGTTCTCATTTAGCTAGTACACATAAGATATTAAGAGTGGGATACTACTGGCTAACAATGTTTAAAGATATAGAGTCATATTTGAAGTTATCACACCTGTCAAACTGTAATGTCCCCTTCTGGTAAGTCAAAATTTTCCTTAACCTTGCACAAAATTTCAGCTTACAAAAGAGAACATTAATATTCAATTCTTCTTTTCATATTTAGAGTTAATAACTAAGTATCAAACTCATATATTTTCCACAATTGTATTTAAGGCTTATAATCTTTAATTATAATCACATATATTTCATCTCTATAGTTATAGTTATGATTCATATGAAGTTCATACATTTCATATTCATATTATTTCTCTCATCGTTCCCATGCATAATCTAAAGAGAGTTCTTGGTTAGCCCTATCATTAATCAACCTTGTCTTCCACATGAGCATGGTTTTGTTAAGGTGTTAACCATCCCACACGGAGGCCTAAAGGTTTCTCCCAACACCCGGGGTCCTTCACCATTTGGCTCAATGGAACTTCACGCAACACCCAGTATTCTTCATCCCATTGAGAGTCACCAACCGTCAGGCACATTTATTATGAGCTCATAATACCATAGGCCCAAGAGCTTCACTCACACTTGGAGTTCTTCGTCTCTTGGCTCAAGGGACTTCACACACACCTGGTGTTCTTCATCCACTTGAGGGTCACCTAGGTCCAATTTACATCCTTAACTTAACCCCATACTCATAGGTTGATAAGATGATTAAGGATGAGGCTTGAACATCCCTTTTCGAATATGTCATGAGTTGTGAATTATCAATTATATTTGTTGATTGCCATTATATGCTTTTCATCATTCTAATCAACTTTCTTATTTCATATGTTATTTACATGATAGTCATATCTATCATATAGAATACACTCCATTTATATGTTGATCCTTCTTAATACAATTATTCTTTATTATTTGATTTTAGATATAGTTAAGACATTTCTTATGAGCCATAATGATTTACATAAATTCTTATTAACTATGCCTACTTGGTTATATACATATATATTTATTTATTTATTTATTTATATGGATATATTACATCTTAATAATTAAATATATTAAAATACTTACCTACTGTTTAGATGGATCTGCAGATACCTTTTTAGGCTGCGGTAAATATTTATTCTCTTATCTTTCTTTTTTCTGATTGATTCCTCCTTTTGTTAGAGGGGTCGGTTAATATTTATAAGTTTGAAGGGATGCAATTTACCACGTGTCACCACCCTTAATAAATAAATATTATTAAACTTTGATGATACTTGATGTTTGAATTAGTTAACCTCTCCTCATTGGAGATGACATCTTCTCAAGAGACCCGATTCCATATATGAATGCCTTTATATTATACAATGAATAAATATATATTTACTATTATATATTCTTATTATATATATATATATATATATATATATATATATATATATATATATATATATATATATATATATATATATATATATATATATATATATATATATATATTACTATTATATTGATAATAATAATTAAACTGATAATATTTATAGTTATATTATTAATATTTATATTAATAATCAAATATATGATTATAATAATATTTAATTTAATGTTTATATTTATATATTAATAATTATATTTGTTATTTATATTATTAGATATATTTATAATATATTATATTTATATATATTGTTATTTATAATATGGATATTATATTTAATTATAATAAAATATTCATACAATAATATTATTTATTAAATAATATATAATGTATGTAATTATTTCTGTCATCGGAAATAATATTTTAGAAACCATCTTTATCATGTTCAAATCTTTACTTTAACAATGTCTTGATATGGGGACATGACACAAACTATAGCAGACAAGGGAAGGAATCAGGCTAATCCATTACAGGCATCATTGAGTCTAGGCCATTTGCACAGTGGGGCTTGGATTTCATTGGAGTTATAAATCCTCCATCATCTGCAGGACATAGGTTTATATTGACAATGACTTACTATTGTACAAGGTGGATTAAATCCACATGTTGTAAGTTTTCTACTACTGAGGTGGTTATCAAATTTCTTGAAGAAAACATCATAACAAGGTTTAGAGCTCCATATTTGCTGGTATGTGATAATGGCCCTGCATTTTCTTCTCTGAAATTTTCTAAATGGGCATTTAAATATGGGATAGTTTTAAAATTTTCTTCAAATTATTATCCTCAGGGGAGTAGTTTACTTGAGTCAACAAACAAGATTTTATTGAATATAATCAAGAAACTAATTGTAAAAAATTCTAGAGAGTGGAATACATTGTTAAAGTATGTGTTGTGGATAGATAGGACTAAGGTTAAGTAATCCTTAGGAAATGCACCTTATCACCTAGTTTATGGGACTGATCCCATACTTCCAGTGAATTTAAGAATACCTATTTGGAAGTTTGCTAATGAATATTTAGGATTTGATAATCACAGAGAATCTAGGATAATCCAAATGTTACAATTGGATGAGAAAAGTGATCAAGCCATTGAAAAATTTGCCAAACATCAAGCAGTGGTCAAAAGATGGTTTGACAAAAGAGTAAGAGTGAAAACATTCAGAATATCAGACTTAGTGTTGTGTTGGGATAAAGCACATGAAAAGAAAGGAAATCATGGAAAGTTTGACAAATAATGGTTAGGTCATTTATAGGTTGCATAGATAATAGGAGATAATACATTTAGGCTCAAGACCTTGACTAAAGAAGATGTCCCATTACTTGGTAATGGCCAACATTTGAAAAATTACTTTCAGGATTGAGGTGAGGGTAGTTCGTATGTTATGTATAATAGTATAAATAACGTACAGTTTTGTTGGGTTTTGTCTTGTCTTGTTTTGTTTTATTTTGTTTTGTTGTGTGGGTATGTGTGTTGTGTTTCCTTGGTAGGGATGTTTGTTTTGTCTTGAAGTATATAGGAGAAGATTAACAACCACTGAAAATAATAGAAAATTCAAAACATTCAGGTTAATTATTTGAAACATATGCATAACTTGTTGTGACTGTCATGAATGTAGAAAATGGTTTGGCTTGTGAAATTTTGTATTCAATAACTGTGGGTTGAGTATTCAAGGAAAGTTTCTCACAATGACACACCTATAATCCTTAGGTTTGTTAAACATACCAGTGTAGGTGTTAGGTAAAAAATTAAAGGTCACCCTTCCTACCATTACAATTCTCAGTTTAATTTTAGCAAGTGATCACACCTTGTATCATGAAGTTACAATGGTAATATCTTATAAAGTCTTTATCTTACACAAAATATAAAAATATATAATAATAAGTAAATGAATAAAATGGATTTTATTGAAAATTTAGATTAAGCCATCTAAGTAACTCTACCGGGGCTATAGACGCTTGCTGGCAGTGGGGCTCTACTTAGGAGAATTGTAACGATAACCATGTCAGGGCTATAGATGCCTGCTGGTAGCAAGGCTCTATCTAGTTGGCTATAAGGGAATGACATCAACTATGTAGTTTAATATCAGTCACTAGTTTATTCAACTTATTTTCAAGATGAGGATTATTGTATGCACCTTATGGACATACAAGTCGGACCTGATGTGATTCAGAAGTAAAATGGATTATTGGTTAAGTCCATAGGTTGTATCTCGGGTTGTATGTTTGGTGAAAAGAAAGATACAAGGTGATATACAATGTGATATACATGTCATAGACCCGAGGAGAGTATGAAATTTGGTTTTATCAAGGTATGTTTCATTGTTTGTATGTTACATGTTTCAGGTTTGCACCTTTCGGTGTACATATAGCGCGGATGTCAAAATGGAATTAAATCAAATATAAGTCGTGTATCATACCTTAATGTATATTTGAAAAGATGCATTCACTTTATATACATGTGTAGAGCCAAAAGGTTATGCAATATGGTTTAGAAAAGATGGGGAGTCTGGGATGATTATACAAAAGAGTTTGCATATATGGAGGCTTGTATCTAATAGTAGATACAAGTGTTGTTGTTCGTTGAGATACAAGCGTGAAGGTAAAGTGGATTCCACAGGTTGTATATTGTACCAATAAAGGAATATACAAGTTGATATACAAGCAAAGATAAAAACAAAAGATGCAAGATAGATTTCAAAAGAAATTAAATAAAGGTAAGGCTTTGTATGTTTGGGTGATTGTATGTTAACAATATACGATCCCGTTATACAAGGAAATGAAAGACATCACTGGAGAGATAAAAGGTAAAAGAAGGCTTGTATGTGCACTTGTATCTATTCTACATACATTATGATATACAAACAAAAGATACAAGCACAGATAGAAAGGAAAAGGGATAACATTGTTTATGGCTCGTTGCATATATGCTTGCATATTGAAAAGATGCAAAAGGACGTACAAGGAACAATATACAAAGAAGGATACAAGAAAACGTGATGTATGCAGAAAGTAAACTAACGGATAGAAGGTTTAAAATAAAATGTTGAAATAAGAAGCCGAAGCCATAGGCATAATAATTGTTGTAATTAATGTCGATCTAACACTAGAAATGGTAAAATTTAACATGTCAGGGTAAATTAAAGTTATTTTTCTTTCAGATTCGCATTTCTATGATTAAAATTGCAGAAAGAAAAATTGCTGCGAAATTGAACACAAATTCATCACAGGACAGAATTCTAGAAGCAGGAACATGGTAAAGTAAGTCAACATTGTAAGGATGAGCTGTCGAAAGATATAGGTATTTATCTTAAATGCCATTATAGTTCATTTAATTAAAATACAAAGGAAATTTTAGTAATTTCATTTTGAAATGTAAGCAATCATTAAATTATTGTGTTTGATTGTTAATTAGGTAGTTTGGGTTAAACAATGTGAAAGTGAAAATGGGAAAATACAAATGGGGGGCTAGGATAAATGTAAGAAAACAAAAAAATCATAGTAAAAGCATAGGTAAGAAGGTAAAACAACAAGTTAAAAGTACATTTTTTATAGGATGGCCCCAAAGCAGAAAAAGGTAGATACAGGGAGTGAAGAAAAGATAAAAAAGGAAAGAAAGCCCTATAAAGAAACTAAGAAGTAGGAGCTACCGATATATAGAGGATATCCTTCATTGCTCGGTACAAGTGGAGTGGGCATGGACACCAACATAGGAAATTATGACGCAAATGATGTTTTGCAAAAGATCACAGCAGCCGATGCTACACCTAACATGAGGTGTATATGGGAAAGTGGATTGTATAGGGCTATAGGTTTCCTGTTAGCTATGGAATCTAAGGATCTATGTTTATATTGCATATACTTATATGACCCAGTTACTAGGAAAATAATGTTCCACGATAGGCTAATTGCAGACTTATCCATAGAGGGGATTGCGAGAACATTTGGTCTAGAAATACATGAGAAAATTGTAGATATTGATATTGACCAGTACAATGAAGATTTCATTGAGAATGAGAAGGATTATAGAAGCAAGATCTTCTATAGTTGGTATAGTGCAGAAAATAAGCCCAAGGTTGTGCCAAGAATGCATAGGAATTTGCAACGAATATACTTTAAGGAAGAAATATATTTGATGATTACAATGCTAAGCTGACTGGTAGGATTGAGGGATGGCACTAAATGTGAGTCTTGGATGTTCACTGTGATACAATTCATGAGGGAAGCAAAGAAAGAACAAGGACAAATTCACTGGGCTAAAGCTATTAGCACAGCCATGTGGAGGGAGACAATGTCAAGAAAACAAAAACGGATGCCTTTCTATTTGTCCTCGTATATATTATATTCATGTGCAGCAATGGTGCAACCATACATACATGGGATTGATAGAGTTGGAACCCTAGGAAATGGCCTAGATTAGAAGCTGGTATATGAACATTATCTTGATTTACAAGAGGAAAATGCATTGAGAAAGTATGCTTTAGTGAATGATGTATTTTACACATACATGGTTAGAATTTTAAGGGAAGAGCCAGATAAGAGATTATCTGTAGATGCGGAGGATACAATTTGTTTGCACAGTTAATGGTACATCCAATTCCAAAACTTTACTTATATCAGAACTGAGGGGTTTGAAGGAAAACTTTTCATGCTTCCCAGGTATCCTTCTAACAAGTTGATTGTTCTAGAGTTCTCAAGACAGAACTTGAATGCCTTCAGAATGTACAAAAACAAGTATAGCAGGGGAAATCTTAAGCTCCCTTAGTCAATTGGTAGATATACTTGTTCGAGCAAAGAGGTGGCTAGTTACTCAGAGAGAACACTAAGGTTTTATGGGTTTTAGGAATTTGAATTAGCAAGAAGATTTGATTCTTTTCACAGGATCCAAAATACCATTGATCCTAAATATAACATCAAGTACATATTGAGGATTTTTGGTCAGATTGTAAGAATTACAGAGTAAGAAAGAGAGCTCACAAGAGGCTGACAGTATATCAAATGAGGTCCATGGGAGACATGTATCTCCCCCTAGAAGTTGAAGATGATTGTAAATTATTAGATCATAGTCAATTGGAGGGCATGATTGGTCATAACCATGGATTACATCTTTGGACACATTGTCCACACTTGTTATTTTATTCTCTAAGACATGGTTGAAGGAAAAAATTGAGGAGCTTAAGGCTAAGGGAATTGAGCTCACATATCCAAAGAAAGGTACAAAGAGAGTGAGGGAGCATCAAGATGACCTCCAGTGCTTTTATGAAAAGCAAAGGAAGATTGTAGAAGCAAAAATTGTTGAGAAAGATAAAAATGCTACATTAATGGATCCTTATGCCATAGGGGTGACAATAGCAGTATCATTAGGCACATTTGTAGAGGCAAAATCATTAAGCCATGATACCAGTGCAGAGCAGGCACAGGCTGCTCAAGAGTTAATAGGGCAAAAAGTTATGAGAGAAATACCAATAGATAGCTCTAAGGGGGAAACTTCAAAACAAAGTGAAGTTATAGGAGCACAATAGGTAGGTGCTAAATTGAGTGACATACCTAGTGCATCTACCTCAGCAGAGAAAAGACAGGTATATACCAAGGTAAAAATAGAATTGGTTGAAGAAATGATGCATAGGTCAAAAGTGCATGAAGCCAAACAAGCTACTGAGACTGTCAACATTGAGGATGACAGTAGTGGAAGTGAAGTCAGAGAAATGAATTTAGGGATAGGAAAAAAAGTTGACATGTAAGGAGAAGAATCTGGTGAATATTTAAGTGAAGAAGAAGAGCAGGACACTCAAGCTGATATGGAAGTTGAACAAGGTCCATTGTCTGAACTAGAAAATGTATAAGAGGAATCAGGAGCAGTAGATCCATTCGATACATTGCCATCTCTTGAAATAATAAAGGATGTGCAAGATGTAGCACATCAAATTAAAGAAACTAAAAAAGAAAACGCACCTAAGGAAGTAGTAAAGGAAATACCTACTCCAACTAAAGAAGAAACAGGAGCTGGTACTTCTGGTGTAGATGTACTAAATATTCTGAACATGTATGGAGAACAAAGTGAAGAAGAAAGGAATGTAGAAAACAAAGAGGAATAGGGAAAAGAGACAAAAGAGGCTGATAAGATGGTGGGTTCACCTTCACATATAGAACAAGTTGGCATGCCTGAAAAGGTGCAAAAGGAAGGTGAAACAACAGAAGAAACTACAAATAAACCTGAAAGCCAAGAGAATATAGAGAATATTGAGGGAGATAAAATTGAAAAGTAGGCAGAAGATAAAGACATGACAAATGAAGAACAAGCAAATAAAGAAGAAGATCAAGATAAAGAAACATCAAGAAAAGAAGGTCCAGAGGAAGAGTATGAAGGTGGAGGGTATACACAAATTGAAGAGGAAGAAAATGAGGGTGAATCTAAATAGCAAAATGATCTAATGATACAGGAACCAGCCCCTTAACATCAACCCCCACCATAGTAACAAGAACAACAACATCAGGAATAGGAACAAGGAGAAGTAGAAAGGCCTCAAGAAGAGGTAATCAATGAAGAGAAGGCAACTGAAAGCACAAAAGAGGCCCCGGCCTAGTTAGGTGCAGAGATAAGGAGAGATACAGTTAGTACCTATAGACATCAAAAGTCTATTAGGCGATGCAATGCCAAGAAAGGAAAAGAGGAAGGCCAGAACCATGCTAGCAATACAAAGGGGTCCAGATGGATCTAGAATGCTAAACTTGGCCATACCATAGAAGGAGAAAGCTGAAAGAGAAATAACATTAGATGAATATAAAATACTCAATTTTGACCTAGGGCATACAACAAGCGAGCAATACATAAGTGAATGGGAAGATATGCCCCAGGCTATAGCAGAAATGTTAAAGAGGGATAATGATAAACAAGAATATTTGAAAGGACACATTGTCTAGTTACAACAATTCATTAGGGGGATATTTGATCCCAATACTACAATATCAGAATTGCCTACTGAAATAACAGTTTTGTCAAAGGATGATATGAAAGATATGGAAAATAAGAGGCTTGAGGCCAATGTTTTTGAAGAGTGGTTTAGGGCATTCATGCAAGAAGGAGAAGAGGCAATCAAACAAGCAGTGATAGGATGGGAATTAGCTGCAATTGAAAAGAATAAATACAGTATACTTGTATATAATGGTCAATTTAGAAAAGAAGAGAGCAAGTTTGAAATGGAATAGTTGGAAGAAATTAGAGACAGGGAAGATGAATTAATAAATGAAGGAGTCATTACTCCTTCAATGGAAAATCAAGTGCCATAGGCTAGGTTAGAGTTGAGATTTGAAGATGTTAATCTCAGAAGGTGCATCGCAACCACTCAGGGTTTAGAAGAGAAAGCAGGCAACATGATCAGGATGCATAAAAGGATAGTTGAAAGGCTCTTAGATCATGAGTGTATGGATGTACCATCATATGAACTTCAAAGAGCATTAAAAGAATTCAAGGCCATTTTTGCACCATGTAGGGAGAATCCAGAAGCATATCTAAGTAAACAAATGATTGATTCAGTAATGGAGGCAAGTACCAAGATCAAGAAATATAAGAAGAAGAGTGAAGGTTCAGGTAAAGAAGAAAAGAAACTAAAAGAAGGTCACAATGCAAGAATATGTATGGATAAGGAGTCTAGGGGGGAATCACACCTTTATAGAAGGTGTAACAAATAACTTCAAAGCATAGCTGAAAGAGTAGGAAAATGTAGAAAGGAGCAAACAATACTAATAAAAGAGTCAAGTGAAAGGTATCTGTGAGGCAAGGTCAACAGGAAAGTAGAAGTCAGAGGAGGGGAATCCTATTTTGAAAAGATTCCAATGGTATCCTTTGAGGTAGAAAAGATACCATAAAGATATTTTGAGAAACGGTTAGGAACAAATGTACACCCTTGATCAAGAATAGATGAATACTGACCGTAGATTGGGTTTTGTAGCCGTAGCAATATGAATCTTCAAATTCTATATAAGAAGCTCTACTAATTGTATTTTAGTTATACAGGGATTTTAGAATTGTAGCTTGCACTTATAATTTGTCAGAATATTGGAATAGAGAAGATATTTCTTTTAGTTTAGAGAAAGAGGTCGCCTGTGTCTATAGCAAGGAGTACGTGGAATGTCTGGTCTCCTTGGTGTATCTATAAAAATGTTTGTAAGTTGCATAGTGATTTGATTAATGAAACAAAGGCCATTCTTACATTGAAAATCTTATATGACTTTGTGCTTTGAAAACAAGTAAACTCAGAATTTTGCGTCTATTACAGAGTGTTTTCTAACTCTTACTGGTACCTGAAGTATTATTCTTTAAAAGATTGCAATCTTTAGTGTATGTTCATGAAAAATGTTCAGGACTTTACATTTGAATATTTAAGTGTGTTGATTTGATCAATTTACTGTATGCTTTAGGATGTGAGTAACAGAACATTTAAATCCTGTATTGAAATGATACTTAGTTTAAGTTTCTCTAACTTTTCTTCAACAACTAAAAATAATTAGCTTAAATGAAGAAATCTTAAGTAAATTGTCTTATATTCGAAAGAAGCAGGAAGAATTTGTGTTAATATTTGGCAATTTTTATATTAATTTGAAAGACAAAGTTTGTTTCATAGAAATTCATACAAAGCTTTGTAGTACAATAGTGAATTTATGTAAAATAATGAATACTTTGTTGATATTTGAAACAATTTGTATAGTTTGAGTCTAGTAAGTCACTGATCATCTTAAATCAAGTAACACCCCTTGAATATTATAGTTTCACATCAACTTGCTGAATTGTCCACAAGGTCAAGACCCGATCATACAGAAACTTGGGATTAAGAACTCTTAAGTGATTTCTTCGTATCTTTCAAGATAGTTTAGGTTCCTTTTGTGAATTTTAACTTTTGTTATGAATGTGTAAAAAAAATCATCAACAGTTTTTGGCACTAGAAGGAGGGCCTGATTGGAGTTAAGGTAGGAGTTAAGTAAATCGAGCTCATAACAGTGGTAGGGTGACTAGGTCTAGATATAGTTTAGAAGATATCTTTGTATAATTACTTGATAGAAGGCAGAGTAAAGGTCCTTTGATTTAGAATCCTAGAATATCACATGTAGGAGGCTCATCTAGAATGCCTCCTAGATCACCTTTTAACATCCATAACATAGTGAGTCCTGAAAGTTCTTCATTTAGATCTTTGAATCTTGTTTTAAGTCCTCCTAGGGGTCCAAGTCCTCCTAGAGGTCTTAGTCCACCTAGAAATCTAGGTATTCCCAGAGGTCCAAGCCCACCACGTGGTCCTGTAATGGCTTATTTCAATGTCAACTCTCCTATAACATTCAATGATTATCATGCGATGCCAAAAAATCTTGAAAAGATATGTCCTAAATATCAATTGCATCAGGATCTAGAAGATCATATTAGGATATTCAAAGAGGCATGCTTTAGAGCCAGGTTAGAATATGAAGATGTTGTGTGTAGATTGTTTCCTTACACCTTTAATGAGCAAGCTTCTAACTGGTATGTTAAATTGCCTAATGGTTATATTTCTTCTTGGGCACTTATGGAGGAGGTATTTTTGTCTAGGTTTAGGGGACTAGTCGATCCTTCCACCTTATATCATAAATTGGCTGCAATTAAAAGAGGTGAAGGAGAACTGATTGATAACTTTAATGATAGGTTTCAAAAGGATTATTCCAAGTTAGTGGCTCCTTAAATAGTGACTGCAGATGTGTTATTAGCCATGTATTATGTCACTCTTGATCTACTAACTACTATGTTTGTCAAAAGAAAGGTTGATATAGATACAATATCCAAAGCTTATAAGGAAGCAGCCTTAGTAAATCAGGAAATGAGACAAACAAATTATAATCCATTTCTTAATGGAGGAAATCCTAGGATGCAAAGTCAAGCACAACCTTGGAATGGAGTTCCTATGCATAACACTCCATTATTGCACCCAATTCCTACATACACACCTGTGTATAATCCTTCCTCAATTCAGACTATATCTCCCTATACTGGTAATGGTACCAATAACAATCAGATTAATGGTCATTCATTCTTCCAACCTCGTCATGATACATTTGTGGCAAAGGCACAATAGGATAGGGAAGAGATCAAAGAAATTACTGCACACCTGAGAAGATTGACTACTGAAATGACACAACTAAGAAATAAAAATTTATATGGTAGAAATAATCAAGGATACAGTCAAAACCATAACTAGAACCATAACCAGGGTCAGGGTTCAAACCAAAGCCAGAATTATAATCAAAGTCAAAATCATAATAAGGGACAAGCAATACAAAACAAAGGACTTGCTATAGATAACAAGACCTGGGGTAATAACAATAGAAATTAAAATCAACCAAGGCCACCTAGGACATGGAACACAAGGCCAAATAATGGCACTCTAGCTTCTCCATTTGAGAATTTGGATAATCAGGAGACAAAACAAATAGCCAGAATTCAAATGGCCAACATGGCATTAAAAAATTCGTGCAGGATTCATAATACTAGTGCACATGCTGAACTAGATTTCCCTCAGTTTCATCTGGCGACTAGTATTTTCAATGTGGATGTACAAGCTCCCACCTATGAGTTTCTCATTCCCAAAGGTAATGAAATAGTGCCCTCAAGATTTGAGACTGTTTAGTCTTAGAGACTTTTACCTTTGCAACTAGGGAGGAAGAGGATCAGCTGTTAGAGGATGAGCCATACTTTTATGAGAACTTATACCCTAAAACAACCTTAGTATTGAATGCATTTTAGTTTCCCTTTGAAACTAAAAATGAGGTGTTATATGAAACAGAGGAGGTACAAGCTTTTCAATAGTCTAACAAAAATCATACCTACAATTTGAGAAGTAACACTAGGCCTGGAGGTCCTTTCACTACTTCCACTCCTCACAACAATTTCAATACTCCTCCAGATCAACACGCTAGTAATAACCCTGCTATACTAAAGGCTAATCATCATGTGAATGGTGGGATAGTAGCATCAAAAGTCCAAATAGGGAAAACAGAGATAGTGGAAACAATGAGGCTAATGAGTTACTTGTTTAAAGAGATAAAAAAATCAAGGTCAGTATACCTTTATGTGAATTGTTGAAAAGTCTAGGGGTCAGAAATGCTTTCATAAAGTCCTTGGATACATTTGTGACAAGGGAGGTCTCTGCTGATATAAATGTTCCTAGTAAAGATCCACAGTCCAAGGACAAAACTAAGAAAACTGAACAGCCTTCCATCACTAATGTGGTCATGTATGCGGATAAGAGGGAAGCCCCTCCTTTCTTGTTAACCATTAGGATGTTTGGAAAGAACATACATAATTGCATGGTAGATTCTGGTGCATCAGCTAATGTAATGCCTTTAGGGATATGCAAAACTTTACGGCTGACCCCCACCAAAAATGCCAAGGTTGTTACATAATTAGACAAAATTGAGGTCAATGTGATAGGATAATTGATGCATATTCAAATGTAGTTAGCCTCTAATCCTAGGGTGAGTCAGTTTATTGGCATTCAGGTAGTAGATATACCTGTGAATTATGGGATGTTGTTGAGTAGGGACTGGTCTAAAACATTAAACGGATATATGGCCACTGATTTTTCACACATGTGGTTACCTTGGAGAGGTGTTCCAAATCAGATCAGGATAGAAGCTAAACCTAGAATGAAACACATGATTACATAATATAATAGGACTAACGAGATATTATATGCTTTTGTTGAACTTGGTGTTTATAGAGTCACTAACAAGGGAGTGCAAATTGAAGAAATCTTGATGTTGAATTTTAGAGAAAATCCTGTCAGTAAAGAAACAATAGTGTTCACTGAGTCTGATTGCAATTCTTCTGATGAGGAAGACAATGCAGTAAATACTTTTGGTTAGATCATTAGGTAGGAGATAGAAAAGTGCATTGAACAAAAAATTCTAATTCAGTATAAGTTGTACAAAAACATGTGCAGAGTCCATAGTAAGCCTCATTTTGAAGAGAATTGTGGAATGTGCAGAGACATTATAGAATATCAATACCTAAAATGCACAAAAGGGATGGAACTGCACAAAGGAAAGGTTAATCCTGAACAACCAGAGATATACTTTCATGATAACATTGGTGTATTAATTCTGGATCTAGAGAAAAAAATAAAGGACAAGAGTGTCTGTCATTCTGATTTACAAATTGAGAATATAAATATGCAAGTAGGTCAAAATAAATCACCCATGAAGAAACAAGATATTATAGCATAGGTAACAGAAAAGGTGAGACATGCCAAAATAAAAGGTCAGAGGAATAAGGAAGGCATGTGGACATTGAAATGTCATGGGTCTAAATCTAAACAAGGTGCAGGTGTAGGTGTTGAACTTATAGATCCTAATGGTAAGTCATTTCTAGTAGCATATAGGCTATAATTTCCTTGTACTAATAATGTAGCAGAATATGAAGCTTTGATTTATGGAGTTGTTATGGCTATATACAAAAAGGTGAAAATGATCACAGTATTTTTAGACTCTGAGTTAGTGGTCAGACAAGTGAGAAAGTTATATGCATGCAATTATAAGAAGATGGCTTGTTATAGGCATAGGGTGTGGGATTTGATAGATTCATTTGATACCTTTAACATAGATCATATCCCTAGGGAATTGAATCATAGACTAGATGTATTAGCAGTTGCTGCTAGCACTTTGGAGCCCTTAACATTGTTAGGTTTAAAATGATTTGTTGTTGAATTAGTGAATGTCCCAAGCATACCAGATAATGTTAATCATTTTCAGGTATTTGAAGGGGATCAACAAATTGTGGATTTTCTCACTTGTAATGAAGTGTTTGAGGCTCAAGTCATTGATGAACAGGAAAGACCTGATGTGTCTTGGGATGAAGAAGACATAATAAACTTGAAAAGTAATTTCTTATCTAAAGGGGTAATTGAGTTGGAAAATATTTTTGACTTTGATGGGGTAGTTAGACAGAAAGATTTCCCCAAAACTAAAGGGGGTAAATGTGATCCATATAACCTAGGAACAAAGCAAAGTCCACATAATGTACTGATTGGAAAGGCTTTCTCTAAGAAGTTAAGAAAAGAAATTGTGGATGTTTTGAAAGAATACAAATATGTAATATCATGGACATATGAAGATTTGAAGACATATGATACGTCCATCATAACTCATGTAATACCCTTGAAACCAGAAGTTAAACCATTTAGATAGAAACAAAGACCCGTGAATGTTATTTTGGAGCCTTTAATCTTTGAGGAAGTGAAAAAATTATTGTCAACCAGGATAATCTTCCCAGTAAGACATTCAACCTAGGTAGCTAATTTGGTACTCATGAGAAAGAAAAGTGGAGATATTAGATTATGTGTTGACTTTAGAAATTTGAACAAAGCTTCTGAAAAAGATAATTATCCCTTGCCTCCAATAGATGAAGTACTGCAAGCGGTAAATGGGGCTAAGATGATGTCTTTCTTAGATGGATTTTTAGCATATAACCAGGTCTTAGTTGATAAAGAAGATAGGTTGAAAACTACTTTTAATTGCAAGTGGGGTAATTATGCATATAGGAGAATGCCTTTTGGGTTTATCAATGCAGGTGCCACTTTTCAATGAGCCATAAACATTGCGCTTCATAGATTATTAGGTAAATGCATTGTTATTTATATGGATGATTTAACTGTGTACTCTAAAGATGCATCCACTCATGCAGAAGATTTGAGAAGGGTACTTAAAAGATGTGAAAGGTACAGGATTTCTCTTAACCCAAAGAAATGTTCATTCAATTTAACTGAAGGAAAATTGTTAGGACATGTCATTTCTCAAAATGGGATATCCATTGATCTCAATAGAGTAGAAGGAATAAGAAAATTGCAATTACCTTACAGTAAGAAGGAATTAAATTTTTTTTTGGTAAGATCAACTTTGTCAGGAAGTTTATTACAGGGTTTGGAGAGATTGTCCAACCATTAAACCCCATGCTTAAAAAAGATACAAAGAAAGAATGGACACCAGTAGCCAAGGCCACATTCAAAGATATTAAAGATGCCATTTCTGATGCTCCTGTGTTAGCAAGTCCAAATTATACCAAACCATTTTACATATATTCTTTTTCATCTACACATTTAGTGGCAGCTGCCTTGACACAAAAGGGAGAAGATAATGAAGAAAAGTCCATATCTTTCATGAGTGCACCTCTGAAAGATACACAATTGAAGTATTTAGACATAGAAAGACAAGCATTTACACTAGTAAGGGTAGTTAAAAAGTTTAGACATTACATCCTACGAAGTCAAGTTAAGGCTATAGTACCAGATGCAATAGTAAAAATTCTACTGATGCAGAATGAGCCTGGAGAGAAAAGGGCTAAATGGATTACAATCTTGCAAGAGTTTTATATAGAGATCATTCCAATAAAGTTGGTGTGAGGACATGCATTAGTACAGACCATAGCAAACACAGACCCAATTTTGGTAAAGCAACAGTATGTATTAAACTCTAATGATGCATCAAGCTGGTATGATGATTTGAATACATTTCTGATATCAGGTAAATATCCAAGTAAGATGAAGTCTTCTCAGAGGAGAGCTTTAAAGATTAAAGCACAAACATACATGGTACAAGGAGGTCTTCTATTCAAGAAGAACCATGAAGGTATATATTTAAGATGTTTGAATAGAATTGAAGCAGATAAGGTATTGTCAGAGTTGCGTGATAAATATGGAACTGCTCATGGTTCTCATTTAGCTACTATGCATAAGATATTAAGAGTGGGATACTACTAGCCAACAATGTTTAAAGATACATAGAGTCATATTCAAAGTTGTCACACCTGTCAAACTACAACAGACAAGGGAAGGAATTGGAATAATCCATTACAACTAGTCATTGAGTCTAGGCCATTTGCACAGTGGGGCTTGGATTTCATTGGAGTTATAAATCCTCCATCACCTGCAGGACATAGGTTTATATTGATAGTGACTGACTATTATACAAGGTGGACTAAAGCCACATGTTGCAAGTTTTCTATTACTGAGGTGGTTATTAAATTTCTTGAAGAAAACATCATAACAAGGTTTGGAGCTCCATATTCGTTGGTATGTGATAATGGCCCTGCATTTTCTACTCCAAAATTTTCTAAAGGGGCATTTATATATGGGATAGTTTTAAAATTTTCTTCAAATTATTATCCTCAGGGGAATGGTTTCGCTGAGTCCACAAACAAGATTTTATTGGATATAATCAAGAAACTAATTGTAAAAAATTCCAGAGAGTGGAATACATTGTTAAAGTATGCACTGTGGGTAGATAGGACTAAGATTAAATCAGCCTTAGGTAATGCACCTTATCACCTAGTTTATGGGACTAATCCCATACTTCAATTGAATTTAAGAATACGTATCTGGAAGTTTACTAATGAATATTTAGGATTTGATGATCCAAATGTTACAATTGGATGAGAAAAGTGATCAAGCCATTGAAAAATTTGCCAAACATCAAGCAGTGGTCAAAAGATGGTTTGACAAAAGAGCAAGAGTCAAAACATTCAGGATATCAGACTTAGTGTTGTGTTGGGATAAAGCACATGAAAAGAAAGGAAATCATGGAAAGTTTGACAAATTATGGTTAGGTCCATTATAGGTTGCAGAGATAATACACTCAGGCTCAAGAACTTGACTAGAGAAGATGTGCCATTACCTATTAATGGCCAACATTTGAAACAGTACTTTCAGGCATGAGGTGAGGGTAGTTGGTATGTTATGTATCATAGTATAAATAATGTACAGTTTTTTTGGGTTTTGTCTTGTTTTGTTTTGTTTTGTTTTGTTGTGTGGGTCTGTGTGTTGTGTTTCCTTAGTAGGGATGTTTGTTTTGTCTTGAAGTATATAGGAGTAGATTAACAGCCACTAAAAATAATAGAAAATTTAGAACATTCAGGTTAATTATTTGGAACTTATGCATAACTTGTTGTGACTGTCATGAATGTGGAAAATGGTTTGGCTTGTGAAATTTTATATTCAATAACTATGGGTTAAGTATTCAAGGGAAGTTTCTCACAATGACATACCTAAAATCTTTGGGTTTGTTGAACATACTAGTGTAGGTATTAGGTGAAAAATTAGAGGTCGCCCTTGCTACCATTACAATTCTTAGCTTAATTTTAGCAAGTGATCACACCTTGCATCATGAAGTTACAATGGTAATATCTTATAAAGTCTTTATCTTACACAAAATATAAAAATATATAATAATAAGTAAATAAATAAAATGGATTTTACTAAAAATCTAGATTAAGCCATCTAAGTAACTCTACTAGGGCTATAGATGCTTGCTGGCAGTGGGGCTCTACTTAGGAGAATTGTAACAATAACCTTGTCGGGGCTATAGACGCCTGTTGGCAGCAAGGCTATATCTGGTTGGCTATAAGGGAATGACATCAGCTATGTAGTTTAATATCAGTCACTGGTTTATTCAACTTATTTTCAAGATGAGGATTATTAATCACATGCACCCACTTAAACTCAATTGGGAGATTCATGCACCTTATTGAATAAATTAGGTTTTAGGTTAAATAATGATCTGCAGAAAATAAAGTTGGAAGTTATGAATTTATTTCAATTAGTTTTATTTAATGGTTTTAATTTAATTGTTTTGTTTGGTTTCTAGTTGTTGTGATGTTCACAACATGCCACATTTTACTTCTTTGCATAATGAGGACCCTTGATGTGGTTGTGGCTTTTTGCTTATGTGTGGGCCTGCTTGGTGGTAAAGGGAAAAAGAGGTAAAGGTTACAAACCTTGTTGAAAATTAAAAAAATTAGCATTAAGTATCAGAGCAGAATAGAGGTGAATTCTTTGTAAAAAATGAATAGGGATTACTTTTTGATCTATTTCAAAATTCCAATTATTTTGCAAGATATGCGTGTTTGTTGGTAAAATGTATTATGGGAGGGTTTTGTATGTTATATGTACAAGGTCATTTGTATGTGGAGTCCTTGTATTAGGGTGGTCGGGTTTATGAATCGTGGTATTTTGTATGCATGTTGTTAATGTTTTATTCTTTACATACAAGTCAGACCTGATGTGATTCAGAAGTAAAATGGATTATTGATTAAGTCCACAGGTTGTATCTTAAGTTGTATGTTTGGCAAAAAGAAAGATACAAGGTGATATACAACGCAATATACATGTCACAGACCTGAGGAGAGTATGAAATTTGGTTTTATCAAGGTATGTTTTGTTGTTTGTATGTTGCGTGTTTCAGGTTTGCACCTTTTGGTATACATACAACGCGGATGCCAAAAAGGAATTAAATCAGATATAAGTGGTGTATCATACCTTAATGTATATTTAAAAAGATGCATTCACTTTATATACATGTGTGGAGCCGAAAGGTTATGCAATATGGTTTAGAAAAGATGGGGAGTCTGGGATGATTATACAGAAGAGTTTGCATGTATGGAGGCTTGTATCTAATAGTAGATACAACTATTGTTGTTTGTTGAGATACAAGTGTGAAGGTAAAGTGGATCCCACAGGTTGTATATTGTACCAACAAATGAATATACAAGCAAAGATACAAACAAAAGATGCAAGACAGATTTCAAAAGAAATTAAATAGAGGTAAGACTTTCTATGTTTGGGCGATTGTATGTTAACAATATACAATCCTGATATACAACTAAATGAAAGACATCGCTGGAGAGATAAAAGCTAAAAGAAGGCTTGTATGGTTGTTTGTATGTGTGCTTGTATCTATTCTACATACATTATGATATACAAACAAAAGATACAAGTGTAGATATAAAGGAAAATGGATAACATTGTTTATGGCTTGTTGCATATATGCTTGCATATTGAAAAGATGCAAAAGGACATACAAGGAATAATATACAAGGAAGGATAAAAGAAAACATGATGTATGCAGAAAGTAAACTAATGGATAGAAGGTTTAAAATAAAATATTGAAATAAGAAGCCAAAGTTGTAGGTGCATTAATTGTTGTAATTAATGCTAATCTAACATTGGAAATGGTAAAATTTAATGGGTTAGGGTAAATTAAAGTTATTTTTCTTTCAGATTTGCATTGTTATGATTAAAATTGCAGAAAGAAAAATTGCTGCGAAATTAAACGCAAATTCATCACGGAACGAAATTCTAGAAGCAGGAACAAAGTAGAAATGGTAAAGTAAGTCAATGTTGTAAGGTTGAGTTGTCAAAAAATACAGGTATTTATCTTAAAGGTCGTTATAGTTTAGTTAGTTAAGATACAAAGTAAATTCTAGTAATTTCATTTTGAAATGTAAGTAAACATTAAATTAATGTGTTTGATTGTTAATTAGCTAGTTTGGGTTAAACAATGTGAAAGTCAAAATGGGAAAAGACAAATGGGGGACTAGGGTAAATGTAAAAAAATAGAAAATTCGTAGTAAAACCCTAGGTAAGAAGGTAAAACAACAAGTTAAAAGTGTGTTTTTTACGGGATGGCCCCAAAGTAGAAAAAGGTAGATACAAGGGGTGAAGAAAAGATAAAAAAAGGAAAGAAAGCCTCATAAAGAAACTGAGAAGGAGGAGTTGCCAATATACAGAATATATCCTTCATTGCTCAGCACAAGTGGAGTGGGCATGGACACCAACATAGGAAATTATGATGCAGATTATGTTTTGCAAAAGATCACAGTAGCCGATGCTACACCTGACATGAGATGTATATGGGAAAGTGGATTGTACAGGGCTCTAGGTTTCCTGTTAGCTATGTAAGATAAGGATCTATCTTTAGATTGCATATACTTATATGACCCAGTTACCAGGAGAATAATGTTTGATTGTAGGCTCATTACAGACTTATCCATAGAGGGGATTGCGAGAACATTTGGTCTAGAAATACATGAGAAAATGGTAGATATTGATATTGACCAATACAATGAAGATTTCAATGAGAATGAGAAGGATTGTAGAAGAAAGATCTTCAATAGTTGGTAGAGCACAGAAAATAAGCCGAAGGCTGTGGCAAGAGTGCATAAGAATCTGCAAATAATATACTTTAAGGAAGAAATATATTTGATGATTACAGTGTTAAGTAGACTGGTAGGATTGAGGGATGGCACTAAATGTGAGCCTTAGATGTTCACTGTGATACAATTCATGAGGGAAACAAAGAAAGAAAAAGGACAAATTCACTGGGGTAAAGCTATTAGCACAGCCATATGGAGGCAGGCAATGGCAAGAAAACAAAAATTGATGCCTTTCTATTTGTGCTCGTATATATTATATTCATGTGCAGCAATGGTGCAACCATACATACATGGGATTGACAAAGTTGGAACCCTAGGAAATGGCTAAGATCAGAAGCTGGTATATGAAGATTATCCTAATTTACAAGAGGAAAATGCATTGAGAAAGTATGCTTTAGTGAATGATGTATTTTACACATACATGGTCAGAATTTTAATGGATGAGATGGATAAGAGATTGTCTGCAGATGTAGAGGATACAATTGGTTTGCATAGTTCATGGTACATCCAATTCTAGAACTTTACTTATATCAGAACTAAGGGGTTTGAGGGAAAACCTTTCATGCTATGAAGGTATCCTTCCAACAAGTTGATTGTTCTAGAGTTTCCAAGACAGAACTTGAATGCCTTCAGAATGTACAAAAAGAAGTATAGCAGGGGAAATCTTAAGCTCCCTTGGTCAATTGGTAGATATACTTGTTCCAGCAAAGAGGTGGCTGGTTACTCAGAGAGAGAGCTAAGGTTTTATGGGTTTCAAGAATTTGAGTTAGCAAGAAGATTTGATCCTTTTCACAGGATCCAAAATACCATTGATCTTAAATTTAAACATCAAGTACACATTGAGAATTTCTGGTCAGATTGTAAGAATGACAGAGAAGTAAGAAAGAGAGCACACAAGAGGCTGACAGTAGATCAAATGAGGTCCATGGGAGACATCTATGTCCCCCCAGAAGTTGGAGATGATGGAAAATTGTTACATCATAGTTATGAAAGTGCCAGGCTTGCTCCCATTGGAGGGTTTGATTGGTCACAACCATGGATTACATATTTGGACACACTATCCACACCTATTATTTTATTCTCCAAGACATGGTTGAAGGACATAATTAAGGAGCTTAAGGCTAAGGGAATTGAGCTCACATATCTAAAGAAAGGTAAAAAGAGAGTGAGGGAGCATCAAGATGACCTCCAATACTTTTATGAAAAGAAAAGGAAGATTGTAGAATCAAAAATTGTTGAGAAAGATAAAAATACTACATTAATGGATCCTTATGCCATAGGGGTGACAATAGCAGTATCATCAGGCATATTTGTAGAGGCAAAATCATTAAGCCATGATACCAGTGCAGAACAAGCACAGGTTGTTTAGGAGTTAACAGGGAAAAAAGTTATGAGAGCAATACCAATAGATAGCTCCAAGGGATAAACTTCAAAACAAAGTGAAGTTATAGGAGCACAATAGGTAGATGCTAAATTGAGTGACATACCTGGTGCATCTAGCTCAGTAGAGAAAAGATAGTTATATACCAAGGTAAAAACAAAATTTGCTGAAGAAATGATGCATGGGTCAAAAGTGCATGAATCCAAACAAGCTACTGAGACTATCAACATTGAGGATGACAGTAGTGGAGGTGAAGTCAGAGAAATGGATTTAGAGACAGGAAAAGAAGTTGACATGGAAGGAGAAGAATGCAGTGAATATTTAAGTGAAGAAGAAGAGCAAGACACTCAAGCTAATATGGATTTTGAACAAGGTCCAGTGTCTGAACTAGAAAATGTATAAGAGGAATCAGGAGCAGTAGATCCATTCGGTTCATTGTTATCTCCTGAAATAATAAAGGATGTGCAAGATGTAGCACATCAAATTGAAGAATCTGAAAAAGAAGATGCACCTCAGGAAGTAGTAAAGGAAATACCTGGTCAAACTAAAGAAGAAACAGGAGCTGGTACTTCTGGTGTAGATGTACTAAATATTATGAACATGTATGGAGAACAAAGTGAAGAAGAAAGGAATGTAGAAAACAAAGAGGAATAGGGAAAAGAGACAAAAGAGCTTGGTAGCTGGTGGGTTCACCTTCACATGCAGAGCAAGTTGGCATGCCTGAAAAGGTGCAAAAGGAAGGTGAAATAGCAGAAGAAACTACAAATAAACCTAAAATCTAAGAGAATATAGAGAATATTGAGGGAGATAAATCTAAAAAGCAAACAGAAGATAAAGACATGACAAATGAAGAACAAGAAAATAAAGAAGAAGATCAAGAGAAAGAATCATCAAGAAAAGAAGGTCCAGAGGAAGAGGATGAAGGTGGAGGGGATATAGAATTTGAAGAGGAAGAAAATGAGGGTGAATCTAAATAGCAAAATGATCTAATGGTATAGGAACCAGCCCCTCAACACTAACCCCCACCACAGCAACAATAAAAACCACAGCAACAAGAACAACAACAACAGCATCAACAGGAACAAGGAGAAGTAGAAAGGCCTCAAGAAGAGGTAATGAATGAAGAGAAGGCAACTAAAAGCACAGAAGAGGCCCACTTGGTTAGGTGTAGAGATAAGGAGAGAAAAGGTGGAGGTACAGTTAGTACCTATAGACATCAAAAGTCTATTAGGCAATGCAATGCCAAGAAAGGAAAAGAGGAAGGCCAGAACCATGTGAACAATACAAAGGGGTCCAGATGGATCCAGAATGCTGAACTTGGCCATACCACAGAAGGAGAAAGATAAAGAAGAAATAACATTAGATGAATATAAAATACTCAATTTTGAGCTAGGGCATGCAACAAGGGAGCAACACCGAAGTGAATGGGAAGATATGCACTAGGCTTTAACAGAAATGTTGAAGAGGGATAAGGATAAACAAGAATATTTGAAAGGACACATTGTCTAGTTACAACAATTAATTAGGGGGATATTTGATCCCAATACTACAATACCAGAATTGCCTAGTGAAATAGCAGTTTTGTCAAAGGATGAAATGAATGATATGGAAAATAAGAGGCTTAAGGCCAATGTTTTTGAATAGTGGTTCAGGGCATTCGTGCAAGAAGGAGAAGAGGTAATCAAACAAGCAGTGACAGGATGAGAATTAGCTACAATAGAAGAGAATAAATGTAGTATACTTGTATATAATGGTCAATTTAGAAAAGAAGAGTGCAAGTTTGAATTGGAACATTTGGAAGAAATTGAAGAGAGAGCTGATGAATTAACAAATGGAGTCATTACTCCTTCGATGGAAAATAAAGTGCCATAGGCCAGGTTAGTGTTGACATTTGAAGATGATAATCTCAGAAGGTACATTGCAGCCACTCAGGGTTTATAAGAGTAAGTAGACAACATGATCAGGATACATAAAAGGATAGTTGAAAGGCTCTTAGACCATGAGTGTATGGATGTACCAGCATATGAACTTCAAATAGGATTAAAAGAATTCAAGGCCATTTTTGCACCATGTATGGAGAATCCAAAAGCATATTTAAGTAAACAAATGATTGATTCAGTAATGGAGGCAAGTGCCAAGATGAATAAATATAAGAAGAAGAGTGAAGGTTTAGGTAAAGAAGAAAAGAAACTGAAAGGAGTCACAATGCAAGAATATGTATGGAGAAGGAGTCCAGGGGGAATCGTACCTTTATAGAAGGTGTAACAAATAACTTCAAGGCATATCTGAAAGAGTAGGAAAGTGTAGAAAGGAGCAAACAATACTAATAAAAGAGTCAAGTGAAAGGTATCTACGAGGCAAGGTCAATAGGAAAGCAGAAGTCAAAGGAGGGGAATCATATTTTGAAAAGATTCCAATGGCATCCTTTGAGGTAGAAAAGATACCATAAAGAAATTTTGAGAAACGGTTAGGAACAAATGTACACCCTTGATCAAGAATAGATGAATACTGACCGTAGATTGGGTTTTGTAGCCATAGCAGTATGAAGCTTCAAATTATATATAAGAAGCTCTACTACTTGTATATTAGTTACACAGGGATTTTAGAATTGTAGCTTGCATTTATAATTTGTTAGAATATTGGAATAGAGAAGATATTTCTTTTAGTTTAGAGAAGGAGGTCACCTATGTCTGTAGCAAGGAGTACGTGGAATGTCTGGTCTCCTTGGTGTATTTGTAAAAAATTATGTAAGTTGTTTAGTGATTTGATTAATGAAACAAAGGTTATTCTTACATTGTAAATCTTATATCACTTTGTGCTTTGAATACAAGTAAACCTGAAATTCTGCATCTATTACAAAGTGTTTTCTGACTCTTACTGGTATCTAAAGTATTATTGTTTAAAATATTACAATCTCTGGGGTGTGTTCATGAAAAATATTTAGGACTTTACATTTGAAGATTTAAGTGTGTTGATTTGATTAATTTACTGTATGCTTTAGGACGTGAGTAATAGAACATTTAAATCCTATATTGAAATGATACTTAGTTTAAGTTTCTTTAACTTTTCTTCAACAACTGAAATAATTAGCTTAAACAAAGAAATCTTAAGGAAATTGTCTTATATTCGAAAGAAGTAGGAAGAATTTGTGTTAATATTTGGCAATTTTCATATTAATTTGAAAGACAAGGTTTGTTTCATAGAAATTCATACAAAGCTTTGTAGTACAATAGTGAATTTATGTAAAGGAATGAATACTTTGTTAATATTTGCAACAATTTGCATAGTTTGAGTCCAGTAAGCCATTGATCATCTTAAATCAAGTAAGGCCCCTTGAATATTACAGTTTCACGTCAACTTGTTGAATTGTCCACAAGGTCAAGACCTGACCATACAAAAACTTGGTATTAAGAACTCTTAAGTAATTTCTTCAAATCTTTCAAGATAGTTTAGGTTCCTTTTGTGAATTTTAACTTTTGTTATGAACATGTAAAAACAATCATCAACAAAACCCTCATTACAGTTTCATATAGATAGAGATAAAGGAAGTCACAGTGGGAATGATGATATGGAGGACTCACCGTATGATGTAGCAGAGAAGAAGATTATGACTGTGACCAGTTGAACTGGAGGTTGTCATTTTTGCCATTTTTTTTACAAAGTTTGACATAGAGAAACCAAACAATTCATATCAAATCTAAGAAATTAAAGAAATAGCTACATGGATGCAACCATCTAATGAGGAAGAAACCATGAAAACATAGTCAAATGCCATTTTAAAGTTCATATTCAAACTTACCAAGTATAGCTTGATGTTTTGACCAAAGAAGTGCAATGTTTTCGACCTCAGAAGCCACCAAATGGAGAAAAATAGACAGAGCATGAAACCCCAAGTCAGTGGCCACAGTTACAGAGCCAAACTCAATGTCAACCAAATGAAAATGACGAGAGTTTTAGGGTTCCATATTTTCTTTTGTTTCAATGTCCATTCCACATTTTGACCATGCAAACAATATAATCATTTCTATCCAAATGAGATCGCTGTTAACACTTTGTGTTGGATGATAACTAGTAATCATAAGCAGAAGTGGCTGATAATTCAAAGAATATGGTTATTTTATGTAGTCAAAGGTAGACATTATCATAAGTGGACAAGGCTATGCCTTTAGAATCTTCCCAAGGTCTTAATCTCATATATGGTCGACTCACATTAGAGTCTAATTATCATTTGATAATGCATGTGGTTGAGTGTCTCTGACCTCCCACTTATGCATTTTTCTTTTTCCTCCACATGTTTCGAATATGTGCATAAAGATCAAACAAGAACCTTGGAAATGTGAAGAATATGCTAGATGAAGACATGGTCAAAGGGGTCAATGCAACATGGTGGCACTATAAAGGCAATGAGTTGGCATTTTTCAAGCCATATGGATAATGATGAGGTGGCAGAATATCAACACATGGAGGCCATGGTGTCAAGCCTTTTAAGGCTTTTTTTTTGTAAATATGTGTATTATTTCATTTTTTATGGTTTTTATAGAAAATCATTTATGATATCTTGTAAATATCTTGGTGAAATTATAAACCAGATATCATTTTATTTTTGCAAAAGTCGTATGAATAGGATATTGATTTAAATTACCATATCATTGTAAAGTTAACTTTAAAGGAATGAAATTATGAATTGCTTTTAAAGTTTAACTATTTAAGGCAATTATAGGCTAATAAAGAAGATCAAATATTCCATTTTGATTTGTTTTATTTAGAGTCATATAGGACAAATTTTGCATCTTTCTTGAGTAGAGGAAAGTAGAGGTATTGTGGAACCACATGAGAGGGCCGTTTTGCAACATTATTTCACATATTGGTGATAGATTGAGTGCTTTATTTTTGGCTTTCATGAGTAGCTTGTAAATGGACTTAGGGTCTATTTTTAGGAGTTTTTTTTAGCTTTCTTCAAAGGAGATCATTTGGAGGCATTTATAAGAGAAAAACTTAGTTTTTTCTCAGTCAGTTAGCATCAATTTCTTCTCTTATAGAGTTGTATACAAGCAGTTGGCTCACACATTTTATTTTTTACATGCATTGTACTCCTAGTTGTAATAGTAAATCATCCTATTTCAGATATTTTACAATGTTGATCTGATGTTATATTGTGACTTTTTTTGTCCTTTATTATGTCTCAATACTGTTAAAACTTAGTTTCTTCTTGGTTGTAGTTTGTGTTTTTATCTAAACCTTGTTGCAAATTACTTAAGGAATAACTATTAGTGAAATTGTGAGGATTCAGGTTAGAGGATCTTCTTGTGAGTGATAGAATTTTATCTAGTTTAGATTCTAGAGTTAGTTTACATTTTAGTTACATCCTTCTATCCCTTTTCCCCTCAAGTCAGTAGTTTAGAAATTACAAGAGAACTAGCTCACTCTGGAGATTTGTTCTCATGAAAGGAGACCCACAGCCGAGAATGATTCCATGTTTCAACAAGTAGTTAAGTTTTTGTAAGACTTAACAAGGATGCATACTTGAATTGACAATAGTTTTTGGCACACCTGGTGGGACTCTAGAAGTAATTTCAGAGAGATCTATACCTTCATAGCTACTATTTTGGTATATGCAGCAGTTTTACCATCCTTTGGAGCTTTCAATATACCTGGTGACTCATTCCCTCTGGTTTGGTTTGTAGATTAGTGCTTGTAGCTTATGAAAACTAGGTTTAATCTAGACCCATTTGACTACTTACAACTCTCTACACCTAGAAGGAGAGGCAGATCAGCAAGTAGAACCGCTGAGTCATCAAGAATATCCAAGTCTGGTTAAAAGAAGTAGAAGTCTAGTGTTGATAGTACAGATACTATAATGGCTAGGCCATATGCATTTGCTAGTTTCAATACAAGAACCCCATTACAACTTGCCCAAAGAGATGATATTCCAATGGAAGCCCTGAAGGGATTACCTTGTTTCATTGGAGAAGATCATACTACTGTTGCTAAACATATTCAAGATGTACCAACCTTGTGTTCCATACACAATCTCACTCAAGAAAACATGGCACTCAGACTCTTAGCTACTTCGCTAAAAGGAAATGCTTTGTAGTGGTTCAGAAGACTTGCTAAAAATTCAATAACATCCTAGGACTTACTGGGAGATGGATTACACAAACACTTCAAGGACAAGTAGGATCATCTCTCACTGCTGGAGAAACTGAGCACCATCAAAAGGGCACCCCACGAACACATGGCTGATTTCAACTACTGATTTCAGAGAACTTGGGATAGGATTCCCATAATGGCAAAACCCTTGCCAAGGCATATTTTTCTATTTTACCTTAAAGCTATAAACAGTGAAATTTCCTTAATGATACAGTCTATGGGAGGTACCACCCTTCCAGATTCTTTTGAGACTACTGTTAGAGAAGAAAACTGCCTTATTCAGGTAGGGAAGATAGCCCCTAGGCCCCCTTTACCCATTTTCCCTAAAATCTAGCCATTAATGCCTATGGCAGTGCCTCCTCTAGCTACTATCACACCTGTTCCAGCAATAGGATATCAAACATCACAATAAGCTAATATTCTAGTTCAAACCAAAGTACCCCAGAGTTGGAAAATACATTAAGGACAATTGCAAATAAGCTGGTAAATATAGAGAAACATTTTCCAAACAAAAATCAGTATCAGCCTAATCATCAAAATACCCAATATCAACCCAATCAACAATATAGGCAACCCTTTTAGGCTGATCCTAATGGGCAAAGGAAGAACTATAACCCTTGACCTTTTCAAGATTATAATCCAAATACTGCTAGTACATCAAGAGAGCTTGTACCCACACAGAATAATCTAGTTCAGGATAGTGACTGGTGTTATCCATGTCACCAACCACATAGCAAGCCGCCTGCACGAATGGAATAAGAAATCAGGCACTCATGGTTCAAAATAGCTATGCAAGCTCGGAGGGGGTTAATGGCGAAGTTTCAACTCAGCAGAATAAGGCTGATGTGGTCTTAATGAATTGGAAATAATCTAATTTTTGTGGTGTAAATTATTTCCAAGGTCAGAAATAGTAAAGTACACCTATTTAAGCCAACACAAGGTCAAAACTGAGGGTTGCAGATGTAAACCAACAAGTTACTGTAGTACAATAGTAGGCTGTAAGGGATAGAAACCAAGTTTATCCATCACAAACCACCCCTATACCATAATAGAAAGTACAAATTCTGCAAAGGGACCAAACAGTACCCGTCGAAGAATAGCCCAAAGTGCAACAACAGTCTTCACAAGGTTGGATTGACACAGTTGCAGCAAGAGGACAGCATAAGGTAACCCCTATTGCTTTTAATATAGTTGATCATCTTAAGAAAGCTATAGTGAGCATGTCAATTATGGATGCTTTACACATCTCTAGCTAGAAAAATTTGCTGCAAGAAGCTTTGACTGACCTCTCACTTTCTGAGTGTTCCAACCAAGAGAAGGCCAAGGTTTTACTTGCAAACAGTTTTGAGATCAAAAGTGGACAACCAGCAGATGAGGTAAAACCACCCCCTTTCTATCTAAGTCTCATTATTGGTGATAAATTGATTCATAACTGTATGGTAGACTCAGAGGAAAGTAGTTCAATTATGCCCAAAAGTATAGCTGACTCATTAGGATTGGTTTATGAGCCCCTTGCAAAAGGAGTAGTACAGTTAGATGGGTCTGCACTTAGTACTGCGGGGATAATAAAAAATCTGCCACTCACATTGCATGCTTGTCCTAATTTTTCCATCCATCAAGACATCTACACCATTGACCTTCCACCTAGTTTTGCAATCTACCTTTCTAGGGAGTTCACAACCAAATTGGGTGGGCTTCTTTCATCTAACTAGACTCACTTGTTCTTTAGAACAAGATATGGTACAAAAGTGACAATATAGTCTGAACCACTTACAAAAGACCATATTGAGCCCTATGTTCCCAACCCAATAAATGCTAATCTATACATCATCCACGGGCAACAGGATGAACCCATGAGCCCATATCCCAATGCACCTATAGAAGACATAAGTTTAGATGATTGGGTAGCTGAAGATCATGAAAGTGACCCTTTCCATCACATGGATGAGGTAGGATTAGGAATCTATATGATATAAGAATTAGATGTAGTGATTCCTAATCTGATTAAGGATCAAAATCAGTTGGGACAACAAGGAGATCAACTTTGGAGGCTATACTTTGATGGATCAAGGACCAAGATGGGTGCCGGAGGAGGTAATATGTTAATTTCACCTCAAGAAGACAAGTACTATGCTGCCTTAAGATTTACCTTCAGCTGCACAAATAATGTGGCTGAGTATGAGGCCCTGATCCATGGTTTAGAATGGGCTCAGAAAAAGGATATCAAATCTATTCAAGTTTATGGAGATTCTGAGTTGATCGTTAACTAGATTAGGAATCTGAATGTTGCTAAAAATGATCTGCTCAAAAAGTACAAGCAGAGAGTGTTGGATTCGATTGAATTTTTTGATGCTTTTAATCTGATTTTAGTTCCCATGGCTCAAAATAAGTATGCAGATAGGTTGGCATCCTTGGTATCCCAATTTGAGATTCCTGATCAGATTCAAAATGTTGAGGTACATCCATATGTTAAGATAGTTGTTAGACCTTCTGTATCTAACAACAGTGTTTCATGGCAAGTGTTTAACACTAACAAACAAATCTTGAGTTCTTTAAGTGTAGAGGCTGAGTTTTCAGCAGATAATCAACATAAATATCAGCAGCAATTTGAAGATCAGATTGTTCAGTTGAGGACCAACAAATTGCCTAAGGGATTAGTCACATTAGAATCAGTGTTTAACATTGATGATCAGTTTAGAAAAGATAAGTGCAGCATGAAGGACAAATAGCTGAAACTTGGAAAGGTATGTACTAGAGAAGAACAACAGTCTTTTATTCAATTATGTCAAGATTTTTTTGATGTTTTTGCATGGGAGTATAAGGACTTGAGAAGTTTTGATCCCAGTTTGGCGTAGCACACCATATAGTTAGAGCCCAATGCCAAGCTTGTTAGGCAAAAGTAAAGACCCCTCAATCTGAAACTTGAGCACTCAATGAAGGCTGAGATGAATAAACTGATTGAGAGCAGTATCATTTTCCCAATAAAACATACCTCCTGGGTTTCCAATCTGGTTCCTAGTTAGGAATAAGAATGGTGAAATATGACTTTGTGTTGATTTCTATGATCTAAATTAGGCCTCATTAAAAGACCATTACCCTCTTCCTTCCATGGAACAAATACTGTAAGCTATTTCAGGTTCTGATAGGTACTCTTTGTTAGATGGATACTCTAGACATAATCAAATTCTGGTCAAAGAAGAGGACCAATACAAAATTGCATTCACAACTAAGTGGGCTACCATGGCCTTGTTGGCAAGAGACACTATATGGATTCATGGTTGTTGTCATTGATGGCAACAAAGGTCATCCCACATATCCGCAAGTCATGGTGTGTCTCTACCGGAAGTCAGAATGAAGATTGTTGTGGTCCGGTGAACAAGAACAGAGCATGTGGCAAGGTCCGACAGATTGGTCCGGATCTCTCAGAGGAAGTGTCTTGGTGTAGTGCAGATTTGGGGAAGTCAAGAGGACTATCTTGAGTGGTATATTCCAAGGATTTAGCCTCTGGTGATGGACAAGGAAAAAGATATGAATAGTTGAGTACCGGATTCCTGAGTGACAATGAGAACAAAGGAAGAACTGACTAACAGAACATAAGACTGTTTTCCAGATGTGTTACTGTTGATGGTAAAGGTTGTGAAGGCATAAATCATGTTTGGCCGACATGATTAATGATATCTACAAGTATATGCTTGATCCGCATTACTTGATGTGCAAGGATTCAGCCGACAGAACAGAGTTTGTGAGAAAATAGACTGTTCCGGATGCCGACTAGAAAGGTGATGAAATTACTTGTGCGGATATATATGCACAATGGTTTTAGCTATGAGAAGAGAAGTGGTGTGATGGTGTATGTGAATAAGTGCAGAGCAGAGCAGAAGTAGTAAGAAAGATCCGGTATGTGAAAGGAAAGTAGAATAAAGAGCACAGGAAAGATGAAGTGTAGCAGATCAGTGTATTGAGCCTAACCGGAACTGAACTCCAGCATATGTAGATGCTTCCAATCAGTTCAAGTATTGTGTAACATTCTTTTGTAGATAGTGTGTCTCCTTGTAGGTAGTGTGCCTCTTTGTGAGCAGTGTGCTCGAGCAGTGAGCCCTAATTGGCAAGTGCCATTTTGTAATTCTTTATTCTTCTAACAGAGAATAATCTTTGGGTTAATCACCCCATGGTTTTCTCCCATAACAGGGTTTCCACGTCAAAAATACTATGTCATGTGTTTCTCATTTCATGGTAATGTTTGTTTGTTTGATTCAATGCTACATTGATTAATAAGAAAGTTCAAAAGAAGAAAAAATTAGGATAACTAATTCACCCCCCCTCTCAGTTATCAACAATTGGTATCAGAGCTAAGTTCCTCCTGATAGAGCCTAACAGCTTGAGGAAGATCTGGGAGTTCAAATGGATGCATATGGTTTAAGGGAGCAACTCAAGACTGCCCTTGAGGATCTTGAATAGTCAAACTCTGAAGTTAATGAATTAAAGGAAAGACTCAAACAGGCTGATGAATTCATGAGAGAACTAAAGGACAAATTAAGTCTCTCTATGAAAAAGAGAAAGGAGCTGCTCCAACAATTGGCTAGACAAAGTGAAGAAAGTAATACAAATGAAGAATTGACTGAGAAAACCAAGTTATGTGAAAAGTTATCAAAAGAAGTCATTATGGTAAGACATGAAATGGAGTCAGGAGTTATAAAGTATACTCAAGAGATTGAAGAGAAAAGAAAAGTTGGAGACAATCTAAGACAATATCTTAAAGAGAAATCAGAAGAATGCCACCAGATGGACAGGATTATCAGACATCTTGAATCTGATCTTGAAGATGCCAAAGATAATGAAGAAAAACTTGAGGATCAAATTGTCTCTCTCAAAAGAGATCTTCAAACAACAAATGAATATAAAGAAAAATTCAAGATAAGTTCTGCTCAACTTGAAGTTCTTCTTGGAAGTCAAAAGAGGGTAGATGACAAGTATGGTTTGGGATATGAGAAAGGAGAAAGCTCTGGATCCGGTCAAAAGAATTTTGGATCAAAAAATCCAAGGAATAGGCCTAGAAGACCTCTGGTAAGACAACCCAATGCTCAAAGATATCCATCCTTCAATGGATACTGCTACAGTTGCAATCACTTTGGTAACAAAGCTAATCAGTGCAGAAAGAGAATGAATCAGACTAATTCATCCTTCTCCGGACAGTGCTTTAACCTCAAAATGTATGGACACAAGTCTCATGAATGCAGAAATATGCAAATAAACAAATCATTCAATGGTAGATGCTTTGCATGCAATAGAGTAGGTCATATGGCTAATCAATGCAGATCAAGAGGTTATCAGTCAAATATGCAAGGAAATGTTATTTGCCAAATTTGTAATAGGTCCGGTCATAATGTAAAAGTCTGCAGAAGCAAGAATCAAGACAAAAGAGGTCTGGTGTATAATCAGAATCAAGACAAGGGTAAACAAAAGATGAATGTGGATGAAGTTAGGAATCAAATGAACAAGATTTGGGTGAAGAAAAGTTTAAAGAATGTAGAGGTTGGATCCGCACCAGACTCTGGTACTGATATTCCTTCCAGAAATTAAAAGGTGAGCTCTGGCTCACGGGGAAACTCAAAGAAAATCTTGTTCCCCCAGCTAATCAAGTGGTGCCAGTTGTGGCACAAGATGCGGAGTAAAGGGTTTGAAGATATAAGTCTTGAGATGATCCAGATAAGATTTTAGAGGTCTGCATGGAGATGTGAAGAAGTTGTAATTGATCAAGTAAGACCTATTCCGGGAGATGCTCCGGAATGACAGAGGATTACAAAAAGATCCGGAGAGATCCGGAAGTGCATTGTCTTATTCTGCGGATTGGACAGACTGTTTGGGATGTCCTTGTGTTGTGTCATCTTGATTTGTTCATGGTTGGAAGATCCGCATGATGTTGATAAATCAGGACTGATCTGGTTCTTCAAGTTATCTGAATAAGGCAAACTGGAACAATATAGGTCGAGCAGTTATTGCAAACAGATATTAGGGTTTGCAAAACAATATAAGGGATCTCTCATTAATCACTTATTCATTCCACACCCAAGAAGAAGTGAAAAGCGGAGCTCTGCAACAAAATTCATCAAGTTCACCGAAGATCACTTGCAGAAGTTATTACACACAGAAATCAATTCAACCACTCCGTATAACCAAAGGCGCATAAGGTATTTTTCGTTTTCAATATCTCACTACAAATCTTTGAAAAATGGCCACTCCAAATATTGTTAAGATCTTTGATAGACCTCGCCCCACATTCAAGAAACATCCATACAAATCCTTGGAGGTAGATCCCCTAGGAGCCTTCTCTAGTGTTCCGCATGGTGTATTGCATACAGAGGACATTAGGGTTTACATACATGCAAATTTTGAAGACTTTGGGGATTCAAAATTGATGGATATCTATCACAAACAGTTGATAGATGACTCCTTTGAGATTAAATCTCAGTACAAAGCCATCCGGGATAAGCACTTTGCACAGTGCATCCATTTCCCCTGTTTTGAAGAAGATGAATGGGTCCGGTATGTACTAAGTAGAGTGCATGACAATTTCCTATGGTTGAACAAGCCTTTCAAGATCACCAAAGATGCAATTAGGGCTGTAACCGGTCTACACTCATCTGGTGGATTACCTATTCTCAAGTCTGTCAAAAATGAGACAGTTAGTGATGCAACCAGATCTAAGTTTGACAAGAGAGCTATGACAGTTGAAGACATCACTAAACCGGATGTCAAATTTGCATCTATGATAATTGGTTACAAGATCTATCACTCCAGTAGGGAAAATTCAGTACCGGGAACTACAATTTACACAGCTTATCAAATGCTAAAGGAGAATGTAGACTATGACTTGTGTGAGCTTCTTGTAAACCAACTTCTGGAAAATCTGCAGAAGATCAAGAAGGACAAGAAAAACTCCTTCAAGTATGGCAATTTGATCCTTTGTCTCTTCTTTTATTACATGAATGAGCTTCCTGAATCCAGTGGATAGATATGGCAGAATGACAGATCAGTTGCCATCCAAATCAGAGATTATTTGCATGGACTTGGGGATGCTAAAGCAAGAAAAACAGCCCTGTGGGGATATTTCAAGAACTTCCAGAGCATGATGCATGCAAGAGAAAGAATACCCCAGTCTCTTGTTGAAAAGTACAAAGACACAATATGCTTTATGGTAGAAATAGATCAGTGCCTAATGGAGGCAGTAGAACCAAGAACTGTGTGGATCATGCCCATGGGGTATGAAGTGGATGAACAGATTGTGGAGCTGCATGTTCAACACATGCTAAGTCAGCCTAAAGATCCAAAGGCAGAAAGGTTCGGAACATTTGAGGAACTGAGTGTAAAAATTCATGTTGAACTCAGAGAACCGAAAATCAAGAGGAAGGTTAGAAAAGAAGTAGAACACATAGCACAAGGCCTTGGGATCTCCATGAAGGCACTTGATGCTCACCGGAAGAAGAAGAAGGAAGGGGATGAGAAAGAGAAGAAGAGGGCAGAAAAGAAAAGTGAAGAAAGTGTTTCGGTTGAAACCTCCACCTAGACCAGATCATCAAAAAGATCTGCACCTCCCACAACCAAAAGCTCAAAACTGGAAGTCCAGGCATCTGGTAAAAGATCCAAGACAAAAGCCACAAGGGCTTATGAGAGTCAAAGAGATGAAGAGGAAACTAAACCAGATGAGGGAGTAAATGAATTAAAGAAGCAGAAGAAAAAGAGACCCGGTAAATCCTCCACAGGCCAAGACAAGGAAGAAATGGTAGAAAAATTTGTTGAAAAGCCCACCCTGTCTCTAGACAGTGTAGTCAAATTAGTCACTGTGGATGGGAACCTTCAACCAGTGGCCAAATTCTATGATGACTACAATGAGGCAGACCAAAAGATCTTGCAGGAAGCTACAATCAGGTACGTGAACATTTATAATAAAGCTTTTATTGAGATTATCTCTGAAATTCCTAAGAGTCTAGAGAAGGAATTAGAAATAAGGAAAAACAATGCCATGGCAAAAGACCTTGAGATCAGGGAACAGATAGCTATTCAGCTATATCCTTCAATTGATCAGAAAACAATGAACATGGTATTCAAAGACTGCAAGGATGAATTCAGAAGCAAAGCAAGGATGAATCAGCTTATGCTTGGTGAGACCGACAAGGTAGCCAAGGACACTGAAGAGATCCTTCGGAACACATTCAAAAGGTTCAACATTCCTATTATAGAGGACTTGGGTGCAGAACAGCTGTGGACTTGGAATCCTCTGCTCCGGGAGAAATGGCCCTTGAACAGACTAGCAACTCTCCTCCGGTTTCCCCTACAGTCTCCAGATCCCAAGAAGAAGAGAAATTACAGGAGAAAGAAGTAGAAATAAAAGAAAAAGAGGTTGACAGCACCAAGGATGCAGAGAAAGAGAAGATTCCAACAGAGAAAACCACAATTGAAAGTGGTAAGAATGTGGAAGGAGAGAAAATTCCAAAGGACAAGACTGCAGAAGAGAAGAAACATCTGTCTCCGGCAAGAGACACTGCACAAACTGTTCAAAAATTTTTGAGCCAAGAAACAATAGAGATTGATGAACCGAAGCTTCTAAAAGGTCCATTCAACTTTGACTCCCTCTCTCCGGTACAGACAATGAAGATAGCTTCATTTGCAAATGCTAAGGCAAATGAAAAACTCCTAAAGTCTCATATGGAAGACTGTGAGTTGATAGAGGCTGCTTCTGGAGTGCTTGAAAAGATTATGCCATCGGTCTAGGTAGATCTGACAGCCTCCTCTTTCGGTAATCTCAAAACCTTAGTTAGCAGTGTTGATACACATTTTGATTCTCTAGAAAAATCAGCTGAAGAAAAGGTCCGGAAGGAGTTTTTGGATAAGAGATTTTCAGAAGTACTAGGATTAATCTCTAATGATAGGAGAAATATGAGTATTGGAATAAAGAGCTTAGAAAGTGCTCTTAAGGATGGCGGTGCAATCTATAAATTTTGTATCTCCTGGTCAAAGGCAACAATGGAAATTGATAAGAAAATAAGAGAGGAACATGACAAACTACAAAGTTTGTCTCAAAGTTTTGATCCTCTCTCTTCCTCTATAGTCAATCAAGAATGTCAAACTATTGCAATCACAAATGCAATAAAGAACTTTGAGAAAGAAAGGAAGAATATAACTAACCGGATGGGAGAACTTAGAAGGATTATAATCCCTAAGTTAGAAACTATGCATGAGGCCATCAGTGATGCTCAGACTACCGCCCAAACAAATGTTCTGACAGATCTCAAGAGGGTAGAAGCTTTTGCATTTTTGTTGAGTGGTCACATTTCAATTTTGGATAGAATGAACCAAAGTTGGGCCACAAAACTGGTCCAATTGAAGACATCCTTTGCAGACATTCTTCAGTTTATGTGAGTATGTAATATGTGGCTAAATTTTTGAAAATTTTGGTGTGCGGACCCTACCCTTTGCCATTGATGTCAAAGGGGGAGTGAGGAGTAGTGAAAAATGAGGAATCCAACTAAGGGGGAGTTCCAAAAATTGTATATAAAGATAGAGCATCAGCCAAGGGGGAGCATAGTGTAAACACTTAGTCATTTTTCACTAAGTCATTTTTCACCAAGGGGGAGCATACAAATAAAATATTACGTATCTAATGAAGAAGAGGGAAAGACATAGCCATCATTGCCTTGTTTTGGTTGATCTTTGTAGTAGCCCCCAGTCCTACTCCAGACCTTGGCATGTACCTGAAAAAATGTGGGAAGGTCCCATTAGAAGCTCTAGTTATGAAAATCCTTCATGAATCAAGAGAAACATAATACTTTAATTGTAATGCATTGATCAAATGAGAACATCCATGTGCAGAAGGAACTGAAGAGAAGAAAATATAAGAACATTATTGTTTTATTCTAATCTGTTTGTTTCATGTGTAGGTATACGACAAATCATGAAGCTGATTGAAGACATTCAACATGTGGTATCAAATGGGCTTCCACAAGGGTTGAGCCTAGCACGCTACCGCCCCTTGATCTCAGAAGGGATGAATAGAAGAAGGAAGATCATTGATGGCATTCACATGACATGTTGAATGAATAGCAAGACAATCATATGCATCAGTCCCATTTAAAGACATGACCATGATTTCACTTCAAAGTATGAAACGCAACCAAGAGCATGACCTAAACTGATGGAGGAAAAAATTCAATGCATATAACAGCTTATGCAATACTCCAACTGTTATGAAAATGACATTATCAAGCATGATAATAATCAGGAGTACACAATGCATTTATAATCATTAGGTTGATAAAGATAAGTGTTCACAAGTGTTGACTATCTGAAGATTTCTTACTCATCTATGATCAATAATCCAATTGGAGTATCCATTATAAACCAATAAGCAAATTGCAAAGATAGGTGAGTACCAAGCATCCTATTTTCTAATTTAAGTGGAGTGGCAGAATCAAATTCAGAATTTAATTACATATGCTGCCTTTTAAATGATGAAATATATCCAAATATGCCTCGCATTTTTCTATTGATAAGTTGAGCATCAGAACAAGTGTTATCACATGTTACATTCATTGAATATCTATAAAGAAACATGATAAGTATTGCAGATCTTTAGCAAAAGAATACAAGACAGCCAATCCAGATGGCCCATTTTGTCTATGACAAACTTTAGAGAATCAAAAGGAACATTTAATTGCATGTGTGTAGTAGAGCATCATTATCATGTGGCAGAAGATATCTTACACAATGAATTTGATATGATAGAATACAGTAAAGGAGAACAGTAGAGGGTTCATGTGTTACAATGTATACAGAACAAAGTGACTTCTTCATTTATTACAAATGCCTCAATGTCATGACACATCCATGGTCATCATCATATATAAAGTATCTAATTGCTATAGTCCACTGAATGGACAAGTAAAGCTGTAGAATTAAAGACATGTATGCTGCTACTGAAAGTGGAAAAGTTCAAAGTTCAAAACCGACAGTATACATTCCATATGCAAAGTCCAATGAAAGAGTAAGTAGAGCTACAGAGATAGAGAATGGTGTATGCAATCATCACTTCTTTTGAAGAGTAACAGTGATTATAACATGAAAGTGACAGCATAAGGAAGAAAAAGATACCATATGCCAGTGCTACAGGAAGAAGATTTTGTTCTCATAAACATAAAAACATTGTTTCAGTTTCAAATCTGAGTTAATATAGTGAAGGAAAAATATAGAGATACATTCATAGTGAGGCCGTGGTACATAATGTCATTTACATTCATTAGCAAAATACCCATATCAAGTTTCAAAACCTAATACATTTTGCAGTGTTAAAGAGAAAGGAAAATGGTAAGTAAACTGTACAAACAAGGCTATAGATGAGTATATTGTTTACATAGTAGAAACATGAAACCCTTGTCGGGTTTAAAAAAAGTTTCCTTTCTTCTCAGAATATGCAGTCGAGAAAGGTAAGAGTGAAGCATTGAAGACATGGCCGCAAGGAGTAAATGAAGTTCTGTGCAAAATAAAAGAAACCCTCTTTTCGAATACAAGGAAACTTCATTTTTTTTACATCAAAAGATAAAGAGCCATCTATAGAATGTGTTACATGCCACAACCATGCCATATGAGAAGGTATTTCGTATACCCAGCAAACAAAGAAAATGAAACCCTCATCATAGTTTCATATAGACAAAAATAAAGGAAGCCATAATGGGAACGATGATATGGAGGACTCACCGTATGATGTAGCAGAGAAGAACCAGTTGAACTAGAGCTTGTCATTTGTGTCATTTTTTTTTACAAAGTTCAACACAGAGAAACCAAAGAATGCATATCAAAGCTGAGAAACTAAAGAAACAACTACATAGCCACGGCCATCTAATGAGGAAGAAGCCATGAAAACATAGTCAAATGCCAGTTTAAAGTTTAGATTCAAACTGACCAGGTGAGACCTGATGTTTTGACCAAATAAGTGCAGTGTTTTTGACCTCAGAAGTCATCGAATGGAGAAAAATACACAGAGCACGAAACCCCAAGTCGGCGGCCATAGTTGCAATGCCAAACTCAACGCCAACCAAATGAAAATGATCGGAGTTTTAGGGTTCCTGATGTAGGAGCATCCAGTGGTGTAAGGGCAATCTTGCATCACCCAAAAAGAAGTAAATTCAAAATCATTGTAGTTGTTTTCATTTCTTTCCATAATTAGTGATTCTGGTTCCATAATATCCAGAATAATGATGTAGGACTTTCAATTTTTCCAAAATTGCTAAAAATAGCAACCTGCGTGTTTTGGAAAGTGTACTTGCCATTTTAGGAAAGTTTGCATTTGGCCACGGATTGAAGAAAAAAACTTATAAAAAGTTACATAATGGAAATATAAGACCTTTGCCAAAGGATTCACGCAAAGATCATTTGTGAACTGAAAGATATTAAAGTTTTTGTTTTCTGAAAAGCCCCTGAAAATTTTTGAAACAAGATATGAGGCACTAAAACATCCCATAACATATTGAAAAGTTGACAGAAATTTATTTACTGATTTGTGACATGATAGTTCACATCATGAGCTTTCTGGCGCTAAAAATAGTTCTTCAATCAGACACCTAGATCAAAAGTTATCCTTCCCGGAAGTTGACCTACTTTTGGAGGGAGTTGCAAATTTTGAAATTTAGTTGGAGGCTACCAAAAATTGCTATTTATGACTATTTTGGGAACCCTGGGTAGTAGTAGAGTTAAGGGGGCAAGTGTGGAGTCAAGAATAGGTAGGAAAATAGAAACCCTAGCTAATTCCAGGTTACAGAAGGCAGAAGATTCCAGAGCCTGGTGAGGTGTAGTTGTAGCATGTTGCAACCTGTGGAGGATTGATTCCTTGGATTGTAATTAAGTTTCTACAATGTAATGAGTTGCCCAGATCAATAAAGAAATATTCTATTTTCTATATTCTATTTCTATTGTTGTGTGTTTTATGATTTACCCTCTTCATCAAGTGGTATCAGATCAAGGGTTCCTAGGTGTGTAGACAAATCACCAACCGTGAGGCAGTTTGCACCAAGACTTGAGGTTGTGGGTTTTCTACAAAGATCAAGATCCCTCCATGAAGAAATCATATTGAGAGGAATGCTTTGACAGAAGAGGGTTTTAGAGCCCTGTAAAGACAAATTGATGCATTATAAGAGGAGCTGTGAAGAGGGTTTGAGCTGAGAATAAGAGAGGAAAGTGAAGATGAAGCTGAAGAAGAGCTATTTGAGGAAGAACAAGAAGTTGCAGGTGATCCTACAGAAGTTAGGTTGTTGAGGGATATTTCTATGATTGGAAAGAGGCCCAGGATTGAAGTTTCTACATATTCTAGAGATTTGAATCTAGAACAACTTATTGATTAGATCAATGACATGGAGGAATATTTTGAATATGAGGATGTGGAGGACCCAGATCAAGTCAAGTTTACAAAAACAAAGTTGAAGGGCCACGCTAGTATTTGGTGGAAGGAGGTCCAATTAGAAAGGAACAAAAGAGGAAAAGGAAAGATCACCAGATGGGATCGGATGGTGGATAAACTAAAGAAGCAGTTCATTTTTGTGGACTATCAGATGGAATTGTTGAAGAAGCTGCAAGGACTAAAGCAAGGTAACAAGTCTGTCAAGGAGTATACAGAAGAGTTTATAAGATTACTATCAGGAAAGGCCATGCAGAGCCCAACAAAGAGAAGGTAGCCCATTACATTAATGGGTTGAGGCTAAGTATTCAAGAGGAGCTGAACCTGGTCAGAATGACCACCATAGAATATGCATAACAATTTTCCCTGAAGGTGGAAGAGAAGCTGAATAAAAGATTTGATAGCAAGCAAAGGGGAAGAGGTCAAGGTGGAAGGACTGGTGGAAGACCCTATGGGGGATGAAATTAAGATTCAAAGAAGAGATAATGCCTACCACCCTCGTGACCTAAACAATGGTGAGCAAAGAGGCAGAGGAAGAGGTAGACCTAGGCAAGGACCTAGAAGATGAGGTTTTAGAGGAACCCATTTCCAATGCGGAGAAGAAGGGCATTGAGCATACGAGTGTCCACAACATCAAGGAAGGACAAATAGAAGACTTGAAGGTAATGCACGAGTTGTACATGTTCATGAAGATGTGCAATCTGAGCGCTCTAAAGATGCTGAAAGGGGAGAAACCCTAGTTGTTAGAAGAACCTTGTTGAATGAGGAGAAATAACCAAATTAGAGGAAGAGTTTATTCTACACAAGGTGCAAATGTGAAGGTAATTGTTGTGATATTATTATTGACAGCAGAAGCACTAATAATCTTATTTTAGAGGAGATGGTTGATAAGTTGAAGTTGACAAGAAGAAAGCATCCACATCCATATCGGATTGCATGGTTGTAGAAGGACCATAGAGCTTTGGTCAATGAGCAGTGTTTAGTGAAGTTCAAGATTGGAGACTACCGTGATGAGGTGTTGTGTGATATCATACCAATGGATGCATGTCATAAGCTGTTGGGGAGGTCGTGGCAGTATGATAGGAGTGATGTCCATGATGGCCGTACAAACACATATTCCCTAACAAAGGATGGAGATCGTCATAAGTTGAATCCCTTGAAGGAGGTGGAAGAAAAGGTATGTAGTACTACCATAATTTGCTTGGTAGATGGTAGAAAAGTTTTGGAGGGTATGAAGCATGAGCGTCATTGTTTTGCATTGATTCCTAAGATTAGTCAAGAGAAATGTGAAGATGTACCATCAAAAGTTTTAGATATGTTGGAAGAATTTCAGGACATTATCTCTAATAATGTACCAGAAGGTTTATGACCAATGAGGAAGATAAGTCATCAAATGGATTTGATACCAGGAGTCAGTTTGCCAAATAAGGTAGCCCACAGAATGACTCCAGCCAAGAGTGAAGAGTTGAACAGACAAGTTCAGGAGTTGTTGAGGAAGGGATTGATAAGAGAGACCCTAAGTCCATGTGCGGTACCTGTAGTACTAGCACCAAAGAAAGATGGAGAGTGGAGAATGTGTATAGACTCTCAAACCATCAATAAGATCACGATCAAGTACAGATTTCCATTGCCCAGAATGGATGACATAATGGACTATTTGAGTGGAACCAAGTACTTCATGAAGATTGATCTGAAGAGTGGGTATCACCATATCTGAATAAGAGAAGGAGATGAATGGAAGACAGCCTTCAAGACAAAGGAGGGTTTGTATGAGTGGTTAGTCATGCCATTTGGGCCAACCAATGCACCAAGCACATTCATGTGGCTCATGAATGAAGTACTGAAAGAAATTTTGGGATGTTTTGTTATTGTCTATTTAGATGATATTTTGATTTTCAGTAAGACTTGGGATGAGCACATGATGCATATCAGAAGAGTTTTAGAGAAGCTGAGGGAGGAGAAGTTGCTGATTAATCTAAAGAAATATAGTTTTCCAAAGAAGGAGTTGGTATACCTAGGATTTGTTGTCTCAGAGGAAGGTCTTAAGATGGACCCACAGAAGGTGAGGGCTATCATTGAATGGCCTATGTTGAGGAGTGCCACAGAGGTAAGATCTTTTCATGGTTTGGCAAGTGTTTACAAAAAGTTTATCAAGAATTTTAGTAGCATTTGTGCACCCCTAACTGAGACAATGAGAGCGGATAGAAAAGAGTTTAGATGGACTAAAGGAGCAGACAAGAGCTTTGATACATTGAAGCAAAAAGTCATAGAACAACCTATTTTGGCACTTCTAGATTTTAATAAGGTATTTTAGGTAGATTGTGATGCTAGTAGTAGTGGTATAGGAGTTGTTTTGAGCCAAGAAGGTAATCCCATTGCCTATTTTAGTGAGAATCTTAATGATGTCAAGAAAAAATATTTTCTTTATGATCAGGAATTTTATGCAATAGTTCAGGCTTTGAAGAAATGGAGACATTATTTGTTACCAAAGGATCTTGTTTTATATACTGATCATCAGGCTTTGTAGTATCTTAATAGTCAAGGAAAGTTAAATCAAAGGTACTTACAATGGGTTGAGTTTTTGCAGAGCTATACTTTTGTTTTGAAGCACAGGAGTGGGAAGTCCAACAGAGTTGCAGATGCCTTGAGCAGAAGGCAAAATTTGTTGACAGAAATGAAGATAGAGGTTCTTGGGTTTGATGAACTCAAGAGTTTACATCCAGAAGGTCCAGATTTTGCAGAGGCTTGGAAGGCTTGTTTGGAACTTGTTACTTTGGACAGGACAAAATTGTTGGATTTCATTATCCAAGATGGCATGTTGTTTAGAGGAAGCCAGTTGTGCATTCCAAGGAGTTCCATGAGAGAGAACCTGATTAAGGAGAAGTATAGTGGGGGATTAGTTGAACACTTTGGTTGAGATAAGACCATTGCTATTGTTGGTGAAAATTATTATTGGCCACAGTTGCAACAAGATGTGAGGAAATTTGCGTAGAGTTGGAGAGTGTGTCAAATGGCAAAAGGGACTAGTCAGAATACAAGGCTATATCAGCCATTACCTGTACCAGAGAAGCCATGAGATGATATTAATATGGATTTTGTTCTTGGTTTACCAAGGACACAGAGAGGACATGAGTCCATTTTTGTGGTGGTGGACAGATTCTCAAAGATGGCACATTTTATTTCTTGCAAGAAGACTAATGATGTTGTTCATATTGCAGAGTTATTTTTTAGGGAGGTGGTGAGATTACATGGTCTACCAAAGAGCATAGTTTCAGATCGAGATACCAAGTTTGTTGGTTATTTCTTGAGGACATTACCGACGAAGTTGAAGATAGATATGAAGTTTAGTTCTGCACACCATCCACATACCGATGGATAGACATAAGTGGTGAATAGTAGTTTGGGTAACCTGCTACAATGCTTAGTAGGAGATAAGCCCAAGAGATGGGATTTAATTTTACCACAGACAGAATTTGCTTACAATAATTCTATCAATAGGAGTACTGGTAAATCACCATTGTAGATTGTATATGGCAATAGCCCAAGAAATGCTTCCAATTTAAGGAAGCTGGACAAAAGAGAAAAGACAAGTGCTAAAGCCAAACACTTTGCAGAACACATGAAGAATTTGCATGAAGAGGTGAGAAGGCACATTAATAAGATGAATATTCAATACAAGGCTAAGTCAGATCAGAAGAAGAGGTATAAGAAGTTCCAAGTAGGAGATGAAGTCATGGTACACTTGAGAAAAGAAAGGTTCCCAATTGAAACATACAATAAGCTAAAAATGAAGAAATTTGGACCATGCAGAATCCTAAAGAAGCATGATTCAGGAAATGCATATGAGGTAGAGCTGCCGAGTGGGATCAATATTTCTCCATTTTTCAACATTGTTGATTTATCAGAATATCATGAAGGTGGAATAGAGGATGGACCAACAAAAGCATAGTGGAGTATTCTGGCATCTACTTCAATGGAGGAGATAGAAGAGATCTTGGATAGCCCTGTGGGAAGAAGTACTCAGAACAAGCAATATGAAGAATATCTGGTAAAATGGATAGGAAGGCCTATTGAAGATTCTTCTTGGTTGTCTAAGGTAGAGGTTGACCATTTGGGTTTTCCTCACACAAACATCTGAGACGTGGTAGGGTCACTTCTCAAATTACCCTAGGTGTCTGATGCAAGAGCATCCAGTGGTGTAAGGGCAATTTTGCATCACCCAAAAAGTAGTTAATTCAAAATCATTGTAGTGATTTTCATTTCTTTCCATAATTAGTGTTTTTGGATCCATAATATCTAGAATAATGATGGAGGACTTTCAGTTTTTCCAAAACTACTAAAAGTAGCAACCTACCTATTTTGGAAAGTGCACCTACTATTTTAGGAAATTTTGCATTTGGGCATGGATTAAAGAGAAAACTTAAAGAAAGTTACATAATAGAAATATAAGGCCTTTGGTGAAGGAATCGGGCAAAGATTGTCTGTGAGCTGAAAGATATTAAAGTTTTTGTTTTCTGAAAAGCCCCTGAAAATTTCCAAAACAAGATATGAGGTACTAAAACATCCCATAACATCTTGAAAAGTTGACAAAAATCTATTTACAAATTTTTGGTTTGATAGTTCACATCATGATCTTTCCAGGGCTTAAAATGGTTTGTCAATTGGATACCCGGATCAAAAGTTATGCTTCCTGAAGTTTACCTACTTTTGGAGGGAGTTGCAAATTTTGAAATTTAGCTGGAGGCCGCAAAAAAGTTCTATTTATGACTATTTTGGGAACCCTGGGTAGTAGTAGAGTTAAGGGGGTAAGTGTTGAGTCAAGAATAGGCGGGAAAATAGAAACCCTAGATGATTTGGGGTTATAGAAGGCAGAAGATTCTAGAGCTTGGTGAGGTGTAGTTGTAGTGTGTTGCAGCCTGTGGAGGATTGATTCCTCGGATTGTAATTGAGTTTCTATAATGTAATGAGTTGCCCAGATCAATAAATAAATATTCTATTTTCTATATTCTATTTCTATTGTTGTGTGTTTTATGATTTACCCCCTTCATTAGTTCCATATTTGCTTTTGTTTCGACGTCCTTTCCACATTTTGACCATGCAAACAATATAATCATTTTTATCCAAATGAGATCTAGCTCAACACTTTGTGTTGGATGATACCTAGTAATCATAAGCAGAAGTGGCTGACAGTTCAAAAAATATGGTTATTTTATGAAGTCGAAGGTAGAAATTATCATAAGTGGACAAGGTCGTGCCTTTAGAATCTTGCCAAGGTCTTAATCTCATATGTGGTCGACTCACATTGGACTCTAATTATCATTTGATAATGCATGTATTTGATTGTCTTTGACCTCCCACTTATGTATTTTTCTTTTTCCTTCACATGTTTCGAATATATGCATAAAGATCAAACAAGAACCTTGGAAATGTGAAGAATATGCTAGATGAAGACATGGTCAAAGGGGTCAATGCAACATGGTGGCACTATAGAGGCAATGAGTTGGTATTTTTCAAGCCATATGGATAATGATGGGGTGGCAGAATATCGACACATGGAGGCCATGGTGTCAAGCCTTTTAAGGCTTTTATTTTTTTTTTGCAAATATGTGTAGTATTTCATTTTTTATGATTTTTATAGAAAATCATTTGTGATATCTTGTAAATATCTTGGTGAAATTATAAACCAAATATCATTTTATATTTGCAAAAAGTCATATTGATAGGATATTGATTTGAATTGCCATATAATTGTAAAGTTAACTTTACTGTAATGAAATTATGAATTGCCTTTAAAGTTTAACTATATAAGGTAATTTATAGGCTAATAAAGTAGATCAAATAATCCATTTTGATTTGTTTTATTTAGAGTTGTATAGGACAAATTTTGTAGCTTTCATGAGCAGAGGAAAGTAGTTTTATGGTGGGACCACATGAGAGGGCAGTTTTGCAGCGTTATTTCATATATTGATGACAAATTTAGTGATTTATTTTTGGCTTTCATGAGTAGCTCGAAAATGGACTTAGGGTCTATTTTTAGGAGTTTTTTAGCTTTCTTCAGAGGAGATCATTTGGAGGCATTTATAGTAGAAAAAAATAGTTTTTTCTTAGTCAGTTAGCATCAGTTTCTTCTCTCTTACAGAGTTGTATACATGCAGTTGCCTCACACATTTTATTTTTTACATGCATTGTACTCCTTCTAGTTCTAATAGCAAATCATCCTATTTCACATATTTTGCAGTCTTGATCTGATGTTATATTGTGACTTTTTCTATCCTTTGTTATGTCTCAATACTATTAAAACTTAGTTTCTTCCTAGTTGCAGTTTGTGTTTTTATCCAAACCTTGTTGAAAATACTTAAGGAATAACTATTAGTGGAATTGTGAGGATTTAGGTTAGACGATCTACTTGTGAGTGATAGAATTTCATCCAGTTTAGATTCTAGAGTTAGTTTACATTTTAGTTACATCCTTTTATCCCTTTTCCCCTCAAGTCAGTAGTTTAGAAATTACAAGAGAACCAGTTCACTCTGGAGATTCGTTCTCATGAAAGGAGACCCATATCAGAGAATGATTCCATGTTTCAACAGGTAGTTAAGTTTTCATAAGACTTAACAAGGGTGGATACTTGAATTGACAACAGTTTTTGGCATGCCCGGTGGGACTTTGGAAGCAATTTTAGAGATATTTGTACCCTCATAGCTGTTGTTCTAGAATATACAGTAGTTTTACCAACCTTTGGAGGCTTTCAATATACCTAGTGACTCATTCCCTCTGGTTTGGTTTACAGATTAGTGCTTGCAACTTATGAAAACTAGGTCTAATCCAAACCCATTCGACTACTTACAGCTGTCTACACCTAGAAGGAGGCACAGGGGATGGAGCAGAAGGAAACAATGCGATGGCTGGTAGATGAGTGGTAGATGAGTGGTAGGTGCGTGGCAAGGGATGTGCGGTGGGGATGGAGCATGGGAGACTTCAAGGCTATGGGGGAGTGGGAAAGTGAACGGCTGTGGGTTGTCCACATAGAATGGACTTAATGGATAAGGATGGAATTAAGTAGCATACCTATCTTTAGAAAAATATATCTAAAATAAGTCAATATCCTTAAACAAATCTAAACCCTATAAAAAATACTGATTTAAAATATTAGTTTTGGACACATATTAATTGATTATGGGAAAACAAATCAAAATCCTAAATTGAACCCTTTACAATAAAATGTATAACAAAAAATAGAAGGTAAGCCTAACAAAATATAATGCATTACGGTTGGAATAACATCTACACTTGCTAATACACTTTGCTATTGCATTAAAATAATTCAATTCATTCTGGAGAAAGAAAAGAAAATTAAATTGAAACCTTTATATGAAAAAACACACTTACCTTGAAATAACTCCTGCGCCAGTATTCTTTTCCTCTACCTTATTTCATTTCATATTTTTGTGATTTATGTTTAACTATTACTTGTATTTATAAAAATTTGTTACTTTATGTGGGCTTTATTGTTATGTCTATTAATTTAATAAAATTGTGGTGGTTATATATTTTAAATTTAATTTTTGTGTGCCTTCATATGTGGAATATATATTTTTTAAATATAAAATAGTTACTTTTATAATCTTTAGGTGCATTCATTTAATAAAAGTATGTCGGCTATATTTTAAATTTAAAACACTTTATAATTTAAAAAATATGTCAGGTCTTAAAAAATATGTCGGTTATATATTTTTTAAATATGAAATAGTTACTTTTTAACTTTTAGGTGCATTCATTTAATAAAACACTTACTTTATAATTTTTAAAATACTTACTTTATAATTTTTAAAAAAATATGTCAGCTCTCTTTAGTTTTTGTGAACATAGTCACACTCATCCCCTTAATACAACTGTATAACACCTCTTGGAATAATATGATTTATTTTAGGATTCATAGATTAATTAATTAAATAATAAAATTATTTAATTAATTAGTGGAGTGTGATGTGGGGAATTAGATTAATTAATTAAATATAATTTATTTATTAATTTTATAATGGAATGAAAGTTAAAGGTATAATCCTAATTAATTAAATAAATATCATTTATCTAATTAATTAGTATTAAGATGAATGTGATTAGGTTGAAATTAAAACAATGTCCAAAAGGTCTTGAAAGTGGTATTGGAAGTGATGTTAAATGTATTGTTAAGACATGGTCAGTTTTAGGTGTCTATATTTTGCCCCTCTTTGAAATACTGTTGCAACTAGTAGAAACAATTTCATTTCAAAGAAACTAAATATAATACTCCCCAAGTATTGTGATGATGTAAAATTGGTTGATGGTTTGGATTTGTTTGATTCAAACTAATTGATTGAATTGAGTGGATTGATTGAATTTGATTGATGATTGGAATGATTGAAGTTTGGTTAATGAATAGATTGAATTTGATTGATGATTGGATTGATTGAAGTTGATTGATGATTGGATTTGATCAAAGTTGATTAATGATTGATCATTGGTTTTGATACTTCAATGCTTGGAGGGATTATTTGGATTCAAAATATTGATCTTGATTTTGGATGATTATGTAAAGGGATGCCCCACCAAAAGGATATGCAAGTTTCAATAATATCGGTGTGCTCTCAAAATGGATGAAAAAAAAAGTAATGATGTGAGGGATGAATAAAAAGATAGAAGTTAAGAGGGTTAGTTGTGGATGATGGATGAGATTAATGATGATAAAGAGAGTTGGTTAGTGTAATGTGGAAGATGCAACATACCCTCACAATTTCACACTATGTGTAGTAACCAGTTTTGGTGTTTGCATCTTCTCTCTGCATAATAGTCTAGGATTGCATGATTTTGGTCTATTTCTTTTACTCTTATTAAAAATTCACTATGATGCTTAATTGCTTACATGGTCCTAAGGTGGCTTGTATGACCACGAGCTAGTTTTACCTGGACCCAAGTGCTTACTTTCCATTTCAGGATATTTTTTTTCCCTCTTGGAGGTTTATTGGAAAGATTTTGGAAAACACATTGAATCTCTCTCTCTCTCTCTCTCTGAACTTTGGATGCATTAGAAATACTTCTTTCTCTTGGCTATACCTTGCTACTTTCTTATGTGAACTAGACTTCTACAAAATTACATGTGATTTTAGTGCTCCTTCACATTATGAGATCACTTCCATTGGGTCTTGGAGGTTTTTTTTTTATTTGGCATTGTAAACACCTAAAATTGACCATGTCTTGTGACATCATGTTCTTGACACCTCTTGTTACACCTTGCAACACATTTAGTCCTAGGACCCTTTCATGACCCCTTCAATCATTCCCTTAGTTAAATAAATTATACTTGCTTAACTAATCCCTTTTTATTCATTTATCCTCTCTAACCAATTAATTAAATAAATTGTATTTATTTAGTTAATTCACACTTTCCTCCATCATCCAATTTAAATAAATTAAATATTTATTTAAATTAACACTCAAAATCATTTAAATTATTTTACCCTTGTCCTTATCCTCACTCATGTCTCTCATAAATTAAATAATATTATTATTTATTTAAGTATTTATCCCACGCTTGTTCTCATCCTCAACCACTTGCCACCTTCATTAAATGAGTGTCTCCAAAATTAAATTAACCTTTACATCTTAGTCATCCACATTACACTACATCTTATAATCATAGACATTCAAATAAGGATAAACTATAGAAGCTTCCTTCGAAGCCCTAGAAATCTTTATCCTTGCCCTAATCTTGTCTCAATCAATTCTAGCCATTGGTGGACTAATCTCTAATCCTAGCCATCCATCATATCTTTAACTTCCTACAAATCAAGTTGTAACCAAATCATTTCAAAATCCTCCATTAGCACTTCAAACATCATCATCATCAAACACAAATGCCACCCTTCTAAAGAATAATCCTATACAAGGATTAAGACCTAGACGTAAATTCACAATCTTGGGAGAACCTATGGAATCCATAGAAATATCTGTCCAAATCCATGTAGGGATGGGCAAGGGTTCGAGCAATCCAAGAAGGAGTGTCGTTTCACCCTTGTTGCATTGGCAAGTATCACATTCATCCACCATCTATTGAATCGCCCTTTTCATTCCCTTCGAAAAGAAGGTATGCCATGCCTACTCATAAGTTTTGAGGAACTGAGAGTGCCCTACTGATGGAGAAACATGGAGTTCATAGAAGACAGTCTATTGAAGGTTTGTGCTCTGGGGAAGGACTAGACGACCCTTATATCTTAGAGAAGAACCATCCTAAGAGTAATGCGGTATAGTAGAAGGGTTATTTGCCAACTGTTGGATGATTTGAGATAATGAAGAGTGATTGACATAGCCCCTCTAGATAGATTCCAACCAATTTGGAATAGGCATAAAAATAGTTGAAAGAGAAGCTTGGTCATCAAATGCGTGAGAAAGAGAATCCACCACAATATTGTCCTTACCCTTCTTGTAAGTGATCTCATAGTCAGAACCCATGAGTTTGCTAACCCATTTCTATTGTGCTGGGGAGGAGACCCGTTGTTGCAGTAAATATTTCAGACTCTGGTGATCAATCTTGATGCAAAAATGATTCCTAGTAGGTATGGCTGCCACTTTTGTACTGTATGCAAAATAGCCATCATTTGCTTCTCATATGTAGAGAGTACTAAATTCTTACCAGAAAGGGCTTTGCTGGTGAACATAATGAGATGTTCATCTTGAACGAGAATAGCACCAAGACCCTTGCCACAAGCATCACTCTCAATAGTGAAGGTCTTGGAAACATCTAGCATAGCTAGAACAGGTGTAGTACATAGCTTGTTTTAATTTTTCAAATGCAAACTCAGTAGCATGTGTCCATGTAAAAGCATCCTTTTTCAACATAGCTATTAATGGAGTGGCAATCTTCCCATAGTCCTTGAAAAACTTGTGAGAGTAGCCAGTTAGTCCCAAAAAACCATGGAGGCTCTTGAGTGTTTGAGGATACAGCCAATTTTTCATGGCATCTATTTTTTCAAGATCCACTCAACTCCCTTGGGCTGAAACAATATGCCCAAGATACTCCACTTCTTCTTGGCCAAAAACACATTTAGACTATTTTGCATAGAGATGATGATTAGAGAGAAGTTGCAGTATGAGATCTAGACATTGGAGATGCTCAGCCCATGTTTTACTATAGACGAGGATATCATCAAAGAAGGCCACAATAAATTTCTGCAGGTAGGGCTAGAATATTTTATTCATCAATGCCTGGAATGTTAAAGGAGCATTAGTGAGGCCAAAGGGCATGACCAAAAACTCATAGTGGCCATCATGTGTGTGGAAATCCATTTTAGGGATATCATCCTTGTGAACTGGAATTTGGTGATACCTAGAATGAAGATCCAACTTGGAGAAAAAATGAGCACCATAAAGCTCATCAAGAAGCTCATCAACAATAGGAATCAAAAACTTATCCTTGATTGTGATGTGATTAAGTGCTCGGAAGTCAATGCAGAGGTGCCATGACCCATCTTTTTTCCACACAAGAACTAGTGAAGAAAAGGAACTAGTACTAGGGTGAATAATACCTTGCTTCAGTAAGTCTCAAATGAGCATCGTAATCTCTATCTTTTGGTGAAATAGGTAGCGGTAGGTCCTGACATTGGGAGGAACGCTTCAAAGAAGGAGCCAAATGCAGTGGTCCTCTAGTCATGAAGGTAGCAATCCCACTGGTTTGGCAAAGACACTTGCATACCTATCCAAAATTCATTGTAGATCTGAAGGAGTAGTGGAGACCGCTGATGGTTGCATTTGAATGGAATGGAGCTAAGCGATGACACCATCTAAATTCTTCTTAAGAAGATTCTCCATGCGATGTGAACTTATGATGCTAAGAGACTCTGGTTGTAAGCCCTTCAATGTGTGTTTTTGCCCATTGTCTTAAAATTGCATCGAAAGTTTAGCAAAATCTCATAAGATGGGTCCAAATGTGTGTAACCATTAAGCACCCAAAACCACATCACATCTGCCTAAGGGCAAGACAAACATGTTGGAGCAAAAGTTATAATCTCCAATATAGATAGGCACATTGTGAAACTTCCCTTTGCAAGGTACTGTGCCCCCATTGGTAATCATGACTTCAAAGATGGAGCAAGGATGGACAAAACAATCAGCCTGTTTGGTGATCAGAGGGTCAATGAAGTTATGAGTGCTACCAGAATCAATGAGTATTATAAAAGAGAGCTTCTTGAAGTAACCCTTGACTTGCATGGTCTGTGGGGTTGTGACTCCTACTAAAGCATAGAGAGAGATCTATGGGTGGTCTTCCTAAGAAGTAGGGTCAACAGGCGGCTGCTAATTTTTAACTTGATCATCTACTGTATCCTGAGCATATTCATAAACTTTAGTAGCAGGTGGAGAATCCACATCCAAGAGATAGAGCTTTTTCTCAACACATCTATGTCCCCGAGTGAATTTCTCATCAGAATTATAACAAAGCCCTTTTTCTCTATGTGCCCACATCTCTGCTTCAGTAAAATGCTTGATAGGAGTTCTTCTAAGAGTTGGTGTGATTGGAGGTCTTTGGGAAACCATATTTCTAAATGGAACAAAATTGGATTTGGAGAGCTATTGAGCTGTGATCTTGTCCTCCGCCAACTTAGCCAATGCTAGGGCTTCCATCATTGTGTTGGGATGAAACATTTTCACCTCAGATCAGATTAGATCCTTTAGACAACTGACAAAATAACTCTCGAATAATTCATTAGACAATCCATCTATGTGATTGGCCAATTTTTGAAATTATGTTTAATATTCTCTCATAGTGCCTCTTTGGTGAAGTTTAGTGAGTGCTCCTATGAAGTCATCAAAAGCACTAGGGCCAAATCATTGCAAAATGAGTTTACAAAAACCTGTCTATTTTGGCTCTTCATGAGCCTTGATGTACCAACAGAACCATTGAAGGGCTTCATGTTCCAAATGAAAGGATGAAAGTGGGACTTTGTTGAGATCAAAAGTATTATGCATCTCTTGTCTCACTCCCGCAACCCCATATCACCGGCTCCAAGGCCGGAAAGATTGCTATGGCAACCTATGGTTGTATGGCTGGGGGCTACAAATGTGCATCTCAAGGAGTCCGTGCAAATATCACCATTGACTGTGGAACATCTTGTCATAATGCAAACTGTCATATGACCCACGACAGTAGATACATGTCAATAGCATGGTCACGTGAACCCATCAGGTACCATGGCTGAAATGTGTAGGGCATATGAAAATCATCATTTGGCCATGGCTCCACCCCGATATACAGCTGCCAAGTAACCTGAATCAAATCATCCAGTAATTGCTACCAATATCAAACCTATCATGTGTATGTGTACTGCACATCTTGATACAAAAAGACTAAAGTCTCAAATCGACGGTGATAATATCCACATCTTAGCCTGGTGATTGCAATATGCTCCCACACCCATACATGTAGCAAAGTAACCATGACTGATAGTGCTAAATCACAATGGTAAACAATTGTATGCATCTCATGGTATAGCTACTCCAGCATATAGGGCCTCCAGGCATACACCATCCCATGTCAAACCATCCCCTCAATCACTTCTCCCCATCCGACTAGAAAGCCTCTACCTCACTGATCTGGCATCACCACACCACCGATCAATGCACACAAGAATAACATGAAATGACCTGCACCCACCACTAGCATCGCCTCATAACTCGTCTCTCAACTATGTCCTACCAACACTATAGATTGAGGGTAAATACTCTGAGTAAGGCCCTCCATCCTCTCCTCATATCATATATCACTCACTATCTGTGAATGGGTATCTTGAGGATGCGATAAACATCCTCAAGTGTAATCGTGATCTCACCCGTAGGAAGCAGAAACAAGCATGTCTCGGGGCAATAGCGCTCTAGTAGAGCCATCATTAGAGATCTATGAGTTTGTAGCACTAGCATCTATGTGGGTGTCAAAATCCCTAGATGCACCAATTGACCTTGAGTAGCATCATCAAAAGAATCAAACAGCTCCATCATTGAAGGCACACGTCGCTCCCGTGAGTACACAATAAAAGACTACGTCTCCTGCATCTACAAATGCTTGTCAGAAACCTACCTATTCTTCCAAAACCAAACCTTTCACATCACATTTTTGCTATTGGAAGCCAAATCAATTTTGGCACCACAATACATCTCTTTTACGCCAACTTTACAAATGGCGCTACCTAATCCCCATATGATGCTAGAAAAGAGTATAGCGCCACTGCGCAAAGTTTCTGCACCATTTCATAACATTGTGCCACTTTGTCTCTTAACATGAATCCACAAGATGGTGCCACTTTTCCTGATAGCTCCGATCCATGGGATGGCGCTAATTTCCAATATGGCACTAATCTACATGATAGTGCCACTCTAGACCATTGCGCTAATCTAGATGATAGCGCTACCCCATCCATGTTTGACACTAATTCGCAAGACCCTAGCCCCTGCATAGTATTGCACTAAAATAGAGGATGGCACCAAAATACGATGTTCTAGCACTGATTCGCCCCTTTTCTATCCCATATGGATAGTGCTGATCCAGAGGATGGCGTTAATTAGTGTCCCATTTCTTGCTAGGCAACCACCTGATAGCACCAAAACCCAAAATACCATTTCCTGACATAAAAAATTGTAACAAAAAAAAACTACAAAGCTAGGTTAGGGCCTACCTGCGGTCTAGCCTTTGGTGACCTCACGTATGGTCAGAAGCACTCAGAAATGTGGGTGTATTGTGGGAACATGAGATTATGGTTCACCATCTCCTCTTCTCTCCTTCTTCCAAGTGGTTCGATGTGTGCAAATGTGGCACTCTTAGGGCCCACTCTTCTAATTATAGTAAGCCATGTCATCCCTCCACGCAGGTTTTCTTCCCCAGGGTGCAGATCACAACTATTTTTATCTTGTTTTCTTCATATCAACCTAATTTCCTCTCCCCTATCCAACTTTCACTCCCATCACATCCTTTCGAGAGAGCACCTAAATTTTTTTAATTTTTTGCCAACCTCTCGAGGGGGCATCCCTCACTCATTTCATTCCTTCCTAGAAGCTGGGGTATATTTTTCTTTGACCTGATGCTACTTCCCTGCTAGGTCCCGATGCCACATCAAAGAGGGGAAAATGTAGACACTTGAAAATATCTTCATCATCAAACCAACTCTCAACATCCCTAAACATACCTATTTCCCTTCTAATCAATTAATTAATTTTTTATTTAATTAATTATCCCTTCATCACCTAATATTTCATCATTTTATCCCCTAGAATTGGATTAATTTAATTAATTCTGTAATGTCAGAAAATATCCCCTTGGGGGCTTTTCCCTCATAAGGTTTAGCTCCCGGGTCTTTAGTATGCATTTAGGATATCTTAGTTCATATTTTAGCATCTCGATGGAATGAGGCCTAGGTTTCATGACAAATTGGACCTAGGTGGACCCTTAGAGCTGCACCCTGCCCAAAATAGGGGGGAGGACTTGGGTGCCCATGCCCTAGTCCTACTCTATTTTGGGGCAACCCTAATTTTTGGGTGTCAATTTATGACCGTTATTTGGTCCTTTTGCCAACATGGTAAGTTTTAATTTTTAAAATCTTGGTGGGAGTGCTTGTAGTTGCATATATAAGCATGTTTAGGCATTCATTTGTAAACTAGATGGCAATTGTGATGTTCAAGTGTTCTCAAGGTGATTCAAGGCTTTCTATTATGTTGCAAGAGCAGACTTGTGTGTTTTGTGTGTTGGTATTTGCATATTTGAGCATCAATTTCCTCATGGCATGAAGAGCATACTCCTCCCATGAGAGATTCACTATAAGGTGACATAATATTGTGTTTTCATTATTGATTCCTTTGGTTTTTTCCTCTACCTCACAAGGGCACGCACTCTTTATCTGACAACGGTGTTCGAAGACTTAAGTGTCCTTCGGGGCTTAACTAAGGCAAGCCTCTAAAAACCACAACCCCCAAACCATCTCTTGTGATTATAGGTTATAGGTGTCATATTTGGAAAAAGTGGAGTTGCAAGAAGGATTGGCAGGCATCAAGGATTCAGGATTTGAAGAAAAGGACACAGGAGCACTTCTAGGACTTGGGTGCTCGCTTTAGTGTCCTCTGCATATGAGTTTCAAAAAATAGAAGTTATAGGACTGATCAATGTCGGAAGGAGATCCAGATCCCGTGAAGAAAATTGCACCTTAGATTGGGCACCCGCTCTAGTGTCCATGACTATTCCATTTTGGAACCCCAAAAACAAGTATTCTGTAATTTGGCATTTTACTCCTGTCTACAAGAGCTTTTTCCGTCATTCGTCAATTTGTTGTCGTATTTGCATAATTAGGGTTTTTACAGTTAATTAGACATAAGAGGAGGAAAATTAATAATTAAATTCCCTAATCTAAGATTCCCTATATCTACAAGTGACCTAGGGTATGATAGTGCTCACCACTCGATCCTAGATCCTTGAATGTATGGTGGAAAGGAGGATTTAAACATCTAAAATTTAGAACATTAATAAATCCAATTTTCCCCTAAAAATTTTTGTGAACCCTTGTTTTTGGACTTAAATTGCAACTTGCTGAGTGTTTGTCTTAAGATTTAGATTGATTTCATTCATTCATATAGTCATTCATTTTATTGCATTGAGAAAAATTCAAAAAAATTGAAAAATTTGGAAAATACAAAAAAATTGCATTGTTTGGCTTACTAAATTGGGTTAGTTCTTTCCAAATTTTCCTAATTCATGATTTTTGCATCAGATATAATATAAACTACAGAAAATCCAAAATTTAAAAAATTTGCATTACATTTTCATCATTTAATTGCTAGGGTTTTGTGGAAATTTTGACAATTTTATATAACCTAGTAATTACAAAATCTAGGGTTAGTAGGCAAAACCTTTTTTTCATATTTTTCTACTAATTTTAGAGGCTCATTCAAATTTTCATTTGGATTTAGTCTTTCATTTTAGTGTAAATTTTTATTTAGATTTAAAATATTTGCAATTTTGCATAGAAAATTTCAACAAAAACTAGCAATTTTGATGCATTTTCATTAAATTTGCATGGGCATTTTGCATGTTCAAACTTGAAAATAATTTTTAGATTTGAGAGTAAGTCAATTTCATCTTATATCAAACTTCAAAATATTTTCATAGCATTTTGTCCCAAGATCTCAAACCTAGGGTATCAAAAACAACGATTTTCACTAAATTTGGCCTTATCAACTCTCTAAACTCTCACCATAGGTGTGTTGTGAAAGTTATTTTGGCATTAATTTTTTGTTATTAGGGTAATCATTTTCTATCCCTCATAAAAATATTCACAACACCCTTTTAACGGGCTCTTGTGGTGAACATTCGGTGAGAAACTACACATTTTGGCTATTTTTGCCCTAGGGTTTGACCTAGTTTGCACTCCAAGCATTTTGTGACAAATTTTATGGATTGAGGTGATTGATATTATTGATATTATTTTTTGTACCCCCTGAACTTCATTACAACACCTCCTTTGCTAGGTCTTGGAATTGAAAAACTGTGAAAAATAGTCTATTTTTGCTATATTTTCACTAGGGTTTTAGCTTAAGAGGCACTAAAAGCATGTTGTGTTGGGTATTTTTGCATCAAGTGGCTACTATTATTGATATAATTTTATTTCCATCATCATTTTCCTCACAACACCCTTTGTTATGCTCTTTTGCATTGAATTTTGGTGAAAAAAGTGCCTATTTTGACATATTTTCACTATATTTCGACTTGGCATTATCTTGGATTTGCATCAAGAGTGTGTTGAGAGTGATTATATTTCTATTTTGGACTGATATCAGACATATAACTTACTTCCCACTGAATAAAATCCTTACAACATCCTTTGTTTCATTCATTGGCATTGAAAAGAGTATTAAAAAACCAACCATTTTTTGTCGTCAATCATATCCTTCTCCTAGGATTTGTTCTCTTAGTTTATACTTTGGTATAAGCTTTATGACATGCTATCCTAAAAATAATATCCTTTTGAGAAGAAGTAAAAGATTAATGGGATCTAGTGCTCTTGAAGAAGTTGGTACTTTGGACACCTTCTTTACAAAGGGAGAAACTCAAATTGTGCAAGATATTATACATCCTCCAACCTCAATGGAAGAACAAATTTTTTATGATGTTGATAACACTAGTGAGGCAACAGGATATGTATCTGATGAGTAAATAGAAAAATTAGCTAAGGAGCTATCTGAATATCAATCATTTATGGAAAATGAGAGAATAGTTGAAGAAGTTGCCCCTACAATTCATAATATAAGAGAATTGATAAAAGAAGGATAAGATGGTGTAAATGCAATTCATGGTCTAGCACATATTGTACAAACCAATATTATACCAGTGACTGAATGTGTACAAGTGTTAAATAACACTCTATCACCATCTCATAGTCAAGTTTCGGCACCTATACCGACTACAGGAATATCTACTTTTACGTCAACGATCTTAACAACTAATGCAAATGCTTATAGTAATGCTACCACTGGTATTGGAGTAACTAATGGCACTAATTACAAACCTATGGGATTTTATTATCAAAATTTGGTTCCTAATGGGACCTCCTCTATGCATAATTGTTCTCAACCACCTATCTATTCCACTCATTTCTAGCTACCTATTACACACTCGCAACCATCTTCCTCCTATCATTATGGCCTTCCACCATTAACATATTCTCAACCTCTGCCTATTGTGTCTCAACCTCAATCACCCCCTCACCTTTGTTCTAATTCCTCACAACAAACCACATCTCCCAATGATGCCATCCTAAACCAACTATTACAGGGCATGACTGCTTTGTAACAAAAGGTAACAAATTTGACAAATTCTTCGTAGGCTAGTCTACCAACATATCATGCCCGTAATCCGTTATCCTATGCAATCTTGAGAACCCCTATGCCTAAGAGGTTTGAGACTCCTTGCTTTGAAAAATATGGTGGAAAAGGTGATCCTAATATTCATGTGGCAACATTTACATCTATGTGTAGTGATTTTTATTTTGAAGAGGATTTGTTAGCAAAACTTTTCCCGCGATCTCTCAAAGATATGACTTTAGAATGGTTTTGTTCGTTGTCTTTGAATTCAATACACTCCTTTTCGTAATTGATTGATCAATTTTTACAACATTTTCAAGCAAACATCAGACTCCAAGTCACTCTTATTGACTTGGTTCAATGTAAACAAGGTCCCAAAGAAAATTTGACCAAATTCATTAGTCGGTATCAAGGACTTTATGTACAAATTCAGTATAAGAAAAAAGATGAAGATGTTCAAAATATATTCATTACAAATCTACAACCTAATATTCTTGATAAGATTCTCTTGATGAAATACAACTCCTTTCAATATTTATGCATCACTGTTCGTGATTATCAACTTTCATCTAGTCAGTACGAAAACCAAAACTCATCGGCTCAAGTTGATCAATCCATGGCTGGATCATCACAAAACAACTTTAAAAGGAACAATAATAGGAGTTTCATCAAGATCAATGGACCAAATACAAATGTGTCTTCTATAAATAATCCAAAGAAAGCATCATATCAACCAAGAAAGTTTACTCCGATATCTAAGTCCTATCATTCTATCATGAATCAAGCAGTGAGTAATAATATTATGAAACTTCCCCCAATCAAGCCTGTTAACCCTAGTAAACAAGGACGTTACTTCAATGCTAATGCCTTTTGTCATTACCATTGAATGCAAGGACATGACACTGAACGATGTATACATCTTAAACATCAAATACATGTCCTTATTGATTCAAATGTCATCCAGGTATCGGGTGTGAATGATAATGGAAATAAGTCGGTTGCTCTGCTGAATTAGAATTTACAAATATTCACTAATCCTTTCCCTAAGAATACTGAAAATAATATGGTGGAATAGGGTTTAGTGGAAGTAGATGATGATGATTACTTGGACTATGATAGTATCATTGGAATGATTGAAGTGGATAAGAAACAAGTGGATAATCCACTTCAGCCTCGAAGAAATAGAATTTATGTTGAGGTTCCTCCCCTGTTATCCTTGTATGGATCAAGAGATAATCAAAATGTATCAGAAAAGCAAGAGAAACAACCAATACAGACAAGTAAGATGGTATAGGATGACTCCCATCCCCGTGCTAGAAAGATTCAACAACGAAAACTCGATAAAAATTAGAAAAGAGATAGATGACAGTCAAAAATTTGAGATAATAGTGGTTCCCCTCCTCATAAGAAAAAAAAAGTTATATTTACACAAGGAGTAACAAGTCAAACATCACATGATAATCAACAAAACTTTCATAAGAACCACTCAAATTTTGCATTAAATATGATCGAATACCTCTCCAAGAGGTTCGCGAGCTCTAACATATAATATGAAGACCCTACAGGTAAGTATCTCTAACCCTTTATCTCTCTCATGATGTGCTTCCCTCGTGATGTGTTATGTGTTGTTTAGGCCTCCTAGAATGACCTTAGATTCTCTTGTAAGGTTTTAGATGCTAGGAGACCGCTTCTGTTGTGACCTTCTTCTATTTGTATCATCATTCTTCTAAAATTGCCTCTCTAATTTCATTGTTGTGTGTTGTGTCTTACAGACATAGCATCATGGTTGGTCACCTGGGGGCACCCTTCTATGTGACTGTCCCTAAGACACTTGTTTCCACTCTCTTATTTACTATTTCCCTTCCTCTAGTGTTTCCATCTAGCGGGTGGATGACGACAAACATTTATACTGATGCAGACCTAGTGTCCCTTTCGAGAGCAATCAAAAAATGGACTTAGTTCCTAATATGATGATGGAGTTGTATATCTTATCCGACGCTTGGCTAGTGGAAGCACTTGTTCTTTCCACATAGTGAATTTGATGATGTTTCTATCACATTTACAAACCTTAACAATACTGATGCTCTATGTAGCTTTGTTTGTCTTTGAATCTAGCCTCGACAGTACTCAATTTAGAGAGCTTTGTGATATATTCCTATGGTTATCCTTGAACTCTGAATTCATTGTATAACCTTGGCTCTTTGAGTGGTTAATCATATGCATTGATGTTGTTGTTTATCATGATCTTGTAGACACTAACACATTTCTTGCAAGGATGTGTTTGTGGGAACATTTGGCGATCGTAAAGTACATGTCACCTTCGGAGGGCATGGACTTTGCAAAAGTCAATGTTCCCTTGTGTTTTTTATTGCTACCTTAGCGTGCTTGATATCGATAACTGATATCAACCACCTTAAGGTGGGGGCATATCTAAGGTAAGATGTCTGTTGTAGATGTTAGCTATGTGCTTGTCCTCAGGTGCAGTCTAAAGACTTGCTCGATGAGTGCATCCTGCATCCTGAGTTTGTTTGCAATCAATCAATCATGTAAGTCCTCTGCAAAGGCAGGTTATCATGTATATCCTTTTTATCTTAAGCCCTTTGCGGAGGCAGGGATGGTGTATTTCTTGAAGTAGATTGCATCATCCTGTCATTTTCAAAAGTCCTCTGCGGAGGCGAAGAGCAGTTCTGTGACTAACTCAACCCTTAAGTGTGTTTTTGGCAATTGTTGTGGTGAATCCCAATCATCTGTGTGTGCCTGTAATGTGCTTGAGATGGTGTTGGACCTAGAAATAGGTACACTCCATTGCTTGTCTTCCATGTTTTTTCTGTGTCTTCAAGTGTGTGTGTTTTGGAGTGCTTGTTTTGTGTGGCGTATTTGTTGCCCCATATGTAGTCTAAAGACTTGCTCGATGAGTGCATCCTACATTTTGGGATGTTTTGTGTGTCTTGTGTGTGTGTTGCCCTATATACAGTCTAAAGACTTGCTCGATGAGTGCATCCTATATTATGAGAGGTTTGTTTAGTTTCCAGTACTTGCATTTGCATTTCATATATATGAGAAAAAGAAAAGAAAAGATATCATTTCTATCTTCCATGAATTAATGTGTCTTCTATGCATTGACTATCTTCTTTGTGTTCTGCATGACTGTAACTGTCTTCTCCATGTTCTGCATGCCTGTTACTATCTTCTTTGTGATTGGTGTGTCTTCTCCATGCTTAATGTGTTTGCTGTGTTTGTGACCTTACTTTAATGCATATATTAGCCTCACATTTATACATACATTAAAGTGGGAGCTAAATGTAACATCAGAAAATGTCCCCTTGGGGGCGTTTCCCTCATAAGGTTTAGCTCCGAGGTCTTTAGTATGCATTTAGGACATCTTAGTTCATATTTTAGCATCCTGATGGAATGAGGCTTAGGTTTCATGACAAATTAGACTTAGGTGGACCCCTTGAGCTATACCCTACCCAAAATAGGGGGAGGACTTGGGCGCCTATGCCCTAGTCCTACCCTATTTTGGGCAGTAGTAATTTCTAGGTGTCAGTTTATGACTGTTATTTGGTCCTTTTGCTGACATGGTAAGTTTTGATTTTTAAAATCTTGGCGAGAGTTCTTGTAGTTGCATATATAAGCATGTTTAGGCATTCATTTGTAAACTATATAGCAATTGTGTTGTTCAAGTGTTCTCAAGGTGATTCAAGGCTTTCTATTGTGTTACAAGAGCAGACTTGTGTGTTTTGTGTGTTGATATTTGCAGATTTGAGCAGCAATTTCTTCATGACATGAAGAGCATCTTCCTCCCATGAGAGCTTCACTACAAAGTGACATAATATTGTGTTTTCATTATTGATTCTTTTAGTTTTTTCCTCTCCCTCACAAGGGCATGCACTCTTTATCTGACAACAGTGTTCAGAGAGTTAAGTGTCCTCCGGGGCTTGACTGAGGCAAGCCTCTAAACACCACAACCCCCAAACCAAGTCTTGTGATTGCAGGTTATAGGTGCCGCATTTGGAAAAAGTGGAGTTGTAAAAATGATTGGCAGGCATCAAGGATTCAGGATTTAAAGAAAAAGACACAGGAGCACTTCTAGGACTTGGGCGCTCTCTCTAGTGTCCTCCGCATTTGAGTTTCACAAAATAGAAGTTACAAGACTGATCAGTGTCGGAAGGATGTCTGGATCCCATGAAGAAACCTACACCTTGGACTTGGGTGCCTGCTCTAGTGTCTCTGACTATTCCTCTTGGGAACCCCAAAAACAAGTATTCTATAATTTGACATTTTACTCTTGTCTGCAAGAGCTTTTTCTGTTATTCGTCAATTTGTTGTTGTATTTGCATAATTAAGATTTTTACGGTTAATTGGACATAAGAGAAGGAAAATTAATAATTAAATTCCTTCATCCAAGTTTCCCTACATCTGTAAGTGACCTAGGGTATGATAGTGCTCACCACTTGACCCTAGATCCTTGAATGTATGGTGGAAAGGAGGATTTAAACATCTAAAATTTAGAACACTAATAAATCCAATTTTCCCCTAAAAAAATTCAATAGTCCAACCTTACCCAATTGATTAAATAAATATGCAATATTTATTTAGTTAATTCTGCCTTTTCACTAAATATAATTAATTAGGTAAATCGTGTTTATCTAATTAATTCAGCCTATTAATCAACCTATTCCTACCCTAGTTAATTAAATATCTATTATTTAATTACCTAGCCTAATCTACATGACCCTAGACCTAAGATTAATTAAATAAAACCTTATTTAATTAATCTTAACCTCTAATTAACCCAGTCCCTAATTTTTTCAGCCATATTAATTAGGCTAATCACCCTAATTAAAATCGTCAAACCCTGATTAACACTCCTCCCCACATCCCACAAATAAAAATTTGAAATATATCTCATATAAATCAATTTTTTATACACATGTGTCATAATCCTCATTTAATACCTCTTACAACCCTTACACATGTCATAACTCATTAATATCCACTCTTCCCCAAATACAATTTTAATTTATTTTACTCTTCCCCATGTGAATTTTTAATTCACAAATAATCCATCTCACCCAACCTCATTTAATTCACTCCTTTCCCAAGATAAATTTAAAATTCATCTTTATTCCTAGCCCTCCATTTTCCAAGATGAAATCTAGGCCCATACACATTGAGGCTCGGGGGGCAGGCATCTTATTTGTTACTCCTCAAGGTGACACCATCCCCAAGTCATTCAAAATTACATATCCATGCACCAATAATGTAGTAGAGTATGAGGCTCTCATCACAGGACTCTGCATGGCAATCAAGTGGAAAATCGAGAAGATGATAGTATATGGCGACTCCCAACTAGTCATCCAACAAGTGAACAATGAGTATAAAACTAAGGATGATAAACTCCCGCCTTACAAAAAGATGGTGGATGACTTCAAAGATTATTTTGATGATATCCACTTTGAACAAATCCTAAGGCTAAACAACAAAGCTGCAGATGCCATGGCAACAATAGGATCCCTAGTTGGCATACAAAAGGACAGTAAGAAGTGTGAGTTCCTGATAGAAGATCTCCCATACTGGCCTATGACATTCCCCAATCAAAACTAGTGTGCGAAATTGTTGGTCCCTTATTCCCTTGGTATCAAGAAACATACATGTACCTCCATGACAACATTGTTCCGCCCAACCTTTCTGCTTCACAACAAAAAATCTTCATTCACCGTGCCTCCCATTTCACCCTCGTAGAAGACACCCTATACAAAACAAGTCTTGATGGTACACTTCTACGATGTTTAGACTCTAGGGAAGCTGAAGTGGCCTTGCAAGAGGTACACGAAGGCATTTGTGGGGCACACTTGAGTGGACCCACCCTAGCTAAAAAGATCTTGAGAACAGGGTACAATTGGCCAACAATGGAGTGAGATGCCTACCGGTTCGTAAAAAGGTGCCAGCCATGTTAATAGCATGAGGACCTCATCCATGTGCCATCACAAGAACTGCATCCAATCACAACTCCATGGCCCTTTTCATAGTGGGGGCTCGACCTCATAGGAAAGATCCACCCACCATCCTCTAATGGTCATAAATTCATCATCACTACTACTGAATACTTCACCAAGTGGGTAGAAGCAATTCCACTCACTTTCACCACTGGTACCCAAATATTAAAATTCATCCTTCATTACATCATATGTCGTTATGGCATCCCCCATTCCATTATCACAGATAATAGGAAACCATTCAAAAACTAGGAAGTCTGCACCCTGTGTGAAAAATTCTAAATCCAACATCATTTCTCCACTCCATACTATCCCCAAGGTAATGGTCAAGCTGAAGCTTTAAACAAAACCATCCTACATATTCTGAAGAAGACAGTTAATGAAGCTGGCTGTGACTGGCACCTTCAACTCAATCCTGCCCTATGGGCCTACCATACAAGTATATGTACACCCATAGGAGCCACTCCATATTCCCTTGTATTTAGATTTGAAGCCATCCTACCTATTGAGGCCGAGCTCCCATCCCTAAGAGTATCCCTACAGAACATAATCACTGATGAGGAATACCGAGTTGCAAGGAAGCATGAGCTAGAACTATTGGATGAGAAATGCCTAGATGCACTTAATCAGCTGTAGGCCTACCAAAATCACCTGAGAAGAAGCTACAACAAGAAAATCAAGAACCGCAAGTTTGAAGTAGGTGACCTTGTCCTCATGGAAAACCAAAAGAATCTGTAGGAACGTTGTAAGAAAGGAAAATTTGAACCCAATTGGTTGGGGCCCTATGTCATCACCACCAGCTATGCATCAGGAGCATATCAGCTTGCAACACTTGAGGGGTAGCATCTGGATGAGGCTATGAATATTCTACATTTGAAAAAGTTTTATGCATAACCGATTGAGTATCCCAAGCAAAAATACAAAAAAAATCAAAAAATAGAAAAAATAAAAAAACATAAAAAAAAAAAACCTAAGTGCAATAAAGACGTCCAATGGTGAAAATCACTTCGATAATGCCTTCGATTGGTACCATGGTGAAAACCTATTTTAGGCACCATGTGTAGCGGCCAGTTCTACTATCTGATAAATCCTCTTTTCGTCACGACACTCCATACCAAAAACACCTTCCATGGCTTGGAATTCAGAAACATCAATCACCCACCCTGCATCATCCCACCCAAGGCTAATCTGTGGTACAATGATCCTTGTAAGCTTCCTTCTGTACAACTAAAATAAAAAAATCAAAAAACATCAGAAAAATAAAAAAATCCAAACACATCAGAAAAATCAAAACATCCAAAAACATCAGAAAAATAAAAAATCCAAAAACATCAAAAAAATAAAAAAATACCAGAAACATCAGAAAAATAAAAAAATCCAAAAACATTAGAAAATCAAACAATCCAAAAACATCAGAAAAATAAAAAAATCAAAAAAACATCAGAAAAATAAAAAAATCGAAAAACATCAGAAAAATCCAAAAATCCAAAAACATGAGAAAAATCAAAAAATCCAAAAATATCAGAAAAATAAAAAAATCTAAAAACATCAGAAAATCAAAAAATCCAAAAACATCAGAAAATAAAAAAATCTAAAAAACATTAGAAAATCAGAAAAATTTCAAATCCACTCCATGACATCATCACAATTTCCAACATCCTCACAATCACCCAAAATCATGATCACTTCATCCTCAACAACCATCCTAAACCATTCCCACATCATCAAGTCTTGCCAGAACTATATATTCATTTCACCCGCATCTTGATAGTACCTTGATCCTGTGGACACAGGGTATGTAGGTAGTCTGGAATACAAAGGAAGTATCCAGTACTCAGGGACATAAGATGCACCCATCCAACCCATTTGGATGGTCCCTATTTACTAAGCTTGCTAGATCCAACAAGAGATACACACACTAAGCATACGCCTGAAACATCGTGTCTCACGCAAAAATCATCAATCAACATACCAACTACAATCCAACACATGGCCTAACTGTCCTTTTGCCCACCTTTCAAAAATTATCCAACAAAATCCAACCAATTCACATCCTAGGATCATATATCATTCCTACAATGGACAAGAATCTATCATCCTATCAACACTTATCTTGGCAAGAGCACACAATGGCTATTTGTATCTTTTTGTTGGTCTTTTTATTTATTAATTTTTATCTTCTTGTCACTCTAGGTCAATTCCAAAGCTACCTTGAGCTTCATATATCGGGTAAGTGGCAGACAACACCTAGAATAGACATGGTCATTGTTTCTATATGCTATTCTTGTGGCTTGATTTCATTACTCCAAGACTAGTATTTATATCTTGAAGCCTGGGTCAGTTCTAGTATGATGTGCCTCATTTGCATATACAAGAATTAATACCTTATATGTACTATGAACACTCATGGCCATGAGTCCCCTTCCTCGGCTAGGTAAGGTTATACTGCACTAGGCATGCATGAAATCAATCTATTATTTGTGGGTCTAGTCCATGCAATTGTGGGATATATATCATCACCTAGGTCATCTTATACCTTTGTGAATTGTATCCTATATTGCTATAATAAATAAAGAAATGCTCTCAATTAATCTTGCAACTACTATTGCTAGCTCAATTCATCTTTCAATCACTCATCCAACCATACTATCTAGGCCTAGATTTTTCAACCCCCTGTTTATTCACCTCCCTCCCCCATTCTTCTTACTAACCTCCCTTCTCATTGATTCCTAACCCATCCCAAACTAAAACAAATCCCCCTCAATGACGTGGTGTATCATGACCTAGCAACTCCCTCATTCCCCATCCCACTCCCTTCCCCAATCTAACCATAACCAATCCTACCCTTACCTAGTCCATAAACCATTACCCCTCCCCCTCCCTACCTATCCCCCCTGCCACCAAGTCCCATCACGTGTATCATGACTTGATCACTACATACATCATTTACATTAGGCCATTAGTTGCATTATCATAACCATTTAAACCATTGCATTTTTCATTTTTTCATTTGCATACATAATATATGTTTATTAAGATAAGCATATATTTCCATTTCATTACATTTTGCATCCATAATAAATGTTTATTAATTTGAACATTTATTTGCATTCCACATTCACATCATATTTCATAATCAAAACATGCACAAATCACATAGATAGAACATAATATCATCATATAACATCCACGATCTATCATTATCATAAATCTCGTTGTTATTACATGCATGTGGAAATCTAACCAACAATACATATTTCTTGATTTAGTACTTGATCTGATATGATTGATCACACAAACTATATAGTTATAATTCACATTCTACATCCATCCAATGTGACTAAACATCCATCATGACATCACCATAGGCTTATCATAACATTATATCCATCACATACATCATTAGTACATCCATAACATCCCATAAAATCATTACATCATCATAATATGCATAATCCAGAAACATAAGCATCGTTAGGAAACATAAATGCATACATCCATCCATAACACATCATAAATGCATAAATCATCATCATCATAGATCATCAAGTCTCATAATACATAAAATGTACATCACTCAAAATAATACAAGTCATACAAAAGGCCTCAAAAGGATCAAAAATATATACAACACTATAACATCACTCCTGGATTGATGAACCTCTACCTAACTTAGTGAAGAATCCTGGTCGTGGCTGTGGCTGTGGCTGTACCTGCTACTGCTATGGTACCTATAATGGAGGGCCCATTGGTTACTACACTAACCGAATAGATTAGGACTTGTGGGACCCAGACCTCTGAGACCCGCTCTGCTGGTTGTAGGTCAGGATCCTCTAACCCGTTGGAACACCTGAGCAATAGGTTGTACGATAATACTCAGCCTAAGCTCTCTGTTCTCCCACCTATCCCTACAACTCCCCAACCTTCGTCTGTAACTGAGCAATCTATGTCTGCATCAGTGTTAATACAGGGCCCATGCCTATCCCTACCACAACCCCCTGTAGGCTAGGCACCAGCCCCTCTGCTTGCTGAGCTCTCCCCTTTATGTGCTGGGCCATCATGTCTACCTGTTGGGCCCTCACCTCCACCTACTAAGCTCTAGCCTCTACTGCCTATCGCTAAGTCCTCTCTCCTGTCAGGGTCACTATCTCACCCTGTGCCTATGCTAATTGCACCTGTAGCACACTCATCTGTCCATCTGACCCATCTAGTAATGCATCCCTGCCCCAGAACTACACTAACTCAGCATCCCAACTCTGTAAGGTCTCCTATAGGCTGGCAACCTAGCCCCGCAGGGTCTCCATCTCCTCCTCATCCTCGTTCCAGGGCCACCGATGGTATGAACACTCTTTCAGACTTGAACCAACCCCTACACCTGAGCTACTTGCCTTTACATGTCTAGCCCTTGTAAACCCAGTGGAAGCCTCTATAATAGGCTGCTGCATATACCTGTACCTCACCTCTGGCCCAAGTACCTGCTACGCTAGAACAACTACCTGTCTCTGCTATAGTGGTACCTGTGGTGGGGGCATAAGATCCCTATCTATCTGCTACCTCTACTACCCTGAGCCCTGCTATTGGGGTGCCCTCTGCCTCGGCCCCTCTCCCACCTGAGCCTACTGCTAGGGCATCTGCTAAGCCCCCCCACCTATCCCTGTCCTGGTACCTGTATTCGTGGTACCCCTACCTGTCCCCCTTCTCCAGCCCCTGCCTGCCCAGCTACTGCTACTGCCAAAACATCAATCGGATCATCATCATCCCCAACCTCCACCTCCTCCACCACAATATAATCCTCAATAACCTCAGTCTCCTCTGATCTAGCCTCCTCATCCCCCTCCGCTCCAGTCTCATCTTCCATGACTATCTCCTCCATCGGATCTATAAACTGTGTGGGCTAACACATCTGCCACCAAGTCTCATAGGCCAGCATCGTACCTACATCTCTCGTCTCACTCCCCCAATCCCATATCACTGGCTCCAAGGCCGCAAAATCTACTATGGCAAGGGCCACAAATGTGCATCCTGAGAAGTCCAAGCAAATATCACCATTGGTTGGGGAACATCCTGTCGTAATCTAAACTGTCGCATGACCCACGATGGCAGATTCATGTCAATAGTATGGTTGCCTTGACGCATCAAGTACCATGGCTAAAATGTGTAGGGCATATGAAAATCATCACCTAGCCATGATTCCACCCCAATATACGGCTACCAAGTAACCCAAATCAAATCATCTAGTACTCACTGCCAATATCAAACCTGCCCTATGTATGTGTACTCCACATCTCGATATAAAAAGACAAAAGCCTCAAATTGATGACGATAATATCCACATCTCAGTTTGGTGATTGCAATATGCTCCCACACCCATACATGTAGCAAAGTAAACCTAGCTGATAGCGCTGAATCACAATGGTAAACAAATGTATGCATCTCATGGTATAGTTGCACCAGCATATAGGGCTCCCAGGCATACACCGTCCCATGTCAAACCATCCCCTCAATCACCTCTCCCCATCCAACTGGAAAGCCTTTGCCTCACCGATCTAGCATCACCACACTGCCAATCAATGCACATAGGAATAATGTGAAATGATCTGCACCTGCCACTAGCGTTGCCTCATAACTCATCTCTTGACTCTCTCCTAGAAACAATATACAATCATGGGTAAACACTCTGAGTAAGTCCCTCCGTCCTCTCTTTGTATCATGTATCACTCGTTGTCCATGAATGGGTATCTTGAGGATGCGATAAACATCCTCAAGTGTAATCATGATCTCACCCGTAGGAAGCAGAAACGAGCATGTCTCAGGGCGATAGCACTCTAGGAGAGCCATCATCAGAGCTCAATGAACTCCTAGCACTAGCATCTATGCGGGTGTCAAAACCCCTAGCCATACCAGTTGACCTCGGGTAACATCATCAAAAGCATCAAACAACTCCATCACTGAAGTCACACGTCACTCCTATGAGTACACAATAAAAGACCTTGTCTCCTGCATCCATGAATGCTTGTCAAAAACCTACCTATTCTTCCAAAACCAAACCTTTCACATCACATTTTTGTTGTTGGAAGCCAAATCAATTTTGGCACCACAATATGTCTCTTTTGCGCTAACTTCATAGATGGCACTACCCAATCCCCATATGGTGGTAGAACAGAGTATAGCACCACTGCGCAGAGTTTCTGTGCCATTTCATAACATTGTGCCACTTTGCCTCTTGGCACCAATCCATGAGACGACATCGCTTTTCCCGATAGCACTGATCCATGGGATGGCACTAATTTCCAATATGGCACTAATCTACATGATAGCACCACTCTAGACCATTGCGTTGATCTAGATGATAGCGCTGCCCCATCCACATTTGGTGCTAATTCGCCAGACCCTAGCCCCTACACAGTATTGCATTGAAATAGAGGATGGCATTAAAACACGATGTTTTGGCCCTGATTCATCCCTTTTCTATCCCAAACAGATAGTGCCAATCTAGAGGATGGCACTAATCTATGCCCCTTTTCACGCTAGGCGACCGCATGATAGTGCCAAAACCCAAAATCCCATTTCCCAAAATAAAAGATTGCAACAAAAACAAAAAATGAAAAAGCCAGGGTTAGGACCTACATACGGTCTAGCCTCTGGTGACCTCCCGTATGGTTGGAACCACTAAAAAATGTGGGTGTATCATGGGAACATGGGATTATGGTTCGCCATCTCCTCTTCTCTCCTTCCAAGTGGCTTGATGTGTGCAAATGTGGCACTCTTAGGGCCCACTCTTCTAATTATAGTAAGCCATGTCATCCCTCCACACAAATTTTCTTCCCCAGGGTGCAGATCACAACCATTTTCATCCGATTTTCTTCATGCCAACCTGATTTCCTCTATCTTATCTAACTTTCACTCCCATCCCATCCTTTCAAGAGCTCACTTGAAATTTTTTTATTTTTCACCGACCTCTCGACGGGACATCCCTCACTCATTTCATTCCTTCCCAGCAGCTGGGGCATACTTTTCTTTGACCTGAGACCACTTCCCTGCTAGGTGCTGACACCATGTCAAAGAGGGGCAAATGTAGACACCTAAAAATATCTTCATTGTCAAACCAACTCCCGACATCCCTAAACTTACCAATTTCCCTTCTAATCAATTATTTAAATTTTTATTTAATTAATTATCCCTTCATCACCTAATCTTTCATCATTTTATCCCCTAGAATTGGATTAATTTAATTAATTCAATAGTCCAACCTTACCCAATTGATTAAATAAATATGCAATATTTATTTAGTTAATTCCCCCTTTTCACTAAATCCAATTAATTAGGCAAATGATGTTTATCTAATTAATTCATCCTATTAATCAACCTATTCCTACCCTAGTTAATTAAATATCTATTATTTAATTACCTATCCTAACCTACATGACCCTAGATCTAGGATTAATTAAGTAAAACCTTATTTAATTAATCTTAACCTCCCATTAACCCATTCCCTAATTTTTCCAGCCATATTAATTAAGCTAATCACCCTAATTAAAATGGTCAAACCTTGATTAACACTCCTCCCCACATCCCACAAATAAAAAAATGAAATATATCTCATATAAATTAATTTTGTATACACATGTGTCATAATCCTCATTTAATACCTCTTACACCCCTTAGACATGTCATAACTCATTAATATCCACTCTTCCCCAAATGAATTTTTAAAATATTTTACTCTTCCCCATGTGAATTTTTCATTCACAAATAATCCATCTCACCCAACCTCATTTAATTCACCCCTTTCCCAAGATGAATGTAAAATTTATCTTTATTCCTAGCCCTCCATTTTCTAAGATGAAATCTAGGCCATCCACATCATCTGAACATCCTCCACCGTTGATCTCTCAAATCAATCTCAACCATTGGATCAAAAACCCTCCAAAATGCCTCTAAATACAACATCCTCCAAGCCATTTTATCATCGAATTTCTAACTAGTGTTACCATGCTAAAATATCTCTTGAGCTAGTTAGTTTGTGAGTTGCATTTCACATAGAATCCATCATCTTGGGTATATCTAGGAGATTTTAGGTGCAAGCTTCTCCACCCTATCTTGGAATTGTGAATGCATTTGTGAGCTATAAGCTTGTGTTTTCATGCATCTATTTATGTTTCTACTTCATTTTGGATTTCACTAATCACACATATTTTATTAGATAAATTTTTGGGTAACTTGAATCAGTTACCCATGCTAAAATATACTTTGTTTTCCTTTCTAACAATCAAACTTGCATTGTATGTGGGTAATATAGTGACGAGTTATAAATGGGAAGTTCAAAGATGACTATTTATTACCGCACTAGTGGTTACTTATTTATTTGACAATAGTCTAGTATGGTAACAAAATAGCTATCTTTAAACTTTCCATTTATAACTCCAATCACTGGATTCCCACAGACTATGGAAGGTTAATTGTCCTCTTTCTTCACCTGATAAGATGCTAGACTTTTTCAGAAAGTGGCTTATCAAGCATGTTACCTGAAAGATAATGCAGAAAATGTTAAAATACTTTTGCCAGAGGCATCATGCATAAAAAAATACATGAGAAACTTGATAAGAATTTTATTTAGTGGGGAAATTAGATTACCGCGTAGGCTAGATAAGTAAGTTAATGTAATGGATACCAAATATAGTTGATGCATTGCTTAGCATTGATATGAAATGGAATGCCGATGTCAACTCTTTCCATTTCTTGTCTTTCATGATCTACTAATCATCAAAAGGAAATCTAACCAATCATTTGTGGAATCACTTTACTTAAATATCTATCAAATAGCAATTTTACACTTCATTCAAAACAAAAGTGGTAAATATGGCTTATTTTTAATGACCAAAATTGACCCTTGAATGTTGAAGTGGATGATATTTAAGAACACTTAACCTAATAGAAATGATGCTTCAACACCAAATCTCATAACATGAAATAGTAAGAAAGTACATCACCTAATGTCAAACATAGCCCAAGAAGCTATTATATAAGACAAACGAAGCACTATAAATATATCCTATATTCACTATAATGTCAACTACAAATGATCATAGTGATCATACCATTACCTTGATGTGAAATTCCAACAGAAGAGAACAATCACAAATGCGTCACCTAATGTCAAACATAGCCAAAGAAATTGTCAAAATTAAAACAATGTCCTGCAGGGAGGCCACCAATTGCCCGGGAAAGGCACAACTGGAGGTCGAGAGGCTATGGCTGGTCTGCAGTTCGGCGCCAGTGGGAGTTGGTGCAAGAGAGGCATGGGATGGGGCAGAAGGAAATAGTGGGACAACTGGGGGATGAGTGGTAGATGAGTGGCAAGTGCGTGGCAAGGGAAGTGTGGTGGGGATGGAGTAGGGGAGCCCGCAAGGCTGCGGGGGAGTGGGAAAGTGAGCGGCTGTGGGTTGTCCACAGAGAATGGAATTAATGGATAAGGATGGAATTAAGTAGCATACCTATCTTTAAATATATATATATATATATATATATATAATAAGTCAATATTCTGAAACAAATCTAAACCCTAAAAAAATACTAATTTAAAATATTAGTCTAGGACACATATTAATTGATTATGGGAAAACAAATCAAAACCCTAAATTGAAGCCTTTACAATAAAATGTATAACAAAAAAACAAAAGGTAAGCCTAACAAAATATAATCCATTACGGTTGGACTAACATCTACACTTGCTAATACACTTTGCTATTTCATTAAAATAATCCAATTCATTCTAGAGAAAGAAAAGAAAATTAAATTGAAACCTTTATATGAAAAAAAACACACTTACCTTGAAATAGCTCCATTTCATTTCATATTTTTGTGATTTATGTTTGACTATTACTTGTATTTATATAAATTTGTTACTTTATGTCAGTTTTATTATTATGTCTATTAATTTAATAAAACTATGGGGGTTATATATTTTAAATTTAGTTTTTCTATGCCTTCATGTAAAAAATATGTGGAATATATATTTTTTAAATATAAAATAGTTACTTTTATAATCTTTGGGTGCATTCATTGATGATTGATGATTGGAATGGTTGAAGTTTGGTTAATGAATAGATTGAATTTGATTGATGATTGGATTTGATCAAAGTTGATTAATGATTGATTGATTGAAGTAGATTGATCATTGGTTTTGATACTTCAATGCTTGGAGGGATTATTTGGATTCAAAATATTGATCTTGATTTTGGATGATTATCTAAAGGGATGCCCCACCAAAAGGATATGCAAGTTTCAATAATATTGGTGTGCTCTCAAAATGGATGAAAAAAATAGTAAAGATGTGAGGGATGAATGAAAAAGATATAAGTTAAGAGGGTTAGTTGTGGATGATGGATGAGATTAATGATGATAAAGAGAGTTGGTTAGTGTAATGTGGAAGATGCAACATACTCTCACAATTTCAAACTATGTGTAGTAACCAGTTTTGGTGTTTGCATCTTCTCTTTGCATAATAGGCTAGGATTGCGTGATTTTGGTCTATTTCTTTTACTCTTATTAAAAATTCATTATGATGCTTAATTGCTTACATGGTCCTAAGGTGGGTTGTATGACTAGGAGCTAGTTTTACCTGGACCCAGGTGCTTACTTTCCATTTTAGGATTTTTTTTCCCTCTTGGAGGTTTATTGGAAAGATTTTGGAAAACACATTCAATCTCTCTCTCTCTCTCTCTCTCTCTCTCCCTCTCTCTCTCTCTCTCTCTCTCTCTCTCTCTCTCAACTTTGGATGCATTAGAAATACTTCTTTCTCTTGGCTATACTTTGCTACTTTCTTATGTGAACTAGACTTCTACAAAATTACATGTGATTTTAGTGCTCCTTCACATTACGAGATCACTTCCATTGGGTCTTGGAGGTTTTGTTCTATTTTGGCATTGTAAACACCTAAAATTGACCATGTCTTGTGACATCATGTTCTTAACACCTCTTGTGACACCTTGCAACACATTTAGTCCTAGGACCCTTTCATGACCCCTTTAATCATTCCCTTAGTTAAATAAATTATACTTGCTTAACTAATCCCTTTTTATTCATTTATCCTCTCTAACCAATTAATTAAATAAATTGTATTTATTTAATTAATTCACACTTCCTCAATCATCCAATTTCAATAAATTAAATATTTATTTAAATTAACACTCAAAATCATTTAAATTATTTTACCCTTGTCCTTATCCTCACTCATGTTTCTCATAAATTAAATAATATTATTATTTATTTAAGTATTTGTCCCACGCTTGTTCTCATCCTCAACCACTTGCCACCTTCATTAAATGAGTGTCTGCAAAATTAAATTAACCTTTTCATCCTAGTCATCCACATTACACTACATCTTATAATCTTAGACATTCAAATAAGGATAAACTATAGAAGCTTCCTTCGAAACCCTAGAAATCCTTATCCTTGCCCTAATCTTGTCTAAATCAATTCTAGCCATTGGTGGACTAATCTCTAATCCTAGCCATGCATCATATCTTTAACTTCCTATAAATCAAGTCTCAACCAAATCATTTCAAAATACTCCATTAGCACTTCAAAATTCATCATCATCAAACACAAATGCCACCCTTCCAAAGAATAATCCTATACAAGGATTAAGACCTAGACGTAAATTCACAAACTTGGGAGAACCTATGGAATCCATAGAAATATCTATCCAAATCCATGTAGGGATGGGTAAGGGTTTGAGCAATCCATGAAGGAGTGTCATTTCACCCTTGTTACATTGGCAAGTATCACATTCAGCCACCATCTGTTGAATTGTCCTTTTCATTCCCTTCGAAAAGAAGTTACGCCGTGCCCACTCATATGTTTTGAGGAACTGAGAGGAGCTAGTGGCGGGAGGTGCAAAGGCATGGGATGGGGCAGAAGGAAATAGTGGGACAACTGGCAGATGAGTGGTAGATGAGTGGCAGGTGCGTGGCAAGGGATGTGTGGTGGGGATGGAGCAGGGGAGCCCACAAGGCTGCGGGGGAGTGGGAAAGTGAGCGGCCGTGGGTTGTCCATAGAGAATGGAATTAATGGAATTAATGGATAAGGATGGAATTAAGTAGCATACGTATCGTTAAAAATATATATATATAAAATAAGTCAATATCCTGAAACAAATCTAAACCCTAAAAAAATACTAATTTAAAATATTAGTCTAGGACACATATTAATTGATTATGGGAAAACAAATCAAAACCCTAAATTAAAGCCTTTACAATAAAATGTATAACAAAAAAACAAAAGGTAAGCCTAACAAAATATAATCCATT